>JAPDPK010000073.1:2410930-3616396 GCA_031772115.1 Heritiera littoralis
CTTGGTGGAAATTGCATTTCTTGGAGCTAAAAAAAAACAACCTACAGTAGCTCGCTTTAGTGCAAAAGCAGAGTATCGAGCTTTAGCATCCACTATAGTTGAACTTACATGGATTTCCTTTATTCTTTGAGATATTGGTCTTTTCATGCAACAACCAACAACTCTCTTGTGTGACAACATGTCAGCACTTCATATGACTATTTGTGACAATCACGATTTTCAATCCCGATTAGTAAACAGATTTATTTTAGACTTTTGTAAGTCAAGAAGAAGTATTTAAAACTTGCAAGAATCTATTTAATTATAAGAAAATATACATATATATAATGTAAATGTACATTTATTAAATAAGAGATGTAATTACCTTAAAACAAAGGTGATAAACATACATATACATACACACACACACACAATATATATATATAAAGGAGAAAATACTTATAATTATCTAATGTGTGTGTATGTATAATATATATGTATCCATGATTAAAATTTAAAAGACAATTATATCTATAAGTATAATTAAGATAAATATATATAAAAATATTATTTATATGGGTCTCGATTGACTTCTGAAGGAAGTCAATCGGGACCACCATTAGAAAATAGAGGACTATGTCCTCCTCAAATGGAAAACTGGGGGCGAGAAAGAGAGTAAAGAAATAGGAAAAAGAAAAGAAATGAATGAAGTGAAATGAAATGAAATGAAAATGAAAGATGATAGGTAGAGGAGAGACACATGAGAGAGATAAGAAAATTAAAAGAAAGGAAATAAAGAAAGGAAGAAAACCAAAAATGAGGGAATGGCTTCTTGAAGAAGCCTCATCAATACCAATGCCAATATCTCTAATCCACCGACCATCTATAGCATTTTCATTACCGTTCATCAACATCATCAGCATCAACTTAAACGCCAGCCCTTTTAATTTCATCCCTTAGCTGATTTTGGGGCTGTCAAAATCACTTGGAATCTAACCAAGATATATGCTTGACTAATCTAAAGGTAAGGAGATTAATGTTAAAGTTAAGTGAGTTAAATCAAAGAATTTATTTAAGAAAAACAAATGATGGTAGACCAATGCTAAATTGTGGCAGATTTCCTTGTTTTGGGACTATTATATTCACGTCGAAGCTTATCAAGGGGCAGATGATGTTCTGACCAAAAGGTAAGGTGGTCAAAGTTGGAGTTAAATTAAGTTTAAATTAGCAAGTATACTTAAGGAAATGAATGATGATGACTTAAGGTTGAATATGTATAGGTGTAGAGGCTTTTTGGAAACACGAAATGTAAGGCTGAGAACGAAAGAAGAGGGGCTGCATTTAGAATCCATAGCAGCTACAAAACAGTAAAGATCTAAGCTACATAAGAAGGGCTTTCGGTTTTGGTTAGTTACAAGGGGTAAGGATTTGATTTTTATTATAGATTTTATATGATGAATATAGAGTGAAATAAAGTAGTAAAATATGATCTTTAATGTAAGTTCATATGGAAAATATATATATATATATATATATATATTAAGAAGGTAAAGGAGTATTTGGAAATCAAAGGAGGAATTTGCAAGGTAATGATATTAGAGGGGAATTCAAATATAAATTTCCTTAAGGTAAATCAATAATATAACTTTCATTATTTTTATGCCTTAATGTAGGAGGGAATGATACAAAGTGGGGGACACTTGATAACCTAAACTAAAGCTAAAGAAAAAAAAAAGGAATCAAGAAGTGATAGAAAGTTCAAGAAATACAAGGTGCAATATCAACGTTTGTGCTACATAGTTAGGTAAGAGATATATATCGAAACGTAAAAGATACTGAATGCTATTTAAAATCAATTGCCTTGTGGTTATATAAACTATATTTTCTTGCAGGGGGTTTTAAGAAAATATAAGCCGTTATGTTGCCGGATTTTTATGAAAATAATGGTTTTATGATTTAAGCTTAACTTAAGCAACCATTTGAAAATGACAAGTTATCCGGCAGGTTTATTTTTAAAATGGTTAAATCTTACGACTTTTATTGTTTATAAGACTTTCAGTCGAGATATTAATCTCAAGGAAATTATCAACCTATGGTATTGTTTTGAAGATATTATGAGTATGTACGATTTATATGCTTTTGAAAGAAATGTATACGACTTTTGTTATGAACTTTCCTAAAGCTCGAAAAATACTATTTCAGATTTCGAAAGATATATGTATAAAATGTTTTGAGATATGACTAACCAAAGTCAGTATAGTATTGTTTTGATACTACTGTGTGTGATCTTGATTCTGCCTGCAGTAGGTATCTATATTCGGACTACTGTGTGTGGCCTTGAATCAGTCTGTAGTAGGAACTATATGTATGGAAATGTTTTGAGACATGACTAACAATCACTGCAGTAATGTTTTGGACTATTGTGTGACCTTGATCCAGTCCACAATAGGTAATGTTTTGGGCTACTCTATGATCCTGATCAAGTCTACAGTAGAGTTTCTATTGCTGTGTGACCTTGATCCAGTTCACAACAGGCCCAGTTGACACCTAATCAATGCTCACTGTGGACCCCCTCTAGATTATGGCCATATGTCAATTTGAACTGCTTGATTATTGCTTAGTCGTTATGTCTCAAGCTTAGTATGTATATGGTTTTCCGTGCTTATCTTCGTATATGATTTCCGAATGTATGATATTTGGATTCTGAAACTAATAAGAATTTGATTTGATGATCCGTATCGAAACTGAATGTGATAAGCATGTATATTTCGAAGTATGTTCAGAATTCAGTTGTTTATGTTTCAGTTTAAAGGAAATGTTTTCTAATGCATTGCTTATGCATGATTTGATTTCGAATGGTATGAAATACAGTATTCAAGGTTTAACAAATATTTTCAAAACTTGCATATAGAAATTCAGTATCTGTTTCTTATATATATTTCTTATTGGGCTTTCCAAAAAGCTCACCCCCTCTCCACCTTCCAGACTATTTGCAGTAGGTGCTTTGTACGCGGGGTTTAAGTAAGTCCTTCGAGGCTTTTGTATCACACTTAAAGGTATGTGATGTACAATATTCTCTTTTATATTCAGTACTTTTATAGTATGGGGATGTAATTAAAGGAAGTATAGGATATAGTTATGGTTTATAACAATGCATGCAACTTGGGTAGAGATATATTTAGTCAAGTAGAATGATTCGAAATTATAAATGCATGCTTAGTGAGAGTATTTGACTGGGACCTACGGTAACTAAAGGACATTAACTTAGCTAATATAATATTAGCTTACAAATTGATTAGTGACGCTACGTACAGCCCAAGCAAGTAAGTGAAAAAGGAAAAATTTGATTCGTATTTTTTGTATAAAGGGTCGTTACACTATTAATCCTATTTTTCATGCTCAGACACAACATATTGAGATTGACTATCACTTTGTACGTGAGAAAGTGGCCTTGGGCTTCATTATAACTCGATTTGTCTCTTCAAGAAATCAAGTGGCAGATATTTTTACTAAACCTCTCTCTCGAGCTTGTTTTGAGGATTTACGAATCAAACTTGGACTATGGTGTATTCCCATGTCCAGTTTGAGGGGGAGTAAAGGAAGACATTCTCTGCCCACAAAGCATATAACAGATGCTCAAGACATTAGCAGTAATGGTCAACAATTCAGCCCCTCTTGCCTGCCTCAATTAACTTAAGTAATAAAGTATGGAAAGAGGATACAGAGCATACAACAAATGATCAGCCAACGATCAATAAATTACTGGAGCAATGGCAACCTAAAGTCATTCATGACAGATTCCATTTGCATAAAATCCCTTGACTATTGTATAAATCATATTCTATTTTTAATTACTTGTCAAAGTTTCCAAATCTACCAAGGAAACTTCTGTTTGTACTGAAACTTATTTTCTATATAATAGAATAACAATTTCTTAAGGACTCACTCAAGAATTTGGTGAGATCTTATAATTCTGTCTTCTTCTTAAGAATTCTTCAGGCAGCAATGGTGCGACAAGGGAGGTAACTGAACCTCATTCGAAAACTGGAAGCAGTAGCTAATACCTGAGTCGCATTTGTGCTGCTTAATAGAGCTAAGACAGGGATGGATTGATGCTAAAAAGGGCCTGGAATAAGGGCCTTTTAAAGCTAAGATGCAAGAGTTTTTTTTTCTTAAGGGCTATTGAAGACTAGATACATGAGGATAGAATAAGGGAAATGATAGTGTTCCAAGCTAAGAATGGTGCTGTTTTAGTGATGAATAGGAGTGAGATTAGCTGCTGGATAGTAGACTATCGGTTAAGGTTCTTGAGAAGCTAAAACAAAGGTGTCAGGTAGAGGATAGGAGGGTGCTTTAGGTGCCTACAGTGATGTTAGAACAGAGAAGAAGTAAGGCTGAGAAAAGGCTAAAAGAGGATCACAATGCTAAAACCAAAGAGGGTTACAATGCTGAGTGGCGTTGTATGAGGTACTTGGGAGTGTACATGGTGGTTGTGTTTGGTGCTTGCCAGGGCATTAAATGATGGTTATTCAAAGGCAAAAAAATAGGTTGTTAGAGAAGTAGTTTTAAGGATGCTGCAGTGGACTTAAGGAGTATTTGTGAAGCGCTGAAGGAAGGATGAAGAATGGCATTTTGAGCTTAAAACTGCATCAGACAAGCAGAAGCTGCAGTGGACGTCCAGAGCCAATTGGATAGTGCAAAAAAAAAGGGTGTCGTTTAGTGGCTTTTTGGGGCTGAGTTGGGGTCTAAAACAAGGGTTGTAAACAGGCCTTTTAGTGCTGAAGTTTAGGCTCACAACAAGGGTGAATCGGGGCCAAGAAGATCTGCTGGAAGTAAAGGTACTTACATGGTTCTCGGCAAGATTTTGTTGGCTGAAACTTGGCTGGGTTCAAGGCTAATCTAGGGCTGTGGAGGCTAGTGATATAAGGTTGGTAAAGGAGGCTATTTCGATGATGTTTTGTGACGGGAGAAGGTGACGAACCAGGGGCTATTCGGTGGGCAGCTTGCTACCCTGCTATTCCAAGCCGAGAAGAAAAAAAAAAGGAAAAAGAAAGGAGAGAAAGAAAAAAAAGAAAGAAATGAAATGAAATATATATTTGAAATATATATATTTAAGGAAAGAGAAATATATATATACATCTTGGCTCGGGTTTATATGTAAGCCAATATCGTTTAAATTTAATTATATACATTTTGGATTTTCTTAAATTTATACTATACTAATTAACGATGTTTAAAGGGTACACGTGTCAAGCTCGGAGTACATGTAAAATTCAATATACGTATACGAAACTTGGATTTTAAGCACGTTAAGTTTTAAGTCGCACGACGCTAAGGTGTCAAACACGAGTTCGGCTAAGTTCAACGCCCAAGCACAGAAGTAGGTAAGATATTTATATAATTCATTGTTAGAATTATATTGTATAAGTGTAGTCAGGATTGTGTGATGATGATAATGATTAAAGATTGAGACATAGTGATACACAAGGAATGATATGGTCATGGTGTAATGATAGTTGACAAAATAATTAAATGTTATTAGCATTATGATTGAATGAGCTACGGAATAGGTATATGATGAGTTTTTTTTTATTTAAATTGATTTTATTACATACAATCCTGCTGAAATTGAAATGAGGGAATTGAGGAATTTAAAGTGAAATGAGTAACGATCTTGAAGTTGATATTGGTGTCACATTAAGATGTTTTGAGAGAGAAGATACTAGTAAGACTTGGCATCATGGTTAGTCCTATACTAATTGATATTTCATTGACATATTACACATCACTGTGTTATACTATTTTAAACTTATGTTTTAAATTGCATCGCTTTTAAGCATGCCTCTTTTAGAACTTGAGATTTTGAAAGGATTCATTCATTTAATACTTACATGAATACTTTAGATGTTTGAATTGTTTTGAAAAGACTGAGTATATAGTGTAAGTGTATGTATTTTTATATATAAATGATCTCAAAGAAACGTATTACATACTTTACACTATTTTCATAAGAAAAGTGAAAGGTTTAAATATTTTATAAGACTATAGGCACCCTAAGAGAGTTAAACTCAATAAAGCATAGTGAAAACCGCCTAATTGGAGATTACTCAATAGGCAGAGATGCTTGTCCGACAATAGTCGTGGATAAGGCTCAGTCACACCTAATCAGTGGGGCTGAGAGACATGAGGTCTATGGCCATAGATAGCGCCCTAGTTGATTTCCAAGGGACGATGACATGATTTTCACTGCTAGCTATAGTGATTAAAGTCTTATTGATAGAGTATTAGGGATTCAGCCTAGTCTCAACCTTGATATGATATGCTGTCTAGAGTATGGTTTTATTTGATATGAACTCTAGACTTGACATGATTTTATAGTATATGAGAAATGTTTTGAGACTGTACATGTTTTAGACATGTTCTAAAAGTGAATATGAAATGTTTTGAGACATTACATGTTTTCAAACATGCCTTAAAAGTGCAAGTGATATGATTTGCAAATTGTAAATACTTTAACATGTCTTAAAAGTGAACATGAAATGAATTGAGATTTTACATGTTTTGAACATGCTCTAAAAGTATCTGTAAGATGATTTGAAATGATAGTCGTTTTTATACAGTAAAGCTGTATAAGTTTGCATAATGAATCGTGACAAAACGATATGCTTTCTGTATGAAAGATGTCTTGACCTTATACTGTACATGTTTTAGACATGTTCTAAAAGTGAATATGAAATGTTTTGAGACATTACATGTTTTCAAACATGCCTTAAAAGTGCAAGTGATATGATTTGCAAATTGTAAATACTTTAACATGTCTTAAAAGTGAACATGAAATGAATTGAGATTTTACATGTTTTGAACATGCTCTAAAAGTATCTGTAAGATGATTTGAAATGATAGTCGTTTTTATACAGTAAAGCTGTATAAGTTTGCATAATGAATCGTGACAAAACGATATGCTTTTTGTATGAAAGATGTCTTGACCTTATACTGTACATGAACTAGCGATGTATATGAAAAAGTATCATGACTTAAATACCACATGTGATTATGTTTCTCCACATTGAAAGTGATATGAATTGATGCAGTACAGAGTGTACTTACTAGATGAAAAGTGACATGTTTGATATTGCGTTTGAACATAATTTTCATATGAAATGTGATATGACATGAGATTGATACGAGTGTAAATTGATACCATATGATGTCAGAGTTACATATGATTCATTGTTGCATGACCTGATGTGGAATAATGACAAGATGATTGAAAAATAGTTGATTGGTTATAATCAAAGGCTAATGTGATAGACAGGTACCGAAGCGTGGATAATGACGTATTTCATAATACCCTTTTTTATTGATATCTTAAATTCTTGTTCACTTAGAAACCTCTAGAGCATGATCTGATCTGCTTGATAAAACGATTACAAAGTGAATATGATATAAGAATCTTTACCTAAAGGTTTCATACATTTGCATTAGAACAATATAAGTCTAATTCTGCATTTATATAAATGACTTACTGAGCCCTCACTCATTAAACGAGAACTATTTTTCAGATTGATTCAAGGGACACGTTGGACAGTTTTGGAGATTTAATAATGTGTCCACTTCCAAAGTCTCCGCTATTGAATATTTGGTACTGTAATACTTCTCTCATATAAGCTTTTATTTTCAGGCAAATTTTCATACAGTACTATAGGATGGGATGTAAACTAGGATAATAAGTAGTTGATGTAATATTCTAATATTATATGATATATATGTGATGATTAGTTGTGGATACTAGGATTGCTAAGATGATACGTATTTGGTGAATATATTGTGGATTGTGGGAAAAGTTGTTCTATTGCCTTGTGATGATTTGCAGGTAATTAATTGGGAAAATCTCAAAATATAAGGGGAGATATTTTCAATTTGTTTCTAAGAAATAATGAATTATGGATTATAAATGATCTTCTCTACCTTAGAGAGTAATAAATCATAATTGAATTAAAAAATGAATGAAAATGATTTAGTGACTACATTGACACCGAACACAAACCGTAAAACGAAAAGGAAAAATCTAGTTCGTAAGTTTACTTAGTGGAATAAATTTAAATGTCAAGTGAACGTCATGGCATTCGAGTCGTGACACTTTTCTCATCTCGTAATATCACAAACCTTGAGCTTTGATATCACTTGTTGGAAAAAATATCCCTCAAACCAAACACCCACAAAAATAGAAGAAAGCGAAAAAGGAAAAACCAAACACAATAATTTTTAATGTGGTTTGGCCCAACCTAATTGGCCTATAATCACTCAACCAAACTATCAATCAAACAATTACAACTGTGCAATTTCTTAGAAGAGAAAAATTGCAAACTCCTTACATACCTAACCATACAATTTTTAGAGAGAAAAAGTGCCACTCTTAACAAAAATCCCAAAGCCTAATTACACCCTTCAATAGCTCAAACTCTAATTATTTTATCGGTGTCTACAACTTTTTGGGACACTTTACAAACTAAGCCTGACAAATTATTTATAAAGAAAAAGCCCTTGTAACTTTTCTGATACTTTCGATATGTAATTCAAAGCAAACCCCAAAAAATCACTGGTGCATAATTCCTATGCCCAGAGAATAGGATTCTAATCCCTATTCCAGAATAAAAAGTATACGAATATAGTTTATCACAATACAATATGTCACGACCCGTGACCACATTTTTACCCTTCTTATACACAACTTAACCGGTTGGGCTGTCTGCGATACTTCACTTGTACTGACTGTTAATAAATTTTACATAATATTGTTTATATTTTACACATCCCCTATCGTAATGAATCAGATAAGTAGTACTGTTGACGTGTCTAAATACAGAGAATTAAATGATCATACCTCAAATAATCAGTCGGTCTGACACACTGTCCTTCGTGTACAGTCAGGATCCACAATGCACTGATCTCACATTCGTCAAAACCTGAGATGTTGAAAATTAAGGGGTGAGCAAAACCACGGCTCAGTAAGAGAATTATATGCCTCACTTGATACTCAGCTTCCTATATGCTGAAAATCTTTTTCATTTTTCCTATGGGCTCTAGGCTCGCATGTAGGAAAGATACTACAGTCGGCTAGGAATCCGAATGGAGTAAGGTAGGTATTTTAGAATACCATACTTGTTACGGAACCTAGAAGCAACTGTAGAGAGAAATTTTTCATTTCGTTTTGAATTAATAAATCCTTTTCAATCTTTCATAATCTTTTTCATATTCTTTTCATATATATATGCTTATGCGTAATAGAGTATTTAAATAAAATAATTAATATTCGTATCATACATGCTTGAGTTATTGTAAATTAGCATGTATGGATTATACTAAGGTTTATTACCATTTCGTAAGTGCACACATGTCATAACTTACTCATGCTTACTTTTCATCCTTAGTTACACAAGGCATCGTTCTTATTAAAAGTAAAATTATGTGTGGAAATACAAACATTCAAGTAGTACATGTTCAATGGCATATATACACATAACTCAATAATCAAAAGAAACGAACATTCAAGTAGCACATGTTCAAATGACATATATAGACATAACTCGATAATCGAAAGAAACAAACATTCAAGCAGCACATATTCACATGGCATATATAGACATAACTCAATAATCGAAAGAAACAAACATTCAAGTAGCACATGTTCAAATGGCATATATAGACATCATCCAATAACCATATACATCATGTGTCATATACCTAAGATCTATTTAATCCTTCGATTTTTGTCGCATTCACGAATCACAATCACTTACTTATCGTCACAATATCCTACGATTTCTCATGTAACATCGGAACACGTGTAGCACTTAGTTCCCGAAGGACTCTAGAGGTGGCTCCCACGGTTCAATCATCGAGTCTCTACTCGGTATGGCCTGTACTGAAACATCGGAACACGTGTAGCACTTAGTTCCCGAAGGACTCTAGAGGTGGCTCCCACGGTTCAATCATCGAGTCTCTGCTCGGTATGGCCTGTACTGAAACATCGGAACACGTGTAGCACTTAGTTCCCGAAGGACTCTAGAGGTGGCTCCCACGGTTCAATCATCGAGTCTCTGCTCGGTATGGCCTGTACTGAAACATCGGAACACGTGTAGCACTTAGTTCCCGAAGGACTCTAGAGGTGGCTCCCACGGTTCAATCATCGAGTCTCTGCTCGGTATGGCCTTTTCCGTTTGACATATTCCATGTCATGTAAAATATTTCCCTTTTTAACATGTCACCTATCATTTATGGATTTTAATATAGACGTTAATCTTGTCGTACTATAAACCCTGGAGGGTAAAGGACTAAACCGGTCAAATCTATGACCATAATCTATATTGTCCTCGGTGGATCACGGATCAGGTGTCGACCGGGACTAAACATGTCACATATCATGTATCAGCATGATAAGAATACCAACCAGTCTCAAAACCGTATTTTTCATCGGAAAATACACCTTATGGAATTTATACAATTATATAATTCCATGATTTAAAACCATAAGGGTTATAATCCTTTAGTGAATATTGATAAAAATATCCATAAAATATTTACTATATTTCACTTCATCTTTCGTCTCGTAATTCGTGTAATTTATCTATTTCGAGAATTTTCGGTGATTTCATTATCACCATTCTCGAATACATGAATATTCTAAAGTTCCATCTCATTATATTCATATTTTATGAAATTTAGAAATTTCCTCATGTCTCGTGATTTACTATCGAAATTCGGAAATAAATCATTTAATATGATTTTATAAAGTTTTTTCTAAAATTTTCGGCAGCATAACGGCTGCCGATTCACTAACCTCCTGCACGGAAAATACAGTTTAAAAATCTTTCAGCCAGTACTTCTCCCCAAATTATTTTCAACAATTCATGCATCATAATAATTTTCATGAAATAATTGCATAAAATATTTCAAAATTAAATTATGCAGACTGAGTATCCTTACAGTGCTGCAAATGCATCCCTTACCTTTTTCCGGGTCGGCAAATTCTGCTTATCGATCGCGCCCGCACTCCATTTCTCCCGATTCCTTATCTCGATTGCTGAAAATAATTTCTGAAATTAAAATTCTAATTTTTAGAATTTTTTCATAATTTATTTAATTTTTTTCTGAAATTAAATTCTCGGGAAATTTCTTACCGAGTTTGTAAAATCCCGGGTTGTCGAATTTCCGGGAATTTTTCGAATTCCCGAAATTCTCCTTCTTTCTCTTTTTCTTACTTTTTCTTCCTTTTTCCTCTTTTTCTTTTCTTTTTTCTTCTTTCTTTGGCCGGATCGGTTCAGACCGGTTTGTGCCTCATCCCGCCGGTTCGGCCGGTTCGGTCGCCGGCGGTCCTCCTTTCCGCCGGTTCACGCCTCCCTCAGCTTGCCGGAGTTGCGGAGACGCCGGATCTGGTCTCCGTTTCTCCCCATTGCCGGCGACGGCGCCGGATCTGGGTCCGTGGGTTTCGGCCTCTTTCTCCCCTGTTTCCTCCTTCCTCCGCCGTTTCCTTCACCGCCGGTGGCCTCTTTCTCCTTCGTTGGTCCTTGCCGATGGCGTTGGTGGCGGTAGCGGTGCCCGGATCGACCGGCACCGCCGATCTTCCTTCTCTTTTTTCCTTTCGGTTTTTCCCCCCTTCGCTTCGCGTCGTTTTCTTCTCTTTCCGCCTCGGGCCGCCGTCGTTCGCTTCTTCTCTTGCCGGCGACGCCACTCGTTCCTCCTCTCTTCCCTCACTCGGCCGGCGGTGGCAGCTGTTGCTACCGCCGGTCTCTGCTGGAAGGCCTGATCCTTCCTTTCCCCTTTTTTTTTTTTGTTTTGTTTCTATTTTTGGGTTATTTCTATTTCCCTTTTTAGTAATATAATACATACTATATATTATACACTATCATTTATATTTTATACTTATACTATATATTATATACTACACATATATTAATTCATACATAGTATAATTATTTATATAGATATAATATAACAATATATCTACTTTATATTTATGTTATACAATTTAAATAAAATAATATTTGCTTATTTATATAGTATTGTACTATATATATATTTAAAGAGATACATACATATACATATATGTATATTAAGTATTACAAAAATGTATATCTAGTATAAATATATATATATGTATATTTATATACTTAAAGTTAAATAACATATATGTATACAAATTATATAAATGCTATAATAATATATTTATACATATAATCTTTTATATAAAACCACATTTACTTTTCTTATATATTCATATACTTTTATTTAAAATAATAATATATATATATTTCATATATATATCTGTACATATATATTTATAATTATATAAATACATTTTATAATATACACATGTCTTTATTTAAGACAAAATAGTATATATTTTATTTCATAATATATACTAATATTCATATACATACATATGTATTTATATAAAAACATGTGTAAATATATTTATATAATTTAATTATATAAATATATAATATACGCATTTTTATTTTATTAATTTTGGATTTCCATTAATCCAATTTAAATTCCTCCTTTTCATACTTTCAATAACTCCGACTTTATTATTATTATTATTTATTTATTTTCATTTAATTTCCTCACTTTTCTTAATTTCGGGAATTTCAACTATATTCCTATCTCGTAAATAAATTTTATTTATTTACTTTAATTTATTTATTTCCTCTTATCTATTTTCTTTAATATTTATTTTCAATATTTATTATTTCCAATAATTGAAAAATTTACGGTTATCACACAATACAATACAGGAGAGTTTACTCATCCATTTATTGATTTGCGATAGCATGCCTCGTCAATTGGCCATCAAGACATCCTTTTGCTTGTTCTCTCTCGCTACAAGTTCACTGTAGTAAAAGCAAAAAGTAACATTAGCAAAGTTTTGAAACAAATACATACAAATAAAGTCGAATTTTGTAGTTTAAATGAGATTGTGAAGAGAAAAACCGGAGAACGCTAGTGAGTTGTGATGCTTTGGAAAAGTCATGGTTTTCTCTTGCTTTCAAGATTTGGAACATAACAGCAAGGCGAATTTGGGTGCTAACGCTTTGTTGTGTTAAGAGGATAGTTTCTTTACGAAGTTGTTCACATTCCAATTCAATGGCTTCAAATTTTTCTCTTACTGGTATTTGCCCCTTTTCTATCTTTTTTTGGTCTTCGCTTATTTCTTGCATCTCTGTTCTTAGAACTTTCATGAGAAAGTTTAGGTTTGCCTGTTGGGCCTCAAACGACAAATACGCAGAAGCAATGTCACAATAACAATACCCACAACAATCAACAGCAATATCTCAAGCCAATAATAATAATAAATCAAGCTACCAAGCCACAAATAATATGCAGGCAATAAAACGTAAATAAAATGACACCAAAGTTTAACGTGGAAAACTCTTTAGTGTAGAGAGAAAAACCACGGGGCAAACCGAATAAAAATCCACTATAAGAAATAAGCAAATTACAAAGTTTCAATACCCTAGGCTTTTTGCCCAAAGCTCAGGGTTCCAACAATTGGTCTAAAAACAATAAAGTTTACCTCTTTGGATTCACCAAGATAATCTACCCAAAGAATACCCAATTGTTGTACAAGCTTATCTCTCCCCTTGCTCTCTCTATGGAACAAGAAAAATATCACAAAGCCTAAAGCTTACTTTTTCTCCTTTGTGTCGCCTCTCACCAAAATAGACTTCTCACTCTATCTTAACAAATTGTTTATGCAACACTTTATATAGAGAAAAAACAAATCCCTAACTAACTCCAAGTAGGACTCTAATAATTAATGTGGGTTGGACCCCACACATCTAACAATCTCCCCCTCCAGCCCCATTAGGAGGAGATCCATCACCACGACCTGTCATTTAGAGTTCACCTTGGCCAAAGTGTTCATCCCGGCCAAGTCACTACACAACTCAAGTTTATCTCTAGGAAGTGTCTTCGTTAACATATCAGCTGTATTCTTATCTGTGTGAATCTTCTTCAACTGCATATGTTGCTCGTCAATCACTGAGCGCAACCAATGGTACCAAACATCAATGTGCTTCGTTCTGGCATGGTACATGGTGTTCCTACTCAAATCCAAAGCACTCTGGCTATCACAAAATACCACATACTCTTTCTGACTTAACCCCAATTCAAGAAGAAATCTCTTCATCCAAAGCATTTCTTTGCCTGCTTCGGTTGCTACAATATACTCAGCCTCTGTAGTAGACAAGGCAACACACTTTTGTAGTTTGGACTGCCAAGATACAGCTCCCCCTGCAAAAGTAAATATGTACCCTGAAGTAGATTTTCTACCATCAAGATCACCTGCCATGTCTGCATCAGTAAACCCTTCAAGAACTGGTTTTGTAGTCCCAAAACTCAAACACATCTTAGAATTACCTCTCAAATATCTGAAATTAAAATTCTAATTTTTAGAATTTTTTCATAATTTATTTAATTTTTTTCTGAAATTAAATTCTCGGGAAATTTCTTACCGAGTTTGTAAAATCCCGGGTTGTCGAATTTCCGGGAATTTTTCGAATTCCCGAAATTCTCCTTCTTTCTCTTTTTCTTACTTTTTCTTCCTTTTTCCTCTTTTTCTTTTCTTTTTTCTTCTTTCTTTGGCCGGATCGGTTCAGACCGGTTTGTGCCTCATCCCGCCGGTTCGGCCGGTTCGGTCGCCGGCGGTCCTCCTTTCCGCCGGTTCACGCCTCCCTCAGCTTGCCGGAGTTGCGGAGACGCCGGATCTGGTCTCCGTTTCTCCCCATTGCCGGCGACGGCGCCGGATCTGGGTCCGTGGGTTTCGGCCTCTTTCTCCCCTGTTTCCTCCTTCCTCCGCCGTTTCCTTCACCGCCGGTGGCCTCTTTCTCCTTCGTTGGTCCTTGCCGATGGCGTTGGTGGCGGTAGCGGTGCCCGGATCGACCGGCACCGCCGATCTTCCTTCTCTTTTTCCCTTTCGGTTTTTCCCCCCTTCGCTTCGCGTCGTTTTCTTCTCTTTCCGCCTCGGGCCGCCGTCGTTCGCTTCTTCTCTTGCCGGCGACGCCACTCGTTCCTTCTCTCTTCCCTCACTCGGCCGGCGGTGGCAGCTGTTGCTACCGCCGGTCTCTGCTGGAAGGCCCGATCCTTCCTTTCCCCTTTTTTTTTTTTTTTGTTTCTATTTTTGGGTTATTTCTATTTCCCTTTTTAGTAATATAATACATACTATATATTATACACTATCATTTATATTTTATACTTATACTATATATTATATACTACACATATATTAATTCATACATAGTATAATTATTTATATAGATATAATATAACAATATATCTACTTTATATTTATGTTTATACAATTTAATTAAATAATATTTGCTTATTTATATAGTATTGTACTATATATATATTTAAAGAGATACATACATATACATATATGTATATTAAGTATTACAAAAATGTATATCTAGTATAAATATATATATATATGTATATTTATATACTTAAAGTTAAATAACATATATGTATACAAATTATATAAATGCTATAATAATATATTTATACATATAATCTTTTATATAAAACCACATTTACTTTTCTTATATATTCATATACTTTTATTTAAAATAATAATATATATATTTCATATATATATCTGTACATATATATTTATAATTATATAAATACATTTTATAATATACACATGTCTTTATTTAAGACAAAATAGTATATATTTTATTTCATAATATATACTAATATTCATATACATACATATGTATTTATATAAAAACATGTGTAAATATATTTATATAATTTAATTATATAAATATAAATATACGCATTTTTATTTTATTAATTTTGGATTTCCATTAATCCAATTTAAATTCCTCCTTTTCATACTTTCAATAACTCCGACTTTATTATTATTATTATTTATTTATTTTCATTTAATTTCCTCACTTTTCTTAATTTCGGGAATTTCAACTATATTCCCATCTCGTAAATAAATTTTATTTATTTACTTTAATTTATTTATTTCCTCTTATCTATTTTCTTTAATATTTATTTTCAATATTTATTATTTCCAATAATTGAAAATTTTACGGTTATCACATCCTCCCCACCTTAAGAAATTCGGTCCTCCGAATTTAACTTAAGTCCAAAGGTGGTACATGCCGTATACTTATGGCTTCTGACCTTTAGTTCATCCTCCAAATAATACTGCCAGTACACTTTCAACATCAAGAGTGCTTTAGACCACTACATGCTGTCTTTTATCGTATATGTCTATACTCCCGCAAGTTCATTTCTTAAATCGAGAGATTATTCATTTCCACTCTTTTCACATAAGAGTCCATGCACAATGTTTTTCATGTCACAGCTGTTCTATACTGTTCATCATCCATTTTTCTCACTTAGTGCCAAGTCGATATAGTTTAAAACTATCAATTACATGTGTCAGTCAGTTGTATGTAATTGTCCAGTAGCTTATACACCTCATGCACATGCTCTTTAAATATCATGGAGCGTTTACATCTCACGCTCAAATATATATATATATATATATATATATATATATACACATCAGTATGGAGCGGTGCTATCTTGGGATCTCAAGCCTTTTGCTATTTCTCATTAAGCATGTGGCAACACAGAGACTCCCATCACATGTAAGGCTCACTGGAACTGTACATACACATTTACACCGTTTAGCACTTATACTTCGACTAAGGCACTAGAGAATCTAGATGTCTGATAATGGAAAATGATTATATTTAGATCATCAGTCTTTAATCACTTCCATATCATCATTTCTCTTTTGGATTTATTGTCCACAATATTCATTTTCACACTTATTCCATCAAGGCTACATATCATTGCAAATTTTACTGTTAATCATCTCTTACAGAAATAAATCATGAGACAATCATTTTCTCTCCATGTCTCTTTTCATGTAGTATGGTCATTACATCTCTTACTCTTATGGTATATTCAATATCATTTAAATTTTTGAATATACCTGAGAATATACTCTTTTCATAATTTAGATTCTGTGATTGAGTCCTCGAATTATCCATTTAAGCACCACATTATCTATACAATTTCACCATCTCTATCATTTCGAGGTGGTTATGTGTACAATCATTTTACTGGCAGTAAACATATCAATTATCTTACTCCTTGGAGTATCATTACTTTCACTTCTCAGTTCTGGCTTTGATTTTACATCTTGCCACAGTTATGTGATAACTAACACCATTCACTTTCAGTCTTAACTGCGGGAACTGTTTTATATTGATGTTTCCCTTTTCATCATGTCATTTATTTCCTTATTTCACTTTCATTTTCGTTTTCATATTTTTACTCTCATTCCTTTTTGTCGGTTTTCTCGATTGGTATGGTACTATACAGCTAAGATCTTTTAGAATCTTGCGTACCATCTTTTTCTTTACACTAGCCATCTGCCGACTTTAATTTCTTTAATTAGATCTCGTCTATAGGGCAGCCAGTCTCATCACTCTTTTATAGGCTGGCAGTAGTATTTAGCTAGACTCATTACTTTCGTATCTCAATCATTATCTTTATGTCATAGACAGGTTCACTGTCATCCTGTCGTCTCAAAATCATATATCTCAAGAGGAGATACTGTCTAGCCAAATTTCTTAGTTGTTAATCTTAGCACAATTCCACAGCCTTTAAGAGTTTAAGGATTATATCACAATGCTGCTCATGTTCCATTTATACTTTAGACTCTATCAGTATTTCATCAATTTACTCATGTAAGGATGCCTCATTCTTTAGGCTTATCTACTTTACAAGGCAACTCATTATCTTTATAACTTCAATCGGAACTCGTAAAATTCACTTCGAGTTCAAATCATCATCTTATAGACACCAACCTTCAATCTTTTATCTAAGGACGCTTTATACAGCAGCTAGTCTTATTTACTCCTCACGTATCTCTAATCAGATCAATAAAGCGTCTATTTTCACGTAGATTAATACTTGTTCTTCACCAGAACTTCATCAATGATAGAAATTTAATATATCCTTTTTGATTTGTCTACAACTCAACATCATTTGCATTTCTCTCATTTACACCTATACAGATAACTCCTTTATTCTCAAATTATTTTTTTTTATTAGTATTTTCGTCATCTAAACCTCTACACGTGAATTTCATTATTCACACATTTTCCAGAGTTATTTTCTTAAGCTTTTCAGATTCTTTCTATATCTTCCGATATAAGCTTAGAATTTAACTTCATATTTAAAATCAAATCAGTGTTATCTCGATTCCTCTAATTTATATAACTTTGGAAGTTTTATCGGAAATCAAATCTGATACTTTCTTTAATCATACATTTCTTATCATCTTGTGACCATCGTTCTTTAACTTTTCATCTGATTATGCCTTTTACAAGGATTGCTCTTATAAGCTCCTTATACATCTCCGATTAAATCATATTTAAGGCATCACTTCCATATAATATTTATTTGTTCTTCATAAGAATTTTTGTGTATAACCAAAAATTTTTTAATACATCATTTAATTCATCCTCAAATCATATCATTTGTATTTCCTTCCTTTACATCGATACTAGTGAATTTCATCATCCGTAATATTTTCCAAAAATTATTTTCTTAAGCTTGTCGGATTTCTTCTATATTCTTCGATACAAGCTTAAGAATAAATTTCATATCCACGATCGAATCAACATTAACCTGATTTCTCAATCTATGTTACTTTGGAATTTATTGGAATTCTCAACCGACAGTCTCTTTAACCACACTTCTTTTATCATTTTGGACCTTCATCATTGTTTCCCATCATTTCACAGTGTAGTTTCAAGGCAGAGACATTCCATATTAAAATCATTTTGATACATACTCTACCTTGATTTCATTACCTAGTCGTACTTTACAGCGTTACGAATCTCATTCTGGTAAGCTGTATCAATTACAAGGGTTATCAACACACTTTACAGCTACTCGTTTCAATTCAGTTATTCACTTTAAAACCATTTCCATTTACTGAATTCAGGCTTAGTTCCCTCGAGTATATTCTCCACAAGGTTTGAACCTTGGCACCCCTTACGTACCTAGTTCCTTACACTCGTGTTACCGTTGGGATACTTATAAGGGCCTCGCCCGTTCATATCGACCATTGACGAGCATCCCCTAGGCGATTCCTTTCGCCCCAGGTTTACCCTTACTAGTGAGTCGGCGATGACATAGTTCGCCTATATCTCACGACACATGATCCACTACGGGTCGCCCATCATTGGGTCGCCCATCATAGTTCTGTCTCAAGGGTCCTGAAGAACTTAGGTTAGCGGTCATCTTCTTTTTTATCCCTTGACTGTTCTTATAATTATCCTCTAATTCAAGTACTCCAAACAGTACCTCATTCTGTAGCACATATTCCAAGATACGTCGGTTCTATGTACGATTATCTGTTTGATACCTCAAAGAAATGAAAACGTACAAAACCATAAGTAATCATACCAGTATGTATTTCATTATCTGTACTTTTCACCTCATCAGTCAATTCTTATAATCATTTCACTCTTCACAGTATTTAACGATCCCGTTCAATACACTCTTAATTTTTCGACCCTTTCAGTCAATAACCGGGCCAAACATTTGATGACATTCCACTACACTCTTTGGATCGCATCATATAAGGCCCCGGCTCGTTCGCCGTCTGCCTATACACGTTTTATTGTGATGCCTCGGATTTGCCGGTCTCAAGCCGGAGGGGCCCGAGCCGCACCACTCATCCGTGCTGTCCGCTCTGGGTTCTAGAGGTGGCCCCCGTCACACAGACGTGGCACTTAGTCCCTCACGGATTGTTTTATTGTGAAGCCCAGGATTTACCACTATGGCCCAAAGTCCACTCGTGGGGGGAGCCCTGGCCGCCTCACTCAACCATACTGTTATCCCCTATGGCCTACAGTCTACTCGGGGTTTTTCTTTCGCGTCCATAATCTAAGTGTTAGTGGAATCAGTAATAGGGATCGTTAGATTCATATGACATCTTCTATGCCATTAATAATTCCATTACTATCAATGGATTCCAATTCAGCTCGGTTTTAACACTATTCCGCATATCGCCCAATATAGGGGCATTTTCGTCATTTCGACATTTATTTCTTTCTCCTCAATATACATTCAAATCAATGAACTGATCATCTATGTGTTGATAGTATCCTTTCTGATACTTATAACAGCAAGTTAGATCTCATTCGATTTTCGACAGAGAAGTTCACTAAAATCCACAATGGGATTAATTTACTTGTAATTCAGCTTTATATCATTAATTTCTCGGTCAAATCGATCAATTCCAACTTCTGGTGATCTATTTTGACTCCCAGTAAAATTTTGGGGGTAGGGGTATTTTGGTCATTTTTGGCTAAAAATTTTCTCTCTCTTCAAATAACCCTCAATCGGTGATCTTAAAGTCTATTTAATGATGATATTTTATTCCCCTATTTTATACCATCACTTTCAGGTCTCAGTTCGGTTCGGACAGAAAAGTACTGGTGGGGCCCTCACCGAGTCCATTTCTGTTCCTTACCGAACAGGCCTTCTTATATATTAGAAGAATCACCAATTTTTCGGTAATTTCTGAGCCTATTTTCTTCTTTAACATTCTAAATTTATACTTTCTCACTCCCTTTAAATCATTTTACCCCATTTACAATCATTTATTTTCTCTATGTATTCAGACGACACAGTACTACAGGGGATGTTTCACTCTTTTCTTTCCAAAGTATCCACAGACATCAGGCCAACCAATGCTCTGATACCATTAAATCTGTCACGACCCGTGACCACATTTTTACCCTTCTTATACACAACTTAACCGGTTGGACTGTCTGCGATACTTCACTTGTACTGACTGTTAATAAATTTTACATAATATTGTTTATATTATACACATCCCCTATCGTAAAATCAGATAAGTAGTACTGTTGACGTGTCTAAATACAGAGAATAAATAATCATACCTCAAATAATCAGTCGGTCTGACACATTGTCTTCGTGTACAGTCAGGATCCACAATCCACTGATCTCACATTCGTCAAAACCTGAGATGTTGAAAATTAAGGGGTGAGCAAAACCACGGCTCAGTAAGAGAATTATATGCCTCACTTGATACTCAGCTTCCTATATGCTGAAAATCTTTTTCATTTTTCCTATGGGCTCTAGGCTCGCATGTAGGAAAGATACTACAGTCGGCTAGGAATCCGAATGGAGTAAGGTAGGTATTTTAGAATACCATACTTGTTACGGAACCTAGAAGCAACTGTAGAGAGAAATTTTTCATTTCGTTTTGAATTAATAAATCCTTTTCAATCTTTCATAATCTTTTTCATATTCTTTTCATATATATATGCTTATGCGTAATAGAGTATTTAAATAAAATAATTAATATTCGTATCATACATGCTTGAGTTATTGTAAATTAGCATGTATGGATTATACTAAGGTTTATTACCATTTCGTAAGTGCACACATGTCATAACTTACTCATGCTTACTTTTCATCCTTAGTTACACAAGGCATCGTTCTTATTAAAAGTAAAATTATGTGTGGAAATACAAACATTCAAGTAGTACATGTTCAATGGCATATATACACATAACTCAATAATCAAAAGAAACGAACATTCAAGTAGCACATGTTCAAATGACATATATAGACATAACTCGATAATCGAAAGAAACAAACATTCAAGCAGCACATATTCACATGGCATATATAGACATAACTCAATAATCGAAAGAAACAAACATTCAAGTAGCACATGTTCAAATGGCATATATAGACATCATCCAATAACCATATACATCATGTGTCATATACCTAAGATCTATTTAATCCTTCGATTTTTGTCGCATTCACGAATCACAATCACTTACTTATCGTCACAATATCCTACGATTTCTCATGTAACATCGGAACACGTGTAGCACTTAGTTCCCGAAGGACTCTAGAGGTGGCTCCCACGGTTCAATCATCGAGTCTCTACTCGGTATGGCCTGTACTGAAACATCGGAACACGTGTAGCACTTAGTTCCCGAAGGACTCTAGAGGTGGCTCCCACGGTTCAATCATCGAGTCTCTGCTCGGTATGGCCTGGCCTGTACTGAAACATCGGAACACGTGTAGCACTTAGTTCCCGAAGGACTCTAGAGGTGGCTCCCACGGTTCAATCATCGAGTCTCTGCTCGGTATGGCCTGTACTGAAACATCGGAACACGTGTAGCACTTAGTTCCCGAAGGACTCTAGAGGTGGCTCCCACGGTTCAATCATCGAGTCTCTGCTCGGTATGGCCTTTTCCGTTTGACATATTCCATGTCATGTAAAATATTTCCCTTTTTAACATGTCACCTATCATTTATGGATTTTAATATAGACGTTAATCTTGTCGTACTATAAACCCTGGAGGGTAAAGGACTAAACCGGTCAAATCTATGACCATAATCTATATTGTCCTCGGTGGATCACGGATCAGGTGTCGACCGGGACTAAACATGTCACATATCATGTATCAGCATGATAAGAATACCAACCAGTCTCAAAACCGTATTTTTCATCGGAAAATACACCTTATGGAATTTATACAATTATATAATTCCATGATTTAAAACCATAAGGGTTATAATCCTTTAGTGAATATTGATAAAAATATCCATAAAATATTTACTATATTTCACTTCATCTTTCGTCTCGTAATTCGTGTAATTTATCTATTTCGAGAATTTTCGGTGATTTCATTATCACCATTCTCGAATACATGAATATTCTAAAGTTCCATCTCATTATATTCATATTTTATGAAATTTAGAAATTTCCTCATGTCTCGTGATTTACTATCGAAATTCGGAAATAAATCATTTAATATGATTTTATAAAGTTTTTTCTAAAATTTTCGGCAGCATAACGGCTGCCGATTCACTAACCTCCTGCACGGAAAATACAGTTTAAAAATCTTTCAGCCAGTACTTCTCCCCAAATTATTTTCAACAATTCATGCATCATAATAATTTTCATGAAATAATTGCATAAAATATTTCAAAATTAAATTATGCAGACTGAGTATCCTTACAGTGCTGCAAATGCATCCCTTACCTTTTTCCGGGTCGGCGAATTCTGCTTATCGATCGCGCCCGCACTCCATTTCTCCCGATTCCTTATCTCGATTGCTGAAAATAATTTCTGAATTAAAATTCTAATTTTTAGAATTTTTTCATAATTTATTTAATTTTTTTCTGAAATTAAATTCTCGGGAAATTTCTTACCGAGTTTGTAAAATCCCGGGTTGTCGAATTTCCGGGAATTTTTCGAATTCCCGAAATTCTCCTTCTTTCTCTTTTTCTTACTTTTTCTTCCTTTTTCCTCTTTTTCTTTTCTTTTTTCTTCTTTCTTTGGCCGGATCGGTTCAGACCGGTTTGTGCCTCATCCCGCCGGTTCGGCCGGTTCGGTCGCCGGCGGTCCTCCTTTCCGCCGGTTCACGCCTCCCTCAGCTTGCCGGAGTTGCGGAGACGCCGGATCTGGTCTCCGTTTCTCCCCATTGCCGGCGACGGCGCCGGATCTGGGTCCGTGGGTTTCGGCCTCTTTTCCCCTGTTTCCTCCTTCCTCCGCCGTTTCCTTCACCGCCGGTGGCCTCTTTCTCCTTCGTTGGTCCTTGCCGATGGCGTTGGTGGCGGTAGCGGTGCCCGGATCGACCGGCACCGCCGATCTTCCTTCTCTTTTTTCCTTTCGGTTTTTCCCCCCTTCGCTTCGCGTCGTTTTCTTCTCTTTCCGCCTCGGGCCGCCGTCGTTCGCTTCTTCTCTTGCCGGCGACGCCACTCGTTCCTCCTCTCTTCCCTCACTCGGCCGGCGGTGGCAGCTGTTGCTACCGCCGGTCTCTGCTGGAAGGCCCGATCCTTCCTTTCCCCTTTTTTTTTTTTGTTTTGTTTCTATTTTTGGGTTATTTCTATTTCCCTTTTTAGTAATATAATACATACTATATATTATACACTATCATTTATATTTTATACTTATACTATATATTATATACTACACATATATTAATTCATACATAGTATAATTATTTATATAGATATAATATAACAATATATCTACTTTATATTTATGTTATACAATTTAAATAAAATAATATTTGCTTATTTTATAGTATTGTACTATATATTATTTAAAGAGATACATACATATACATATATGTATATTAAGTATTACAAAAATGTATATCTAGTATAAATATATATATATATATATATGTATATTTATATACTTAAAGTTAAATAACATATATGTATACAAATTATATAAATGCTATAATAATATATTTATACATATAATCTTTTATATAAAACCACATTTACTTTTCTTATATATTCATATACTTTTATTTAAAATAATAATATATATATTTCATATATATATCTGTACATATATATTTATAATTATATAAATACATTTTATAATATACACATGTCTTTATTTAAGACAAAATAGTATATATTTTATTTCATAATATATACTAATATTCATATACATACATATGTATTTATATAAAAACATGTGTAAATATATTTATATAATTTAATTATATAAATATATAATATACGCATTTTTATTTTATTAATTTTGGATTTCCATTAATCCAATTTAAATTCCTCCTTTTCATACTTTCAATAACTCCGACTTTATTATTATTATTATTTATTTATTTTCATTTAATTTCCTCACTTTTCTTAATTTCGGGAATTTCAACTATATTCCTATCTCGTAAATAAATTTTATTTATTTACTTTAATTTATTTATTTCCTCTTATCTATTTTCTTTAATATTTATTTTCAATATTTATTATTTCCAATAATTGAAAAATTTACGGTTATCACACAATACAATACAGGAGAGTTTACTCATCCATTTATTGATTTGCGATAGCATGCCTCGTCAATTGGCCATCAAGACATCCTTTTGCTTGTTCTCTCTCGCTACAAGTTCACTGTAGTAAAAGCAAAAAGTAACATTAGCAAAGTTTTGAAACAAATACATACAAATAAAGTCGAATTTTGTAGTTTAAATGAGATTGTGAAGAGAAAAACCGGAGAACGCTAGTGAGTTGTGATGCTTTGGAAAAGTCATGGTTTTCTCTTGCTTTCAAGATTTGGAACATAACAGCAAGGCGAATTTGGGTGCTAACGCTTTGTTGTGTTAAGAGGATAGTTTCTTTACGAAGTTGTTCACATTCCAATTCAATGGCTTCAAATTTTTCTCTTACTGGTATTTGCCCCTTTTCTATCTTTTTTTGGTCTTCGCTTATTTCTTGCATCTCTGTTCTTAGAACTTTCATGAGAAAGTTTAGGTTTGCCTGTTGGGCCTCAAACGACAAATACGCAGAAGCAATGTCACAATAACAATACCCACAACAATCAACAGCAATATCTCAAGCCAATAATAATAATAAATCAAGCTACCAAGCCACAAATAATATGCAGGCAATAAAACGTAAATAAAATGACACCAAAGTTTAACGTGGAAAACTCTTTAGTGTAGAGAGAAAAACCACGGGGCAAACCGAATAAAAATCCACTATAAGAAATAAGCAAATTACAAAGTTTCAATACCCTAGGCTTTTTGCCCAAAGCTCAGGGTTCCAACAATTGGTCTAAAAACAATAAAGTTTACCTCTTTGGATTCACCAAGATAATCTACCCAAAGAATACCCAATTGTTGTACAAGCTTATCTCTCCCCTTGCTCTCTCTATGGAACAAGAAAAATATCACAAAGCCTAAAGCTTACTTTTTCTCCTTTGTGTCGCCTCTCACCAAAATAGACTTCTCACTCTATCTTAACAAATTGTTTATGCAACACTTTATATAGAGAAAAAACAAATCCCTAACTAACTCCAAGTAGGACTCTAATAATTAATGTGGGTTGGACCCCACACATCTAACAATCTCCCCCTCCAGCCCCATTAGGAGGAGATCCATCACCACGACCTGTCATTTAGAGTTCACCTTGGCCAAAGTGTTCATCCCGGCCAAGTCACTACACAACTCAAGTTTATCTCTAGGAAGTGTCTTCGTTAACATATCAGCTGTATTCTTATCTGTGTGAATCTTCTTCAACTGCATATGTTGCTCGTCAATCACTGAGCGCAACCAATGGTTCCAAACATCAATGTGCTTCGTTCTGGCATGGTACATGGTGTTCCTACTCAAATCCAAAGCACTCTGGCTATCACAAAATACCACATACTCTTTCTGACTTAACCCCAATTCAAGAAGAAATCTCTTCATCCAAAGCATTTCTTTGCCTGCTTCGGTTGCTACAATATACTCAGCCTCTGTAGTAGACAAGGCAACACACTTTTGTAGTTTGGACTGCCAAGATACAGCTCCCCCTGCAAAAGTAAATATGTACCCTGAAGTAGATTTTCTACCATCAAGATCACCTGCCATGTCTGCATCAGTAAACCCTTCAAGAACTGGTTTTGTAGTCCCAAAACTCAAACACATCTTAGAAGTACCTCTCAAATATCTGAAGATCCACTTCACCGCTTCCCAATGAGCCTTTCCTGGATTGGAAAGAAATCTGCTCACTACACCAACTGCATGAGCAATATCAGGTCGTGTGCAAACCATAAGATACATCAAAGAACCAACTGCAGAGGAGTAAGGAACAGTGGACATAGCATCCTTTTCTTCCTTAGTCATCGGACAAAACTTCTTACTCAAGTGGAAATGATTAGCAAAGGCGTGCTAATTGACTTAGCATTCTGCATGTTGAATCTTGCTAGTACCTATTCAACATACTTTTCCTGTGACAACCACAGCTTTCTAGCTTTCCTATCACGAATGATATCCATACCCAAAATCTGCTTTGCTGGACCTAAATCCTTCATGTCAAAGGACTTAGATAATGCCTCTTTCAACCTGCAAATCATACGAGCATCTTGCCCTATAATCAGCATATCATCAACATATAATAAGATAATAATAAAGTCACCATCTGGGAATTTTCTCACATATACACAAGGGTCTGCTACCGTTCTTTTATAGTTTTGGCTTACCATAAAAGAATCAAACTTCTTGTACCATTGCCTAGGAGCTTGCTTCAAGCCATACAAGCTCTTCTTTAATTTGCAAACCATGTGCTCCTTCCCTTTCACTTCAAAACCCTCTGGCTGATCCATATAAATCTCCTCTTGCAAATCACCATGCAAGAATGCAGTCTTCACATCAAGTTGCTCAAGCTCAAGATTCAAACTAGCTACTAATCCCAATACCACTCGAATGGAACTCATCTTCACAACAGGAGAAAAAATCTCATCAAAATCAATGCCTGGTTTTTGACCAAAGACTTTTACCACCAATCGAGCTTTGTATCTCACTAGCTTGTCACCATCCTTTTTCAGCTTGAACACCCATTTGTTCTTCAATGGTCTTCTTCCTTTCGGAAGCTCAACAAGGTCATAAGTGCTATTTTTCTGCAATGAATCCATTTCCTCTTTCATTGCCTTTAACCAATACTTCCTATCTGGAGTATCATGCACTTCTTGGAAACTCTCTGGCTCCCCGTCACTTGTGACCAAAATATATTCTGAACTGAGATACCT
The DNA here is from genome assembly GCA_031772115.1 of Heritiera littoralis. NCBI lineage: Eukaryota > Viridiplantae > Streptophyta > Magnoliopsida > Malvales > Malvaceae > Heritiera > Heritiera littoralis. The sequence goes on from JAPDPK010000073.1 coordinate 2,438,559, forward strand.
GGAAGATGGTCGATGCTCCCTAGTAGATCTTCTAACTTGAGACTCCATACTACTTTGTATTGGGGCTGGCTCCCCCTGCTCAACACTCCCTGGTTGAGAGGGTTGCGCCCCCTGCTCAAAACCCACTGCATTTGGCTGTGCAATGTCATTATCAGCATCTATCCCATCACCTACTGTGGCTGGCTCATCTGTATCCCCAAGTTCTACATCTTGTGTATTTCCACCATTTGTGGCCCCTCTAGGTGGAATCCCTACAGGCATTGAGTCATCATACTCAACCATAACTTGTGTAGTTTTTCCATTTTTCTCAAAGTATGTGATGAACTCATTTTCATGAAAAACCACATCCCTGCTTCTAATTGTCTTTTTCTTCTCTGGATCCCATAGCCTGTAACCATATTCTTCATCACCATACCCAACAAACACATATGGAGTAGCCTTGCTATCTAGCTTTGACCTCTGCTCCTTTGGCACATGCACGAATGCTGCACAGCCAAAGACCTTCAAATGTGAGTATGAAGCTTTCTTTCCTGTCCATACCCTTTCTGGAATGTCAAAGCCCAATGGCACTGATGGTGATCTATTAAGCAAATAGCAGGCTGTATTAACTGCTTCACCCCAGAATGCTTTAGGCAATTTTGCCATCCTCAGCATGCATCTGACTCTCTCTATAATGGTGCGATTCATCCTTTCAGCTACACCATTATGTTATGGTGTCCCAAGTTCTGTCCTTTCATGCTTGATCCCATGCTTTGAACAGTGGGCTTCAAAGTCTTTTGATATGTATTCACCACCATTATCTGTACGAATACACTTTAAGGATAATCCTGTCATCCTTTCCACCATGGCATGAAATTTCTGAAAATACTGCAATACTTGGCTTTTGTTTCTCAACATATACACCCAAGTTTTTCGTGAAGCATCATCAATAAAAGTAACAAAATATCTATTACCACCTGATGACTCTACTTCTATGGGACCACATACATCAGAATGAATTAACTCAAGTTTATTTTTCTTTCTTTTAGAAATCTTCCTAAAAGAAACTCTACGATGCTTACCAAATAAACAATAATCACATGAGTTAAGAAAAATACCTTTGGCTGAGGGAATGAGGGACTGCCTCGCCAAAATCTTTAACCCTTTCTCAGTAATGTGTGCCAGCCTCCTGTGCCACAAATTTGCTGAAGCATCATCCTCAACGGTATTTACCTGACTACCTGTCAACTTCATCCAAGTCTTGTACATAGTGCAACACAACTTTCCTTTTGCTACTATCAAAGACCCTTTGAGAAGCTTCCACCACCCATTTTTCTGCTGACTCTCATATCCTTCCTTGTCAAGGACATTCAATGCAAGCAAGTTCATCCTCAGATCTGGAATGTGTCTGACATCCCTCAAAGTCAATGTACAACCAGTGCTTGTTTGTACCACTATATCACCAATCCCAGCAATCCGCGACATACTCTTGTTTCCCATCTTGGTATAACCAAAATCACCTACTTTGTAGGTTGCAAATAATTCCTTATTGGGAACACAATGATATGACGCTCCGGTGTCAACTATCCACTCTATGCCAAAATCCCCTACATGATTACACTCACCATGTGTACAAACCAACGAAACCATTTCACTATCAGAATTCACCGTTGTAACATTTTCATCATCCGAGTTATTCTTACTTTTCTCATCTTTCACTCTTGCTTCAAGATCCTACAGTTCCGCTTTATGTGACCAAGTTTGCCACAATGAAAGCACTTCACCCTATTTTTGGACTTATGTCTGTTCTTGGACTTACTACGACCTCTAGAATCCTGACCTCTGTCTTTAGTTCTGCCCCTGTTCTCTGTGACAAGAGCTTCATTCCCAGAGTTTGTCTCCTTTCGCCTTGCTTCTTCATTAAACATACTGTCTTTTACCATCTCCAAAGTCACCGCTGAATTAAAAACAGTCACAACTAGTGTCTCCCAGTTGTCTGGCAGTGAGCCCAGAAGAAACAATGCTTTCATCTCATCATCCATTTGCAGTTTCATAGTGGTCATCCGATTAAACAAATCTTGAAAGTCACTCAAATGCTCAGAGATAGATCTTACCTCCTTATACTGTAGAGTAGCAAGCTTCTTAACAAGCATAACTTTATTCAAGGCGGTCTTTCTCTCATAGAGTGATGCTAATTTTTCCCAAACACGAGAAGCACTTGTCTCCTGCGCAACATGATGAAAAACACTAATGTCTACCCATCTTCTAATGGTTCCCAAAGTTTTCCTATCTAACTTTTTCCATTCATCATCTTTCATATCTGTTGGCTTACTAGAATCACCTAATACTAGCTCATACAGATCTTTACAGTATAGATGATCTTCCATCATTGGCTTCCAAATTGAATAATTTGAAACTGTCAATTTTATCATGGATCTTGTATCTCCTTCCATGATCCCGAAGCTCTAACCCAAGCTCTGATACCAGTTGTTGGGCTCAAACGACAAATACGCGGAAGCAATGTCACAATAACAATACTCATAACAATCAACAACAATATCTCAAGCCAATAATAATAATAAATCAAGCTACTAAGCCACAAATAATACGCAGGCAATAAAACGTAAATAAAACGACACCAAAGTTTAACGTGGAAAACTCTTTAGTGTAGAGAAAAAAACCACGGGGCAAACCGAATAAAAATCCACTATGAGAAATAAGCAAATTACAAAGTTTCAATACCCTAGGCTTTTTGCCCAAAGCTCAGGGTTCCAACAATTGGCCTAAAAACAATAAAGTTTACCTCTTTGGATTCACCAAGATAATCTACCCAAAGAATACTTAATTGTTGTACAAGCTTATCTCTCCCCTTGCTCTCTCTATGGAACAAGAAAAATATCACAAAGCCTAAAGCTTACTTTTCTCCTTTGTGTCGCCTGTCACCAAAATAGACTTCTCACTCTATCTTAACAAATTGTTTATGCAACACTTTATATAGAAAAAAAACAAATCCCCAACTAATTCCAAGTATGACTCTAATAATTAATGTGGGCTGAACCCCACACATCTAACATTGCCAACCTCCTTTTCTTCTACGCAAAATAAAATTTCTCATAAGAGTTAGAAACTTTTAAATATCGGCTTTACATAAGATGAAAATATATAAAAATCGAAGAATATGCTGAAAGTTAGCATTAAAACACCATAATTTAAACTTACATCGCAAAATCTAAATATCACATTTCCTTGTAGTGAGATATAATCAAATGTTTAACTTTACTCCTAAAATTTAGATATGTACGATTACGTGTGAACTTTTTTTTCAACTATCAGTTTGCAAATGATACTAACAACACACTTAGAAATCAGAAGATAAGGAAAAGAGCTTGCATTACAATCCAAGAAATAGCTAAAGGAAAAGGCTTCTTAACAACCTCGCAATCCGATGAATCTCCAAGCCCAACTCTTTAGAACATCCTGAAAATGGATTAAACCCAGGAATCTCTGCTTATTCTGGGATTGATTCCTCTACTCTCCGTGCACTAACACGTGTCAATTATTCAGGACTACCTTCTCTGTACATTGATAGTGTAGTTTATACAGGACAGCTTTATTAACGCTGAAGAGGACATATTGTTGCCAAAATTTGGTATTACTATTTAGACTAGAAATGTCCCTGGGTTGGGTAGGATGGTCTAGTTTTTATTGGGAAAATTTTCTAATAAGCCTAATCTAATTAGGCCTAAGCAGGCCCAACGCTAATAAAACAATAAATTCGGTATTACTATTTAGACTAGAAACGTCCCTGGGTTGGGTGGGATGGTCTAGTTTTTATTTGGAAAATCTTGTAACAAGCCTAATCTAATTGAGCCAAATAGGTCTAAATTTTTAAGCTCAAAATACATTTAACAGATTTAATAATTTTTAATTATATATAAGATAAAATAATAAATTAATAATAAAATATTAATATATATTTAAAAAATTCGATAAGACTTGCAAGATGATAGAGCAAAGTATTAAAAATACGAATTCAGCTCAATTCGATATTTGGATAGCTCAATTCGAGTTTAACTAAAAAATAAACGAGTCAAACTCAAATAATTTACATGTAACTTGACTCATTTATGTATTTAGTAAGATTAATGACAATGAAGATAAGAAAGACATTAAACCTAAAAACCTGACGACGATTTGCTACGCTCCGTGATGTTTTAGAGTGCCTCCTTGTCGCAACTGCACGCTTGTAAGGCCTGTTCCTCCATCTTAAATTGAACAGCGCATGTATTGTTTTTATGAAAAATGAAAATCCTTAGACGAAAGTTTTTTTCCTTGATAATAAAACGTTTGATATTTTCATTAGTACATGACCTCCCATTTGTATATGCTCACAAGTGGCAGAGACACGTTAGCATTGATCCGTAAGACACGCTCTAGAAGCAAATTTTGGTGTAAGTACAAGTATTTTCATCTATTTTACCATCTAAAATTAATCTTATTTAGATTAAAAATAATAAATAATAAAATTTTTTCAACAAAAAAACTCTAGGATTAAATTTTTCTGACGCGAAATTAAAACAGACTTTTACCATCATTGTCAGATTCCAAATTGAAGTGGCCCACTTGTAGAAGCCATAACAGTGCGTCAACTCGTCAGGTATCCGATACAATACTCTGTTCGGCAGAAAAATCGAGCGATTGTTGTTTTTTAATTCTCCCAAAGTCGTGCTATCCATCGACGTTCCTTTACCTTTTGTCTTCAAACTATTGGCTCGCGCTAAGACTGACTTTATTATCGCTATATCCCTTTCAATCTAATGGAAGATAGCTAGTCTGAAATGAAGTTTCCTATGAAAGGAATCCCAACCCAACTCGAACGTTGTTCTACTTTAACAATAAAAGAAAAAAAAAGGCGATTAACAAATCACGGTGATGCCGTAATTTGTCGCTTTAGTCTCATATTCTTCTGATTAGTTTTTTGGTCAAGTCAATACTATCAAACAATTGGAGCCACCGAATGCGACAACGTTAGGAAATTGGAGGTATGATGACAAAACCAAGCACTTCTCCCTGGTTATCACGAGCAGCAACACCTACTCCAATGCAGTCTTCTTTCGGAAATGGTGATGCACCAAAATTAATTCTAACAATACCTCATGCCTTTGATGGTTGCAATCGTATTAGCTGGTGATTGACAGATTCAAGCACAGGTAGAGTCCGATTTACAAGTAAGTATTCATCCAGGGAAGCACTAGCAAATTAGGCAATGTTGCTTGGTTCAGCAGCTTTTCTTGTATGAATGTAACTATTCGTAGCATATCAGAGACACCAAAGAATCAACGTGAAGAGGTGTAAGCCGTGTGCATTGTCATTTGCCAACACTTGAAGGACCCAATAAATAACAGATGTCGAATGATTCCAATTGTGGAATTGAGCAAAACCTGCTGTTTCAGGCCACTGACCACACTGAAGAGTGAAGACACACTGGTTGCATAATCATCTTCCTCTGATGTAAGTATTAAAAAAAAAAATACGTGTTTCACCTTTAAAGTAAACATTGCCATTCCTACATGATAATTTCTAAATGAACACTTTTTATTTTTTGCACCCAATTCTCTTCACATGCAAAAGAAAAATGACTGTAAAAAAAAAAATTGGGTGTATTTAAGGCTACATTTGGTTTATTGAAAATAGCTTCCGAAAATTGATTTTCAGAAAATGTTTATATTTTTTGGAAAACTAAAGATTTTCTAATGTTTAGACGAGTCAAGGAAAAATATTTTTTTAAGTCTTTTTTTTTTCAAATGATATTAACATAACTAATAAAATATTAAAAGTTATTTAATAATTATTAATTAATTTATTAATATTAAAAATAATTATATTTTGAAAATACCTTCTGGAATATATACTGATCCATGATGTTCTCAACAAAACCAAATGAAGAGATGACTTCATGGAATTTTAGATACCTTTGATCACATGGAATAATAATAATATTTATATTATTAAATATTTAAAAGAAAATTATTTATTATTACTTATATTTTTTAAAAAATTCTGAATTAATATTACAATTTTCATATATATAATATTAATAATATATTAATATTTATTTTTTAAAAATTAAAATATTTATACTATTAAAATAATTACATTTTAAATTGAAAGTATTTATTACGAAAATCATAACGATAGTAATATTTATTTATATGTGCTTTGCTCTAGCATAGTACATAATGTTTTTACTCAAATTCAAAACACTCTAGGTGTCATAAAACATCACATACTCTTTCTAACTCAACCTCAGTCCAAGAAGAAACCATTTAATCCATAGAATTTCTTTACTTGCATCAATTACTACAATATATTCAACCTCTATTGTCTATTTATATACTTTTAATGTACTTAAATCTTAGAATACAAAACATTAAGCATTGAGTCCAAAAAGACCATGTTTGAAACTAAAAACTGTAATCTATTTATATACTTTTAATATACTTGAATATTAAAAGATGAAACATTGAGCCTTGGCGTTTGAAATGTGAAAAGTTATAAAAATTTAAAATATTAGATTGGACTTATTTTCAATAACCGTATATAGTATAGATTACGATTTAATGTTAACCATAGTCTTTAGTATAAAAAAAAATCTATTTAAATAAAAGTATCTGATGGTTAAAGACATAAACATAATCTATATACAACTGATTTGGTGTCAAAAAATGCAATGAAAAAACGATGGAAAATAAATATAAACTAATACTACATTTATGTTTATACTATAGTTAGATCTATGATGTTTGAAAATTGAAAATTTGGTTAAGATTAAAGCCATAGTTAAAAATATTAGACTCCACGCGCTTTTTGTAACTATAATTAATGTTTAAGTAACCTTAGTCTCTATACTTTATTCTAGGGGTGTTAATCGATGTCAGCATTGTCACATTATAGTTTTGTCACATTTGTCCGTAAAAAAAGGCAAGAGCGTGAATATTTGGGTTTAATAAAATATTTATTGGATGAAATAATTACCATCAAAGCTTCACTTAACAGTTGTTATATTTTTTATAAAAGATTAGGTCCAAGATTAGAAGTTCAAGATTCAAATTCTCCTTTTTTTCCTTGTACCTAGAAAAGGATATATAGTTAAGTGAAGAATATATTAAAGTTCGAAGGTTTTTTTATATGAAACCGTTATTTGTAAAATGCATGCATGAACAAAATACATTCAGATCCCCTAAAATACATAAAGGCAACTCCAAGCTGATGCATGCTATACAGGCAACGACGATGACCACACCACAGAGAACAGCCAACATAAAAGACAGACAGACAGACATTAATCACGCGAGAACAAAGAAACGCGACGATAAACTTTAAAACGACAGCAACAGCAGAGCAACAATTGATACTAAACCAAGTAAGTCATAAATAACTAAATACGATACAAAGAGTTCGACCCTAGCTCCCACGTCCCACCCTTCATTGAATTGAACATTTCTCAGCGATTGGTGCCATAGTTTCCTTCTACTCATTCTCTCTCGCTATTAGTTTGCTGTAATAAGAGAAACGGTAATGTTAGCAACGGATCACAAATTTCTTTTGAAAACAACTAGATACATATGACAATACTGAGTAGTGAGTACATACACTTTGAGAAAGTTGTTCAAGAAATAAATACGAATTGTAGCAATGAAACTGTGAATTAGAGAAGTACCGGAGAGCATCAGTGAGTTTGGCTACCTCGTCAAACTCTTGGTTTTCTGTGGCTTCCAAGATTTGGAACATCAAAGCGAGGCGGGTTTGGGTGCTGAGGCTCTGCTGCATTATGAGGTTAGTATCCTTTCGTGGTTGCTCAGGTTCCAATTCAATGGCTTCAAATTTTTCTCTTACTTGTGTTTGCCCATCTTTTATCCTTTTTCTTGCCTCATTTATTTCTTCCATAGCTGAATTAATCCCATCCTGATTTGAAATAATTAATGAATAAATTGGATTAGGAATTAATTAATTGGGTCTTAATTAATGTAAGCTCAAATCACACTACAGGACAAATCACTTTTACCAGCACTTATCAGTTTTTGAAGGATCCATTTTTGCAACCTAATTTAACATTAAAAGGTATGAGACTTGCTATTTTGACCTTGAATATAAAACAAAGAGAAAAACAAAAGAAAATAGTTAACTAGAAAATTTCTAACCCAATCATAAAACCATTCATGAAATGTAATATTCATCATGTCACTTATTTCGATTGGACGAGCTCGTTTGCGCCTTTGGTGCCTTCTTATACTTTTCTCAAATTCTCTATGACAACCTAATCAAGTTAACTACAATTTAACTAAAAAAAATTTTATAAGAGAAAGACAAGGTAGAGGGCTTCCTGCTGAAATTCATGAATTGCTTCGCATCGAAATAGCACATAATGATGAGCTTGTACCCATGTTTTTTCATCTAGCTCAAAACCTGTTGCCTTTCCTAATGGTCGCCCTAAGCTTGGAAATAAGCTTGATCGTTGTTGCGGTTCACTAGGGACATCATAATGCCTAACGAGGGGCCAAATCGGGTTTCAAATTCTTCTAAGTATCACAGGTCTTGTAACTTTTGCCTCTTCAACCAAATGAACCACCAAATGTACCATGATGGTAAAGAATGGAGTAAAAATCATCTCCATTTGACAAAGAGTGAGCACAATCTTAGACTGAAGTCACTCAAGTTCTTCTACTGCAAGAACTTTAGCACATAATGCTTTGAAAAATTGACCCAATTCAACCACAACCATGGTCACATCTCTAGGTAGAAGCCCATGTAATGCAAGTCCAAGGAACTCCTCCATCAATATATGGTTGTCGTGACTTTTCAAAGGAAAAAATTTGCAATCTTTGAGACTAACATGTTGGGTGATATTTGAAAAGAAACCATCTGAAACTTTGATACTTTTTAAAACTTCTAGAAACATGTCTTTCTCCTTTGTTGACATCAACCGCAAGCAGGAGGTATATGAAGTCTACCATCCTCATCTTCCCTTAGATGTTAAAAAAAATGATCTTCTTTTTCCAAGTATCAGAATGAATTGGATTTTTCTTTCCAAAAGTAACATGAATGTTATCTACTTGATTTAAAATCACACTTCCTGAAGGTGAAAATGGGGCAACCCTTAATTCTTGAGTGCCATCAAAAGAGGAATTAATCCGAAATTCATGATTAATATCAAAAAACTGACGATGACCCAAGAAATAGTATTTACCCCCATGATGTAGCCATAAATAACATGTGTCTTCAGAATAATGAGGACATTCAAAACAACTTTTAACATTCCAACCAAACAAATCCCCATATGCAGGAAAGTTATTTATTGTCCACATTAATGCAGCACGTAATTGAAAATTCTTTTCAGCAAAAGCATCAAAGGTGTTTACCCCAACTTCCCACAGTTCTTTTAACTCTCTTATTAGAAGTTGTAGGTAAACATCAATATCATTTCCAGGTCCACTCCTACCATGAATCACTAAAGAAAGAATAAAACTAAACTCTTTCATGGAAAACAAGGGGGTAAGTTGTATGGTATCACCATAACAAGTCAAACACTGTACTTATTGTTCATTGTTCTAAATGGATTAAATCCATTCGTCGCCAAGCCTAGTCTCACATTATGAGAGTTTGAGGCAAAATTAGGATATCGCAAATCAAAAGATTTTCGAGCAAGAGAGTCAGCTGGATGCCTCAATTTTCCATCTTTGAAAGATTGAGAGTTTATTTACAGTAAAATAAAAGTTAATAGATTGATTTCCATGAAATAAAATATTGAGCGCTTATATCCATTTTGTGCAAAAAGTTGAAAGTATATTTAGCTATTAAACCTAAAAATATTTGTATATTAATAATTGAAATTAGAACATTAAAAAAAATCATTTATATACAAAATGGACAAATGTACCTTAATCTTTATGTACTTCTACTAAAATATAATTTCATAGATATATATACCACTTTTTTTTTTGAAACTCTGCCTGTGTTTAACATAGCTGGTCTCAAATCCAGATAAAGGAGAAGGATTAGCGATAGGTTTGGACAACCAACCATTTCTACTAAAATGTTATTATTATTATAAAAATATTTGTATATTAATAATTGAAATCGAACATATAGAAATATTATTTATATATACAAATTGGATAAATACCTCAGTCTTTATGTACTTCTACTAAAATATAATTTCATAGGTATATACCACTTTTTTTTTAAACTCCGTCTGTGTTTAACATAACCGAGCTTAAGCTCAAATAAAGAAGGAGGGTTCACCACAAAATTTAACAGTTTTAAGGGCACTTTTATTTGGGCGTTTGTGAAAAGCGTCGGTATTTCTACGTTTATTTTGCTTTTTACCGGCTCTAAACCAAGCGCCGCTATCAAGAAGGATTTAAACGACACTAAACCTTTTTACCCAACTCCCTTGAAGAAAAGCTTCTTCAGTTTTCCCTCTTTACTTGCTTTATTACTACTATCATCACCACTGTTATCTCAACAGGAAATTCATTAAATTCAGTTTTCCCTCTTTGCTTTCATTTTTCATTTTTCATTTTTCATTTTTCATTTTTCACTATCATCCTCTTTACTTTCATTTTTCCCTTAATTTCGGTTTTCCCTTTACTACCATCATCGCCGCTATTATCTCAACGGGAATTTTGCTGTTGAAAATTTGAGGAAGACCCTAATCCTCTTTCATTTTTCCCCCTAATTTCAAATCGTCACCTCTGCTCTCACTACCATCATCGCACCTCTGCCACTTCGCTGCTACACCAATAGCTTTGCAAATCTCACATTGCAAATCTCGCACATCGTCACCGATACCTTTACAGATCTCCCACATCACCACCGGTGACATAGCTTGGTTACACCCTAAAAGAAGAACAGTAAAGACAGCTCTATTCCCCTCTATAGCTTATTAATTTAATTTCAGTTTTCTGCTCAAGTTTTAAGTTTCTGGTTTCCCTCTTTTCGGCTTTTCTTTTTTAGCGTCTCTGCTGTGTTTGTTTGTATCTTTCTCGTTCTTTTATTAGTGAGCATAGCAAAATAGGGAGGTAGAGCAGAACAGGGAGGCAGGCGTGTATCAGTGTGCGCTGAAGGTAGGAATAATGCTACTGTTTGTTCAAGTTTAATAATTTCGTGCTTTATAATGATTTATTAGATTACAATGGTTAAAAATATTAGTTAGTTAATTTTCTTTGCTTGTGTAGGGCCTTGATTTTATGTAAGTTGAATCAATTTGTTCAGACAATTTGCTTGTGTAAGGCCTTGATTTTGGGTTTGGTTCCAACATTAGGTAAGAAAAAATTTATGGAAGAAACCTTTTGATTGTTTAATTTGAGGAAACAGTGAAGGACATGAACAAGTGAATCCATACATGGTTTAGCCTTTACCAATTAACTAATATAAATATCATCTAGTGCAGAAGATATATCACAAGTGTTTGAGAAAGATTACAAGGAACAAAATGTTATAGCATTTATGCTTTACTGCTTTCAGGAGGTTTTGTAATTTAAAGAGCATGAATTGGCAAACTTACTGTAAGAAGCTTATATTATACAAGGACCATCAAAAAGTAATTCTTAATACTTGTTTTTACATAAAGCTCAAGAATATGGTAAACGTGATAGCATTGCTAGTAATTTTCGTTATCAAAAATGTAAAAAAAAAATGCTAACAAGGAATTTTTTCTCTTTACTAAATTGCAATCATGTGCAAAAAGTGAATGCTTCTCCTCTTGATATGAATGACATGTGCAAAGGTTTTTAAATGCCTCTAGGCAACAAGAGTAAAACAAGCTTTTTCCTCCTACCTCATTATTATATGATTTCTATTTCAGCAAATTAAAATTTTTTTTTATGAGTTGTGCTTCTTATCTCCAATTCCTGTTACTTTTATTATCTGGCCTATTCTTCCTTCCTGCAATTTTCCCTATAAGTCTTTGAATTCCTCCATTTATAAAGCATGCAAAATAGTTACTGAACAGAATTGCCAGAGATAATTCTAGAAATTTCAAATTTCCCTAAAAACAAAACCCAAAACCTATTGAATTGGTGACTGTTGTAGATATCCAAAAACTATTTTTCTCTACAACTGTCACTGCCAGAAATTAAAGCTTTATTTCATGTAAAAAGCTTAATCCCATTTTCTTGCATGTCCTATGAAGTCACCAAATAGTATATGTTCATGCTTGAATGTTTCAAGTTTTTCTCTTATATTTTTTGGTTAGAAAATTCAGAATCCATTTTTTTTATTTGTTTTGCATGTTATCTGATTTCCTGATCCCCTTTTACAATTTGGCTGTTCTTTTATTCTTTTTCTAAGGACATGTTCCTAATAATATTATTTGTACTTTACATATTATATATATTTTTAAGAACAAATTTAGATCTCTTAAGTATTTAGAGTGCATATTACAAATGTGACTCAGTTGATGACTACTTTTTCATCAGAAAATTCAGAAGGTTTTGTTCACATTTTGGGAATTGAATGCAATGGCATGATGGTAATAGAGTTGGCAGCTTAATAATTTTATCTGAAATGATTTATTCTGTTAGGATTTAGTGGTTTTTGTATTTAATCTTTCCATTACTATCATCATTATGCTATGGCTTGGCCTGCATTTAGCTTGGTTTTCAAATGGTTGATAAGTCTATCAGGCTTATCAATAATAGTCTTCAAGATATATAGACTAAAAACCCTTTGCTTATCTTAGTTTGGGTGGTAAATAGTTGCATTATAAGTAGCTGTAGCCTGTAGTTCCTAAGTTGAAATAAATCAGTAAAAAGTAGGACTTCTGTCAACTACTTTGTGTTAACAAAGGAACCTGCACCCTATGAGAAATAAATTGCAAAGATGTTTTATTTTTTTAATCTAAATAGGTTTATCCTGCTATGGACTTCCCCTACATAGCTTGGTTGAGAAGTCTATCCAGCTTATCAATAATCATCTTTGTTTGGGTGGTAAATAAGTGGGCTATAGCTAGCAATTTATTTTAATAATAATAACATTATTATTAAGTGAAAATTTTATTCTATATAATAATAATAACATTAAAAAGTGATACTAGTTAAAAAAATTCCATTTATTATATAAATATATATTTAGGGCACAAGTTCAAACCGAACGTAACATCTTATTGCTTTGTATTATGTGTTATTGTGTTGTCTGAGCTAAGCTGGAGGTTACATAAAGTTACCTACATTGTCAACATGGAAAAATTGAAAAAAAAATTGTTTTCTTTATTAAAACACTAAGCTCATCAATTAAGTCTCTCTAGTTATTTTTTTTAATACTTTAAGAATAAAAATTATAAAGTAAATAATATGATTTTTTAATGCATAAAATGAATTTAATTTGAGGTAAAAAAAGAATACTACTTTTATTCCTATATAAATTTACTACTTTAGCACTGCAACTATTCTTCAGCGAAGACCAAGATACATAGTAGTAGTACTAATATATACTAGGTAGTTTGAGTGCAATTTTTATCGTTATGACTAGGATAGGAAAGTCTGAAAGAGGATCTGGATAGGAATCTAAATTGTTAAGTAAAGTAGGTATTTCCAGGATTTTCAAAAAAGATAATTACAGCAAGTATTTCAAGATTGATGATTATGACTTGATGGTTAAGAATCTCAATCATGATATATGACTTGAGTTGGAACTAAGAAAGAAGATAATATGATTATAATAATGATAATAAGTGAATAATGACAAAGCCGTAAGAAAAAGAAGAATATGTAATTAGCTTTCGAGGTAATGTAATCGCCACTGGGCTGGGTACAGATTGCAGAGCGGAAGTTTTGTAGGACCGATTGTCCGATGACATCTGCAGCAAGACTCTCAAAGGCTAAGGCTCCAACTTGATCACAAGTCTCTTCAATTATAAATTACTTTATTAACTTGCATTAAGAAAATTTGAATTAATAGTTCAAATCATTTTATTAGACTATTAGTGAACAATGGCATTAATACAAATAATTAATCAAGCTTTTAAATTTAAAGTATAATTCAATAAATATAAAAATTTTAAATTTCAAATAAGATATTTAAGCTTTTAAATTTCAAATAAATTCAAATTTTCAAAAGGATTTTTTCCAGCACTTTAAAGTGCCGGTAAAAACTTTTAAATTTCAAATAAATTTAAATTTTCAATAAAATTTTTCTCGACATTTTAAAGTGCCGGTAAAAGTCTTATGCTTATATAGGCATTTAAAAGTGCCGGAAAAAGGACTGCCCCAATTCTCCACCTCTTTACCAGTATTGGAATACATGACTGCCGGTAGATCTTCACCGGCATTCACCTAGCCGGTGGTCAGCCGGCGGTTTGTTGAACGCCGGTAAGATCTTTGCCGGCGCTTGTTTGGCCTTTTACCAACACTTATAAGTGTCGGTAAAAGTCAATTTTTTTTTAGTGGTTAGCGGTAGGTTTGGACAACCCATCTCTCAAATACTTGTCTAATTTTTATGAGATTAACTATTAAATGAAATTCGTTGGGACGTCTCCTATTAAACTATTCAGGCTAACAACTTAACGTAAGGTCGTATATTGATTTATATAGGCTATTCTAATATTGACATAAAGGCTATGTTGATGATATTACATTTTTTGACATTAGTAAATTTAAGAGTATTACCAACGAATTTTTTCATCATAAATACCCAACTGTTATTGTAATCTATGTCATTATCGATGAAAATTTTCATCAGTAATGTATTTTTATTTTGTCGATAATGTATTCAAATTCAAAAACCCAAAAAATTCAGCATTCAAATTCAAGAACCCAAATTCAAGAACACACACCCAGCAAACCTTCAAAGCCTTACTCTGATCCCGATTCCACACCTACAACAAAACCTAGAATAGAAATATCAGCCAAACTATGAAAAACCCAGAACCAATACAGCCAATGGTTGAATCCACTGCACCAAACTAGGCCAGAGATAAGATAGAGATACTTTAGGAAGAGACAAAAAAAATTAATGAGAGAAGAAAAAAGAAAATGGTTTTTGGATCGAGAGAGAAGAGAAAGGATAATTTGCCTTATATAATTTTTGACACGCTTACACTTTTTTGTAACGGAACATAATTACAAGATTACGAATGGGACAAAAAAAAGTTCAAAGGATTGGAGATGCATATACCACATGGGATATATGTTTATCTTTTATATATATATATATATATATATTTACATCAACAGTGTTTCAAAAGCATTCTTTGAGTTACAGCTGCACATAGATTTATACAAAACCACACTCAATCTTTATGAGGCTGATAGCCTCTTAATCTTTTAGCCTCTTACAAATTCTAAACAAAATAATACGGTGGGAAAACTCTAAAAGCCATGTTAACAAAATAATTCGTAATGAAATATCAACTGCAGTAAATAAAAGATAAAAAAACAATAGTAAAACTACAAATTTTGATTTATTTTTAACAAGACACCCAAACACACAAAGTAGATAGCAAGGAACACCCAAACACAAGAAATAGATATCATCAATCCCAAACAAAGAAGGAGAACCCTTCGAAGGCATGTTCGCACAAACATGTCCGCACAAACACTATTCTATGTGAGCATGTGGCTCAATCACTGGTGCATAATTCCCATGCTCAGAGAATACGATTCGAATCCCTTTTCTACAACAAAAAGTATACGAATATAAGTTATCACAATACAATACAGTGGTGTTTACTAATCCGTTTACTGATTTGCGATATCATGCCTCGTCAATTGGCCATCTAGACATCCTTTAGCTTGTTCACTCTCGCTACAAGTTCACTGTAGTAAAAGAAAAAAAATAACATTAGCAAAGTTTTGAAACAAATATATGTAAAGAAAGTCGAATTTTGTAATTTAAATGAGATTGTGAAGAGAACAACCGGAGAACACTAGTGAGTTGTGATGCTTTGGAAAAGTCATGGTTTTCTCTTGCTTTCAAGATCTGGAACATAAGAGCAAGGCGGATTTGGGTGCTAACGCTTTGGTGTGTTATGAGGATAGTTTCTTTACGAAGTTGCTCACATTCCAATTCAATGGCTTCAAATTTTTCTCTTACTTGTATTTGCCCCACTTTTATCATTTTTTGTTCTTCGCTTATTTCTTCCATCTCTTTTCTCAGAATTTTCATGCGAGAGTTTAGGTTTGCCGACCTCCTTTTCTTCTACGCAAAATAAAATTGCTCATAAGAGTTAGAAACCTTGAAATGTCGGCTTTACTTACATAAGATGTAAATATATAAAAATCGAAGACTATGCTGAAATTTAGCATCAAAGCACAACAGCTAAACTTACATTGCAAAATCTAAATATCACATTTCCATGCAGTGAGCTATAATCAAAGGTTTAACCTTACATCTATAATTTAAATATGTACGGTTACGTTTGAACTTTATTTCAATTATCAGTTTGCAAATGATACTAAAAATAGTATGTAAATGAATCACGTGGCCAAAAAAATGAATAAAGTTTCTTAATTCATTGGCCAAAAAAAAAATTGAATCACGTGGCTAAAGAAACCCAATAAAAGACACCACGTATGCATAAAAAATTCATTGTTTTTTATTTTAAATTTTTAATTAAAATTTCAATAAGTTTATAATTTCAATAGAAATTTCAAAAACCTAGACAAATTGCTAGGAAAGGAAAACCGGGAAGAAAGAGAAAGGGACAGCATGGAAAGGACTAGGTTGGCTCCCACCTAACCTTCCCTTCCTTTCCATTCCCTCCTCGTTTCGGTCTATCTCTAACCTTTTTCTTTATTGTTTAGTTAAAAAAATAAAAAATTAGAAAAAATAAAATAAAAATGACGTTACATTTTTGGACAC
Organism: Heritiera littoralis; assembly: GCA_031772115.1. Lineage (NCBI taxonomy): Eukaryota > Viridiplantae > Streptophyta > Magnoliopsida > Malvales > Malvaceae > Heritiera > Heritiera littoralis. The sequence goes on from JAPDPK010000073.1 coordinate 2,455,398, forward strand.
GTGTTATGATTGTGGATGGTTTCTGTTGCAGGGAGAGGAGCATTGTAAATAAGTAGAACAAAATTATTGTACCATACGATTAAGGAAATGAATCCAGAAAAAATGTAGAGAGTAACTTTTTCTCAAAAGATCCTAAATGGATTATAAGACCTCTATTTATACGCCACAAACAGCAATTACGAGAAAAACAATTATACAAAAATGGCGAAAAATATGTTATTTTATGGTGAGGCGTTTTAAGTTGATTTCTAGAGAAAGTTCTATATCACAGGTGAAGACAAGGAAAAGAACTTGCATTCCAATCGAAGAAAAGAAAATCTTGGATACATTCCAAATACCAACTGCTGCAATTACGCATCACAGATCACCAAGAAACTTTCCGCTTCTGTTAATAAGATATCTCGTTACCGATCCAAGAATCAGATCGATAAAAGAATGTAAAAGGTCAAAAGGATAAAAGAAAGCGATCAAATTTTACCCAAAAAGAATAAAAAAGAAAGGGGAAGTAGACAAGAAGAGAAAATAAACATGTTTGAACAAAAAAAAAGAAAAGTAAATAAACATGTATTGGTATTTTACAGAGCTGAAAACGTCATGCTAAAAGCTATGTTAGTGATCCTAACACGAGTACATAAAGAGCTTTGTACTGAAGAGATGGTAAACTTCTTTGCTAAGAAAAGACAGCCTGCTATTTGTGTTTTGGTGACACTGTATGTACCCACGTGTTTGTTAAATGTATTAAAAAAATGCATTCTTTTTTATAATGAACGGTGACACTATTGGATTACAATTGAACGTACATAACGGTAGGAAGATTACAATTGAACGTATCATATTGGATGGTAGATTCAATCCAAAGGCGTGATTCTTCTATCCATACAACATGACTATCGCCTAGCATGTTTGGCTAGTAAATGAGCAACTACATTACATGATGTACTAAGTACTGCCTTGCAAACATTCATTTAACATTTTCTAGCACAATACCAGCACTAGAGTATATAATCTTACTGAAATTTTGTAACAACATTGATTGCTATTAAACAATCACCTTCAAGCTCAATAGCATAGTAACCGAGTAAGCAAAAACCAATATTGCCTCATGTAATGCTAGACATTCAACAACAAATGGATCCAATAGCCCCTTCTTTTTAGAGGACATTAAAGCAAGCTCTTCCCCTTGGTAATCACGAGCAGCAACACCCACTCCAATGTAGTCTTCTTCCGAAAATAGTGCTGCAACAAAATTAATTTTAACAGTACCTAGTGCCTTTGGTGGTTGCCATCATATTAGCTGGTGATTGATAGATTCAAGCACAGATACAGTCTGATTTGCAAATAAAGTATTCATCCAGGTAAGCAGTAGCAATTAGCAAATTAAGCAATGTTGCTTGGTTAATCAGCTTTTCTTGTATGAAATTACTCCTAGCATATCAGTGACACCAAAGAATCACTGTGAAGAGGTGTAAGCTGTGTACATTGTCTAATAGGGTACAACATAGGCAATTTGAGGATGCTTGCAACTCCTAGAGAATAAGAGAGGAAACAAAGAGAAAGAAGGATAAATAGAGGGAATCTTGAAGAAGAATGGTTTATGCCCTCCAACTACCTTTATTTTAAGTATTTATACAAGTTCATAGTTTGTTATGAAGCTAACCACCCTAACCAATCAATACTATCCAGCTATACATTCTTAACAGATTTTAGCTTCTAATTTAGTTTTACATTGATATAAATAGATCACTTATATATGTACCTATTGTTGACACCTAATTTTGTCCCATTTTGTTATTATTATTATTTTTACTATTATTATTATTATTATTTTTACTATTATTATTATTATTTATATTATTATTATTTTATTTTTTGTCTTTATTTTTATGTCCAATCTGTCCAATCCAGTCTGCTACCACCATCCCATCCCCGCCGGCCACTCTCCTCTGTCACCTCTCTCTGCCACCCATCCATCAACCAGCTACCTACCCTGCCAACTGACCACCCTCTTCACCACTGAAAGACTCCAACCCTCACCATTTTTTAACGGGGACCGATCCAAAAATCCAGGGAGGAGCCTCAACCAAAAACCGGGGAAAACCCCCTTACCCTCACCACCTCTACCTCTGTCGAGAGCCCCCAAACACCGTTACCATCGAAACCCCTAAACATGACCCTCACCACCAACACAAGAAAACCCTAGATCCCGAGACCCCCAGAACCCTAGATCTAAAACTTAGATCTCAAACCTGCAAAGAAAACAAAAAACCCAAAGGAAACAAAACGCAACAGATCCGCAACCATCATCCTCAACCAGAACCAAAAAAAAAATCGACAAAAGGCGAGGAAGGGTTTCGGTCAAGGCCAGATCTGGGTGGTTAGGAGGCTTTTTAGGAGAAACGGGAGCCGGATTCAGGCTTGGGAGGTTGAGAGCCTCCGGAAAGTGTCTCCCTTTTTTATTTTTGGCCACCGCCGACGGCGACCGACGGCGGTGCACGGCGGTCCGGCGGCGGTGCACGGCGGTCCGGCGGCTGCCGGAAATCGCCTGGGGGGGAGCTTCAAAGCTCTGAAATTTTTTTTGAAGAAAAAAGAAAAAATGAAGAAAGAAAAAAAAAGATAGGTTTTTATAGCTGAAAAAAAAAAAAGGGAAGCCGGCGACCCGCGCGCGACCCGGGATCCGACCCGGGATCCGCGCGCCCGACCCGAGGAAGGAGAGGAAGACCCGCGCGTTGACCCGACGCCCGACCCGCGCGTGACCCGGTCCGCGACCCGTCCGTGGCTTGCGTCTGGCCCAACAATTCCAGCCCATTCCAAGTGCTATTGGGCTTTAATTTTTGGGCCAAGTTCAAAGGGCTTCTTTGGGTTTTAAAACCCAACCATTTGGGGTATAATTTCTTTCTTTCTTTCAACCTTTTGTTTTTTATTATTATTATTATTATTATTATTATTATTATAATATTTATTATTATTATTGTTATTGTTATTATTATTATTATTATTATTGTGCTTTTATTATTGTTTTATTATCTTTATTACTATTATTATTATTATTATTATTATTATTGCATGTTGTAAAATAAAAGTTCTTTTTGAAAAATTTTCTTTTATTGGTATTTTCATTAATTAGTATTACTGATTAGGAAATGTATTTAAAAATGATAAAAATTAAATTTAATTAAATGAATTCCGGTGATGGGATGTTATGAAACTCACAAGTAGTGATTTCTTAGCTGATCCCTAGGTGAGAAGAATCTACTAAATGTTACCAGAGTATTGGGATATTTAGTATGATTTTTCAATAATTTAAATTTTTAATAAAAATGAAAATAAATAAATTTTTTTTATAAAAAACAAAGGAAAATAAATAATGAACTTTAATAATTAAATTAAATTCGCCCGATGATGGGATGCTACGGAATTCACAAGTAGTGATTCCTAGCTGATCCCTAGGTGAGAAGAGTCATACTAATTGTTGCCAAAAGTATTGGAATATTTAGTATGATTTTTCAATAATTTAATTTTTTGTTAAAAATAAAAACAAGTTTTTAAATAGAAAATTAATAATAAATTTTAAGTTTAATGAAATTCTTCCGATGATGGGATGTTATGAAACTCACAAGTAGTGATTTCTTAACTGATCCCTAGGTGAGAGAAGTTCACTAAGTGTTACCAGAGTATTGGGATACTTAGTGCAATTTTTCAATAATAAAAATTTTTATTTAAAATAAATAAAGAAATATTTATATACAAAATTAAAAAATTCATTTGCATCATTTTCATCTGCTTGCATCATGTGCATTCATAATAGTTTTGAAGCGAGTGTGAATCTTCCGATGATGAGATTCTATAGAACTCACAAGTAGTGATTCTTAAGAAATCTCTAGGTGAGGAAAATTATTCCAAATGTTACCAGAGTATTGGGATATTTGATTTAATTTTTCAATACGAAAAGGTTCACATTTACTTTTGGAAAATAAAATTCAACTTTTTAAAATAAAACAAAATAAATTTACAAATAAAAATGATTTTGAATAAAAAGAATAAAATTGATTGTAATAAAAATAAAAATTATTTTTAAATATTTAATTCAAGACCATTTTATTAAAAACAAAGGATAACACATGATTATTATGGTACCGTTTTTTAACGGGCGTCGTGGGGGTGCTAATCCTTCCCCACGCGTAACCGTACCCCCGAACCCAATTTTGTTTCGCAGACCAAAAGATTATCTTTTTAATAAAACTTAATTAATTTTGAGATTTTGTTAAAAAGATACGTTTTCAGGTGGCCAATCACACCTAATAAAAAAAGATTGGTGGCGACTCCATTTTTGTTTTTAAACGCTTTTCCGAAAATCGTCGAGCGCGAAGCCGTTACGACAGCTTGGCGACTCCACTGGGGAAGCTTTTTGAGGGTCAAGCCATTTATTAATCATGTGTTATCCTAAGTTTTAATTTAAAGGTCTTAACTAATATTTAAATTTAATTTCTTTAATTTTAAAATAATTAGTTGCATTTGTGTTTTAATTACGTTGATTATTTTATAGCATTCTTTAGTTGTATATATTATTGCTAATAAATTGCTGGGGTAGAATAAGGGTTATGGTTTGATAAATGTACCCTCATACACACACTTGCACTTGCATTTGCATAACATGAGCTCTATACCCGAGTTCCGTCCTTCTTAGGAGGGAGTAGAGTACCTTTGCTCTCGTGAGGTAATCACCTCCGCAATGGCAATCGAAATACTCCCACTCAAATTAAATCTTACTAGTCCAGTGTGGACGTCAGTGAGGTATAATTTGGGAACCTTTTGACCTTTTAGAGACCCAAATCAGCATGTAAAAGGCTTTAAGAAGCCGATCCTAGCTAGAGCCATGTTCGATTTTTGTAGAAATTATCCCGAAATTAGGACACAAGAGGGAACATTTTACTACTTTTTTCGTATCATAACTCTGATAATTTTCAAATTCATGTTTTTTTTAAAAAAATAATAATAAAATAAAAATCAAGAGATTTTTTTTCTTCTTTTTGTCATTTTCAAAATAAAATTTTACAAGTTTACAATAAAAAAAAAGAAAAAAAAGAAAACAAAGTTTTTTTCTTTTTGAGAATAACATGGAAATATTCTTTGTTCTCTGGTGCTATTTGAAAGAAGGTAATAATAATGTGTGTATATATATTTTTGAAATTTATGCATAGATAAAAAATAAAAAAAGGGAAAAGAAATTTTTGGATAAAAATAAAAGGTAAATTCATTGTCACATTCCTTTAAAAATAGATTAAATAAAAAGGGAAATTAAAGAAAATAAATTGTGGTGTGAAAATAAGAAAAGAAAAAAGAAAATTTATTCTTTAAAAAAAAAAAAGGGAGGAGAAATAATCAAAGTTTAAAATAAAAAAGGAAAGAAAAAAGAATTCATTGAATTTAAATAAGAGAAAATTTTGGTTCTTTTATTCTTAAATTTTAGCATGGCATATTTCATTACATTAATGCATTCACATCACATAATAAGGAGAGTATTTGTCTTTTTGGATTAAAGGAAGTCAAAGACGTAGGAGATCAATTAGAAGCTAGGTTTACTATTTTGGAGAATAATCGATAGGAGTTTGGACATGATATACGGGAGATAAAAGGAAAGCAAGCTAAGGTAATGCAGATGCTTAAAAGTTTTGGAAAGGCTAAATTGGTTCATTTTCAAGGGTCGCTGTCGTTTCCAGAACAATCACATGTTGAATCATTAGCAAGTGGAAACAGATCGACTTTTCATGAAATGGTCAACCAGGGATCTATAATGCTTGACTTGTTTTTGAAGGATTTGGAATGTTGAGGGCACTAGAATAAGGGAGAGTTAGTAAGGAATTTTGAGTCTTGTAAACAATTCCTATGTGAATATGAATGTTACAAGATTTTATATAGGTTTGCATTCACTTCATTCATGTGTGCATAACATGATTTTGACAAAAGATAATAAGGTTAATAATAATTGTTTCAAAAAAAGGGAAGCAAAAAAACAAATGATCAAAGCAAAAAAAAAAAAACACAATTTTAGTTCATAATATATATATTTTTCCTTTTTGGTGTGTGACTTGCGATATTGTAAAATAATAACAAGTTTGAAATTTCTTTTACATGTAGATATACAATTTCAATACAATAAAAGCTTCACATAGCATGGCAAGCATGACATCTAATTTTGGGTTATGACAGGATTTGGTGTAGATATAGCTTGATCATTGAAAAGCTTCGAAGATAGTTTTGGGACATGGAAGAGACAGAAATGACTCGGATGGAAAGGATGGAAAAAGCTCAACAAGAGATGAGAGAACAATTGTCACAGATGGCAGGTTTGTGGGAGAAGCTGAACAATGGAAAAATGGGACAATTAACTACTCAAGAGGGGCATCAGTTACGAAACGCTGAAGATTCTTTTTGTCCACTCAACATTGGCTCACGAGAAACCCAATCATCTCAAGAGCCACAAGCAATTCCCACCATGAATCCCCTCGAACCAATTCATCTTGCCAATCTGGATAGTCACAAAGAGCAAGGGATGCCACAAGTGGAAGGAGGCTCAAGTTCCCAACAAAAGATAGAGCTTATAGAAGAAAGACTTCGAATTGTTGAAGGAATGGATTTTCACGGATCTTTAGATGCTGTCGGATTATGCTTAGTGCCTGGTGTGGTCATTCCTTTAAAGTTTAAAGCTCCAGAATTTGAGAAATATGATGGGACCACTTGTCCAAAGGCCCATATCACTATGTACTGTAGAAAAATGGCAGCGCATGTGCGTGATGACAAGCTGTTAATCCATGTTTTCCAAGACAGCCTTAAAGGATCTGCTGCTAGGTGGTATACACAACTGGGCAGGGGCGATATTCACTCATGGGAAGATTTGGCAAGGGCATTTGTCGCCCAATATAAGCATATTGTGGATTCAGCCCCAGATCGTTTATCTTTGCAAACTATGGAGAAGAAAGCTACTGAAGGCTTTAGAGAATACGCCCAGAGATGGAAGAATGTTGCCACCCAGGTCCAGCCTCCCCTCACAGAAAAGGAGACTGCGACTATGTTTCTTAGTACCCTCCAAGCACCATATTATGACAGGATGATTGGGAATGTTACTAAGAATTTTGCCGACATGGTAGCCTCTGGAGAGATGATTGAGAATGCAATCAAGAGGGGCAAGATCAAGATAGATGACATTGCTGATAATAAGTCAGAAAGAAGGGAAGAAGAAGCACAAGTTGCAACATTTGAGGGGCAATTTCTCAAAAACACCGCTCCACATAATCCCTATTTGGCTCACCCATCATACCGTCCAATCTTGAACAGTGTCTCCTATGATCCTTATCTTTATTCACCAATTCCACAACCAAGATTCCAAGCAAACTCTTGTCCTCCAACGATTTTTCATGCGCCTATCTTCATGCCTAGGCCAGTAGCTCAACCTCTTCAACAATCAACAAACAATAGAAAAAGATCGAGAAGCAATCAAGGAAAAATCTCAATTCCAATCTCCGATCTTTTGCCCTTTTTGATAAAAAACCAATATTTGGCCCCTATACCTTTGAGAACAGCACCAAACCCGTTGGCCAAGAGTTATGACCCGAACAGCAAATGTGACTATCACATGGGGGCAGTTGGGCATTCAACGAAAAAATGCAGACAGTTGAAGGAAAGGGTTGAAGAGCTCATCAATGGTGGAATCTTGACTCAAGAAATTATGGAACAGTGGAAGTCCACTTAGGTGTAGAGTCATGGCATTTTGGCAAATCAATCTGGAAGAAAACGAAGATTTTGAGATTTTGAAGCCTGTATTTTGTTGAAAAAATGCTTGTCATTTTCATTGGCCTAGGTGACAATTGTATGAGCACGACTTTTTGCATAATTTATTTTCCAGTGGCATATGACAAGAACGTTTCTTTTCTTCACAATAATGATAAAATGACTCCAAGAAAATTGGTGATTACTGTCAAAGATAAATGTATTAAATCATTCCTGGATCACATCTCCATAAAATCTAAGTCAGTCAAGAGCTAAAAAGCTAAATTGGGGCATAAATTTTTGAAAGTTCGATTTTGTTTTCACTTTGACCATAATAGGGCTTTAGTGTTAATGATTTTCAAGAAATAACCGATTTGCAAAACTTTTGGAGAATTCTTTGGAAATCAATGACAGTCTCAAAGATTCTGGATAATGGCGGTCAAATATGTGGCAAGATCATTTTGAAACACCTTTCCACCTAAATTCTTGTACAAATCCCAGATTCTTCAATCTTGTACCCCCCGAGATGCCCTTGCCCATGTTTTGAAAAAAAAAAAAGAAAGAAAAAGAGAGAAAGAAAAAAAGAAAACCAAAGTCGAGGATTTTTCCATCAATGTACATCGCATAATACCTCGAGTTGTGCATCGCCTGTTTCCTTAAATGAAGATGTGGTGTGTGAGGTCAAGTTCTATCATATTAAAATGGTACATTACAAGAAAATTTTGTTCCAAAAAAAAAAAGAGAAAAGAAAAAAGAAAGAAAGAAAAAAAAAGAAAAAAATGAAATTGATTGTGACATCATGCAAACATGATATTCAGAGGATTTCAAATGCCAAAGGAAAAACTTATCCTAAGAATTGCTTTTCAATAGAAGTATCTTAATTTGAGATGACGAATGGCCGTCTTTCATATTCCATTCTCAAATATAAACATTATCCTATTGCTACCCTTTTTGAGCCTGATAGTTTCTTTCAAAATAAACCTCCTCCAAGGATCACCCTCCACACTGGGGGGCATGTGCAGAAAGTATCTTTTCAAAGAAAATAAATGATTAAGCTTTTGTTTTCGATCAAATAAGATTTACTATGTTTTAGAAATCTTGGATATGAATCAATAAAAAAAAAGAGAAAGGAGGAAGGATACATGTGAAAGTACGCAAAGAAAGATGCTTCAAAGGATGAATAGGATTTTGAAAAAAAAAAGAAAAAAAGAAAAAAAACAAGAAAGAAAGAAAAGAAGAAGAGGAAGAGATACATGGAAAATTGGAAAAAGAAAGGTGCTTCGAAGAGTGAAAATGATGGACAACCATAGAAAGAGAAATGATCCTTGGATTGATCACCTTCAAACACATTTTGGGCCTGTTTATCTATTCTTTCAGAACCCTGAACCATGGCCTACATTACGTACTTAAAAGTCCATTTTGATCAAGTATGGATGCTTGTATCGAAGAGCTCTTCTTTGGAAGGTTCTCCCAATTCTTTGGCTTGGATGAAATTTGAATTCTTGAACGCATGGTAGAACAATCAATCATTTCAAAAAAAAAAAGAAGAAAAGAAGAAAAAAGAAAAGAAAACAAAAGAAAGAATGAGGCTTTAGGGTGAAAACCCCAAAAGGGGCAGTCTAGAGCAAACAATGAACTCTCAGAGCGACGAATCAAGCAATGACATGAATTGAAAATGTCGAAAAAGAATTAACAAACCTTGAGAAATCCTCGAGATATCCAAAGATTTTGATGTCATTTGATTGCCCGACATTTTTTGAAAAAGTTTGAACCTTCCTTCTCGTAAATACTCTTCCTAAGTAGGAAAGACGTCAGTCATTCATGCCCGATCTTGGCATTTGTAGAACGTCATTATTTGAGAATTTGAGAGATTGTCAAACCAAATTGAAAATATTTTGTTTCTTTTCTCATTCAAAATTTTGTTCAAAAAAAAAGAAGGGAAGAAAAACGATGGTATTTTAAGAAAACCATTTTGAGCCAAGAAAGGAACCATTGTTTTTAGATAAGTGGCAAAGTATCCCCCAAACAAAACACTTGGTGCATCAAACTTTCAATTGTCCAGTTGAAGAGATCCGAGTAGGATTTATGTCACTCATCTTGAAAAGTAATCACTAATATTTTGAAAGAATCAAATATCACTTGTGAAATTTAGATTCAATTCCCTCCTGGAAAATAGTTATGAGAAAATTTTCAGTGCTTTTCGTCAAAAGGCCATGATGTGAGTACAAGAAATCTGCAGAAATAGGAAACAGAAAGGAGCTTTCATGATCATGTTGGGGGCAAAGGAGACAAAAAAGGCAAATGATGTGCCTCTTTGGCAAGATAGGAAAGAGTTTTGAAGTTAGAAAATGTACAAGATTGAGTGTCATGCATTCATGCATACATACACAATATCATACAGCATCAACATTGAAAGTTTTCGGGTAAAGTTTTGAGATTAAAACATGTTTCTCAAGTTGAAAACTCAACACCATTCAATCAAGTTTTCAAAGGTTATGCAACCTTTTCCAAGAAAAAAAAAAAAGAGAAGAGAAAGAAGAGAGAAGAGAAGAGAAAAGAAAGAAAGAAGAGAGAAGAGAAAGAGAGAAGAGAAAAAAAAAGAGAGAAGAGAAAGAGAAAAAGAAGAGAAAGAAAGAAGAGAGAAAAAAGAAAAAAAAGAGAAGAGAAAAGAGAGAAAGAGAAAAAGAAGAGAAAGAAAGAAGAGAGAAAAAGAAAAAAAGAGAGAAGAGAGAAAGAAAAGAGAAGAGAAAAAAAAAAGAGAGAAGAAAACAGAGAGAAAAAAAAAAGAAGAAAAGAAAAAAGAGGGGCAAGTTTGCTCATGATAAAGAAAATTTCAAACCCAGTTTGACCAATGCCATGTTTAATCAAGATTGAAGATTAATTTTCAGAAGATAAGCAAAATTTCTAAGTCCTCCGGGCACAAAATATAAGTCCTCCGGGCAAAATCTCAAGTCCTCCGGGCAAAATTTTTAAAGTTTCAATGCCTCTGCTGTAAGAGGAGCACTTTCCAAAAAAAAAAATCATAAGTCCTCCGGGCAAAATTTTTAAAGTTTCAATGCCTCTGCTGTAAGAGGAGCACTTTCCAAAAAAAAAAATCATAAGTCCTCCGGGCACAAATCTCAAGTCCTCCGGGCAAAAATTTAAAGTTTCATTGCCTCTGCTGTAAGAGAAGCACTTTCCAAAAAAAAAAATCATAAGTCCTCCGGGCACAAATCTCAAGTCCTCCGGCAAAATTTTTAAAGTTTCATCGCCTCTGCTGCAAGAGGAGCACTTTCCAGAAAAAGCATCTAAGTCCTCCGGGCACAAATCATAAGTCCTCCGGGCAAAATTTTTAAAGTTTCATCGCCTCTGCTGTAAGAGGAGCACTTTCCAGAAAAAGCATTTAAGTCCTCCGGGCACAAATCATAAGTCCTCCGGGCAAAATTTTTAAAGTTTCATCGCCTCTACTACAAGAGGAGCACTTTCCAGAAAAAGCATCTAAGTCCTCCGGGCAAAATTTTTAAAGTTTCATCGCCTCTGCTGCAAGAGGAGCACTTTTCAGAAAAAGCATTCAAGTCCTCAGGGCAAAAATTTTAAAGTTTCAATGCCTCTGCTGCAAGGGGAGCACTTTTCAGAAAAGAAATTTAAGACCTCCGGGCACAAATCTTAAGTCCTCCGGGCAAAATTTTTAAAGTTTCATCGCCTCTGTTACAAGAGGAGCACATTTCGGAAAAAAGGAAAACAACATTTTAAGTTTCACTGCCTCTGCTGCAAGAGGAGCTTTCTCAAAAAAAAAAAGAAGAGAGAAAAAAACAAAAAAGAAAGGAAATTTAAAGTTTCATTGCCTCTGTTGCAAGAGTAGCACATTTTCAGAAAGGAATTTAAAGTTTCATTGCCTCTGCCGCAAGAGGAGCTTTCTCGAAAAAAAAAAAAAGGAAAAAAACAAAACAAATTTAAATTTAAAGTTTCATCGCCTCTGTTACAAGAGGAGCGCATTTCGAAAAAAGGAAAACAACATTTTAAGTTTCATTGCCTCTGCTGCAAGAGGAGCTTTCTTGAAAAAAAAAACATTTCAAAAGAAATTTAAAATTTCATTGCCTCTGCTGCAAGAGGAGCACATTAAAAAAAATAATAATAATAAATAAAACAAAAACAAAAACTAAAAAAAACAAAAAAAATGGATGATTTAAATTTAAAGTTTCAATGCCTCTGTTACAAGAGGAGCGCATACAAAAAAAAGAGAAAGAAAGAAAAAGAAGAAGAGATTAGGTCATAAGCCGGACAAAATTAGTGTCTATTGTCTTTGCTCTATTCCTGATCCTCAGCAATGAGCAAAGAGGGGCAGCTGTTGACACCTAATTTTGTCCCATTTTGTTATTATTATTATTTTTACTATTATTATTATTTTTTTTTACTATTATTATTATTTATATTATTATTATTTTATTTTTTGTTTTTATTTTTATGTCCAATCTGTCCAATCCAGTCTGCTACCACCATCCCATCCCCGCCGGCCACTCTCCTCTGTCACCTCTCTCTGCCACCCATCCATCAACCAGCTACCTACCCTGCCAACTGACCACCCTTTTCACCACTGAAAGACTCCAACCCTCACCATTTTTTAACGGGGACCGATCCAAAAATCCAGGGAGGAGCCTCAACCAAAAACCGGGGAAAACCCCCTTACCCTCACCACCTCTACCTCTGTCGAGAGCCCCCAAACACCGTTACCATCGAAACCCCTAAACATGACCCTCACCACCAACACAAGAAAACCCTAGATCCCGAGACCCCCAGAACCCTAGATCTAAAACTTAGATCTCAAACCTGCAAAGAAAACAAAAAACCCAAAGGAAACAAAACGCAACAGATCCGCAACCATCATCCTCAACCAGAACCAAAAAAAAAATCGAAAAAAGGCGAGGAAGGGTTTCGGTCAAGGCCAGATCTGGGTGGTTAGGAGGCTTTTTAGGAGAAACGGGAGTCGGATTCGGGCTTGGGAGGTTGAGAGCCTCCGGAAAGTGTCTCCCTTTTTTATTTTTGGCCACCGCCGACGGCGGCCGACGGCGGTGCACGGCGGCTGCCGGAAATCGCCTGGGGGGGAAGAGCTTCAAAGCTCTGAAATTTTTTTTGAAGAAAAAAGAAAAAATGAAGAAAGAAAAAAAAGATAGGTTTTTATAGCTGAAAAAAAAAAAAGGGAAGCCGGCGACTCGCGCGCGACCCGGGATCCGACCCGGGATCCGCGCGCCCGACCCGAGGAAGGAGAGGAAGACCCGCGCGTTGACCCGACGCCCGACCCGCGCGTGACCCGGTCCGCGACCCGTCCGTGGCTTGCGTCTGGCCCAACAATTCCAGCCCATTCCAAGTGCTATTGGGCTTTAATTTTTGGGCCAAGTTCAAAGGGCTTCTTTGGGTTTTAAAACCCAACCATTTGGGGTATAATTTCTTTCTTTCTTTCAACCTTTTGTTTTTTATTATTATTATTATTATTATTATTATTATTATTATTATAATATTTATTATTATTATTATTATTGTTATTATTATTATTATTATTGTGCTTTTATTATTGTTTTATTATCTTTATTACTATTATTATTATTATTATTATTATTATTGCATGTTGTAAAATAAAAGTTCTTTTTGAAAAATTTTCTTTTATTGGTATTTTCATTAATTAGTATTACTGATTAGGAAATGTATTTAAAAATGATAAAAATTAAATTTAATTAAATGAATTCCGGTGATGGGATGTTATGAAACTCACAAGTAGTGATTTCTTAGCTGATCCCTAGGTGAGAAGAATCTACTAAATGTTACCAGAGTATTGGGATATTTAGTATGATTTTTCAATAATTTAAATTTTTAATAAAAATGAAAATAAATAAATTTTTTTTATAAAAAACAAAGGAAAATAAATAATGAACTTTAATAATTAAATTAAATTCGCCCGATGATGGGATGCTACGGAATTCACAAGTAGTGATTCCTAGCTGATCCCTAGGTGAGAAGAGTCATACTAATTGTTGCCAAAAGTATTGGAATATTTAGTATGATTTTTCAATAATTTAATTTTTTGTTAAAAATAAAAACAAGTTTTTAAATAGAAAATTAATAATAAATTTTAAGTTTAATGAAATTCTTCCGATGATGGGATGTTATGAAACTCACAAGTAGTGATTTCTTAACTGATCCCTAGGTGAGAGAAGTTCACTAAGTGTTACCAGAGTATTGGGATACTTAGTGCAATTTTTCAATAATAAAAATTTTTATTTAAAATAAATAAAGAAATATTTATATACAAAATTAAAAAATTCATTTGCATCATTTTCATCTGCTTGCATCATGTGCATTCATAATAGTTTTGAAGCGAGTGTGAATCTTCCGATGATGAGATTCTATAGAACTCACAAGTAGTGATTCTTAAGAAATCTCTAGGTGAGGAAAATTATTCCAAATGTTACCAGAGTATTGAGATATTTGATTTAATTTTTCAATACGAAAAGGTTCACATTTACTTTTGGAAAATAAAATTCAACTTTTTAAAATAAAACAAAATAAATTTACAAATAAAAATGATTTTGAATAAAAAGAATAAAATTGATTGTAATAAAAATAAAAATTATTTTTAAATATTTAATTCAAGACCATTTTATTAAAAACAAAGGATAACACATGATTATTATGGTACCGTTTTTTAACGGGCGTCGTGGGGGTGCTAATCCTTCCCCACGCGTAACCGTACCCCCGAACCCAATTTTGTTTCGCAGACCAAAAGATTATCTTTTTAATAAAACTTAATTAATTTTGAGATTTTGTTAAAAAGATACGTTTTCAGGTGGCCAATCACACCTAATAAAAAAAGATTGGTGGCAACTCCATTTTTGTTTTTAAACGCTTTTCCGAAAATCGTCGAGCGCGAAGCCGTTACGACACCTATGTGATGACTTGATATCCTATATCCATGACAATGGTCATCAGTCAACCACATACTAGTCTTATCGTATCATTGTTATCCTTGTTCACAATAATACTTGACTAGGGATATTTTAAGAATAGTGTGTTATTACTATTCTAAGGACATTATCATATAAGATTATATTACGCAGTTATAAGACAAATATAATAATGAACTATATATAAAAATGTCATGATACATAAAAATGCCAAAGTCAATCATCTAATGAATGGTTCTAAGGGCATAATCCAACAATCTCCCACTTGCACTAAGACCATTCACTCATGTATCTAATACCTAGTGACCTAGTGTGACGATCATGTCTCTGCTGCGTCAAAGGCTTCGTCAGTGGGTCGGCGATGTTATCGTCAGTTGGTACTTTGCATATCCTCACATCTCCTCTCTCGATGATATCTCGAATGAGATGGAAGCACCGTAGTATATGTTTGGATCGTTGGTGAGATCTAGGTTCCTTAGCTTGTGCGATGGCTCCATTGTTGTCACAATAGAGTTCAATCGGATCTACAATGCTAGGAACAACTTCAAGCTCAGTTATGAACTTCCTGATCCAAACAGCCTCCTTAGCAGCTTCAGAGGCAGCTATATACTCAGCCTCTGTTGTAGAATCGGCCACTATCGCCTGCTTTGAACTCTTCCAGCTCACAGCACCACCATTAAGGCAAAACACATAACCAGACTGCGATCTATAGTCATCTTTATCAGTTTGGAAGCTAGCATCAGTGTAACCTGTTACAATGAGCTCTTCCTCACCTCCATATATCAAGAATGTATCCTTAGTCTTTCTCAAGTACTTAAGAATATTCTTGACAGTGATCCAGTGACGTTCACCAGGATTAACTTGATATCTACTCGTCATGCTCAAGGCATACGAGACATCGGGATGTGTGCATAACATGGCATACATAATGGATCCAATAGCAGATGCATATGGAACTTTACTCATACGTTCTCTCTCTTCTTGTGTTGCAGGACACTGTTCTTTTGAGAGAGTAATGCCATGTGTCATAGGCAAGAATCCTTTCTTGGAATCCTGCATGCTAAACCTCTTTAGCACTTTATCTATGTATGCACTTTGATTTAGGCCAATTAATTTCCTTGATCTATCTCTATAGATCCTTATACCCAGTACATAGGTAGCTTCGCCCAAGTCCTTCATTGAAAAGCAATTCCCTAACCAAGTCTTTACAGACTGAAGGGTAGGGATGTCATTCCCAATGAGTAGTATGTCATCTACATACAACACCAGGAAGACAATAGTGCTCCCACTGACCTTCTTGTAGACACAAGGTTCATCTTCGTTCTTGATGAAACCAAACTCTTTGATTGCATCATCAAAACGAAGATTCCAACTTCGAGAATCTTGCTTTAGTCCATAAATAGAACGTTGCAGCTTACAAACCTTTCCAGCATTTTTTGGATCAACAAAACCCTCAGGTTGTGTCATGTACACATCCTCGAGTAGCTTTCCATTAAGAAAAGCAGTCTTGATGTCCATTTGCCAGATTTCATAATCATGGTATGCAGCTATCGCAAGCAAGATCCTAATGGATTTGATCATCGCGACTGGTGAAAAAGTTTCATCATAGTCAATACCATGAATTTGTTTAAAACCTTTAGCAACCAATCACCCTTTATAGGTATGAACATTTCCTTCCATGTCGGTTTTCTTCTTAAAAACCCATTTACACCCTATAGGTTTTACCCTTTCGGGTAAGTCAACCAAGGTCCAAACTTGGTTGGCATACATGGATTCCATCTTAGATCTCATGGCTTCAAGCCATTTCTCAGAGTCTGGCCCTGTAATAGCCTTTTCCAGAAGGAAGCAGTCCAGTCGTGCTCGACAAGCTCCACGATGGCATCAAGACTATGTGACTATGCCAGTAAGCAAGCAGACGCGAGCTGCCACATCTAAGTAATATTGGGTTTGGGCTATTAAAAATGTGTAGTTGGGCTTCGAGATCTGTGAGACCTGATTTTTTATTATACAGTATTAGTCTATTGTAATAATTTATAAAAAAATTAAATTAATTGGTGGGATTAAATCTTATTTTTACATTATGGAATTTTAGTTATAATATGGTGTATATGCATTTGGTTGAAAAGAAATGCAAAAAGGAACCTTATTGGTTGAAATGTGGAAGCATTAAATGAAGTGTTAGAAAAATGAAGAAAACAAATGAGATAAAACAAAGTTGATAATTGTGGCTGGCATTGGCGTGGGAAAGAAGAAGAAAAAAAAGAGAAATTGTTGTCAAAACGTGCAGAGACTTCTTTCACCCCCATTCCTTTTTTTGACTGCAAGCCGTTCCTTTTGGTTGGAAATTTCTTCAACATTTAATGGGCTGTAGAAAATTTCACCACGCCATGCCCTTGAACGGTTATTTTTCTTCACCAATTAATGAGCTATAAGACAAGGTAATGATGAAGGAAGGGATAAGGAATTATAAGACTTTGACGGTAGAATATATATGATGGTAGAATATATATGCAGGTGACTAAGTGAAACAAACACAATTCTTCTCCTCGATCGAAAATACTCAGGTTGCCTTGCTCTTCATTTCGACTGTGTTTCATCTTATCTCTTTCCCGTTTAATTAGCAAAAACTACAACCTCTTGCTAACTAACCATCTAATACTCCTCTATACACTTTCCTTCACCCTCAAACCATCCAAGAAATTGAGAAGGAAAGGACTGACGAGGGAGGAAACAACAATAACAACTTGGAGTTGTGCTGGTTCGGTTAAACAAAGGTAAGGGAAATTTCAGTCAACGTTGTATGTATTTAATTTTTGAGTTACAGTGATGATATGCTAAGTTGGAGATGAGTAGGTATATTACTTGATATGAAAGTATATAGTAAGTTATTATGGCTAGATTCTTAATGGTTGGGGATGTTAATGGTTGAATATAAGCTGCTGTGAATGCATATGTAACATGAGAAGGAGATACATGATGGGCAAATGTGAGTTCGCCAAATAGGCGAGCAAGGAATTAGGTACTCGCCCAAAGGATGAGACGAGTTAAATGAATTGTAGGAGTCACGATGAACGTGTTCGCCAATATGTTGGATAGTCAGAATGATCGTCCAAATGGGCGAGGGTTTATAATCGCCCAAAATGTCTAGACTTGATGATCGCCAAAAGAGTGAAATAGGCGAGTCGAATGTTGGGCGGGCTCCTATGTTGGGCGAGCTCCCATGAATAAACCAATATTTGAATGACGAGGAAGGTTGGGCGAGCTTCCACGTGTAAGCCCACTGATGTTTGGCGAGCTCTGTTGGGCGAATGGCGAGCTGTAGAGTAGTCATGGAAATCTCACCAAAGTGTTAGAAATATTAATAGTTTAGAAAATATTCTAAAAAGAAATATTAATGGTATTAATATTGTACTTTGCAGCTGGGAAGTGAAATTGATAAGGTGGTCGGGAAGTAAGGCTTCATCATACGAGGTAAGGAAGATGTGTGTGAAAAAGAATGCATGTCCTGTGGAGTTAAATTTATGAAATCACTGAGAAACTGTTTTGGATTATGACATGCATTATTTTGATAAATTGCTTTGCTTTTGGGCGAGCTATAAAATAGATTCTAATGTTGATTTGGCGAACTGGTTTGGGCGGGCGAACTAAACCCTTTTACTTAGCTTTGGGCGAGAGATACTTGTTTTAATTGAAATCCGGGCGACCTTTGGTTTAAAATAATTTTGGGCGAGCCAAAGAAAATAAAATATATTTTGATTAAAGTGGGCGAGTTGATCATGATAGTACTATTGGGCGAGTTGACTAAGGGAATGTATATACATATTAAGGAAATAATTTAATCATTCTTATTAAAGTGATAGGAGTTGTTAAGTATCACAGACAGCCCAACCGGTAAGTGAGTGTAATTGGTAAGCGAATATTATATATTTTGTGGATTTGGGATGTTACAGATTTAATGGTATCAGAGCAGGGTTGGTCAGATGTTAATGATGCTTAAAGTAAATAGTATACATTCCCTGTAGTACTGTATAATCTGAATATATAATTGATATACTAACGATTAGTGATAAATGATTTCTGTGGTACAGATATGAGTGGAAGGAGGAGGGTACGCTCAGTGAGAGGTATAGGCCGAGGTAGAGCGGCACAGATTCCAGAACCGCAGACACCGGAACCTACCCCAAGACCTCCACATCCTATACAGCCAGAGAGCGTTGATACCCATGTGAGCCAAGTGGAGAGACTAGTAGCCGATTTTATGACTATGTATCAAGCTGACATAGCCACGGATAGGGTGGAGAGGGAGAGAGCTACTGCTCCCGTAGCCCTAGTAGAGGTGCCAGTGCCGCCATAGCCAGTACCAGTTGTACCTGAGCCTCAGCCTATTCCACCACCGGCACCACAGCCACAGGTAGCTCCACCACAGCCATTGATTCAGCCGCTTAGAAATATGGAGTCATATTGTGATGTAGCATTGGTGAAATCATTTAAGAAGTTGGATCCACCTAAGTTCAAAGGTACTAGGGATCCGTTGGCGGCAGAACAGTGGATTATTGAGGTTGATAGATTACTTTAGATTATGAGATGTTCAGAGATGGAGAAGGTAAGCTTAGCAGTATTCCAGTTGGCAGATGATGCGAGACATTGGTGGAAGGCCATTTAGACCGTCATATTTGCCCAGCATCAGGAATTGTCCTGGGATATTTTTGTTGATGCCTTTCGGAGGCAGTATATTCCTGACACTACTCAAGAAAAATTACAGCAGGAATTTATGGATTTAGTGCAGAGTAGTATGTCAGTGGCTGAGTATGAGGCCAAATTTACTACATTGAGTCGTTTTGATCCTCAGACTAGTGCGAATACCAGATATAAGATTTCGAGGTTTAGGGCTAGTTTGAGGCCATCTATTAAAGTGAAGCTTGCCCCATTTGATATTGTGATAACCGTAAATTTTCCATTTAATTGGAAATTATAAGTATTGGAAATAAATATTGGAGCAAATAAATATTGGAAGTAAATAAATAAATAAAATTATGAGAACGGGATACTAGTGAAAATCCCGAGAATTGAGAAAGAAACGGATGTGTAAATCCGAGTAAAGGAAAATTAAATCGAAAAAATAAGATGAGAATTATGGAAAATAATGAAAGGAGGAAATTTAATTTGGATAAAATGGAAATCCAAATTAAATAAGAAAATGAGAAAGAAAATATATATATTGTAAATACACAACATATATATCTTTATATATATCGTATATCTAGTACTATAATATATATAAATAATATTATATGTGTAATATTATTATAGTATAAGTATTATATATATCTAAATAAAAAAGAAGAAGAAGAAAAACAGAGAAAGAATCGGGAAGAATCTCGATTCTTCCCGTGAGGAAGCCGACCACGTCGGCCGGCCAAAAGGGAGGAAGAGGCGAGGCGAGAGACGTCACTGGTGAACCCAGGAGAGGAAGACGAGACCGACGACGGAAAACGAAAGAAAACAGAAACGGAACAGAGGCGAAACCCACGGAGAAAATCGAAGAGAAAGGAAGAAGGAAACGGCGGTGCCGGCCGGTCTTGGCACCGCCACAGCCACCTCGACCTCGGCGGAGGTGAGGGGAAGGAGAAGAGAGCCACCGGTGAGGCTAACGACGGCGGAGGAAGGCCGATGAAGAGGAAGAAGAAACCGAGACTCACGTTGCCAGATCTGTCACCGTGCCGTCGAACCAGGCCGAACGGAGGCCACCGGTAGCTTCGTCGTGCCGTAGGTAAGCTGAGGAGCCGTCGAACCGGCCACCGGCAGTGAGGGAGGTGACTGAACCGGCTGGGAAGAAAGAAAAAGAAAAAGAAAAAGAAAAAGAAAAAGAAAAAGAAAAAGAAAAAGAAAAGAAAAAGAAAAAAGAAAAAGAAAAGAAAAGAAAAGAAAAGAGAAAAAGAAAGAAGGAAGAAAAAGAAGGAAGAGAAAGAGAAAAGGAATTCCGGGAATTTGGAGAATTCCCGAGAATTCGAAAATTATGAAAAATCCCGAGAATTACGAGAATCCGTAAGAAATCCCGAAAAGTATTAAATTATTTAAATAACTTATTTATTTAAATAATTATGGAAAAATTCTAAATTTTAGAAATTTAATTTTCAGAAAATATCCTAGATGACCGAGCCGATGGAATCGGGCGAGGTGAACACGGGCGCGACCTTCGAGAAGCAGTCGCCGACCCGAAACAAGTAAGGGAGACATGTGCCGCCTGTAAGGATATTCGGCCATGTTTTTAAATTGCATTTAATTTTTTAAATGCTATCGATAATTATCGGTTTATAATGTGGTGATTTATTGGTTTTAAATTGTGGTGAAATACCAGTTGAGAAATATAAATTGTATTTTCGGTGCAGGAGGCTAGCCAAATTGGCAGCCGTTATACTGCCGAAAAATTATCGAAAAATTACTGAAATTTATCGAAAATCACTGAAAACCAAAATAAAAGATTTGATTTCACATGAATCGATTTTCGGGCACGAAAATCGAGAAATTAAGTAAATTTCATAAAACATGAATATAATGATATTTAATTTTAAAATATTCATGTTTTCGAGAATGGTGAAAAGGAAATCACCGAAAATTCACCCGGTAGGTGATATTTCACGTGAAACGAGATGAAAATGAAAAAGAGACTGAAGTGAATATTTTTATAAATATTCTTAAATATTCACTTGATTTTACATAAAACCTTTATGGTTTTAATTATGGAAATAATTAATTATGAAAATTCCATAAAGGTTAAGAAATGAAGAAAAACTATGATTTCGATACTAGAGGTCTCTACACGTGTTTTTAGAAGAAAACATGGTGATGGAAATTTAAAGTTAGAAAATAAATAATTTATTTTTATAAATTATAAAAAAATTGATTTGTTTGAAATTCCGATAATTATAAAACCATGTTTTCGATTGAATGCACGGAAAAGCGTGCATATGGGTTTTACGTTGGAAAAAGACAGTTTTGCCCTTTTATACTTTCAGTGATGATTTTGCAAACTGTCTTCATCGTATGGAAAACATGATATATACCTTTATGAAATAATTTGAAAAACGTTATTTATTTTATAAATTTCATAGAGGTGATTATATTTACATGTGAGCCTTATTGATATTTGATTTACGGTGTTTAAAATCCATAAAGGCTAAGGTACGATTTTTATACTGTTTTGAGACTTAGGCCCCGAGCTTCATGCATCATATTATACTGTTACTGTCACGTGGCTGATTGACCAGCTAGTCATCACCGTCCCGGATTGTCGCCTAGCAAGCGTACACCGAGGACATATTATAGATCATGGCCATAGATCTCATTACTGTTACTGTGTCCCTAGTGGACGTGATAGCATGATTTACTTGTAGGGTGTTGCCTAGTCTCACTTATTACTTACTACTTACTGTTTACTGTTACTGAAAGGATTTGCGAAATCCTATTTACTGTATTGTTTACTGTACTGAACAACTGTTTACTGTTTATTGTTTACTGTTACTGATGAAAGACCGTACCAAAACACTGTGTTACTGAACTGTACTGTTTACTGAAATGGTAGCCATTGATTTCTATTTTACTGAACTGAAAGCTACCATTTACTGTTTACTGAACTGAAAGCTACCAGTTACTGTTTACTGTTACTGACTGAACTGTATCGAATTACTGTTTTACTGAATATACTGTTTTACTGAACTATACGATACAGTTACTGATTTGAAAAGAGGAATAAATGTTCATTCTAAAAGAATAACATAAGAATTATTTCTAAGATAGAAATAATCAAAGAAGTAATTATCCAATGATTGGATATTTACAAATTACTGTACTGTACTGTTTTTATTGTACTGAAGAGAAGAGAAGAAGAGAAGTAAACCATTGTTTTTATTACTGAACTGTCACGTGTTTTAAAGTATACTGAAGTAAAAAGAAATAAGTGGTTTACTTTGTGGAAAACGAAAATTATATCGTTTCGAAAACAATGAAAATTTGTACTCTCTACAGTTGCTTCTAGGTTCCGAAACAAGTCAGGTATTTCAAAATACCTGCCTTACTCTATCTGGATCCCTAGCCGACTGTAGTATCCTTCCTATATGTGTGCCTAGAGCCAGCTAGGAAGATTTTCAAGAAAATGAAAAACTATTTTCAACATATAGATAGCTGAATATCAAGTGTGACGTATAACTCTCTTACTAAGCTGTGGTTTGCTCACTCCCCAATTTTAACATTTCAGGTTTTGATGATGATGAGATCCAATATTTGTGAATTACGGCTGCACATAATGGACAATGTGACAGATCGACTAAGATATATCAGGTACGATCATTTATTTTCTGTATTTAGACATGTCTACAGTACTACATATTTGTAATTAAGATAGGGATGTGTATAATGTTAACAATATTTTATTAAATTGTTTAATATCAAGTGTAAAGGGAAGTATCACAAACAGCCCAACCGGATAAATTGTTAAGGTTTAAAAATAGTAATGGGTCGTTACAGATTTAATGGTATTAGAGCTTGGTTAGCCTGATGTCTATGAATGCTTTTGGAAGGAAAAGTGTTAAACATCCCGGTAGTACTGTGTCGTCTGAATACATAGAGAAAATAAATGATTGTAAATTGAGTAAAATTATTTAAAGGGAGTGAGAAAGTATAAATTGAGAATGTGAAAGAGGAAAATAGGCTTAGAAATTACTAGAAAATTGGTGATGTTTATAATCTAAATGAAGGCTTATTCGGTAAGGAACCGAAAGGACTCGGTGAGGGCCCCACCAGTACTTTATGGTCCGGATCGAACCGAGACCTGAAAATGATGGTATGAAGGAGGGGAATGACATATCATCATTAAATAGACTTTAAGATCACCGATTGAGGGTAATTGGAGGAGAGATAAAATTTTTGGCCAAAAATGACCAAAATACCCCTGCCTCCAAAATTTTATTAGGAGTCAGAATAGACCAACAGAGGTTGTAATTGATTTATTTGACAGAGAAAATGATGATATAAAGCTGAATTACCAGCAAAATAATCCAATTGTGGATTTTAGTGAACTTCTCTGTCGAAATCGAATGAGATCTAAATTGCTGATATAAGTATCAAAAAGGATAATATCAGCACATGGATAATGAGATCATTGATTTCAAAGTATACTGAGGAGAAAGAAATAAATGTCAAAATGACGAAAATGCCCTTATGTTGGGGGATGTGTGGAACAGTGATAAAACCGAACTGAATTGGAATCCATTGATAGTAATGGAGTTATAAATGGCATAGAGGATGTCATATGAATATAACGATCCCTAGTACTGATTTTCACTTACACTTAAATTACGGACGCGAATTACAACTGACCTAGTGAACGGGCTAGGCCTCACGATAGATCCTTGAGGGGTGACCCAGTGAAAGGGCTGGGCATTCTCAAAAAGGATAGTACAGATGTGTACAGACAGACAGTGGACGGGCCGAGGCCTTACACGATGCGATCCAAAGAGTGTATAGTGGAAGGAATGTCATTAGATGATTGGCTTGAATATTGACTGTAAGGGCCTGAATTATGAGTGTATCAACTCGGATAATTATTACGGGATCATTGAATATTATGAGAAGTGAAATGAAAACAGAAATTGATTGAGAAAGCAATTAGTACAGATGATGAAATCCATAACAGTATGGTTAATTACGATTCTATACATTTATATTGTTTTTGAGGTATTAAATGAATATTTATTTATAGAACCGGAGCATTTGAGTTATGCATTGTAAATTGATGTACTGTATGGAGTACTGTGAATTGGTGAATATATATAAGAATAGTAAAGTGATAAAAAGAAGATGACAGCTAACCAGAGTTCTTCAGACCCTTGAGACAGAACTGTGATGGGGGACCCAATGATGGTCGACCCGTAGTGGATCATGTGTTGTGAGATGCGGGCTAACAATGTTATCCCCGACTCACTAGTAAGGGTAAACCTGGGGCGAAAGGATAGCCTAGGGGATGCTCGCCGATGGCCGATTCGAACGGGCGGGACTCTTACAAGGAGCTTAATGATAACACGAGTGTAAGTAACTACGTACGTAAGGGTGCCAGGTTCAAACTTCGTGGATAATATGCTCAAGGGAGTTAAACCTGAATTTATTAAATGAACTTGATTCCAAAGTAAATTACAGGGGTAATAAATTGGTTAGCTGTAACATGTGTTGATAACTGTTGTACTTAATACAGCTTACTAGATTGAGATTCGTAAAACTGTAAAGTATGAGTAAACAATGAAATCAAGGTAGAGTATGAGTCGAAATGAATCGAATAGTAAATGTCTCTGCCTTGAGAATACACAGTGTAAATGATAGGACATGAGGATGAAATGTTCGAATTAATAAGAAATGTGTGATTAAAGAAAGTATCGGATTTGATTTCTGATAGAACTTCCAGAGTTATATAAATTGGAGGAATCGAGATAACATTGACTCGATTTTGAATATGAAATCTGATTCTAAGCTTATATCGGAGAATATAGAAAGAATTCGAAAAGCTTAAGAAAATAACTCTGGAAAATGTGTGAATAATACAATTCACTTGCGAAGAAGTGATTGACAAAAATACAGATAGTAAAATTGAGAATAATGAAGTTGTCTGTATAAGTGTAAATGAGAGAAATACAGATGACCTCGATATGTAGATAATGAAAGTGATATAGTAAATGATTACTATTTAATAAAGTTCTTGTGAAGAACAAGTATTCATCTACATGAAAATAGACGTTTTTGTGATCTAATCAGAAATATATGAGGAGCTCATAAGACTAGCCTCAGTATAAAGCGTCCTTAGATAAAAGATTGGAGAATAATGTTTGTAAGATGATGATTAGAACTCGGAGTGAATTTTACGAGTTCCTATTGAGGTTACAAGGTTAATGAGTTGCCTTGTGAGGTATATAAACCTAAGAAATGAGGCATTCATACATAAGTAAATGGATGAAATACTGATAGAGTCTAAAGTATAAATGGTAAAATGAGCAGCATCGTGGTATAACCCTTAAACTCTTAAAGACTGTGGACTTGTGTTAAGATTGGCAATTAAGAGATTTGGCTAGACAGTATCTCTTTCTAAGATATGTGATCTCGAGATAACAGAATGACAGTGAATCTGTCTATAATAGAGAGATAAGGATTAAGATACGAAAATAATGAGTCTAGCTACATACCACTGCCAGTCTATAGAAGAGTGATGGGACTAGCTGCTCTATAGATTGATGTAATTAAAGAAAGATGTTAAAGTCGGTAAATGGATAAGTGTAAAGAAAAGATGGTATGCAAGATCTTAAAAGATCTTAGCAGTATAGTACCATACCAATCGAGAAAACCGACTAAAAGGATGAGAGTAAAAACATGAAAAGATAAAAGTGGGAATATGAAAACCAAAAATGAAAGTGGAATAAGGAAATAAATTGCATGATGAGAAGGGAACATCAATATGAAACAGTTCCCAAAGGTAAGACTAAAAATGATCTAGTGTTGGTTATCACATGTCAGTGGTTAGATGTAAAAATCAAGCCAAATTTGATCAGTGAAAGAAATGGTACTCAAAGGAGTAAGATAATTGATATGTTTACTGCCAGTATATAAATGAAAAATGATTATATATATAACCACTTTGAAATGATAAAAATGGTGGAATTGTATAGACAATGTGTTGACTAAATGGATAATTGAGGATTCAATAATCGAATGACCATACTACATAAAGAGAACATGATTGTCTCATGAGCTATGATTATAAGAGATGATCACTAGTAAAGTCTGCAAGTGAGATGCAGCCTTAATGAAATAAAAGAGAAAATGAATACTGTGAATAATAAAGAGTCCAAAAGAGATATAATGATATGAAAGTGATTAAAGACTGATGATCTAAATAGAATCACTTTCCATTATCAGACTTCTAGATTCTCTAGTGCCTTAGTCGAAGTATGAGTGAGAAACAGCGGAGATGTATATGTACAGTTCCAATGAGCATTACATGTGATGGGAGTCTCTGAGTTGCCATATGCTAATGAGAGATAGCAAAAGGCTTTGAGATCCCAAGTGTATTGATAGCACCGCTCCATACTGATATATATATATATATATATGAGAGTGAGATGTAAACGCTCCATGATATTGAGAAAGCGTGTGCATGAGATGTGAAAGCTACTAGGTGTGAAATCCCCAATTTTCATGTAATTCCTCCATGTTTGTAAAGTATTTCAATCTAATATGATTAAATGAATATGAAGTTGATGTGTAATTGATGTATGAATGATGTATGCATGATGTATGAAGTATGGAAGAAATAAGGAAGTTGATAGTCAATAAGCCAAATAAATTATGTTGATATGAGTAATTTATTTAATGTATGATAAGAAATTAATATCAGATTTTATTAGCTATGATGGATAAGTGGCTATGATGAGAAGGAGGAAATTAAATGAGGGTCAAATGGTCTTGAGTCAAAAGAAGCATGGTCAATGGCTGAGATGAGTTATGGATTTACATGCATTTAATGCATATTGTATGAGTCACCTTCCAGCCATTATCACCCCTACGGCAGTAATTCTTCCAGCTCTCCCTCTCGTTCCATCCAAGCTTCCAAGTCTTCTTCCATAGCTACCTTGACAAGCTACCTTATTCCTCCATCGATCCCTTTAGCTAGTTGAACGAAAAACGATCCTTGTCATTAGACTAAGAGATATCCAAAGTTTGGTGGATTGAATCCAAGTATTGAAGAGATCTCAAAATCTGAAAATTTGGTCTCTAGTGAAGGTAAGAGAAGAAGATGATTCTTTCAATTTTGTTTGTGGTATGGAGTTGTATTGAGTTGGTATAATATGTATATGATGAATTTTTAAAGGTTTGCTTTGATATGATGATTTCAGATTTGAAGAAGTATAAGGCTAGGGTTGGTGAACCAAGCGATTTCGTGTTCTTGAAGAAATCAAGGTAAGAAATTTATGTAACGGACGTAAGGCGGCTATGTCCGCATGGTTTAACATGTTTTTATGTGGTTTGGAGAGAAGTATTAGTTGATTTTGTGCAGGAAAAGGTGCATTTTCGACTTGTTTCCTAGTACCAATTAGGCTAGGGGCAGCCGACTGCCTTAAAGGGAAGTCGACTGCCTAGAGACAACCAAAACGTCGTTTTTCGAAAACCGATGCAAACCGGTCGACTGCTATGTAAGCCAGTCGACTGCTATTTACCCAGAAGCATTCTGTTTCAAACCAGTCGACTGCTATATGGACCAGTCGACTGCTATTTTCCAAATTGCATTCTGTTTCAAAACCAGCCGACTGCCTATATGACCAGTCGACTGCTAATTTTCCAGAAGCATTCTGTTTCAAAAACAGTCGACTGCTATTTCGACTGCTATTTCTTAAGAAGCATTCTGTTTGAAAAACCAGTCGACTGCTATATGTACCAGTCGACTGACCCCATGTATTTTCAAAGATGAAAATATCAAAATTTTAAATGAAATTAATTTCGATAAAAGAAGTTATGAAGCAGCAGCCGACTGCCCTATAAGACCAGTCGACTGCCCTGTTTTGAAAAGAGGCTTACGAACCTATTTTCAGAGAGTATGAAATGCCATGGCAAGAAGCTATATGGCATATGTTTTGAGATTATGCACTTTCATGTTTCTGGTAGGGGCTCTGATCAAGTCCTGAAATGATGTATGTTATGGGCTGAGGAACCATAAGTCAGGCCTCAGTCGCTACAGAAGGACACCTGACTAGTGTTAACTGTAGCCACCCACAGTTGGCCAATCTGTTTATATTTCATGTTAGGCTAAGGGAGGATTCCTGGCCCTACGGGGTACGCCACATGATAATGATGATGATGATGATGATGATGCAGTGCATAACTCCATAAAAGTACAAATAGTTTTTAAATTATCAAAAACTATATGTATATACGATTTCAAAGAAATAAAGAAATCAAAAGTACTTGGTGTACTTGTATAAGAAGTTTTAAAAAGAAGTATATGATGTATGATTTCAAGAAAGTATAAGAGGTTTTAAGAAAAGTATGTATGTATGTATGTAAATGATATTTGAAAGAAGTACATGAAGTATGTTTTGAAGAAGCATACGAAACATGCTATGCTATAAAAGCATGTAAAGTATGTTTTAAAGATAGAAGATGATGCATGTTTTATATGTATGCTATAATTTAAAAGAAGCATACAAAGTATGATTTCCATGTTATTTGAAATAAATATGCATGGTTGCAAACAAGGCATGAAAGATGTTTATGATGCATGCTTTATAATGTTTTACATGACATTATAGAGCCAAGTAGGAAAAATGCATATAGAGGCATAGTACGCTCTTTTACATATTTTTCTTACTGAGCGTAAACTCACCTTTTACGAACATTTTTCATACAGACTATCTGAGGTAATCCCTCGCTCTCGATAGAAGAGCCTACGAGTGGATCTTGAAAGTTTACCTTCGAAAGACGCTTCCTAAGTAGTATAGAAGGTATACTTATGTAATTATGCAAAGCAAATTGTAATTCAGCTATGGTACAGTACAACTAACATTTTTGAATATAAGATGTCGGGGATTTAAGTTAAGATGATACATGAGATCCTGTGGAAATGGATGATACATATATACATGTATCATTAGTCTGTTTTATTGAAATTGAATTATTCATATTGAGCTGTTAGGTATTAAGCTTAAGAAAGAAAGGTATGATTGACATTGACAAGCAAATCTAATCAAGTTAAGTGAAAAAGGAAAAAGTTAAATGGTAAGATGTAGTGACGGGGACGTCACAGAGTGGTATCAGAGCAATTAGATTGAGATTTGTCAGTGTCGATGAGTTAGAAGTCGAGTATATCCCCAATTGTACTGTACTTGTCTGAATATATATACGATGTATAACTGTTTGAAGTTATACTAAATAGCTCAACTTTGTGATTTTATCGACAGAATGAGCTTATGAAGAAATGGTGTTGAGAAGGAAGAGGAAGGGGTTATGTAGAACAGTCCCCAACACAGTCTTCTTTCCCATCTCCACCGCATAGCCCTAACACTAGGTTAGCGACGATGGAGAAGCATATGGAGAATATGGCCGCGATGTTTACACAGTTCATGTCGAACTTTCCAAATGTGGCCACAAGTACCCAAGCAGCTACACCTGTTATTCCTCCTACAAAGTAACACCACCAGCCCCAACTACGGGAAGGCGGGATCTCACAGCTTATTGCAGTATGACCTTAATTAAGGAATATAAGAAGCTGGATCCGCCTAAGTTTAAGGGGATAAGGACACATTGGCCGCAGTGAATTGGGTGAAGGCGGTCACTAGATCTTTCGAGTATATGCTATGTTCCGAAAAGGAGAAGGTGGGTTTGGCCGCGTATCTGTTAGTGGACAATGCAGAGTATTGGTGGCAGTCCACTCGGGCTATTTTGGAAGCCCAACATGTTGAGGTTACGTGGGATAGATTTTTAGAGGCCTTTACTGAGCAGTACATCCCATGCACCGATCAGACTAAATTAAAGATCGAATTTTTAAAATTGACTCAAGGGACAATGTCAGTTAATCAATATGAGTCGAAGTTTATTTCTCTAAGCGGATTCGATCGAGAGACCATCAGGAGTGAAGGATATAAGATATACAGATTTATAGAAGGACTGAAGTCTCCTATCAAGTCCAAGTTGTATACTATGGGTATCACTACTTATAATGAGACAGTCCTTAAGGCTCAGTTGTGTGAGCAGGATCTATGAGTTTCATCATGATGATTTTCGAGCCCAAAGTAAAGGTAAAGGACCGATGAAGCGGAAGTCAAAAGGGAAAACCTCCCGTGACAGATATCCATTTGGAAGACGTAGGCCATATGAAAGAGCCTCAATAGGTAAGCAAGTAAAGTATAAGAAAATGATGATTGTTTTAATTAAATGGTTATATGAAAATATATTAAATTGGAAGTATTATGATGATTATGGTACAGGGAATCCTAGAGCTACTAGGATCAAGATAAATGATGACAGATTCCGACATTCAACTAGTAGTACCGTTAGCTCACCTAAGAGTACAAGACAAAGGTGTGAACATTGCGGAAAGTTCCACAAATCACAGCCATGCCAGTTGGCAAGTGGTGCATGCTTCAGATGTGGTGAACAGGGACATATGATCAGGGATTGTCCCAAGAGGGACTTGAGGACACCCGAGGAATCTGAGGAGACCCCTCAACCACAGCGCAAGGCCACTGCTGAAGAGAAGGGAAAGACACCTATTAATTATGATGTAAATGTTGAAGATGTCTAATGTAAAAGTATGTGGTATTATCTGACTCATTGTAAATGAAGTTAATAGAAGGTATGTATGGTTATATGAAGGATTTTTGCTTACGATGTTGAGATAGTCAAGAAAAGTCCCGAACTTAATGAAATACAATAATTGATGAGAAATGATAGTTGGAATTGAAGTACTCTTTGGTATAAAGTTTTATGATATATAGTGATGTGTGAAAGGAGTTTAAATGAGAATGATGATTAACTTTTATTAGTCGATTTTACTTAAATGTTTTATTCTATGAAAGCATTACTCTGAAAAGAATATGAATTAATATGAGAGATGGATTGTCTCAACGACGGTAATTATTCCCTATAGTCACTTCTAGGTTTCGGAACAAGACAGGTATTTTAAAGTACCTTCCTTACTCCATCCGAATCCCTAGCTGACTATAGTATCCTTCCTGGTTGATCCCTAGAGTACCATAGGGAAAGGAGGACATTCATTCATTTGGCATGTTTGATGCTATGAGAAGAAAATATTTTGGATACGAGTTAAAAGAACTATGTTAATAGTTTAAAATGTGATTAGTATATGGGTATTTAGAGAGCAAAAGTAAGAAATTATGGATAGCCATTGTGAATAAATTACGGCTATAGTTCTGATTAAGATAGAAGAGATGACTCGAGTTTTCAAAGGATTGTGAAGGTGAGATTATATCACCTAGGGAAAGCCATTGTGGTGGTAAATGCTCTGAACCGAAAGCATGAAGTAATAATAGTTGGTACGATGAAAAGAAAGTATGAAGTGCTTGAGCAATTTACAAGCCTTAAGTTAAATGTTATGCCTTCAAAGTAAATTGGGAATGATGACTAGTATAATGATTAAGCCAGAATTGATGAACGGATCTGCTAAGTCAGCCCACTTCCTACCTAAGAAGTCTATAGACGCACTTAGCGCTTTGGCAGAAATGTAGGTGAAAGAATGTCGTTAGACTAAGTGGAGTTCCAATGAGCAATTTCATGTGATAGAGATTTCAGGTTCAATTCTCACTTTAAGGAAATTAGCAAGGAACCATGGGATCTCAGTTGAAAATTTTGCACAGCTTTTCCTCCGTAGACTGATGAGTAGTCCGAGCACATGATTTAGACTCTCGAGGACATGTAAAAAGCTGGTGCTAGGTATTTTAAAGGCTCATGGGATGACCATCTACCATTGACTGAGTTTATTTATGATAATAGTTATTATACAAGTATCTAGATGACACTATATGAAATGTTATAAGAATAGAAAGTGTCAACTTCCGAATTGGTGGAAAGAAGTAGGCGAGTGAAAGTTATTAGTTTTTGATTTAGTCGAGCAAGCATTTAAAGAAGTGAAGTGAGTGGTCCGAGACATAAGATAGCTCAGAATAGACAAAAAGGTTATACAAATGCTTGACAAAGATTAATTGATGTTTTGGTTGGAGACTCAGTAAATTGAAAGTTCTCCATCCAAAGGAATTATAAGATTTGGTCGACGAGGTAAGTTGAGCCCTCGTTATATCGATTCAATTGAAGTCTTAGATCAAATTGGAGATATCACCAATAAATTGATACTACCTCCAGAGCTATTAAGGATATGTAATATTTGTATATGTCAATGCTTCGAAGGTATAATCCAGAATTCATCTTATGCCATAAAAGATGAAACCTTAGAAGTTCAGAAAGACATAAGTCATGTGAAAAAACCATTTGGGATTTTGTACAGAAAAGATAAGGTATAGAAGTCTATGATGATCCCATTAGTTAAAGATTATTAACAATACCACATCATGGAAACAGATACATGAAGCTAAATAGCTTGATTAAAGAGAAGTATCCGGAACTGTTTAAGACGTAACCTGATTTGAATTTGGAGGACCAAATTTTCTAAGGTGGGGAGGGTGAAGGAAACCGAAACAAGCACGCAACGGAATTTAAATCATTCGGCCTCCACCAGGATCGATTCGGAGGGTTGCCTGATTAGGGTTTCGAGATTTTACCTAACGTTTTCTCTGATTTTTCTTCTTTGGTCGAATCACAAGCAGCAACTTTTCGTTCCTGCCTCTATGGTATCCACACGAACGGATTCACAACTCTTGAACGTCTCACGATCAGAAGCCTTAAGGAGCGTTTTGATTCTTTATAACCGAACTGCTAGCTTAGGTTAAAAGAATACTTTTCTGTTTTCTAAAATTGTTGTGCGGCTATGTTTCAGAAAACATCCTTTTATAGGCAGTAAATTTTACCCTAAAATTTACTGCCAAACAGAACTCTAATCCTACTTAGAATAGGATTAGTTATATCCCTAATCCAATTCAAATAGGATTAGTTATATCCTTAATCCAATTCAGAATAGGATTAATTAAGCTCCTCACTGATCCATTCTAAGTGTGCGACCCAATAGGTTCTCAAAACAATGGCAATGACAAAATTGTCACAGGCAATGAGCGGTATCTAGCAACACATCATTGCTACCCATGTAACGAGAATGTCAATGACTCGACATAACTTTACTCGTGATAGATGTTACCGTGTAGTCTAATCCCTTTATCCTTTGATGTCTTGATTAGACACAAGTCATGAAATGTGTCACACTTGTATAGTCTAATCAGCGTTTCTTGATTCCTGAGTAAACTAATTAAACAAATAAAATCAATATCTTATATTGATTTATTCGAGCACGGCCATGCATTTCTTAGTCTCACTCTATCAAAGGGCCCAAGACATCACTCTTGTTATATAAGAGGGATAAATTCTATCTTGATCACTCAACATCCCTCTACATAGATCAAGGCATACCCAATTACTACCTTTATAGTCCATCCTGTTACGAATGACATCTAGCAGCATTAAAGTATGCAATTCTCTATGTTGGGATCTCTGATGATCTCAAGTCAAAGGATCACATACACCATCATCACTATGAGAATCGCTTATGACACTCATATAACAATCCATATAGCGTTCTCATGGAGGGTCGATCCAGTACATAGTTCTCTAACATGTACCAATGTGATGACTTGATATCCTATATCCATGACAATGGTCATCAGTCAACCACATACTAGTCTTATCGTATCATTGTTATCCTTGTTCACAATAATACTTGACTAGGGATATTTTAAGAATAGTGTGTTATTACTATTCTAAGGACATTATCATATAAGATTACATTACGCAGTTATAAAACAAATATAATAATGAACTATAATAAATAAAATGTCATGATACATAAATAATGCCAAAGTCAATCATCTAATGAATGGTTCTAAGGGCATAATCCAACAGATGTAAAATCCCCAATTTTCATGTAATTCCTCTATGTTTGTAAAGTATTCAATCTAATATGATTAAATGAATATGAAGTTGATGTGTAATTGATGTATGAATGATGTATGCATGATGTATGAAGTATGGAAGAAATAAGGAAGTTGATAGTCAATAAGCCAAATAAATTATGTTGATATGAGGAATTTATTTAATGTATGATAAGAAATTAATATCAGATTTTATTAGCTATGATGGATAAGTGGCTATGATGAGAAGGAGGAAATTAAAAGAGGGTCAAATGGTCTTGAGTCAAAAGAAGCATGGTCAATGACTGAGATGAGTTATGGATTTACATGCATTTAATGCATATTGTATGAGTCACCTTCCAGCCATCATCACCCCTACGACAGTAATTCTTCCAGCTCTCCCTCTCGTTCCATCCAAGCTTCCAAGTCTTCTTCCATAGCTACCTTGACAAGCTACCTTATTCCTCCATCGATCCCTTTAGCTAGTTGAATGAAAAACGATCCTTGTCATTAGACTAAGAGATATCCAAAGTTGGATTGAATCCAAGTATTGGAAGAGATCTCAAAATCTGAAAATTTGGTCTCTAGTGAAGGTAAGAGAAGAAGATGATTCTTTCAATTTTGTTTGTGGTATGGAGTTGTATTGAGTTGGTATAATATGTATATGATGAATTTTTAAAGGTTTGCTTTGATATGATGATTTCAGATTTGTATAAGGCTAGGGTTGGTGAACCAAGCGATTTCGTGTTCTTGAAGAAATCAAGGTAAGAAATTTATGTAACGGACGTAAGGCGGCTATGTCTGCATGGTTTAACATGTTTTTATGTGGTTTGGAGAGAAGTATTAGTTGATTTTGTGCAGGAAAAGGTGCATTTTCGGACTTGTTTCCTAGTACCAATTAGGCTAGGGGTAGCCGACTGCCTTAAAGGGAAGCCGACTGCCTAAAGACAACCAAAACGTCGTTTTTCGAAAACCGATGCAAACCAGTCGACTGCTATGTAAGCCAGTCGACTGCTATTTACCCAGAAGCATTCTGTTTCAAACCAGTCGACTGCTATATGGACCAGTCGACTGCTATTTTCCAAATTGCATTCTGTTTCAAAACCAGCCGACTGCCTATATGACCAGTCGACTGCTAATTTTCCAGAAGCATTCTGTTTCAAAAACAGTCGACTGCTATATGACCAGTCGACTGCTATTTCTTAAGAAGCATTCTGTTTGAAAAACCAGTTGACTGCTATATGTACCAGTCGACTGCCCCCATGTATTTTCAAAGATGAAAATATCGAAATTTTAAATGAAATTAATTTCGATAAAAGAAGTTATGAAGCAGCAGCCGACTGCCCTATAAGACCAGTCGACTGCCCTGTTTTGAAAAGAGGCTTACAAACCTATTTTCAGAGAGCATGAAATGCCATGGCAAGAAACTATATGGCATATGTTTTGAGATTATGCACTTTCATGTTTCTGGTAGGGGCTCTGATCAAGTCCTGAAATGATGTATGTTATGGGCTGAGGAACCATAAGTCAAGCCTCAGTCGCTACAGAAGGACACCTGACTAGTGTTAACTGTAGCCACCCACAGTTGGCCAATCTGTCTATATTTCATGTTAGGCTAAGGGACGATTCCTGGCCCTACGGGGTACGCCACATGATAATGATGATGATGATGATGATGATGATGCAGTGCATAACTCCATAAAAGTACAAATAGTTTTTAAATTATCAAAAACTATATGTATATACGATTTCAAAGAAATAAAGAAATCAAAAGTACTTGGTGTACTTGTATAAGAAGTTTTAAAAAGAAGTATATGATGTATGATTTCAAGAAAGTATAAGAGGTTTTAAGAAAAGTATGTATGTATGTAAATGATATTTGAAAAAAGTACATGAAGTATGTTTTGAAGAAGTATACGAAACATGCTATGCTATAAAAGCATGTAAAGTATGTTTTAAAGATAGAAGATGATGCATGTTTTATATGTATGCTATAATTTAAAAGAAGCATACAAAGTATGATTTCCATGTCATTTGAAATAAATATGCATGGTTGCAAACAAGGCATGAAAGATGTTTATGATGCATGCTTTATAATGTTTTACATGACATTATAGAGCCAAGTAGGAAAAATGCATATAGAGGCATAGTACGCTCTTTACATATTTTTCTTACTGAGCGTAAACTCACCCTTTTACGAACATTTTTCATACAGACTATCTGAGGTAATCCCTCGCTCTCGATAGAAGAGCCTACGAGTGGATCTTGAAAGTTTACCTTCGAAAGACGCTTCCCAAGTAGTATAGAAGGTATACTTATGTAATTATGCAAAGTAAATTGTAATTCAGCTATGGTACAGTACAACTAACATTTTTGAATATAAGATGTCGGGGATTTAAGTTTAGATGATGCATGAGATCCTGTGGAAACAGATGATACATATATACATGTATCATTAGTTTTTTTGAAATTGAATTATTCATATTGAGCTGTTAGGTATTAAGCTTAAGAAAGAAAGGTATGATTGACATTGACAAGCAAATCTAATCAAGTTAAGTGAAAAAGGAAAAAGTTAAATGGTAAGATGTAGTGACGGGGACGTCACACTAGGACACTTACATATAATTGATTGACATGAGTACATGTTAGTACCAAATTATGTCGACTTAGCACTAAGTGAGAAGAATGGATGATAAACAGCATAGATCAACTGTAATATGAAAAATACAGTGTATGGACTCTTATATGAAAAGAGTAAAAGTGAATAACTCCTGATTTGAGAAATGAACTTACGGGAGTATAGATATATATGATGAAAAACAGCATGTAGTGGTCTAAAGTACTCTTGATGTGGAAAGTGTACTGGCAGTATTACTTGGGGAATGATCAAAGAAATAAAGTCGTAAGTATACGGCATGTACCACCTTTGGACTTAAGTTAAATTCGGAGGGCCGAATTTCTTAAGGTAGGGAGGATGTGATAACCGTAAATTTTCCATTTAATTGGAAATTATAAGTATTGGAAATAAATATTGGAGCAAATAAATATTGGAAGTAAATAAATAAATAAAATTATGAGAACGGGATACTAGTGAAAATCTCGAGAATTGAGAAAGAAACGGATGGTGTAAATCCGAGTAAAGGAAAATTAAATCGAAAAAATAAGATGAGAATTATGGAAAATAATGAAAGGAGGAAATTTAATTTGGATAAATGGAAATCCAAATTAAATAAGAAAATGAGGAAGAAAATATATATATATATATATATATATACATTGTAAATACAATATATATTATATTATTTCATTTATATAAATATATATAAATGTGATTTAATTTAAAGTATATATATATAATATATTTTAATACACAACATATATATATCTTTATATATATTGTATATCTAGTACTATAATATATATAAATAATACTATATGTGTAATATTATTATAGTATAAGTATTATATATATATATCTAAATAAAAAAAAGAAGAAGAAAAACAGAGAAAGAATCGGGAAGAATCCCGATTCTTCCCGTGAGGAAGCCGACCACGTCGGCCGGCCAAAAGAGAGGAAGAGGCGAGGCGAGAGACGTCGCCGGTGAACCCAGGAGAGGAAGACGAGACGACTAGCGACGGAAAACGGAAGAAAACAGAAACGGAACAGAGGCAAAACCGACGGAGAAAATCAAAGAGAAAGGAAGAAGGAAACGGCGGTGCCGGTCGATCTTGGCACCGCCACAGCCACCTCGACCTCGGCAGAGGTGAGGGGAAGGAGAAGAGAGCCACCGGTGAGGCTAACGACGGCAGAGGAAGGCCGGCGAAGAGGAAGAAGAAACCGAGACTCATGCCGCCAGATCTGCCGTCGTGCCTTCGAACCAAGCCGAACGGAGGCCACCGGTAGCTTCGTCGTGCCGTCGGCAAGCTGAGGAGCCGTCGAACCGCCGGAGAACCGGCCACCGGAGGAGAACCGGCGGTGAGGGAGGTAACCGAATCGACTGGGAAGAAAGAAAAAGAAAAAGAAAAAGAAAAGGAAAAAGAAAAAGAAAAAGAAAAGAAAAAGGAAAAAGAAAAAGAAAGAAGGAAGAAAAAGAAGGAAGAGAAAGAGAAAAGGAATTCCGAGAATTTGGAGAATTCCCGAGAATTCGAAAATTACGGGAAATCCCGAGAATTACGGAAATTGGTAAGAAATCCCGAAAAGTATTAAATTATTTAAATAACTTATTTATTTAAATAATTATGGAAAAATTCTAAATTTTAGAATTTAATTTTCAGAAAATATCCTCGATGACCGAGCCAATGGAATCGGGCGAGGTGAACACGGGCGCGACCTTCGAGAGGCAGTCGCCGACCCAAAACAGGTAAGGGAGACATGTGCTGCTTGTAAGGATATTTGGCCATGTTTTTAAATTGCATTTAATTTTTTAAATGCTATCGATAATTATCGGTTTATAATGTGGTGATTTATCGGTTTTAAATTGTGGTGAAATACCAGTTGAGAAATATAAACTGTATTTTCGGTGCAGGAGGCTAGCCAAATCGGCAGCCGTTATACTGCCGAAAAATTATCGAAAAATTACTGAAATTTACCGAAAATCGCTGAAAACCAAAATAAAAGATTTGATTTCACGTGAATCGATTTTCGAGCACGAAAATCGAGAAATTAAGTAAATTTCATAAAACATGAATATAATGATATTTAATTTTAAAATATTCATGTTTTCGAGAATGGTGAAAAGGAAATCACCAAAAATTCACCCGGTAGGTGATATTTCACATGAAACGAGATGAAAATGAAAAAGAGACTGAAGTGAATATTTTTATAAATATTCTTAAATATTCACTTGATTTTACATAAAACCTTTATGGTTTTAATTATGGAAATAATTAATTATGAAAATTCCATAAAGGTTAAGAAATGAAGAAAAACTATGATTTCGAGACTAGAGGTCTCTACACGTGTTTTTAGAAGAAAACATGGTGATGGGAATTTAAAGTTAGAAAATAAATAATTTATTTTTATAAATTATAAAAAAAACTGATTTGTTTGAAATTCCGATAATTATAAAACCATGTTTTCGATTGAATACACGGAAAAGCGTGCATATGAGTTTTACTGTGGAAAAAGACAGTTTTGCCCTTTTATACTTTCAGTGATGATTTTGCAAACTGTCTTCATCGTATGGAAAACATGATATATACCTTTATGAAATAATTTGAAAAACGTTATTTATTTTATAAATTTCATAAAGGTGATTATATTTACATGTAAGTCTTATGGATATTTGATTTACGGTGTTTAAAATCCATAAAGGCTAAGGTACGGTTTTTATACTGTTTTGAGACTTAGGCCCCAAGCTTCATGCATCATATTATACTGTTACTGTCACGTGGCTGATTGACCAGCTAGTCATCAGCGTCCCGGATTGTCGCCTAGCAAGCGTACACCGAGGACATATTATAGATCATGGCCATAGATCTCATTACTGTTACTGTGTCCCTAGTGGACGTGATAGCATGATTTACTTGTAGGGTGTTGCCTAGTCTCACTTATTACTTACTACTTACTGTTTACTGTTACTGTAAGGATTTGCGAAATCCTATTTACTGTATTGTTTACTGTACTGAACAACTGTTTACTGTTACTGATGAAAGACCGTACCAAAACACTGTGTTACTGAACTGTACTGTTTACTAAAATGGTAGCCATTGATTTCTATTTTACTGAACTGAAAGCTACCATTTACTGTTTACTGAACTGAAAGCTACCAGTTACTGTTTACTGTTACTGACTGAACGGTATCGAATTACTGTTTTACTGAATATACTGTTTTACTGAACTATACGATACAGTTACTGATTTGAAAAGAGGAATAAATGTTCATTCTAAAAGAATAACATAAGAATTATTTCTAAGATAGAAATAATCAAAGAAGTAATTATCCAATGATTGGATATTTACAAATTACTGTACTGTACTGTTTTTATTGTACTGAAGAGAAGAGAAGAGAAGAGAAGTAAACCATTGTTTTTATTACTGAACTGTCACGTGTTTTAAAGTATACTGAAGTAAAAAGAAATAAGTGGTTTACTTTGTGGAAAACGAAAATTATATCGTTTCGAAAACAACGAAAATTTGTACTCTCTACAGTTGCTTCTAGGTTCTGGAACAAGTCAGGTATTTCAAAATACCTGCCTTACTCTATCTGGATCTCTAGCCGACTGTAGTATCCTTCCTACATGTGTGCCTAGAGCCAGCTAGGAAGATTTTAAAGAAAATGAAAAATTATTTTCAGCATATAGATAGCTGAATATCAAGTGTGACGTATAACTCTCTTATTGAGCCGTGGTTTGCTCACTCCCCAATTTTAACATTTCAGGTTTTGATGATGGTGAGATCCAATATTTGTGGATTACGGCTGCACATAATGGATAATGTGACAGACCGACTAAGATATATCAGGTACGATCATTTATTTTCTGTATTTAGACATGTCTACAGTACTACATATTTGTAATTAAGATAGGGGATGTGTATAATGTTAACAATATTTTATTAAATTGTTTAATATCAAGTGTAAAGGGAAGTATCACAGACAGCCCAACCGGATAAATTGTGTAAAATAAGGTTTAAAAATATGGTAACGGGTCGTTACAGATATACAGACTTACGATGAGATAGTTAAACGGGCTCAGCTATGTGAGCGGGACTATGAGCAGTTTCAGCTCGATTTCAGTAGCAAGAGTAAAGGCAAAGCAAAGGGAAAGGCTAAGAGGTTTATGGAGGACAGACCAGGTAGAGAGCAGTTTAAGAAGACCAGATCTACGGGCATACAGATTTCAGAGGGCAGATTTGATAGACCAGCAGTTTCTACTCCTGCCAGTGGCCCCACTACTACTCAGAGAAGTGTTGCGCCCTTATGTAGACATTGTGGAAGGTCACATGGGTCATGCCCTTGTCTTTTAATATCTGGGGCATGTTTTAGATGTGGACAGACGGGGCACTTTATGAAGAATTGCCCGATGCTCAGAGAGTCAACTGCTTCTACTAGACTTCCTATATTACCTCCGATAACGGCCCCGGTAGCTCAGCATGAGCCAGAGAAAGCGACACCCTCACAGCCTAGGCGGGCGACAACCGTAGAAAAGGGTAAGAAAGTTGTGACCCAGGGTCGGGTGGACACATTGGATCATGAGACTGCCGACGTCTCTATTGATGTGATTAAAGGTAAAATTTATCTCTTTGATATTCCCGTAATTGCCTTATTTGATCCGGGTTCTACCCATTCGTTCTTATCACCTATATATGCTAACAGGACCCCAGTAGAGTCGGAGTTGTTAGAGTATACTTTGCAAGTGAAAACTCCTTTTAATGATTTCCAGAGGACGGATATTATATATAGGGATTGTAAATTGACTATAGGAGAGAAGGTTATGACAGCTAACCTAATTTTGTTGGATATATATGATTTTGATATCATTTTAGGTATGGATTGGTTAGCTGCAAACCATGTTAGTTTAGATTGTAATACTAAGTTTATTACCTTCTCTCATCCCGAAAAGTATATTGTAAAGTTATTGTAAATTAATAAAATGTTTGTTTGTGAAATGATGTGTATTGAAATTGTGGTTGTGTATAAATGTTTATGAAGGATATATTGCTAGTGTGGAGGATGTAGAGAGAAAACATCCAAAGATCCAAGAGATTCTTGTGATTAGGGACTTCTCAGATGTATTTCCAGAGGATTTACCAGGGTCACCACCGGATCACGAGATAGAGTTCATGATCGAGTTGGTACCCGGTACGGAGCTAATTTCTAGACCCCTATATCGGATGGCACTAACAGAGTTAGATGAGCTCAAGAAGCAGCTCCAAGAGTTATTAAATAAGGGATTTATACGTCCCAGTGTGTCACCGTGGGGAGCTCCGGTATTGTTTGTTCGGAAGAAGGATGGTAGCCTCTGGTTGTGTATAGATTATCGGATGTTGAATCGTGCTACCATTAAGAATAAGTATCCACTACCTCGGATCGATGATCTGTTTGATCAGCTCAGGGGTGCACAGGTGTTTTCCAAGATAGACCTCCGATCAGGCTATCACCAGTTGAAGATTAAGGAGTCGGACGTGCATAAGACAGCATTTCGGACTCGTTATGGTCATTATGAGTTCTTGGTGATGCCTTTTGGATTAACAAATGCCCCTCCAGCTTTTATGAGTTTGATGAATGAGGTGTTTCATCCTTTTCTGGATAAATTTGTCATAATATTTATAGATGACATCTTGATTTATTCTAAGACTCCAGAGGAGCACGAGCAGCATTTGCAGATTGTTTTACAGACCCTCAGGGACCAAAAGTTTTATGCTAAGCTTAATAAATGCGAGTTCTGGCTTGACCATATTACATTTCTCGGACATGTAGTATCAAAGGACGGGGTGTCAGTTGATCCGTCCAAGATAGAGGCCATTGTTCAGTGGGAAAG
Source organism: Heritiera littoralis (assembly GCA_031772115.1). Lineage (NCBI taxonomy): Eukaryota > Viridiplantae > Streptophyta > Magnoliopsida > Malvales > Malvaceae > Heritiera > Heritiera littoralis. Next base: position 2,498,197 of record JAPDPK010000073.1, read on the forward strand.
GCCTAACACGGTTACCGAGATACGGAGTTTCTTGGGTCTTGCCAGATACTATCGCAGATTTGTAGAGGGATTTTCTAGACTTGCTGCTCCATTGACACGACTTACACGTAAAGATGTAAAGTTTGAGTGGAATGATGCGTGTGAGCGTAGTTTTCTTGAGCTTAAGAGAAGATTCACTACTGCCCCGTCTTAACCCTTCCTAGCGGATTAGGTGGATTTATGGTGTATACTGATGCATCCGCTCAAGGTTTAGGGTGTGTGCTTATGCAGCATGGTCGGGTTATAGCCTATGGTTCTCGACAGCTGAAGGATCATGAGAAGAATTACCCGACACATGATTTAGAGCTAGCCGCAGTAGTGTTTGCATTGAAGATATGGCGGCATTACTTGTACGAGGAGAAATTTCAGATATTTACAGACCATAAGAGTCTGAAATATATATTCTCACAGCGAGAGTTGAATTTGAGGCAGCGACGGTGGATGGAACTATTAAAGGATTATGATTGTGAGATTTTATATCACCCAGGTAAAGCTAATGTAGTAGCAGATGCACTGAGTCGTAAACATGTTGGCATGGTATCTTACATGATGATCAGGGAGCATGATTTGATAGAGCAATTCTCTAACCTCAGTCTGACAGTTGTTTCCTCTGACCAGTATGGATTTACGGCTAGTTTTCGTATAGAGCCGGATTTGATGGATCGAATCAGGGAAGATCAGAGGAGGGATGATTATTGCATTGGGGTTGCCAGTCAGATTCAGATGGGAGTTATGTCAGATTTTGAGATTGGCACAGATGAGATACTGAGGTTCAGAGGTCGGATATGTGTTCCCAGTGATCGGCAAATTCGAGATTTGATATTATCAGAGGCCCATACCTCTAGATACACGTTACATCCGAGTAGTACTAAGATGTACTAGAATCTCCGGAAAGTGTATTGGTGGCCTAAGATGAAGAAAGACATCGTTGATTTTGTTACCAGATGTCTAACATACCAGCATATTAAGATTGAGCATCAGAAGCCTGCCGGTATGCTTTGACCACTATCGATTCTATACGGAAATGGGAGCATGTTACTATGGATTTTATCATGGGATTACCACGGACCCGGAAGGGGTATGATGCTATTTGGGTGATAGTAGATAGATTGACTAAGTCTGCTCATTTCTTGGCCATGAGATCTACAGATTCAGTTAGTGCCTTGGCCGATTTGTATGTCAGGGAGGTAGTGAGGTTACATAGTGTTCTAGTGAGTATTACCTCTAATAGGGACTCCCGCTTCACCTCTCATTTCTGGGAGAGATTTCAGGAGGCTATGGGAACCCAGCTGAGTTTTAGCACCGCTTTTCATCCACAGACTGATGGACAGTCCGAGCGTACGATACAGACGCTCGAGGATATGTTGAGAGCGTGTGCATTGGATTTTAGAGGCTCATGGGACGATCACTTACCCTTGGCAGAGTTTGCTTATAATAATAGCTTTCATACGAGTATCGGCATGGCACTGTATGAGGCCTTGTATGGTAGACGATGCAGATCCCCGATAGCATGGGAAGAAGTGGGAGACCGTAAACTGTTAGCTCCCGATATGGTCGAGCAGGCTTCTCGTGATGTATAGATGATTTGTGAGAAGCTCAGAACGGCTCAGAGTCGGCAGAAGAGTTATGCAGATACTAGACGCCGACCATTAGAGTTTGTAGTGGGTGATTATTTGTTTTTAAAGATCTCACCGTCCAAAGATATAATGAGATTTGGGAAAAGAGGAAAATTGAGTCCCCGATATATTGGACCGTATGAGATCTTAGATCGCGTAGGAGATGTGGCATATCGGTTAGCACTACCACCAGAGTTATCAGGAGTGCAAAACGTATTCCATGTCTCGATGTTGAGAAAGTACCATCCAGATCCTTCTCACGTAATTCGACATGAGCCACTGGAGATTAGAGAAGACATGAGTTACGTTGAGAAACCGGTACAGATCCTGGATAGGAAAGATAAGGTATTATGATCTAAGATGATTCCTGTGGTTAAAGTACTCTGGCAGTATCATAATGAGGAGGAGGCTACTTGGGAATTAGAAAGCCTTATGCGTGAGAGGTATCCAGAGCTTTTCCAGTAATAGGTCCGAGTTAAATTTGGAGGACCAAATTTCTTAAGGTGGGGAGAAATGTGAGACCCGATTTTTTATTATACGGTATTAGTCTATTGTAATAATGGATAACAAAATTAAATTAATTGGTGGGATTAAATCTTATTTTTACATTATGGAATTTTAGTTATAATATGGTGTATATGCATTTGGTTGAAAAGAAATGCAAAAAGGAACCTTATTGGTTGAAATGTGGAAGCATTAAATGAAGTGTTAGAAAAATGAAGAAAACAAATGAGATAAAACAAAGTTAATAATTGTGGTTGGCATTGGTGTGGGAAAGAAGAAGAAAAAAAGAGAAATTGTAGTCAAAACATGCAGAGACTTCTTTCACCCCCGTTCCTTTTTTTGACTGCAAGCCGTTCCTTTTGGCTAGAAATTTCTTCAACATTTAATGGGCTATAGAAAATTTCACCACGCCATGCCCTTGAACGGTTATTTTTCTTCACCAATTAATGAATTATAAGACAAGGTAATGATGAAGGAAGGGATAAGGAATTATAAGACTTTGACGGTAGAATATATATGATGGTAGAATATATATGCAGGTGACTAAGTGAAACAAACACAATTCTTCTCCTCGATCGAAAATACTCAGGTTGCCTTGCTCTTCATTTCGACTGTGTTTCATCTTATCTCTTTCCCGTTTAATTAGCAAAAGCTACAACCTCTTGCTAACTAACCATCTAATACTCCTTTATACACTTTCCTTCACCCTCAAACCATCCAAGAAATTGAGAAGGGAAGGACTGACAAGGGAGGAAACAACAATAACAACTTGGAGTTGTGCTGGTTCGGTTAAACAAAGGTAAGGGAAATTTCAGTCAACGTTGTATGTATTTAATTTTTGAGTTACAGTGATGATATGCTAAGTTGGAGATGAGTAGGTATATTACTTGGTATGAAAGTATATAGTAAGTTATTATGGCTAGATTCTTAATGGTTGGGGATGTTAATGGTTGAATATAAGCTGCTGTGAATGCATATGTAACGTGAGATAGAGATACATGATGGGCGAATGTGAATTCGCCAAATAGGCGAGCAAGGAATTAGGTACTCGCCCAAAGGATGAGGCGAGTTAAATGAATTGTAGGAGTCACGATGAACGTGTTCGCCAATATATTGGATAGTCAGAATGATCATCCAAATGGGCGATGGTTTATGATCGCCCAAAATGTCTAGACTTGACGATCGCCAAAAGAGTGAAATAAGCGAGTCGAATGTTGGGCAGGCTCCTATGTTGGGCGAGCTCCCATGAATAAACCAATATTTGAATGACGAGTAAGGTTGGGCGAGCTTCCACGTGTAAGCCTACTGATGTCTGGCGAGCTCTGTTGGGTGAATGGCGAGCTGTAGAGTAGTCACGGAAATCTCACCAAAGTGTTAGAAATATTAATAGTTTAGAAAATATTCTAAAAAGAAATATTAAAGGTATTAATATTGTACTTTGCAGCCGGGAAGTGAAATTGATAAGGCGGGCGGGAAGCAAGGCTTCATCATACGAGGTAAGGGAGATGTGTGTGAAAAGGAATGCATATCCTGTGGAGTTAAATTTATGAAATCACTGAGAAACTGTTTTGGATTATGACATACATTATTTTGATAAATTACTTTGCTTTTGGGCTAGCTATAAAACAGATTCTAATGTTGATTTGGCGAACTGGTTTGGGCGGGCGAACTAAACCCTTTTACTTAGCTTTGGGCGAGAGACACTTGTTTTAATTAAAATCCGGGAATGTATATACATATTAAGAGACACTTGTAGTACCATTGGGCGAGTTGACTAAGGGAATGTATATACATATTAAGGAAATAATTTAATCATTCTTATTAAAGTGATAGGAGTTGTTAAGCATCACAGACAGCCCAACCGGTAAGTGAGTGTAATTGGTAAGCAAATATTATATATTTTGTGGATTTGGGATGTTACAGGATCTTTGTTAGGAGCTTGCAATTTTTCTCTCTAAAAATTGCATGGTTGGGCTTGTAAAGAGTTTACAATTTTTATCTTTTAAAAATTACATAGTTGTAATTATTTGATTAGTTATTAAATTGATTAGATGGTTATAGGCTAATTTGGTTGGGATAAACCACGTTAAAAATTGTTGTGTTTGTTTTTGCTTTCTTCCGTTTTTGTGAGTGTTTGGTTTGAGGGATATTTTTCCTAACATGAACAAATGGATATGGAGATTCGGGAATGAGAATAATGCTTTATGGAAAGATATCATTATCGGTAAATATTGGGGAAATTCAAGTGATCTCATCCCACCATTTAAGTCCAACAAAGGCTGCTCGAGCATATAGAGAAATATCACTAGCTCCCTTTCCCTTAATAATTATTATTATCATTTCTTGGCTGCAGATACAAGCTTTTCCTTAGGTGATGATTGTTGTATTAATTTCTGGTGTGATGAGTGGATTCCCCAAAATTTTTGCTCGTGCAACAGACAAAAATGGAAAAGTTAAGGAGTTTGGTTTTTGGAATGAAAACGGCTGGAATTGGAAGGTTGATTTGAGGAGTATTTTTGATTGGGAACTTTCTCAATGGCAGGTTTTTTGTAGCACTTTGAATGACTATCACGTCACCGAAAACTTGAAGGATTCCTTGATTTCGAAATTTTCTTCAAGTGGGAACTATTCTGTTAGAAATTTCTGTAAAACAGTTTTAAGTGGCCAAAACTCTGCCTATGAATGCTGGAAGTCGATTTGGATTGGCTTAGCACCTCCTAACGTGGAGGTGTTCTGTTGGAAATTATTAAGAGGACTGGTTGCGGTTAAGGACCTTCTGGTTAGAAGGGGCCTGATTCAATTAAGTTCTACTGATTGCCCCATTTGTGGTAAGGAAGTTGAAACAGTGGAGCACCTGTTTTTTACCTGCGATCTTGCTTGGAGAATCTGGGTTCACTGTTGTGACTTATGGCGTATTCAATGGATTTGTCATTACAAGCCTATCTTTGTTCTTAGCTTGGCTTGAAGCTATCCCTGTTAATTTTTGTAACAAGGCGTGGAAGACGTTATTTTTTGCCATTGTTTGGACCATTTGGCTGACCAGGAATGAAGTTGTATTCAATGGCAAACAGTTCTCCCTAGATAAGTCTTTGATCGATGTTAAGCTTAGGCTAGCCTTTTGGTTTAAAGCTAAATGGCCTGAGCTGCAAACTTCAATCACAGATTTTTTAAAGACCGCCTAGTGTGATTTCTGTCCCTCCCAAGATGAAAAAGAGCAGAGGAAATTCAGTTTGGAAGGCCCCTCAACCTGGTTCACTTAAGTTTAATGTAGATAGTCTGTCTTTGGCAAGCCTGGACAGGCTGGCATTGGAGGTTTGTTGAGAGATGAAAGGGGCAACAGGAAAATTATTTTCTCTAAATACGTTGGCTTATAGATTCCAATGAAACCGAACTCCTTGCAGTGAGAGAGGCTTGTATCTTATTTGCAGCTTCAAAATGGGTTAACTCTCACTCTTTAATCAGTGAGAGTGATTAGGCCAATGTGGTGAAGTGGATCAACAATCCTCAGTCTGCAACCTGGAAGCTTATTTCTTCGATTGAAAATTTAAAATCTCGGTTTATAACTGGAGTATTTCTCAAATTCCCAGGGAGATCAACGTGGAGGCTGACGCTCTAGCTAAACAAGGTGTTCTCAGTGTTCATGACTTTCTCAAGGTTTTCTAAGGCGCCATTGCATCTGTTCTGGGTATTTGTCTTTTTGTCTGTGGAAGTGTTGTTGATCGATTTTTGCTGGTTCGGCACTCTGTTTTGTTTGGTTTTGTTCCCTGATCATTGCTCGCTTGCTCTTGCAAATTTCTTTGATAGCTGTTGAATTTCAGGTGAGGAACGACAGATTGGTTAAAATCCCAGCTCTTCTTGTTTCTGCCTATCAAGTCTTTGTCCTTCTGCCTGAGTGATTTGGACTCGTTCCCGCGTTGTGGTTTTGGGTTGTGCGTGCCTTGTTTTCCTCTCTGTTTTGGTGTGGCTCACCCCAAGCATTTGATGGTTCTCGCCCAGATTATGTTTTTCCATTCTGTTTGTTTGTATTTTTTTTACTATGTTGTCTTTGTACTCTGTCAGGCTTTAATTTTAACTTGGCTTATTAATATATTATTCGCCTTTCAAAAAAAAATTGAAATTGATGCGACAATCATGTATTAAAATGCTTTAGAAAACATTTAAAGAAATCTTACCTCAATCATACAATTTTAATTGGTTCTGAATTTCGTAACTTTTTCATTAGGGTATACGGTTATGCTTTGTTCATTATCTTACATATTTTTATTAATATACTTTTATTTGTTCATCTTCCTTATTTGCTTCCTATCTATTTATTTATTTATTTTAAATAATTAAGAAAATCTCAATATATAGTGATCTTTAAGAAATTCTTAAGTGCACTTTTCTCTTAATAATGGCCATGATCATTTAAAAGACGCAAGGAACCAATATGAAAATCCTTTGATCCAGAGTCATGAAAGTTCTCCAAGAGAAATAGAATAAGTACTATGTAATGTACAACTATATCTTGCATCCTTTTTTTCAAATATTTGTGGCAACTGATGAAATATTAATTCCACAAGTGCGGTAGCACACAGTTTAAAATTTCCATTCATTAGACATACACAACAGTCACGAGAAAACAGATAAAACAGTCACAACTTTGCAGAAATTCTTGGAACACTATTTCTAATCAAACCAAAAACCACCTTAAAACACCCCTAACAACCCAAACCCAAATAATAAGGCCAAAACAGATAAAACAGGCAAGAGCTTGGTCCAAGCTCCATCAAACAGAAACTACCAGACAGAACAAAATTCAACCTTCTGTCATCGGAGAACATGCTTTGAAAAGGAATTCCACAGAGATATTGAAAAGCAGAACAATTGCCCTGTTAATATACAAAAGCAGCCCTGTGTCTTGATTAGGAAAAAAGACGGCACACTTATTTTGCATCTCATGGAAATAAAGACACCATAATATCATACCATCGTCACCATAATTCATATTCTATTCTAGTCTTTTACAAACTCTAAATAAAATAAAATTTATGTTTATACTAAACAAAATAACAAAGTGAGACTATAAAACATCCACTAATAAAACAACTTGTAACAAAATAGTAACTAAAGTAAATAAGATAATGCCTCATCGATTGACCATCAAATTAGTTCTCCCTCGCTATAAGTTCGCTGTAGTGAAAGAGAATGGGAAAGGTAATATTAGCACAGATCAAAAGTTATGAAACAAAAATATATTTCTACAGAATTTTAAATGAAATTGTGAAGAGAATGACCGGAGAGCACTGGTGAGTTGTGATGCTTTCGAAAAGTCGTGGTTTTCTCTTGCTTTTAGGATCTGGAACATGAGAGCAAGGCGGATTTGGGCGCTAACACTTTGTTGTGTTATGAAGATAGTCTCTTTTCGAAGCTGCTCACATTCCAGTTCAATGGCTTCAAATTTTTCTCTTACTTGTCTTTGCCCCTCTTTTATCTTTTTTTGTTCTTCGCCTATTTCTTCCATCTCCGTTCTTAGTATTTTGATGCGAGAGTTCAGGTTTGTCAATCTCCGTCTCTTCTGCTACAAAAAAAATTCTTGCAAGGGTCTAACAACTTTGAAATCTCGACTCTACGTATGATGTAAACAGGTAAAAAATTTGTTGTAACTTAGCATTAAAATCTAAATCACTTCTCTTGTAGTGAGATATAATCAAATGTTTAATTTTACATAAAAATTTAGAAATGCACGATTAACAATTTTCGTATTTGATGAGCCTCCAAGTCAAGCTTTTGAAACATCCCAAAAGTGGATTAAATCCAAGAATCTCCACTCGTTCTGGAGTTAGTTCCACTGTTCTCCATATGCATTAAAAAAGTTGTCTAGTTGTTAGAATTACCTTCTCTGTACCTGGGTGGTTTAATTCCTAAAACAATTTATTTTACATTCTTTTTATAACTTCAAGTAGGATTAAAATTTTTACAAATAACCGTGCATGTAAAATTTCAAGTAGATTTAATATCATTATCATTTCAATCGAAAATAATATATATTTTAATATATATTAATGGTTGAAATTTTATTATTAACAAATTAGTATTTAAAAAGTTTTGATTAATTTAAAATTTTGTATGTATAATCTACTTGAATAGACTATAATACTCAATGGTTGGATTGAAAAAATGTAAATTGTATATAAATATATGAAATGGTGTAAAACTAAATTAGTTTTATACTACTATAAGTGAATCACTACTTCTATATATATAGAGAGAGAGGAGGGATTCACTTACATCCATATAAAACTAATTTAATTTTGCATACTTTCATATAATTTAATATAATTTATATTTTTTTAATCTGATCATTAAATTTTGTGTTCTATTCACATAAATTATGCACATGAAATTTCAAGTTAATTAAAGATATTTAATTAGTTGTTTTGCAATAATAAAATTTTAACCGTTAATATATATTAAAAAATATTATTTTCGATTTAAATGATAAAAATACCTAATTTACTAAAAAATTTACATGCACGATATATACAGGTAGATTGTTAAATTGAACTGTTAGTTTGTAAAAATATTAATCTTACATGAAGTGATCAAAAGTGTGTGTCCATATATATATATATATATATATATATATATATATATATATATATATATATATATATATATTCTTGGAAAATATTGTACAAACAAGACACAGCATGACCAGTCCCGGTATTACTAAAATAAAAATTAAAAATTAGTAAAACGAAAAAATACGTAATTGAATTTTTTTTATTTTATTTATCAAATGTAGAATTAATGTCTATATATATATATATAGAGAGAGAGAGAGAGAGAGAGTGTTATTGTCTTTCTATAGGTACTGTGAGTGATCAAACTTATCATGGCGGACGCTTAGAAAATCTCTACTTCTTTTCTGGCGATTTACTTCAAATGGTTCCCCCAATTAATTATGTTAATCATGAAATCAATAATAGTGAATAGCTAAGAATAATTAAAAATGTAACCAAAAAAAAGAATAATTAAAATGAAAATAACAAGGACGTCAAATTTAGATACCTGACAGCGATTTGCTACTCTCCATGATGTTTTGAAGTGTATCCTTGCAGCAACAGCGCGCCTGCGGTTGCACTTCATGTTCCTCCTACTTAAAGATGTTTCATATATTTATAGATGGGAGTCCTTCGAATAGAAGTTTGATGTTTCCAGTAATACATTGTTCTCTATATATAGACGTTCGCTAAACGCAGGAGACACGTCGATTTATTCCCACAGAAAAAACAAAAAAAGAATAACTAAAGACCAAAAAAGCATATAAATATATATATATTTATTTATTTTTTATCTTTTCTTTTAAATATTTTATTATTGTTTTATTAAAATTAATTTTACTTAATAGTCATTGTATCATTTTCAATCTCACCAGAATCACTTTCATCTTACATCCAAAATAATGCTTATTACACTTAAAACAGGTATGTGGGAAATATTTTAAAACTTACAGATTTAAAAAGATTTAGCATACTAATGAATGAAATCTTAAAAAATTAAAGATTAAAAGTAATTAAGAATTAAAAAAAAAAAAAGGTGCTATATACGGAAGAAAGGTACTACACAGATAACATTTACTCCCTTTATTCCATACATATATAACAATCATGTTCTTTATTTTCTTTTGTCAAAATTTTTAACTTTGCTTTAAATTATTTTAAATATTTTATTAAATTTAATTTTTAATAAAAATAAATTTTTTGTTATCTAATAAATGTATATATGAAAATTACTTTATTCTAAACTTTTTATGAATATTTTGATAATATTTATTGGTTTTATTTAATTTAAAATTTTGATCATCATTAAAATCAAACTAGATTTGCAAATTACCATTTCATGAGTAGTTGTTTATAAATTATGAATTACTTTTTGACTTTGGTTTCTACTGTTAAATTTCTTAACCTTGAAACAAAACGAAAGTTAATTTTCGAACTTTAATTACCATTATCAGATTACAAAGATAATAAATAATAGTATCGTCATGTGACCAACAATTGGTTGGCGTGGGTGGCAAGCGGCCCTCATCCCTTAAGCAAGGTCAGGGTTCGAATCTTGACTTATGTATGGAGTGTCAGTGTTGGGAGGGGAACAAGCCTAACCACGCTCTGCTTCTCCCGACTCCGGAATAGTCACCGAAGATAGAAACCGGGGGGTTTCGACCAAAAAAAATAGTATCGTCCTGTGATCGTCCGATTAAACGCTACGTTTGGCAGAGAACTCGAGCGATTGTTGTTTGATTCTCGCAGAAACTGGCGATCATCTGTATTTATTCTTGTCTTCAAACTATTGGCTCGCAAAGTCTAGTACTGACTAAATTTTTGGCTCCCCCTTTCAGTCTAATAGAAAATTTTGAGATGCATTTTCGTATGGAATGCATTTGAAGTTTGAATTGAACCCATTTCGAACGTTGTTCTACTTTTGAATATTAAAAAAAAAAGAATCGAATAAAGAATTATATCCGATAAACAAGTGGCCCACAGAAAAAAACCAAATCACGATCTAATTGCTTTATTCGATTCATTTTCTTTCTTTAAAAAAAATTTAACAAGTGACGATGCATGATATTCAAAAAAAAAAAAAGGGTCACGATGCACGATGCCGACAATAGGAACCTAATCGTAATTTGTTCCATTTTTATCTGAAAGAGTGATGCTCAACGGTAAATTCATCCACCAAATGTAAAAATGTCAGGAAATTGCGTAAGGACAAAAGCAAGCACTACTTTTGAGACAATGGAGAAATTTCTACCATAAGATCAATTTTACTGTCTACCACAATCTCTTAGGATAAAAGTTTTGATAATGAAGATTAATTTTATTGTAATATCGATTTTTTTTTATGTTTATTTTAAATTTATTTTCACTCATTTTTTTTGTTTTTATGTTTATTTATAATAATGTTAATTCATTTTATGCATATTGATACTAAATTTAAGTTTATTTTATATGTTTATATTTATTTTCATGTGTTTGCTCTTATTATCATATATTTATTTTTTTTAACACTAAATATATATTTTTTCATATGTTTATGCTTATTATCATGTAATTAGTGTAAGTTCCCCACATAAGTTAACTACTTAGTCAATAGTATTTTATAGGAAATAAAAGACTTGAGGTTAGTTTCATAACCTCTTAAAACTTCCTATTGTGGTCCTATATTTTATTATTGTTATCTAATAAATTTTAAATTTTTTATCCATATCTACAAGTGATTACTGCTCACAATTGAATTACGTTTTTAATGGAAAAACGTATATAAAGAAAAGTACAGGGTATTGGGTTCCTAATCTGAGCATTATGGAAAAACACACCATTAGTGAGTTTGCTTAATATTAGAAGATCAAATACAAAAGGAATGTAATTTCATCGTACTTAATATTTTCGGTATCAATGGCTGGAGGTTAGTATCCTATTCCGCATTTATAATCTATAATGTGTTGTTTTTAGTGTTGACACATTAGATAAATCGATTAAAATTCTTATAATTGGTATCCAAGCCTTTAAAACCTCTGCCTTGATTTTGCTTGAACAATTGATAATTGTGTTTGTAATATAGAAGTAAGGCATTTAAAACACAAGGTCTTAGCTTCTGCCTTTGTCTTGTTTCTCTAATCAGAATATATACGATCTGTGTATGAGAAGGCTTGTTAAACTAGTATCTTATTAAAGCATTTTAGATGATAGCCCAACATGGAAGCATGAATAGAGGACGTGGAATCAATCGTAAATTAGTGCACAGACCACTATAGAACTAAAAGGCTAAGTTACAATTTGAAAGAACAGCTTAAGGAGGTTTTATATAAATATATATATATTATATTTGTATATAAATTCTTTAAGAGATCCAAAACGTGGTGGAGTGGTGGAACTTTCTTTTTGGCAAACAAAAGGATAAGGAGCCTTATTTACCGCAATTTTAATTTACTGGGAAATTAAGCCTTCGTAATTTCATGGATAAGGCACTATTTTGTATTGGCAACTTACATTAAACAATTGAAATTGCAAGTTTCTTATTTTCGTTAGCTTCTGTTTCATGGGCCATTCGATTTAGATTCTTCTTATTGTCTCTTGACAATCAAATTAATCTTGCATTGTGATTGTGGGCAAGAATTTAAAAGTGTTGATTATTAAATTAATCATAATAGAATTGAGTTCATATCACTATTTGGTTCATGATATATTTTTGTATGCTTGAATTTTATGTGTAAGTAATGAATGGATGTATGCAATATTATTTGTTTATAATATGTTGATTGTGTACATGATTGGAAAAAATATTATTTATGCATAAAATTTAATGTCATGTGATCTATATAATTTTTCTTGGTCAAAGAATAGCCACAACATCTTTGATTATGTTAAACTATATATCAAGAATATTCAATCACATATGAAAAAAATGACATTAATTGTAATTAATCACTTTTAATATAATAAATCTTATCCCACAAGAATTTTTATTATACTTGTGTGATTAATTAGGATGAAGTAACAAATTATTTTTCTTAGTTTACCCACAGGAATTAAGAAAAGGAATATAATTTGTTAGTTTCATCATAAAGTTATATATGAATCTGTTTAAATTAGAACTTCGCCCACAAACAGTTTTATATGTTATTTGATTCATATTTTGAAGCATGATTTACATTGGTAAAGCATGATATATGTTTATTTACCTCAAATTTTGTAACATAAGCATGAGTGTTTGATTTATACAATTATACAACCTCTGAATTTTTCTGATGATAAATGTGATGTTCCCTATTTAAGTGGTGATAACTATAAAGTATGGAAGGAGAGAGTTCTTCTTCAATTAGGGTGTATGGACATTGATTATGCCATTAGGAAAGATGGACCACCTGTACCTAATGAAACTAGCTCTCAGGGTGCAATTGCCTTATATGAATGATGGGAGCGATCTAATCGCTTAAGTATGATGTTCATAAGGACACGTATATTAGCTAGTATTCGTGGTTCAATCCCTGAGTGTAACAATGTCAAGAAATTGCTGAAGGCTATTTATGAACAATTTAAGTCTTCAGATAAGGCACTAGCTAGCACCCTAATGACAAAGTTATCATCTATAAAGCTCACTAGTGTTAGAGGTGTGCATGAGCACATCATACAGATGAGGGACATAGCGGCTCAGTTGAAGTCTCTTGAGGTTAAGATGTCTGAATCTTTCCTTGTGCACTTTATTCTAAATTCTCTTCCACAACAATATGGACCTTTCGAAATTTCTTACAACACACATAAGGATAAATGATCAATTAATGAACTCCTAACCATGTGTGGTCAAGAGGAAGGGAGGTCGCTAATGGAAATAGGTGAAAGTGCACATATGGCAACACAAGGAAAGAACAAAGTGCAAGCCAAACAAAAAGGAAAGGGTAAAATACCTATCCAAACTGAGAAGAAAGAGTCTAAGTGTTTTTTCTATAAAAAGAAGGGACATATGAAGAAGGACTACAATAGATATAAGGCTTGGCTTGAGAAGAAAGGTAATCCAATCTCACTTGTTTGTTATGAATCTCATATGGTCGATGTTTGTCATAGCACTTGGTGGATTGATTCTAGTTCTACAATCCATGTTTCAAATACCTTGCAGGGTTTTCTAAATCAAAGGAAACCAATGGCCAGTGAGCAATGCATCTATTCGGGAAGCAAGATGCGTTCCCAAGTGGAAGTAGTAAGGACATGCAGATTAGTTTTAGTTACTAGTTTTGTTTTGAATTTGGAAAGAACCTTTTATATTCCAAGTTACTTTAGAAATTTAATTTCAGTTTCGAGACTTATACCACTTGGATTTTCTTTTGAATTTTATGAAAATGCTTTTCGCTTGCTTTATAAATCTACTGTTGTTGGAAATGGTACATTGATTGATGGTTTATTTCGAATTCATTTACAAAATAGTATTTCAAATAGTATAATGCACGTCCAAGACAATGGTGGTATTAAACAATGTATTATGAATGAAAAATCCTCTATGTTGTGGCATCAGAGATTAGGACATATCTCTATAAGAGAATTAAAAGGTTAGTGAATGATGGAGTGCTTATTACTTTGGATTTTATTGACTTTGATACTTGTATGGATTGCAAAAAGGGAAAGCAAACCAACAAGACAAAGAAAGGTACCAAGAGGAGTTCAGACATATTAGAGATCATACATACGGACATTTGTAGTCCAGATATGGACTCATATGGTCAGAAATACTTCATCTCATTCATAGATGATTATTCACGATACATGTATCTCTACTTGCTTCATAATAAGAACGAAGCATTAGATGCTTTTAAAGTTTTCAAAGCAGAAGTAGAGAAACAATGTAGGAAGCAAATTAAGCTCGTGAGATCAGATGAAGGTAGAGAATACTATGGTAGTACACTGAGGATGGACAAGCGCCTGGTCCATTTGCAAGGTTTCTTGAAGAGCATGGGATTCAAGCCCAATACACTATGCCTGGATCTCCAGACCAGAATGGTGTAGCAGAAAGAAGAAACCGAACCTTGATGGACATGGTGCGAAGTATACTTTGCAACTCTAAGTTTCCTAAATCCTTGTGGATCGAAGCTCTTAAAATAGCAGTGTATATATTAAACTGAGTTCCAACTAAAGTCGTTCCAAAAACACCTTTTGAATTATGGAAAGATTGTAAACCGAGTTTGCGACATATACACGTTTGAGGATGCCTGTCTGAAGTAAGAGTTTATAATCCACAAGAAAAGAAATTGGACCCAAGTACTATAAGTGGGTATTTCATTAGATATGCTGAAAAGTCTAAGGGTTATAGATTTTATTGTCCATCACATGACACTAGAATTTTGGAATCAAGAAATGCAAAGTTTCTTGAAAATGACTTGATTAGTGGGAGTGATCAATCTTGGAACATTGTTTCTAAGAAGGATCATTTAGATATTCAAGCTCCCATTTCAAGTGACAAATTGGTTGTTGTTCATAACTTCCCTCAAGTTCAAATGGATGTTGAAAAACCAATCATTGAAGCTCCACAAGTTGCTGATGACAATCCAATAGATCAAGTTGTTCAACAATTACCAGAGACTGTTGAGCAACAATTATGCAACATACTCCACAGGAGGATGCTGACACAACATTAAGAAGATCAACTAAAATGAAGAAATCAGCAATATCTAGTGATTACGTTGTGTATCTACAAGAGTCTAAGTATAATTTTGGAGTCAAAGATGACCCTGAAACATTTTCATAAGCCATGAGTTGCAATAAATTTGAATTGTGGTACAATGCCATGAAAGATGAGTTGAATTCTATGGCATCTAATGGAGTCTGGGATCTTGTTGAATTGCCTAATGGTACAAAGGCCATTGGATGTAAATGGATCTTTAAAACAAAGAAAGACTTATTAGGCAACATTGATAGATATAAGGCAAGACTCGTAGCTAAAGGATTCACTCAAAAAGAAGGAATCGATTACACATACTTTTTCCCCTGTATCAAAGAAAGATTCTCTTCATGTTGTTACGGCATTGGTTGCCCATTTTGACTTGGAACTGCATCAAATGGATGTGAAAACAGCATTCCTGAATGGAGACCTAGAGGAGGAGGTTTATATGAAACAACCAGAAAGATTCTCCTCTAGTAATGGCGAGCATTTGGTGTGCAAGCTCAAGAAATCCATATATGGATTAAAATAAGCCTCCCGTCAATGGTATTTGAAATTCCATGATGTCATCTCTTCATTCAGTTTTGTAGAGAACATCATGGATCAATGCATATATCACAAGGTTAATAGGAGTAAAATTTGTTTCTTTATCCTATATGTGGATGATATTTTACTTACAACTAATGATAAAGGGTTGCTGCATGAGGTGAAGCAATTACTCTCTAAGAAATTTAATATGAAGGATATGGGTGAGGCATCTTATGTCATTGGCATTAAGATCCATTGGGACAGACCTCAAGGTATCCTAGGACTATCTTAAGAGACCTATATCAATAAGGTTCTTGAGAGATTTTGGATGAAAGATTACTCACCACGTGTAGCACCAATAGTAAAGGGTGACAGGTTCAATTTGAACCAGTGCTTGAAAAATGAACTTGAAAGGGAAGAAATGCAAAACATTCCATATGCTTTAGCTGTTGGAAGCCTAATGTATGCTCAGGTTTGCACAAGACCTGACATTGCATTTGCTGTTGGAATGTTGGGAAGATATCAGAGTAATCTAGGTATGGACCATTGGAGAGTTGTAAAGAAAGTAATAAGGTACCTTCAAGGGACCAAAGATTACATGCTTATGTATAGACAAACTGACAACCTGGAGATAGTTGGTTATTCAAATTCAGACTTCATTGGATGTGTTGATTCACGAAAATCAACATCTAGATATGTTTTCATGTTAGCTGGCGGAGCCATATCTTGGAGGATTGCAAAGCAGTCTTTAGTTGCTACTTCTACCATGGAGGCTGAGTTTGTTTCTTGTTTTAAGGTTACCTCACATGGTGTATGGTTGAAGAGTTCCATATATGTGCTTAGAATTGTGGATTCCATTTCAAAGCAATTAAGAATATACTGTAACAATTTAGCTGTGATTTTCTTGGCTAAAAACAACAAAAGTGGTAGTCGAAGTAAACACATCGACATTAAGTATTTAGCCATAAGGGAACATGCTAAAGAGAATAAAGTGGAAATTGAGCACGTTAGCATTGAATTGATGATAGTAGATCTTTTAACAAAAGGCATGCCACCAAAGAATTTAAAGGATCATGTAGTGCGAATGGGACTTGGTTCCATCTTGTGAATTGGTTATATGGACAACTTTTATTTGTAATGAAACTCTTATTCATTTGTTGTAACGTCCCAAATTATAAAATTCCAAACCAAATTTTTCCTTTTAAAATATTTATTCACTTACTATCTTTTGTTTGCGTTCGGTGTCAAAGTAAGCACACTACACATTTCCTTTGTCAGTAAATTCCTTATACCATCAAATAAATAAATAAATCAGTAATCAATCTATCTACAATAAAGTATTTATCCATATCAATTACATCCCATTGTAAATTTTTACATCCTATTTCATAAATACATTTGCTGTGCAATTAAATGTCTGAATGTAAATGTAAATATATACCTGATCATTTATTACTTTAAGCTTCTAATAATTCCTCAACAAATTAGGAAGCAGTGGTAGACACATACACCAAAAAGTTATCTAGGCGAGAGGGGAGTAAGGGAGTAAGTTTTGGGGAAAGCTCAGTAAGAAACATATATAAAAGTGTTGAAAACATTATGAAAAGGTCTTAAAATCATATCATAAATTATTTCAATATATTTACCATTTGTAAATCACATGTGGAAACGCTACAATAATCAGCAAAATAATTCTGTAATAATACACAGTTCATTATTCAGTAAACCATTTAGTAACTAGTATGGTAACGGTTTAATATCAGTAAACTATTCAATATCCATAAACAATTGAGTACCAGTAATCGGTAAACAGTGCAGTACTTAAATCATATCTTAAATTATTTCCATGCGTAAACACTTTACAAACCATAATTTAAAATACTGCAGTGATCAGTTTTCTAATAGTAACCAATAAACGATTCACTTTTAGTAAACAGTTAATTTCCAAGAAATCAATCGCCGTAAATAGTTCCATCACAGTAAACGGTTCAATCATAGTAAACAGTTTAGTCACAATAAATAGTTCAGTAAAAACAAATAGTTCAGTAATAGTAAATAGTTTAGTACCAGCAACAGTACAGTAAACAGTAATAGTAAGTGGAGACCAGGCATCACCTAAAATATATCATGCTATAACAGTAGTCCTCGAAGGGAGTATGTGAAATCCCCAATTTTCAATAATTCCTCCATGTTTGTAAAGTATTTCAATCTAATATGATTAAATAAATATGAAGTTGATGTGTAATTGAGGTATAAATGATGTATGCATGATGTATGGAGTATGAAAGAAATAAGAAAATTGATAGCCAAATAAATCAAAGAGCTTATTTTATTGTTATGGAAATGAATGGAGTATAAAGAAAATTATATCAGAATTTTGGTAATTAAATGTTAAAGAAGTCAAATGGTCAAGGAAACTAATATCAAAAAAATATTAAGAGTATAAGACAAGAAATTAAAATTAGAATTTTGATTGGAGTTAAGTAGATGAGTCATAGGAGAAAGGGAGGAAGAGAAATTAAATGGTCAAGA
The DNA here is from genome assembly GCA_031772115.1 of Heritiera littoralis. Classification (NCBI taxonomy): domain Eukaryota; kingdom Viridiplantae; phylum Streptophyta; class Magnoliopsida; order Malvales; family Malvaceae; genus Heritiera; species Heritiera littoralis. The sequence continues at coordinate 2,516,607 of JAPDPK010000073.1, forward strand.
GTCAAGGGAAGGGTCCAAGGCTGAGATGAACTAAATGGATGAGCATGCATTTAATGCATATTGCATGACTCACCACCCTCATCATCATCACCCACGGCAGCCCCTTTTTCCAGCCTTCATTCACGTTTTCTTCAAGCTCCCATAGTTTTCCATTCCAAGCTCCCTGATAAACCACCTCACTCTTCCATCAATCCATTAAGTTCATTAAACGAAAACGATCCTTGTCGTTAGACTAAGAGATATCCAAAGTTTGGTGGATTGATTTCAAGTATTGGAAGAGATTTCAAAGTTTGAGATTTTGGTCTCTAGCGAAGGTAAGAGAAGAAGATGATTCTTACAACTTTGTTTATGATTTGGAGTTGTTTTGAGTTAGTATGATATATGTATGATGATGGTTTAAAGATTTGAATTGATATGATGATTTTAGGTTGAAGAAGTGAAAAGCTAAGGTTGACGCATCAAGTGATCTTGCGTTCTCGAAGGAATTAAGGTAAGAAATTTATGTAACGGACGTAAAGCAGCTATGTCCGCATGTTTTATGATGTTTTGATGTGGTTTGGAGAGATGTACTAGTTGTTTTGTGTAGGAAAAATGACATTTTCGGACTTGTCTCCTAGTACCAATTAGGTTAGGAGCAGCTGACTGCCTTAAGTAGCAGTCGACTGCCTAGAGACAACCAAAACGCCGTTTTTCGAAAACTGGTTCAAACTAGTCAACTGCTATGTAAGCCAGTCGACTGCTATTTACCCAGAAGCATTCTGTTTCAAACCAGTCGACTGCTATATGGGACAGTCGACTGCTATTTGCCAAAATGCATTCTGTTTCAAAAACAGTCGACTGCTATATGACCAGTTTACTGCTATTTCCTAAGAAGCATTCTGTTTGAAAACCAGTCGACTGCTATATGGACCAGTCGACTGCCCCCATGTATTTTCAAAGATGAAAATATCGAAAATTTAAATGAAATTAATTTCGATAAAAGAAGTTATGAAGGAGCAGCCGACTGCCCTACGAGACCAGTCGACTGCCATGTATGAAAGGAGCTTTCAAAGCTTATTTGATTTAAACACAAAAGTGTTTTCTGAAAAACGTATATTATAAATGTTTTGAGACTATGGACTGCGTGATGATTGTGCATTTCTGATGGCTGAGAGACTCTGATCAAGTCCTCAGTAATATGTATGTTGAGCGAGGAACCCTAGTCAGGTCCTCAATCCCACATGTGACACCTGACTAGTGTTCACAGTGGATTTCTAAAGGCAAGAGAGAATCCCTGACCTATACGGAGTGCACTACTGTACTAATGCATGATTAGAGTCATATAAATGGGAATGAACGGTTTATATGACGATTCAATCGCTTAAATATTGTACATAGTCTCCATCTATTTCAAAGTACAAGATGTATGTAAGAAGAAGTATACGATGTATGTTTTAAAGTATGTACGAAGTATGATGTTTTAAAGAAAGAAGTTTAAGTATGATGTTTTAAAGAAAGTATGTTTGCCATGTCATTTGAAATAAATATGCATGGTTGCAAACAATGCATGAAAGATGTTTATGATGCATGCTTTATAATGCTTTACATGACATTATAGAGCCAAGTAGGAAAAATGCATATAGAGGCATAGCACGCTCTTTTACATAATTTTCTTACTGAGCGTAAACTCACCCCTTTACGATCATTTTTCTTACAGATTACCTGAAGTGAACCTCGCTCCAATTAGAGGAGCCTGTTTTAGAAAGATTGCAGTGTACCTTCTCGATATGCTTCCCAGTTAGCAAAGAAGGTATACTTATATGTTCATATATATAGTAAATTGTAATTCAGCTACAGTACAGTACAAGTAGTCTTTATGTATATAAGATGTCGGGGATGTAAGTTAAGATGATGTATGAGATCCTGTGGAAATGGAATGATATATATATATTTATATATATATATATATATATATATATATATATATCATTTTTATGCTTATGAAAAGTGAATAAAATGTTAGGAGCTATTAGAAAATTAGCTTAAGTGTAAGGAATGATTGGCACTGATAAACTAAATCAAATAATGTCGGATAAGATAATAAGAAAAAGTTAAGTGAAAAGATGAAGTGATGGGGACGTCACAGAGTGGTATCAGAGCAATTTGATTTGGTAGTTGTCAGTGTCAAGAAGCTAGAAATAAAGTATATCCCCAATTGTACTGTACTTGTCTGAATACAAATGCATAGTATAACTGTTTATGGTTATGCTAAAGAGCTCAATGATGATTATATTTACAGCATGAGCTCACAAAGAAGAGGTACAAGAAGAGGAAGAGGACGGGGTCGTGAAGAACAGCCCCCAGTTCCGTCTCCTCATCCATCTCCACCGCATAGCTCGAATACTCGACTAGCTAAAATGGAAAAGCACATGGAGAACATGGCCACGATGTTCACCCAGTTTATGTCGAACTTCCCAAATGTGGCCACAAGTACCCCAGCAGCGACACCTGCTATCCCTCCTTCTGAAGTAACACTACTAGTCCCAGCTACTAGAAGGCGGGATCCTAGAGCCTATTGTAGTGTGGCTCTGCTCAAGGAATTCAAGAAGTTGGATCCTCCTAAGTTTAAAGGGGAAAGAGATCTGTTGACCGCCGAGAATTGGATGAAAGCGGTCTTGAAATCCTTCGAATACATGTCTTGCTCTGAAAGGGAGAAAGTAGGCTTGGCTGCCTATCTGTTGATTGACGATGTTGAATATTGGTGGCAAGCCACTCGGACCGTGTTAGAGGCCTGATATGATGAGGTTACGTGGGATAGATTTGTGGAGGCTTTTAATGAACAATACATCCCACGCACGGATCAGAATAGACTGAAGATCGAGTTCATAAGTTTAACTCAAGGTACGATGATGGTGAATCAGTATGAATCTAAGTTCACCACCTTGAGTAGATTCGATCCAGAGGTCCGAAGAGATGAAGGGCATAAGATCTACAGGTTCATCGAGGGATTGAAGTCCTCGATTAGATCCAAGTTGTATCCTATGGATATCACCACCTATGGAGAAGCTGTCCGTAAGGCTCAGTTGTGTGAGCAGGACTATGATCTACATCATGCTGACTTTCGAGCCAAGGGTAAAGGCAAGGAACTGATGAAGCAAAAGTAAGATAAGAAAGCTCCGAGTGATAGGTATCCATTCCGGAGAAGTAGACGATCTAAAGGAGTTTCTATAGGTAAGTAAAGTATAGAAAGATGATCTTTAAATTAATTTAATGGTTATATGGAATTATATTGAAATTGGAGTTATGATGATGATGATGATAATGATATAGGTACTCCTAAAGCTACCGGGATCAAGATAAGTGATGAGTGATCCCGATATCCAACTGGAAGTACCGCTAGCTCACCAAAGAGTACGATGCAAAGATGTGAGCAATGCGGGAAGTTTCATGGATCACAGCCATGTCGCTTGGCGAGTGGCGCTTGCTTTAGATGTAGGGAGAAGGGGCACATGATTAGGGATTGCCCTCAGAGAGATCCGAGGATGCCTGATGAATCTGATAAGACCCCTAAACTGCAACCTAAGGTTATGGCTGCCGAGAAGGGAAAGAAAGCTGTGACCTAAGGACGAGTGTTTGCCATCGATGAAGAGTCTGCCAATGCCTCGTCCAAAGTGATTAAAGGTAAGATTTACTTGTTTGATGTGAATGTCATAGCATTGTTTGATCCAGGCTCTACACATTCTTTTGTGTCTCTTAAGTTTGCTATGAAAATACCTGTTGAGCCTGAGACTTTAGAACACTTATTAAAGATAAGCACACCTCTTAAGGAATCACAAATGACAGTTAGTGTATAGAAATTGTAAGCTACGGGTAGGAGAAAGAGAATCTAAGGCTGACCTAATCCTACTGAATATGTATGGGTTTGATGTTATTTTGGGTATGGATTGGTTAGCTAACAATCATGTTATAGTGGACTGTTATGCTAAGAGTGTAACATTCTCTTCACCCGTTAACTATGTTGTAAATTTTGCAAGTGATTAATATGAAAGCATGTTTGATTTTGATTTGGTTACAAATGAAAGTAATGGATAATGTGTATGATGATGTGAAGGATTTATTGCTTATGTGGAGGACGTAGATCAGAAACATCCCGGACTCAATGATATTCCTGTGGTCCAAGATTTTCCCAAGGTATTTCCGGATGATCTCCTAGGACTTCCTCCAGATAGGGAAGTGGAGTTTACGATCAATTGGGTGCCGGGGACTGAGCCCATTTCGAGAGCTCCTTACCGGATGGCTTTGGTAGAATAGGAAGAACTTAAGAAACAGCTTCAAGAGTTGCTAGACAAGGGATTCATATGACCCAGCGTATCCCCTTGGGGTGCTCCTGTGCTTTTTGTCAGGAAGAAGGACGGTAGTATGAGGTTGTGCATTGACTACCGGTGGTTGAATAAAGTGACGATCAAGAACAAGTACCCTCTTCCCAGGATAGACGACCTCTTTGATCAGCTCAAGGGTGCACAAGTCTTTTCCAAGATAGACTTGAGGTTGGGATATCATCAGTTAAAGATCTGAGATGAAGATATCCCTAAGACTGCATTCAGGACACGGTATGGCCATTATGAATTCTTGGTGATGCCATTTGGATTAACCAATGCACCCGCAGCATTCATGAATTTGATGAATGATGTGTTTAAGCAGTACTTGGACCAGTTTGTCATTGTCTTTATCGATGGCATCTTGGTGTATCGAGGTCACGGGAAGAGCATGAGCAGCATTTGAGGATTGTTTTGGAGACCCTCAAAGATTGAGGACCGTATGCCAAGCTAAGTAAATGTGAGTTTTGGCTCCATTATATCTCCTTCTTAGGTCACATTATCAGTAAAGATGGAGTCTCAGTTGATCCATCGAAGATTGAAGCGGGGGTTCAATGGGAGAGACTGAAGACTGTAACGGAGATTAGGAGTTTCTTGGGTTTAGCTGGCTACTATAGAAGATTTGTAAAGGGTTTCTCGAAGTTAGCTGCTCCATTGACGCGCTTAACGCGTAAGGAAGTGAAGTATGAGTTGAATGAAGCCTGTGAGTGTAGCTTCCAAGAGTTGAAGCGTAGGCTAACAACTGCACCGATCCTCACCATCCCTAGTGGTTCAGGTGGATTTGCGGTGTATAGTGATGCCTCAGGGCAAGGTTTGGGATGTGTGTTAATGCAGCATGGTAAGGTAGTGGCATATGGTTCTAGACAGTTGAAGGACCATGAGAAGAACTACCCAACTCATGATTTGGAGTTAGCTGCAGTAGTGTTTGCCCTGAAGATATGGAGGCATTACTTATATGGTGAGAAATTTCAGATTTTTACGGATCACAAAAGTCTGAAGTATTTGTTCTCTCAAAGAGAATTAAACATGAGACAAAGAAGATAGCTCGAGCTGCTAAAGGACTACGATTGTGAGATTTTATACCACCCGGGGAAGGCCAATGTAGTGGCGGATGCTCTGAGCCGGAAGCATGTAAGTATGGTGTCTTATATGATGATAAAAGAGTATGAGTTAATTGAGCAGTTTGCAAGCCTCAACCTTGATGTTAAGCCTAATGAGCAATTTGGAATGATTGCTAGTTTAAGGATTGAGCCAGAGTTAATGGACAGAGTCTGAAGTGCTCAAAAGGAAGATGATAAATGCATTGAGGCTATGAATCAGATGCAGTCAGGTATGACTTCAAAATTTGATGTTAGTAGTGATGGAATTATGAGATTTGGCCGACGAGGTAAGTTAAGTCCTCGTTACATCGGTCCATTTGAGGTCTTAGATCGAGTAGGCAATGTTGCCTATAAATTGGCATTGCATTCGGAGCTATCGGGAGTGCATAATGTGTTTCATGTATCGATGCTTCGGAAATATAATCCGGATCCATCTCATGTTATTGAGTATGAACCCTTGGAGATAAGGGAAGATATGAGCTATGTAGAGAAGCCGATTCGGATTTTGGACAGAAAAGACAAAGTATTGAGGTCTAAGACAATCCCATTTGCGAAAGTTCTCTGGCAATACCATACGATGGAAGAAGCTACATGGGAGCTAGAGAGCTTAATGAAAGAAAGGTATCCAGAATTATTCACTTGATGAGCTAAGTTAATTTGGAGGACCAAATTTTCTAAGGTGGGGAGGATGTGAAATCCCCAATTTCCATGTATTCCTCCATGTTTGTAAAGTATTTCAATCTAATATGATTAAATAAATATGAAGTTGATGTATAATTGAGGAATAAATGATGTATGCATGATGTATGGAGTATGAAAGAAATAAGAAAATTGATAGCCAAATAAATCAAAGAGCTTATTTTATTGTTATGGAAATGAATGGAGTATAAAGAAAATTATATCAGAATTTTGGTAATTAAACGTTAAAGAGGTCAAATGGTCAAGGAAACTAATATCAGAAAAATATTAAGAGTATGAGACAAGAAATTAAAATCAAAATTTTGATTGGAGTTAAGTAGATGAGTCATAGGAGAAAGGGAGGAAGAGAAATTAAATGGTCAAGAGTCAAGGGAAGGGTCAAAGGCTGAGATGAACTAAATGGATGAGCATGGATTTAATGCATATTGCATGACTCACCACCCTCATCATCATCATCCACGGCAGCCCTTTTTTCCAGCCTTCATTCATGTTTTCTTCAAGCTCCCATAGTTTTCCATTCCAAGCTCCCTAATAAACCACCTCACTCTTCCATCGATCCATTAAGTTCATTAAACGAAAAACGATCCTTGTCGTTAGACTAAGAGATATCCAAAGTTTGGTGGATTGATTTCAAGTATTGGAAGAGATCTCAAAGTTTGAGATTTTGGTCTCTAATGAAGGTAAGAGAAGAAGATGATTCTTACAACTTTGTTTATGATTTGGAGTTGTTTTGAGTTAGTATGATATATTTATAATGATGGTTTAAAGATTTGAATTGATATGATGATTTTAGGTTGAAGAAGTGAAAAGCCAAGGTTGACGCATCAAGTGATCTTGCGTTCTCGAAGGAATCGAGGTAAGAAATTTATGTAACGGACGTAAGGCGGCTATGTCCGCATGTTTTATGATGTTTTGATGTGGTTTGGAGAGATGCACTAGTTGTTTTGTGCAGGAAAAATGACATTTTCGGACTTGTCTCCTAGTACCAATTAGGTTAGGAGCAGCCGACTGCCTTAAGTAGCAGCCGACTGCCTAGAGACAACCAAAATGCCGTTTTTCGAAAACTGGTTCAAACCAGTCGACTGCTATGTAAGCCAGTCGACTGCTATTTACCTAGAAGCATTCTGTTTCAAACTAGTCGACTGCTATTTGCTAAAATGCATTCTGTTTCAAAAACAATCGACTGCTATATGACCAGTCAACTGCTATATGGACCAGTCAACTGCCCCTATGTATTTTCAAAGATGAAAATATCGGAAATTTAAATGAAATTAATTTCGATAAAAGAAGTTATGAAGGAGCAGCCAACTGCCCTATGAGACCAGTCGACTGCCATGTATGAAAAGAGCTTTCAAAGCTTATTTGATTTAAACACAAAAGTGTTTTCTGAAAAAGGTATATTATAAATGTTTTGAGACTATGGACTGCGTGATGATTATGCATTTCTGATGGCTGAGAGACTCTGATCAAGTCCTCAGTAATATGTATGTTGAGCGAGGAACCCTAGTCAGGTCCTCAATCCCACATGTGACACCTGACTAGTGTTCACAGTGGATTTCTAAAGGCAGGAGAGAATCCCTGACCTATACGGAGTGCACTACTGTACTAATGCATGATTAGAGTCATATAAATGGGAATGAACGGTTTATATGACGATTCAATCGCTTAAATATTGTACATAGTCTCCATCTATTTCAAAGTACAAGATGAATGTAAGAAGAAGTATACGATGTATGTTTTAAAGTATGTACGAAGTATGATGTTTTAAAGAAAAAAGTTTAAGAATGATGTTTTAAAGAAAGTATGTTTGCCATGTCATTTGAAATAAATATGCATGGTTGCAAACAATGCATGAAAGATGTTTATGATGCATGCTTTATAATGCTTTACATGACATTATAGAGCCAAGTAGGAAAAATGCATATAAAGGCATAGCACGCTCTTTTACATAATTTTCTTACTGAGCATAAACTCACCCTTTTACGACCATTTTTCCTACAGATTACCTGAAGTGAACCTCGCTCCGATTAGAGGAGCTTGTTTTGGAAAGATTGCAGTGTACCTTCTCGATACGCTTCCTAGTTAGCATAGAAGGTATACTTATATGTTCATATATATAGTAAATTGTAATTCAGCTACAGTACAGTACAAGTAGTCTTTATGTATATAAGATGTCGGGGATGTAAGTTAAGATGATGTATGAGATCCTGTGGAAATGGAATGATATTTATATATATATATATATATATATATCATTTTTATGCTTATGGAAAGTGAATAAAATGTTAGGAGCTATTAGAAAATTAGCTTAAGCATAAGGAATGATTGGCACTGATAAACTAAATCAAATAATGTCGGATAAGATAATAAGAAAAAGTTAAGTGAAAAGATGAAGTGACGGGGACGTCACAAAGTAACAGTAACAGTAACAGTAAACACGTATGTTAGCTTTAAATTGACAAGTATTTTGAAAATGACAAAACTCAAGCAAGCTTAGAAATGATGTTTATACAAGTAAATTTGCTTTGAATGAACTAAATGATTAAAACTATTTTAACAAAGTCTTGGATTGAGATTTCAACTGAAAAAGTTAGTAAATACTCTTAGAAAAGTGTTAGAAGATTTTGAACTGACTTAAAATCACAAAAGCTATAAACTTTGTAGCAAGTTAAGTGGAGGGCATACTGGACAAAAGGGATCAATCCCTACTGTAGAGGGATGGATCCCAAATTGGCAGAATACTTTAGAAGCCACCCGAGAGAAGTTTGGAAAGCATTCTGGAGAAAAGGGATCGATCCCCCCAGAAAAGGGATCGATCCCTTTGCCCGAGACCTGACAATAACGGCTAGTTTTTGAGGGTTTCAAAAGGAGGATTTGCATTAAATGCTTCACCAACTGTTCTATCCGTTTGGTGGGTTATAAATAGAGGTATTTATGAAGTTTGGAGGTAGAACAAGCACTGAAAAATCCTCAAGCTTCAAGAGAGAAATTCAAATCTGAAATTATTCATTGTATTACTTTACTTTGTGAGATTCACTTGTGTTCTTCACCCATTCACTGAAATTCTTGTTATTCAAGGGGTAAGCTATCCTTGTAAGGTCTGATATTGTAGAGTGTTGGGTAGCAATACAAGGGTAGAGGCTTAGAAGGAGATTTCAAAGTCTCTAAGAAGATTGTAAGAGGTCTTGCCACACCTTCAAGTGGTTTGTAAGGATTCTCAAGGAAGTGGTAAATCAAAACCTTGAAAAGGAGTTCAAGGAGAGAGGACGTAGGCAAGAGATTGGTCGAACCTCTATAAAACCTGTGTTTGCTACTCTTTCCCTTACTCTTATTTACTGCATTTATTTCATCACTGTTTATTTTGCTTGAATTGTGCATTAAGAGCTAAGAAAATTAGAAAGAATTAGAAAAACCGATTCACCCCCCCTCTCGGTAAAGCCAACAATTGGTATCAGAGCTTGGGCTCAAGATTGACTTAGATTAACATCTATCGAGTATAAACGATCACTAATGGCTCAAACTAGTTTGTCTACACCCTTGGTAGGAGAGGGACACTCTACGGTTAGACCTCCACTCTTTAATGGTCAAAACTATGCTTATTGGAAGACTAGAATGATGCTATTTATTCAAGCTAATGATTATGAAGTATGGAGAGTTATTGTTAAAGGTCCCCTTATCCCTATTAAGAAAGTAGATGGGACGGATGTGCCTAAGAAAGAAGACGAATGGGATACTAATGATATTAGGATGGCACAACTTAATGCTAAAGCAATGCACACACTCTTTTGTGCATTAGGACCAAATGAGTATAATCGAGTGTCACAGTGTGAGAATGCTAAACAAATTTAGGATAAACTAGCTATCACACATGAGGGAATCACACAAGTCAAAGAAACCAAAGTAGGCATGCTCACACAAGACTATGAACTATTTAGAATGAAGAATGATGAGTCAATTAGTGACATGTTTACTAGGTTTACGGACATAATAAATGGTCTTAAAGCTTTAGGGAAGACATACTCTAATGTAGAGATGGTGAAAAAGATTCTCAATAGCTTACCAAAATCATGGGAAGTTAAAGTTACTGCTATTGAGGAATCCAAGGACCCTTATACACTATCATTAGATGAACTTATGGGATCCTTGCTCACTTATGAGATGAAAATTAAGAGAAATCAAGATCCCCCAAAGAAAGTTGGAGTAGCACTAAAATCCACCACAAGTGAGGAATCAAAAGATGATCTTGATGTAAGTGATGAAGAAGATTTAGAAATGGCCATGTTTGCCAAAAGGTTCAATAAATTCATGAGGATGAGAGCTAGTGGAAACTCTAGGAGACCCCCTAGGAGAGAGTTAAATAGAGGTGAAACTAGTAGGAAAGATAAGGACCAAATTATATGTTATGAATGCAAAAAACCTGGCCATATTAAATTTGACTGTCCTTTGTATAGGAAGCAAAATGAAAAGAAACAAAAGAAGAAAGCAATGGTGGCTATTTGGAGTGATAGTGACTCCTCCGATGAAGAGAATGTGGAAGATGAAGTAGCTAACCTTTGCTTCATGGCTTTTGAGGATGAGAAGGTAACTTCTAACTTGCTAGATACTCATGAATACACTTTTGATGAATTGCAAGATGCATTTGATGAGTTAGCCAATGAATTTGAATGCATGAATTTGAAATATAAGAAAATGATTTCTAAATTGAAAAAGGAGAATGAAATGCTTGTGAATGTTAAATTAGAATGTGAAAAGAAATTAGAGAATGCGAATCTAGAAATAGAAGAATTAAATAGAAAGAACACTAATTTGCAAAACTCCTTTTTTAGATTTTACATGGGTCAACAAAAACTTGATCAAATGCTAGAGACTCAAAGAGCATTCTTTGATAGAGAAGGATTAGGCTACAATGCATCTAACAAAGAAACTCATCTTAAAAATTTCCTAGTTAAAGATAGAAAATTTGCTTTGTGCCCATTATGTAACAAACTAGGACATTCTTCACAAGCATGCACCTCTAGGAAGACCATAATTAGAGGAAAAATGGCTATCAAGATTTGGGTGCCTAAACATGTTTTGAATTCAAATGATGAGTCTTTAAAGTTGAAATGGATCCCTAAAGGATCAAAAATTATTGATACTAACTCTCAAGGACCCAAGAAAATTTGGGTACCTAAGATAAAAGCTTGATGTGTTTGTAGGAGGAAGAGTATTGCTACAAGGCTAAGTCCAAGGAGCATTGGTACCTTGATAGTGGATGCTCTAGACACATGACGGGAGACAAGAGCCAATTCAAGTACTTAAAGCATAAAAGTGGTGGAGAGGTCACGTTTGGAGACAACTCCAAAGGACAAATTGAAGGAATTGGCTCCATTGGTAACTCTTCCTCAACCATTGAAAATGTTTTGTATGTTACAGGCTTGAAACATAACTTGCTTAGTATTAGTCAATTGTGTGATAAGGGATTTAAAGTTATGTTTGATGATTTGTGTTGCAATGTTGTTAATGCCAAATCTAATCAAATTGTGTATATTGGACATAGACAAGGAAATATTTATATTGTGGGATTTAATGAACTTAATAGCAAAAAATGTATGCTTTATGGCTACTAGAGAAGATGAACCTTGGTTATGGCATAGCAGACTAGGCCATGCTAGCATGCATGTTTTGTCTAAGTTAGCCAAAAGAGACTTGGTAGTAGGATTGCCTAAACTTCAATTTGAAAATGACAAAGTTTGTGAAGCATGTGTAAGAGGAAAACACAAAAGAAATTCATTTAAATCTAAGAAGTGTGTCACTACCTCTAGATCACTTCAACTTCTTCACTTAGATCTCTTTGGACCAACTAGGACAACTAGTTTAGGAGGTAAACACTATGGATTTGTGATAGTTCATGATTACACTAGGTTCACTTGGGTGTTCTTTTTAAGTGTGAAGAATGAGGCCTTAGATAAATTCATTGTTCTCTCAAAACTTGTTCAAAATGAAAAAGGTTATTCCATTTCAAGTATTAGAAGTGATCATGGAAAAGAATTTGAAAATCTTGGTTTTGATATGTTTTGCAATGAAAATGGCATTAGCCATAATTTTTCAGCTCCTAGAACTCCTCAACAAAATGGGGTAGTTGAAAGGAGAAATAAAACCTTAGAAGAAATGGCTAGAACCATGCTTTGTGAAAACAACTTACCTAAATATTTTTGGGCTGAAGCAATAAATACTTCTTGCTATGTCATAAATAGAGCTATGGTAAGGCCTATTTTAAAGAAAACTCCATATGAGCTTTATAAAGAAAAAGGCCGAACATAAGTTATTTTCACCCATTTGGATGTAAATGTTTTGTTTTAAACAATGGTAAAGATAACCTAGGAAAATTTGATGCTAAAAGTGATGAAGGTATTTTTCTTGGTTATTCTCTAAATTCTAAGGCCTATAGAGTTTTCAATAAAAGAACACTTGTAGTAGAAGAGTCAATACATGTAATTTTTGATGAATCAAATATCGTTAGTAGAACCAATCTTGATGATGAAGTAGAGATTTTTTATGAACCTATAGTTGATCCATCTCAAGATAAGGATATTAGAAATCAATTAGAAGATCTTAATATTAACAAAAATGAGGAGTCCATGGAACAAGAAATAATTGAGAAGGAATCTAGATGTCCTAGAGAACTAGGATATGTGAAAGATAATGATATTGTTGGAGATCCAACCATTGGAGTTAGGACTAGGTCAACATATAGAAACATATGTCAACATGTAGCCTTTGTGTCACAATTTGAGCCAAAGAAAGTGGATGAGGCCTTGAATGATGAAAATTGGATTATGGCCATGCAAGAAGAATTAAATCAATTTGAGAGAAGCAAAGTGTGGACCCTAGTAGAAAGACCTAAGGATTATCCCATCATTGGAACTAAATGGATATTCAAGAATAAGATGGATGAAAATAGCATTATTGTTAGAAACAAGGCTAGGTTAGTGGCTCAAGGTTATAGACAAGAAGAAGGAATAGACTATGATGAAACCTATGCTCCGGTAGCTAGATTAGAAGCCATTAGAATGCTACTTGCCTTTGCATGCTATAAGGATTTTAAGTTATATCAAATGGATGTAAAAAGCGCTTTTCTAAATGGTTATATAAATGAAGAGGTTTATGTTGAGCAACCTCCCGGTTTTGAAAATCCAAAATTTCCTAACCATGTGTTCAAACTCTCAAAAGCATTATATGGTTTAAAACAAGCTCCTAGAGCTTGGTATGAAAGACTTTCAAAGTTTCTAATCGAAAAAGGTTTTACAAGAGGAAAGGTAGACACAACTTTGTTTATTCAATCTAAGGGTCATGACTTATTAGTAGTTCAAATCTATGTAGATGATATCATTTTTGGATCTACAAATGAGTCATTGTGCAAAAATTTCTCAAAGCTAATGCAAGGTGAATTTGAAATGAGTATGATGGGAGAATTAACCTTCTTTCTAGGACTTCAAGTTAAACAATGTAAAGAAGGTATTTTCATAAATCAAGCTAAGTACACTAAAGATTTGCTCAAAAGATTTGGAATGGATGAGTCTAAACCTTTCTCTACACCTATGAGCACAAATATTAAGCTTGATAAGGATGAAGGAGGAAAATGTGTAGACACTAAACTATATAGGTCTATGATTAGCTCATTGCTATATTTAACTGCTAGTAGACCCGATATAATGTTTAGTGTATGCTTGTGTGCTAGATTTCAGTCATCACCTAGAGAATCACACCTACAAGCAGTAAAAAGAATCCTTAGATACCTCAAAGACACTTCCTCCTTAGGACTTTGGTATCCTAAAGATTCTACACTTGACCTCTATGCTATTCTGATGCGGATTTTGGTGGATGCAAAGTGGATAGGAAAAGCACATCGGGAACATGCCAATTCTTAGGAAGTAGGCTCATTTCATGGTTTTCTAAGAAACAAAATAATGTAACTCAATCCACAACCGAGGCTGAATATATAGCTTCCGGAAGTTGCTGTGCTCAAGTTTTGTGGATTAAGCAACAAATGAGAGACTATGGAATAGAAATGAACCAAGTTCCCATTAAGTGTGACAATACTAGTGCTATCAATCTTACAAAAAATCCCATTCAACACTCTAGAACCAAGCACATTGAGATTAGACATCATTTTATACGAGATCATGTGCAAAAAGGGGACATAACTCTGGAGTATGTGGACACCTTGCACCAATTAGCTGATATCTTCACAAAACCCTTGGACAAGGAGAGATTTTGCACTCTTAGAGGTGAATTAGGCATTATGAATGCTCCTTGAAGTAATTTGATGTTGCAAGAATGTCTTATGGTTGGTTTGTGATGATTGCAAGACAGCAATTTGAAGAATATAATTACACTTGCAATTCATGACCTTAACTTACTAAGTTACTATTCATGTTCATAGCTCCTTGAGACTGAAATGTTGAATTCTGTGTGTTTTGCTCATGTTAGACTTCTTTCCCTTGCCAACACACATTTCTAATGTTAAGACACTATCACAGCCATGTCCACCTATTGGTTCTGCATACTTATGCAATTTTCTGTACTTTGCTGCAGTTTTCTACACTTTTTCTGCAGTTTTCAATCTCATTTCCTGCATCTCAAGTGAAAACAATCAAATTTTGATTTTAAGATGGTAAAAATGCATAAGTTTCATTGTTTTCAAATCATGTTTATGCATCACTAATGAGGCAAGTGACTACAGAGTCAATACTTCTTCAAATTGGATTGATTTCCGGTCATTGAGGCCTAAAATTCTGGGTTTGACTATGAGGGATCGATCCCTTTTTCCATGGGATCGATCCGTTTATTCCCGAATGGTAAAGACTTGTCACTGCCAAAAAGGGATCGATTCGTCCCACAAAGGGATCGATCCCTTCGTCTCCAGATTCACGAAAATCCCTTTACTTGTCACTGCCAAAAAGGGATTGATCCGTCCCACAAACGGATCGATCCCTTCGTCTTCAGATTCACGAAAATCCCTTTTAAAATCGGGATTTCAACTCATTTTCACTATTCCTCTTCCCCATCGTCTGCAAGCCTTCCCCCTTCTCCATTCCTCTTCACAAAATCTTCAAGATCTACTCCGTTTCTTCACCAAATCGCTTCCTTTCTTCACCATTCTTCATCTTTTCTCCATCTCTTTCACCTCTCATCATCTTTTCTCACCAAATCCTCAAGACTCTCGATTTCCTCTCTTCCCTCTTGTCTTTGTCACTATTCATGCCCTACATCTCATAGTAAGTATTTCTTACTCATTTTCATCTATTTCTCTTGCATTTCACGTTTATTTGCTCATATCTTGTCTACCCATTTGCATATCTTGCATTAATTTCCTCTCCATCTAGGTTTTCACTTCATTTGGCACTAGTCTTTTCTAGGAATTTCCTTAGCCTAGTTGTAGTTATTCATAAGAAATTCTGTATCATAATTGTTAAATGCATATTGGGTTGTGGCTCTCCGCTGTTGATTAGATCATATTTCTCACACACATTCACCCACAGTTCCCCAAACCTGTGCCCATCACCTGCTCGACAAAACGCCTCTTTGAACTTTCCCTCATCATCCTTTCTTCACATGGCTCCCAAAGTCAAACATGCTGTCTCTCGAAAAAGATCTCATCCCTCCTCTTCCTCCGCCTCCGTTCCAACCGCCTTTAATCGCTGCTTTAGGAATGCGGAAGAGAAAGACCGTTACCATGCCCTCTTTGCCCATATGCGCGTCAAGCACTGCCGCCCAATTGACTTCGGTTTTTTGGAATCGATCAACTTTCCCTACTTGGCCAAATTTGACGCCTTCCATTGGACATACTTTCTCAAATCAACACTCTGGTTCCTATGAACATCATTCGAGCTTTCTTTTCCAATGCCAAAGTTATCTATTTGCCTAATAACCCATGTAAGGCGGTGGGAATTCAATCATTTGTTATGGGTCAGGATGTTGAAATCACTAAAGATTCCCTTTCCCATGCCTTTCGAATTCCGGAGCATGGACTTGCACGTGAAAATGTCAACGTCCCCTTAGAATTCAATATCGTCAATGACCGTGCGGGTGACCTTCCTGTCTTTGCTCGTCTTCTCCATATCATCATCTCTTGGAATCTTCGCCCACTTGGCACCAAATATTCCCAACTCCGTTTTGGCTTCATCACATTCACTCACCTGATGGCGATCGACCGGATCTTCTCCATTTCATTCTCCACGATTGGATCAAGATTGTTCTTGGCAAAGTTCAGACAATTGTCTTCCCACAACAACTTGCCTTCTACCTACTCGACCATGGTATCGACTGTTCGTGTGAGCCTGGCGTCCTTCCAAAGGCAGGCCACACCATCAACCTTGCTACTTTGCATAATCTTGGCTGGTACTCTCGTGAGCAAGGTGATACCATCGTTTGGGAAAAGGCCCATGGTGCTCCAGCATCTCCCAGCCATGATCCGGAAGAAGGCGGTGATGAAGGCGACGATGAAGAGGCAGCTCCTGCCGCAGCCACATCCTCAGCCCCATCCACCTCGACCTCGGTCTCTCTTGACCAGATCATGCTATCGCTTCAAAACCTCCAGGCCACCGTTACTCAACGCTTTGATCATGTCGACGCTCGCCTTGACACCATGGAGGCTACACAGGCTGCCTTATTTGATGAAGTCCAAGACATCCGCATGCAGCATGAGGACTTCGTGGATCAGTATCATAAGACATTTCCTAGGCGTTGATTTTGTTCCTTGTGTGTAGGGTGTGCATTTTCCTTGTTCTGCTTAGATGTTTGAACCTCTGTGCTCTGTTTGTTGAACTTCACTGTCAGATTTTGTTTTTATCTTTGTAAACTTTGTTAGATGTTTGAACCTCTGTGATATGGCATGTTATATATTTCTTGTTATTTTATCATTCTGCCATGGTTTGTCTCTGTTCTTCAATATCTTTCATCGCCATATTGCTTTAAATTGACTAACCAATTCTCCCTGTTTCTTATTACTGTTGAGGGGGAGTATATCATTTTTTATTGTTTGCTATGACAAAAAGGGGGAGAATTAATGTGATAAATTCATCTTGGTACTTAAAAAGGGAAGCTAACATTGAGGGGGAGCAAATATTGAGGGGGAGTAATATGTTGAAGGGGAGTAATATCCTTCAAAAATCAAGTAACCTCAATTTTCAAACACATAAGCAAATTTACCTTAAGTTTTGTCATATCAAAAAGGGGGAGATTGTTAGCTTTAAATTGACAAGTATTTTGAAAATGACAAAACTCAAGCAAGCTTAGAAATGATGTTTATACAATTAAATTTGCTTTGAATGAACTAAATGATTAAAACTATTTTAACAAAGTCTTGGATTGAAATTTCAACTGAAAAAGTCAGTAAATACTCTTAGAAAAGTGTTAGAAGATTTTGAACTGACTTAAAATCACAAAAGCTATAAACTTTGCAGCAAGTTAAGTGCAGGAGGGCATACTGGACAAAAGGGATCGATCCCTACTGTAGAGGGATCGATCCCAAATTGGCAAAATACTTTAGAAGCCACCCGGGAGAAGTTTGGAAAGCATTCTGGAGAAAAGGGATCGATCCCCCCAGAAAAGGGATCGATCCCTTTGCCCGAGACCTGACAATAACGACTAGTTTTTGAGGGTTTCAACGGGAGGATTTGTATTAAATGCTTCACCAACTGTTCTATCCGTTTGGTGGGTTATAAATAGAGGTATTTATGAAGTTTGGAGGTAGAACAAGCACTGAAAAATCCTCAAGCTTCAAGAGAGAAATTCAAATCTGAAATTGTTCATTGTATTACTCTACTTTGTGAGATTCACTTGTGTTCTTCACCCATTCACTGAAATTCTTGTTATTCAAGGGGTGAGCTATCCTTGTAAGGTCTGATATTGTAGAGTGTTGGGTAGCAATACAAGGGTAGAGGCTTAGAAGGAGATTTCAAAGTCTCTAAGAAGATTGTAAGAGGTCTTGCCACACCTTCAAGTGGTTTGTAAGGATTCTCAAGGAAGTGGTGAATCAAAACCTTGAAAAGGAGTTCAAGGAGAGAGGACGTAGGCAAGAGATTGGCCGAACCTCTATAAAACCTGTGTTTGCTACTCTTTCCCTTACTCTTATTTACTGTATTTATTTCATCACTGTTTATTTTGCTTGAATTGTGCATTAAGAGCTAAGAAAATTAGAAAGAATTAGAAAAACCGATTCACCCCCCTCTCGGTAGAGCCAACAACGTAAGACCTATGGCCATAGTCTATAAGTGTCCTCAGAATACACTTGCCAGGTGACCCTGGGACTGCTGATAACTTGGAGAGTCCATCAGTCAGAGTAACAGTAACACATGAACACATGACACATGAGCATGATATGTGGCCTAATGGTCTCAAAACAGTTTAGTCACAGTTTAAACTTCATAAAGGAAATCATTTAATTTCCGAAATAGATCATAATAAGATCACATAAACAGTTTGTAAACTATATAAATTCCACAATGGTAATCACTTCATAACACGTGTATGAAAATATATAACTAGTATATAAATATATACCCAGTTCCAATATATATTTTTTTGTAAAATATTTAAAATTCAGTTTTCACTTCTTAAAATATTTCATTTCATTGTAGATGAGTAGAAAGAACATGCTGGTACTCTTTCACATGTAAAATTCAATAATAGGAATATTTAAATATTGTTTTTCAGTACGTAAACCGCATATAAAGGGTAAATTTGAAGTCACTACAGTAATGTTTTAGTATCAACAAACCATTCTGTCCCAAACCAATATAGTACACAACTTAGTACACATTATAGTAAACATGCAACTTGAAAACACATTTGGTTATGTGAATAAATTATGTTGGCTCTACCGAGAGGGGGGGTGAATCGGTTTTTCTAGATATTTCTACTTTTCCTAACTCTTAATGCACAATCAAATTCAAATAAGCAATAATGAAATAAATGCAGTAAATAAGAGTAAGGGAAAGAGAAGCAAACACAAGTTTTATAGAGGTTCGGCCAATCTCGTGCCTACGTCCTCTCTCCTTGAACTTCTTGTCAAGGTTTCGATTCACCTTTTTCTTGAGACAGCTTACACACCACTTGAAGGTGTGGCAAGACCTCTTACAATTTTCTTGAGACTTTAGAAATCTCCTCTTAATCCTCTACCCTTGTAGTATTCCCACACTCTACAATTTTAGACCTTACAAGGATAGCTCACCCCTTTGAATAACAGAATTTACAATGAGTGGGTGAAGAACACAAAGAACTCTCACAAATGAAGTTTCACAATGAACAATTTCAGACTTGTTTTTTCTTTCTTGATGCTTGAAGATTTTGAGTGCTTGTTCTTGTTTCAAACTTCATAAATGCCTCTATTTATAACTCACCAAACGGATAGAACAGTTGGTGAAGCATTTAATGCAAATCTTCCCGTTGAAACCCTCAAAAACTAGCCGTTACTGTCAGTTCCCGTGCGAAGGGATCGATCCCCCTACAGTAGGGATCGATCCCTTTTCTCCAGAATGCATTCCCAGTTTCTCCTGTATGGTCCTGTGTGGTGTAATGACATTCTGCCAAATTGGGATCGATCCCTCTACAGTGGGGATCGATCCCTTTTGTCCAGTAAGCCCTCCTGCACTTATCTTGTTACACAGTTTTATGGCTTTTGTGATTTTAAGTCAGTTCAAATTCTTCTAACACTTTTCTAAGAGTATTTACTGACTTTTCAGTTGAAATCTCAGTCCAAGAATTTGTTAAAATAGTTTCAATCATTAAGTTCATTCAAAGCAAATTTACTTGTATAAAAATCATTTCTAATCTTGCTTGAGTTTTGTCATTTTCAAAATACTTGTCAATTTAAAGCTAACAATCTCCCCCTTTTTGATATGACAAAACTTAAGGTAAATTTGCTTATGTATTTGAAAATTGAGGTTACTTGATTTTTTGAAAAACATTACTCCCCTTCAATATAACGTGTTGAAAAACATTGCTCCCCCTCAATATTTGCTCCCCCTCAATTTAGTATAAATTTACCACATTAATTCTCCCCCTTTTTGTCATAGCAAAGAAATAAAGAGCACGGAGAAATGGTTAGTGGTAGAAGGCAATTTAAAGCACAAAAGAAGCAATATGATTGGCAAAAAGATAGAGAGGAACAAAAAGCAACCCAATGTCATTAAAGCACAAGTAATATCAGAATATGACATCGTCATTGACAGAAAACAACTAGCAAGCATAACTAGCAAAATCATTAACATAGTCATAGACATAGTATTAGCATAAAACAACTAGGAAGCATATCGAGCAAAGTCAGGAACAACTAGAAAGCAGGACACATGTCACAACAAGGAGGATCAACGCCTTGGAAAGGTCTTGTGATATTGCTCAACGAAGTCCTCATGTTGCATGCGAACATCCTGAAGTTCATCGAACAATGCAGCTTGGGTGGCCTCGATGCGATCAAGTCGCTCACCTACGTCATGCTGAAAGTTTTGAAGCATATGCATGATCTGGTCAAGAGATGCTGACGAGGAGCCGGAAGGTGCAGAAGATGTGGCTGCTGCAGGTGCTTCGGTGCCGTCTCCTTCTTCTTCTTCAACGTCTGCCGGAGCATGTGCGGGAGGTTCATCCTGACCATGACCCTTGACCCAGTCGAAGGTGTCACCCACTTGGTGAAGATACCAGCCCAAGTTATGGAGGGTGGTGAGATTGATGGTGGTATTGGCATCCGGAAGTATGCCAACCTCACATGAACAGTCAACACCTTCAGAGATTAAAAAGTAGGCGAGAGGCTGAGGGAAAACAATGGTGTGGACCTTACCACGAACAATCTTCACCCAATCTTGAAGGATAAAGTGTAGTAGGTCTGGTGGGTGGCCGTCATGTTCATGAATATGATGAAGCCAAAAACGATCAAGTTTGCGAAGGTGAGAATATCGGGTGCCAAGAGGGCGAAGATTCCATGAAATTATGATATGGAGGAGGCGTGCGAAGACAGGAAGGTCACTTGCACGATTATCGGTAACGGGAAACACTAAGGGGACATTGAGATGGTCATGGATATTACCACCCTCAGGAAGTCTAAAGGCATGGGAGAGGTATTCCGTGGTCAGTTCAATGTGCTTGCCCATGACATAAGAGTTAATCCCGACAACCCGACAAGGGTCATTTGGAGAATAGATGATTTCGGCATTGGAAAAGAAGGCTCGAATGATGTTCGCTGGGACCGGAGTATTGATTTTGAGGAATTGGGTCCAACCCCATGCATTGAATTTGGCAAGGTAAGGAAAATGAATTGACTCGAGGAAGTCGAAATCAATAGGACGCCAATGCTTAATGGGCATGTTTGCAAATTCGGCTAGAAATTTGGTTTTTTCATTTGCATGGCGAAAGCAGCGGTTAAAGGTAGTTGGTATGGAGGATGAAGAAGAGGAAGCACTGGTTTTGCGTTTTTGAGCGGAGTGCTTAACCTTAGGAGCCATAGAGGGAAGGAAAATGATAGGAATTTTCGTTGAGGACTTTTATCGAACAGGTTGTGGGCACAAGTTTGAGGAACTATGGATGAGTATGTGGGATAGATTTGATCTCACAGACAGCTGAGAGCCACAACCCAATAAGCATATAACAATTAAACAAGTGAATTCAGATGATAAATCACAGACAATCTAAGGAAAAACTTGAGAGAAATACAAGTGCCAAAGAATGGGAAAACCTAGATGGAGAAGAAATTGATGCAAGATATGCACATGGGTAGACAAGATATGATAAGAGAAACTAGAAATGCAAGAAAAAGTTAATGAAAAATGTTAGAAAAACTTACAATTGACATGTTGGGTGAATAGTGACCATGGTGTGGAAGAACAAGAAAAAGAAGAAAAGAAAAGGTTTTGTGAGGAAATGAGGAGGGGAAATGAAAAAGAGAAGAAAATGAGGAAGATTGGTGAAAGAATGGAGTGATTTGGTGTAGAAATGAGTGAAATCTTGTAGTTTGGAGGAGAGAAAATAGGCAAGGGCGTGGAGAGGGGAAGAAGAAGAGGAATAGTGTGAAAGGAAGGAGTGACCGACGGTTTAAATGACGCGGGAGTTACAATCTGTCACGAGGGGATCGATCCCTACTGTAGGGGGATCGATCCCTTTTAGGCAGTATGCTCCCATCACCCAGAATTTTGGCCAACAGACTGGGAATTCAATCCTATTGGTGAAGGATTGTCCCCTCAGTCACTTGCCACTTGCATGATGCATAAAAATGATTTGAAAACAATGGAACTTATGCATTTTGATCATCTTAAAGTCAAAATCTGATTGTGTTTTACTTGGAATGCATGAAAGAGGTTTGAAAACTGCAGAAAAAGATGTAGAATACTGCAGAAAATTTGCAGAAAAATGCCAAGAATATGCAGAACAACTCTGAACATGACTTTGAAGGGGTCTTAAACATCAGAAGTAGGTTTTTGGCTTGTGAGGAGAATTCAACATAATCAAAACACACATAATTCAACAATTCAACCTCAAAGCTAAGATCATGAACAGTAACATGGCAAGTTGAGATTATGAATTGCAAGTGTAAATGATATTTTCAAGTTTCTTTCTTGCAACCATATCAAACTAACTTATGACATTCATGCAATATTAAATCACTTCAAGGAGCATTCATTATGCCTAATTCACCTCTAAGAGTGCAAAATCTCTCCTTGTCCAAGGGTTTTGTGAAGATATCAGCTAATTGGTGCAAGGTGTCCACATACTCTAGAATTATGTCCCCTTTTGCACATGATCTCTTATAAAATGATGTCTAATCTCAATGTGCTTGGTTCTAGAGTGTTGGATAGGATTTTTTGTAAGATTGATGGCACTAGTGTTGTCACACCTAATGGGAACTTGGTTCATTTCTATTCCATAGTCTCTCATTTGTTGCTTAATCCATAACACTTGAGCACAGCAACTGCCGGAAGCTATATATTCAGCCTCGGTTGTGGATTGAGCTACGCTATTTTGTTTCTTAGAAAACCATGAAATGAGCCTACTTCCTAGGAATTGGCATGTTCCCGAAGTGCTTTTCCTACTTACTTTGCATCCACCAAAATCCGCATCGGAATAAGCATGTAGATCAAGAGTAGAATCTTTAGGATACCAAAGTCCTAAGGAAGGAGTGTCTTTGAGGTATCTAAGGATTCTTTTGACTGCTTGTAGGTGTGATTCTCTAGGGGATGACTGAAATCTTGCACATAAGCATACACTAAACATTATATCTGGTCTACTAGCAGTTAAATATAGCAATGAGCCAATCATAGACCTATATAATTTAGTGTCTACACATTTTCCCCCTTCATCCTTATCAAGTTTAATATTAGTGCTCATAGGTGTAGAATAAGGTTTAGACTCATCCATTCCAAATCTTTTGAGCAACTCTTTAGTGTACTTAGCTTGATTTATGAAAATACCTTCTTTACATTGTTTAACTTGAAGTCCTAGAAAGAAGGTTAATTCTCCCATCATACTCATTTCAAATTCACCTTGCATTAGTTTAGAGAAATTTTTGCACAATGACTCATTTGTAGATCCAAAAATGATATCATCTACATAAATTTGAACTACTAATAAGTCATGACCCTTAGATTGAATAAACAAGGTTGTGTCTACCTTTCCTCTTGTAAAACCTTTTTCGATTAAAAACTTTGAAAGTCTTTCATACCAAGCTCTAGGAGCTTGTTTTAATCCATATAAGGCTTTTGAAAGTTTGAAAACATGATTAGGAAATTTTGGATTTTCAAAACCGAGGTTGCTCAACATAAACCTCTTCATTTATATAACCATTTAAAAAAGCACTTTTTACATCCATTTGATATAGCTTAAAATCCTTATAACATGCAAAGGCAAGTAGCATTCTAATGGCTTCTAATCTAGCTACCGGAGCATAGGTCTCATCATAGTCTATCCCTTCTTCTTGTCTATATCCTTGAGCCACTAACCTAGCCTTGTTTCTAACAATAATGCTATTTTCATCCATCTTATTCTTGAATATCCATTTAGTTCCAATGATGGAATAGTCTTTAGGTCTTTCTACTAGGGTCCATACTTTGCTTCTCTCAAATTGATTTAATTCTTCTTGCATGGCCATAATCCAATTTTCATCATTCAAGGCCTCATCCACTTTCTTTGGCTCAAATTGTGACACAAAGGCTACATGTTGACATATGTTTCTATATGTTGACCTATGTAAAATTTAGAAAAGGAGTTTTGCAAGTTAGTGTTCTTTCTATTTAATTCTTCTATTTCTAGATTTGCATTCTCTAATTTCTTCTCACATTCTAATTTAACATTCACAAGCATTTCATTCTCCTTTTTCAATTTAGAGATCATTTTCTTATATTTCAAATTCATGCATTCAAATTCGTTGGCTAACTCATCAAATGCATCTTGCAATTCATCAAATGTGTATTCATGAGTATCTAGCAAGTTAGAGATTACCTTCTCATCTTCAACAGCCATGAAGCAAAGGTTAGCTACTTCATCTTCCACATTTTCTTCATCGGAGGAGTCACTGTCACTCCAAGTAGCTACCATTGCTTTCTTCTTTTGTTTCTTTTCATTTTGCTTCCTATACAAAGGACAATCAAATTTAATGTGGCCAGGTTTTTTGCATTCATAACATATAATTTGGTCCTTATCTTTCCTACTAGTTTCACCTCTATTGAATTCTCTCCTAGGGGGTCTCCTAGAGTTTCCACTAGCCCTCATCCTCATGAACTTATTGAACCTCTTGGCAAACATGGCCATTTCTAAATCTTCTTCATCACCACTTACATTATGATCATCTTTTGATTCCTCACTTGTGGTGGATTTTAGTGCTACTCCAACTTTCTTTGGGGGATCTTGATTTCTCTTAAGTTTCATCTCATAAGTGAGCAAGGATCCCATAAGTTCATCTAAAGATAGTGTATGAGGGTCCTTAGATTCCTCAATAGCAGTGACTTTAGCTTCCCATGATTTTGGTAGGCTATTGAGAACCTTTTTTACCATTTCTACATTAGAGTATGTCTTCCCTAAAGCTTTAAGACCATTTATTATGTCCGTAAACCTAGTAAACATGTCACTAATTGTCTCATCATTCTTCATTCTAAATAGTTCATAGTCTTGTGTGAGCATGCCTACTTTGGTTTCTTTGACTTGTGTGGTTCCCTCATGTGTGATAGCTAGTTTATCCCAAACTTGTTTAGCATTCTCACATTGTGACACTCGATTATACTCATTTGGTCCTAATGCACAAAAGAGTGTGTGCATTGCTTTAGCATTAAGTTGTGCTATCCTAACATCATTAGAATCCCATTCATCTTCTTTCTTAGGCACATCCATCCCATCTACTTTCTTAATAGGGATAAGAGGACCTTTAACAATGACTCTCCATACTTCATAATCATTAGCTTGGATAAATAGCATCATTCTAGTCTTCCAATAAGCATAGTTTTCACCATTAAAGAGTGGAGGTCTCACCGTAGAGTGTCCCTCTCCTACCAAGGGTGTAGACAAACTAGTTTGAGCCATTAGTGATCGTTTATACTCGATAGATGTTAATCTAAGTCACTCTCGAGCCCAAGCTCTGATACCAATTGTTGGCTCTACCGAGAGGGGGGGTGAATCGGTTTTTCTAGATATTTCTACTTTTCCTAACTCTTAATGCACAATCAAATTCAAATAAGCAATAATGAAATAAATGCAGTAAATAAGAGTAAGGGAAAGAGAAGCAAACACAAGTTTTATAGAGGTTCGGCCAATCTCGTGCCTACGTCCTCTCTCCTTGAAGTCAAGGTTTCGATTCACCTTTTTCTTGAGACAGCTTACACACCACTTGAAGGTGTGGCAAGACCTCTTACAATTTTCTTGAGACTTTAGAAATCTCCTCTTAATCCTCTACCCTTGTAGTATTCCCACACTCTACAATTTTAGACCTTACAAGGATAGCTCACCCCTTTGAATAACAGAATTTACAATGAGTGGGTGAAGAACACAAAGAACTCTCACAAATGAAGTTTCACAATGAACAATTTCAGACTTGTTTTTTCTTTCTTGATGCTTGAAGATTTTCAGTGCTTGTTCTTGTTTCAAACTTCATAAATGCCTCTATTTATAACTCACCAAACGGATAGAACAGTTGGTGAAGCATTTAATGCAAATCTTCCCGTTGAAACCCTCAAAAACTAGCCGTTACTGTCAGTTCCCGTGCGAAGGGATCGATCCCCCTACAGTAGGGATCGATCCCTTTTCTCCAGAATGCATTCCCAGTTTCTCCTGTATGGTCCTATGTGGTGTAATGACATTCTGCCAAATTGGGATCGATCCCTCTACAGTGGGGATCGATCCCTTTTGTCCAGTAAGCCCTCCTGCACTTATCTTGTTACACAGTTTTATGGCTTTTGTGATTTTAAGTCAGTTCAAATTCTTCTAACACTTTTCTAAGAGTATTTACTGACTTTTCAGTTGAAATCTCAGTCCAAGAATTTGTTAAAATAGTTTCAATCATTAAGTTCATTCAAAGCAAATTTACTTGTATAAAAATCATTTCTAATCTTGCTTGAGTTTTGTCATTTTCAAAATACTTGTCAATTTAAAGCTAACAAATTATATTTCCCCCTTTAAGAAAATTAATGGGAAACAGTTAAGAATTAAATTTCTGAAAATTCCTAAAACACGTAAAACATTTATAAGTAACTCCTATATATGTTCCTTGCCTCGAGTCCACGCAATATCTTTGCGTTCCTTCTATCGCTTGTGGAATCCTCTTCCCCAAAATTTCTACTTTGCACAGTCATATCACCTTATATTATATTTTATATCACCATAACACGAAGCTAATAAATATTTCATAATTTTTATTTTACATGTATCATTCTCCACAGTTGGCTTATTTTATTTCCTATTAAATACCTCAATATAATTATAATTAACTCATGTCCTTTTTCCAACTCCAATACCACCAATAATTCATTACCTTTATTTTTCCTTACTCAATAAATTATGGAAATTCAATAAATCATAAAATTTCCAAATTTCTTCCATCAACTAAAAATTCTTTCTTTCCTCACATTTAATTCCACCAACGATTTCATTAACATTTATTTCTTCCAAATGTTCTCTACTTATCCTTAATTATTTTCTTTTGTCATTAAATTCTAAAATTAACATGCGGGCTTCATGAGAAATGCTTTAACCAATTATTCACATTCTTGCACTACACTTATTATTTCTTAATTCCAGTCTCACCAATTAATCTTTATTATTCCAATTCACTATTCTTCACCCATAAACTTATAAAATTTAACATCAAATCTATTCTTGTAAGCTTAGTCGAAATCTTCATGTACACAAAACTCATTCATTTTCCTAAATTCAATATCTCAATTAATCTTTATTTAACATCATCTTAATTTTCCTATCATCACTTAATACAATTTATACCCACACTTGTCCCAATTCTTCATGACCTTAGGTTTCCTAAGGTTTCCTCTTCATTATTTTTAATTATTTCCTTTCTCAGTTTCACTCATAAATAATTTCCTCTTCACTTAAAATATTTATCACATATCTTCTATCAATACTCCTACTAATTTCACTATATTATTTCTGACTCATAAACCATCAAATTCAACATTTCATATTAAGAAATGTGCTCCAATTAATTCTCAAAATTTATTCATTCTTTCCCACTTTTAATTTCATAAATAATTTAATTAACCTATGTGTTTTATTTATGAATTATTAACTTATAAAATTTTACATGATAAGCTCATGATTGGGCTTTAACCAAATTTTTACACTAGCGCAATTACCATTTATCAAATTTCATTAATCATTTTTCTTTTCTTTTCTTTTCTGCTGTATTTTCTTTACTGTTTTCTTTTCTGATTCTCTTCTACTGACCGGCAGCCTTCCTTTCTGTTCTTTCTTCATTTTATTTATTTATTTATTTATTTTATCAAATAACCTCAAGTCATCAAAATAGTATTACCATCGTGCATCCCATGCTACAGCAGGAAATTCTTCATCATTCTCGTCACTTTACTGCTTTTCCAATTTATCATTGAATCAATCTCACTTATAAATTTTATTTACTTCACTTGGAAATTTCAACAAACATCTTCCCTACAACAAAACTTATTCGTTACTATTTTTATCCATCACAGCCGAATGTTCCATCCTTGAAGACCTCGTCACTGTCCCTTAAACTCAACCATGGCCGAATGGCCTTTCTTTTGCTTCACTTATGAATTTCAGAAAATTGTAACTATTACTAATTTAATTCATTATCTACCACTATCATCAGCCCTTGTTTTGGCAGAACAATAGCCCTGTCCATGCCACTTTTCTGTTTCCATCAACAATTACAAGATTCAAGTTTTTATCCATTCCAAACAAATTTCCCATATCATCTTCCTATTAATTCCTACCAATATATTTTAAAATTATCAAAATTTCTTCATTCTCTTCTCCCTACCGAATCAGTAATACATCATCACAAATTTCATTTTACTGAAATCTAAGGTCACAACACCATCTACTCCGCTTATACAAGCATAGACACTAAATATAATTGCATAGAGTCATTGTCTTCCCCCTTACCTGCATAAACTGAGCTGATCCAATGACCCAAATCAGTCCCGATCCTTGCACTTTGACCCTGAAATTCTTGAGTTTAAAATGATCTTGCGATGGGAGACAGATTTGGTGAAGGATGATGGGTGCTTCGGTGATGAAAAAGGGGCGAATTATTAAAGAAAAATGAGGAAAACGTGAAGCAATGGCGTTAAGAAGAAGAAGAGTAAGGACGTGCAGCAGAACAGGAAGCAGAAATTCGGTGTTGGAAGATGAGTTTGGCTGTGTTTTTAAGCTGACTTAGTCCTCGTTTGTTTATATTCATCCAATAAAAATTGGGCACTTGGAAAATATATTAAAATTCCCTTTGATTTTTATATATTTACCTTTACCATATTAAATATCTCAATATTTAAAATTTTCAGATTTTTAATTTCAATTAATTAAATTTAATTTATTTAGTCAAATTCTGGTCAAATTGACCAATTTGACCAATACCCCTGCTAAATGACTATTATACCATTGTATAATTTTATTATTTTCGTTTATATCCTTTTTTTTTATTTTATATTTCTATATTCAAATTTAATATTTGTTTTCCAATATTTCTTAGGGTCAAACATAGTCAATGATGGGCCCTTAAAGTGGTTTGACCCATCATAGGTAATGAAATTATTGAATTACCCCTAACCATAAAATGGCTAAGTTTCAACTTTTATGTTTGATTTCTTCTATCAATCCGCATAATCTAAGACTTTACTACATATAGAATTATTCACTTTAAACATCATCATTCTATGGTCTCACTTCGATTGGGATAGAGAAAGTCCTGGTGGGCCCTCACCGAGTACCTCTCTGAATCCTATCGAATAGACCTTTTACTTAAATATTTTAATAATAAATTTCTCTTTTTAATTTCTTACACTTCGTAACTTATTTAAAATATAAGAAATTCAAGGCTCTCATATTTGTTTTGTTTTTCTCAATATTTGTGCACATATTAGTTATTGAGAATAACAATAAATTTTGGACCTAGAATAAACATAAGGTTTATTCATTAAGTTATGTTATCACATACAAGCTGATATTAAAGAGATGAAATATATTGTAATACATGGAAGATATTACTCATTCTTAAAGGACTTGTTGCCATGATTCATGTATTTTGTTTCTTTAATTTAAGCATAAGGATTCATATATTATGGATGGAATCGCAAGTATAATAAAATATATGGACCAAGTGAGAGAATGTAAGTTCCCCACATAAGTCAACTACTTAGTCAGTAGTGTTTTATAGGAAATAAAATACTTGAGGTTAGTTTCATAACCTTTTAAAACTTCCTATCGTGGTCTTGTATTTTATTATTGTTATCTAATAAATTTTAAATTTTTTATCCATATCTACAAGTGATAACTGCCCACAAATTGAATTATGTTTTTAATAGGAAGACGTATATAAAGAAAAGTACAAGGTATTGGGTCCCTAATCTGAGCATTCTGGAAAAACACACCATTAGTGAGTTTGCTTAAGATTAGAAGATCAAATACAAAAGGAACATAATTTCGTCGCAGCTCAATATTTTCAATATCAATGGCTGGAGGTTAGTATCCTGTTTTGCATTTATAATCTATGATGTGTTGTTCGGTGTTGACATATTCGATAAATCGATTAAAAATTCTTATAATTAGGTCTATTAACATTAATTTTACGCTTATTCTCATTTATTTATGTTATTTTTAATATGAAAATAAGTATAAAATAGGTTAATTCTATGATAAGATCGCCTACATTCATTCTCCGATAGTAAACTAGGCGAGTTTGGAATTAACTTAGCAAAACCTTTACATCCACTACTACATCTTCTCCGTATTTTCTTCCATTGAAGTTGTCTGTGGACGATGTGAAAGGAGACTCTATCACCCAAAGCCAGAAATGAAGTTGTGGGAGCTGATTTCACTGATATCCACACATCGATCCCCCTTAGTGCATGGTTGAAGATCTTACAGCACATCTCGTTCTCAGCCAACTGTGTCTGTGAGTCATAGATTTTGGAAGGAAACGCTCTTACCTTCACAGGATCAATCTTGGCTCCAACAGGATTGACAGATGCATCAGAGCCTATCATCCACGCCCTCTAGACCAAACTCAGTTCTCATATCTCAATCGATTTGTTCTTAGAGAAGTAATTTTTCGGCTCACCCAAGAGACTGCAAATTGTAACTGTAAGGGTGACATGGTCCTCCTAGACAGTTTTGTAAGCCAAATCTTGAATTTCTTGTTGATCAATACTATTTTCTTTTGAATGAAAAAAAAAAAAGAAAATCTTGGATGCGTTCCAAACTCCAACTGCTGCATTCACTATCACCAGATCACGAAAAAGCTTTCCCCTTCTGTTGATAAGTTCTCTCATTGCTAGTGATATAAAGTTTCTAATATGTCATAAGAAGAAAGGAAGCAATTTTACCCAAAAAAAATTGGAAATAGACAAGAAGAAAAAATACAGCACGTTGGTATGTTGTATTTACAGGGAAATGAAAAAAAAAAAGAATTTGAAGCGTTATTTTTTATGTAATTACAAGTATCATAATATCATAATTCGTTTAACGATTTAAAATTAACTTTATTCGGAAAAAAAAAAGTAATAAACGGTAACATGATTTAAAAAGTTATGCTAAAAGAAGGTTAGTGGTAGGCAATGTTTGTGATCCTTGAAAATAGTGAAAGGAAAGCCATAACAAAATGTTTTGCACCAAAAGAGACGGTAAACTTCTTCACCAAGGAAAAGTAGCCTGCTAATTTGGGCTATTTGTGACACTAATATATTACTCTATGTTTGCCAACTTGTATTATAAAAATATTTATCTTGGCTTTAAAAAAACATTACTACTCCTATGAACTCTTATTATTTGAATGAAATAAACGAATAGTTTTATTATTTGAAGAATAAAAATTAATAGAAGAAAAAAGAAATTCAGAGTAAACAAAAAATTTAAAACGATTTCGAGCTATGAATACATATGGCAATATATCCCGAATAGCATTAATATTTCATTGTTGTTTTAAAAATATTTGAATGTTAATAATTGAAATCGAAACAAAATAAGGGGTTTAGGGTATTTATAGCAAAACCAAAACGGCATCGTTTTTGACAACCTCGGAGATCTCTACGTGGCGACTCGATCTGGAGGACCTGGCGACTCGCCCAAACAACTTTCAGTCTCATTGACTAGACTCCTCTAGTCAACTGAGGTGAAATTATCATTCTAGCCCTTCTTGTATTTTATTATTTATTTAATTTGTTTGTTTGTTTAGTTTAATTTATTTGATATTCTTTAAAATAGTTTATTAAATAAAATATTTTGTGATTAGCGAAATTATTTTGTTTTAATTAATAATAACTTACATCACGTACTAGATTTTGAAAGCTAAAATTTGCGGGTAATGTTTTTTCATTTTCTTTAATTCACGAACTTCGTTGTGCAATGTAGGCATTTTATTTCTAGTATCGTAGCTAATTACTTAATCAACAATTATGGATATTGTAGGTCCCAGTCTAATGTGGATTATCAATTTGGATCCGATTATCATACACCAACCAATATCATCAAATCCACAAGTCTATTACATGTCCAAGATAGCCATTAGTCTACTACAAATATAAATATACACGTTCAGAGAGTATCCAAAGGTTCTAACTTAACTTACATACATTCCATATACAACCTATGTACAAATACAATGTGTATACAAATAGCTGTGTCTAATATCAACAAATGTACTTGTATATACCTAAAAGAGAAAGCAAAACTAACCTTAAAAGACTCAATCAAATCCAAGGACTATCACGAATGAAGATCGTCAAGCTTAATCTGAAATTAGTAAGATAAAGGGTGAGCGAAAGCTCAATAAGCAACAAATATCAACATGCATTTAGATTTATACTGATTTCCTACATGCAGCGTACTTTTATGACCTAATGTATATTCTAACAATAGTCAAGTGATCATGATATACCTGCATAGGTCCAAACACAAACAATTATTTTTTTGTTTCATTTTTATTTTATTTTATTTTTTAAAAATAATAATGATATAAAATAATAAAAAATGAAAAAAATGCTAGTGACAATCTCTAATTGCCACAATACAGCCACCAACATAATCACCCATGCCAACCACCCTACCGGTCAGCCTTTCAGCCACCCTACTCTGCCAGCACATCCCATTAGACACTCTATCCCACCAAGCCCCAGTCCCTTCTCATCGGGGGATTTTTCGGCCTATCTCCACTCTATCTCACCAGTCCTCATTCACCAAAAGATGCCCATAATGAGCCTCACCACCACCCTTAACCTTGAAGCCAACATTCGGCTACCAAGAATCCTTAACGCCAAAGCCCCAAAACACAATAGACCAATGGAGGCATTCAGCCTCACTGTCCAACTGCCCAAGCTCAACAACACCATCCACCATCACCATTACCTACCAAACACCTTTGAAATCCCATGCCCAAAGTTGAGCACTACCCTTTAGCCTCGACACAAACTTCCCAACACACCATGACCAATATCACAAACAAACATCATGACTGCCACTAATTTTCAGCCAAGCTAACTCCAAAATTCCAACCACATACACTACCACTTACTGCATTTCGGCATCTCATAGCCTTAACTCGAGACTACTACAAGCCATCTCTGATTCTACCCGAAGCCCCAAGCTCCAAACTAATCCCTCAACAACCAAAATACAGCAACCCAAACACAAGAAGAAAAAGGAAAACATCCAACAAATTCCTCACCACATAGTGAGGAAGCCACAACCAGTTCAAAAATAAAAAGGCCTTTGGGGTTTCAGTCTAAGGAAGATCCATGAAGATGGGGATTTCCCTTGAAAAGTCAATGCCGGTGTCGGATGGCGACAAGAGAGGTTTATCGGCGGCTAGTAATTTTGAATTTTGTTTGTAGATCTATAGAATCTAGGGTGTTTTAAAAAAAAAATAGGGTCAGAAACAAAAAGAAGGGTTGAAGAACCATTAGTAAGGTTAGAACTTTTGGTTTTTCAGTCCCCCTTGGAACAGCGGCGAGCCAACGGTGGATGGGTAACCGGACAAGATAGTAGGGAGAGAGAGTTAGAAAGCGTATTTTTTAAAGAATGGTGAAGAAATGAGTTTAAAAAAAAAAGTTGGTTTGTAAAAAAAAAAGAGAGAAGCTCCCTGGATCCACATGTTGCTCCGACCCGATCCAGGGTCTGCGCCAACCTGACCTTCTGTAGTATGAGCTGCTCCTTGGATCTTATCCGGCCCGCTTCCGTGTTAGCCCGTTTCTTGGCCTGCTAGCAGTTTCATTAGGCCTGACTTGTTTCCAAGCCTATTTTTGTGTAGAACAAAGGCTAGGGGGTATGTTGTGTGGGGAAATTTAAAAGACTTTATAAGGTTCCAAGCCCAAATCAACTTGGGGTATATTCTTGCCACTGCTTTTTATTTTATGTATTTTAAATATTTACTTGATAATTTATTATGTGCATGTTTATGCATTTCAAAAGTAATATATATATATATATATATATATATATATATATTTACATATAAGAAGTTTGATAGGCCTTATAATTTTAAGTTTAATTAATTTAATTGCATGAACTTAATTTTGGTAAGATAATCTTCATTATACCAATTATTATGTTGAAAAATGTGTACTAAAAAACATTAATAAACATGAAGGTCTGATAATGGGATGTTACGGATGTAAACACCAAATTTTGTCCAAATTGATAATACTATTGCTAAAAAATTTCAGATCAAATGTTCGTTTCGAGTAAAATTTGAAAACTTTATTTGGTCAATTTAAAAAAAGATTATTATTGTTTTTAATATTAATTCTAAACTTATATTGGGCCATAATATATGCAAATAAGTCCAATTGGACTTTCAAAGTTCAAATTAGAATATATGGCCTTCAAGGTCCAAAGAAAAATGGGTTGAATTGGATTTTATTTACTTTATTACTTATTTATTATTACTATTATTTTTTATTTTTATTTTTATTATTATTACTATTGTTATTATTATATTATATTATTTTATTTTATTTTTATTTGCCATCGCATTTAATGGGAATAGACATTCCCATTTGACCAGCTATTTGTGTAAGCTGAAACTTCTGTTCTAGCCACCGGTTTCTAGCTGCCAAATCCACCAAATCCGCCATTTCAAACACAACCTACCCTATTCTGACAATTGCCATTGGTGATCGAGAAATAATAGGAAGATCCTAAGAATTCAGTCTAATACACTAGACAAAAGGATGATCTTAAATCTGTTTAAAAGACCTGAATGATGAAGGTAGAGGATTTTTTTTCTTGGATACTCTCAGATGCTAAAATTAATAGAAATTCTACCCAAGCCACCACCATCCACTGAGACACCATTCATCACCATCACCGAAACTGCCAGACACCCATCACCGAATAGCCAACACCACCAAACACTACCACCATCCCTATACCAACCCTACCACCGAGGCCTACATGCTTGCCCAAAAGCCATCTCAGATTTTTGCCATTACCTTTGAAGCAACCACTATTCCTCACCTGCCAACACAACAAAAAACCAAACCCCAACTCAAATCCCAGACCCAAGACCCCCCGAAACCCAGATCTAAGATCTAAATCCCAAAAATTAGCCCCCCCCCCCCCAACACCTGCAACAAAGAAAAAACCACAAAACACGGCAATCTCGAGTATTGTCCGAACCATCAACAAAAAAAAGAAGAAACAGAAAAGAAAAAGTGAAAATGGTTTCGAGGAGGGTCAGATCTACGGGGTTAGGAAGTTTTTTTTTAAAACGGTAGTCAAATCTAATTAGAGGAAGACGAGGGAAGTGTTTTTACAGTTTCGGAATACTCGCCAGACACCATAGTACAGCGGCGTATGCAGTGCACGATGGGCGGCATACGGTGGTTTTGGGTGAAGCTGAGAGAGTTTTTTGGGACTTTTTAGAATTTTTTGTTGGAAAAACGGGTTGAAATGAAAGATTGGAAAAAAGGGGCCTTTTATAAAGCATCAAAACGGTGCATTTTGGAACAGCCAACTCGCGTGCTACCCCGACCCGGATCCGAGATCCGCGCACTGCTACCTGCTTCGCTTCAGCCCATATCCCTGACTAGGCCCAATCTCGCTTGGATCAGATTTTGGGCTGTCTTTCTGGGCCATTGAAAAGGGTTTTCTTTGGGTTCTGAGCCCAAATCAGTTTGGGTATACCTTCACTTTATTCATTTATTTATTTCTTTATTTATTTATTCACTTATTTATTTTTTTGTTAAATGATTTATTTCTTGTTTTTCTAATGTAAAAACATATATTTATTTACATGTAAAATAGTTTAGGATTTATAATAATTTATTTAATCAAATGGGATTAGTTTCAATAATAAAATTATACACTTCTTTTTTAAAAAATATATATAATAATAATAACAATAAATTTTTTTAATATAATTTTTCTTAATCCTAGGAAAGTTGTTTGGTTTCAAATGTATAGTAAAAAAAATTTAATTAAAATAAATATGATTTCCGATGATAAGTTTTGATAGAAATCGCAAGTAGCGATTCTTTGAAAAACTTTAGGTGAGAGGAATTTATCGAATGTTACCAATGTATTGGGATATTCAGTATTATTTCTCAATACTATATTCGTATTTATTTTAAGAATATATATATATATATATATGTATATATATATATTTCTAGTAATAATGAATAGGAAATACTTAGGAAAACATTAATTAATTGAAAATAAAATAAATGAATAAAAACAAAATAGATAATGAAAAATTTTAATAAGTAGAAAATAGTTAAAAGGAAATTGATTAAAAAGAGGAGGCTAGAAAAATAACAAAAAAACAAAGAAGATAATAGTGAATTTTCAAAAAAGTAAAGAACAATTATAAAAATAATTAAAATAAAACAAATAAAAGAATAAAAATAATAGAATTTTAATAATAAAAGAGAATAGTCAAAGGAATTAATTAAGTTAATAAAACTAAATAAAACAAAAATGAACGATGGTAAAATAATCTAGTTATTCACATAAGATAAACACAATTTGTCCGATGATGGGATGTTACGAAATTCACAAGTAGTGATTTCTAACTGATCCCTAGGTGAGAGGAATCCACTAAATATTATCAAAGTATTGGAGTATTTAGTGTGATTTTTGAATAATCTTTTTGTTAAAACTAAAAATGAATAAGGTTTTTTTAAAATTAATAATAAAATTTAAATTTAGGTAAATATGTTCCAAAGATAGGATGTTACGGAAATCACAAGTAGTGATTCCTAGCTGATCTCTAGGTGAGGGGAGTCCGCTAAATATTGACAGAGTATTGGAATGCTTAGTGTGATTCTTCAATAATATTGATTTTTATTTAAAATAAATAAAATAAAATTTTAGAACAAAATTATTATAAAAAGTACATATGCATCATTTTTTATCTGTTTGCATCATATGCATTCATGTAATTCTAAATTAAAATGTGAATTTTCCGATGATGGGAATCTATAGAAATCACAAGTAGCGATTCTTAAGAAATCCTTAGGTGAGAATGTTATTTCAAATATTACTAAAAGTATTGGAGTATTTGATTTAATTATTCAATACAAAAAAGGTTCACATTCATTTTGAAAAATAAAATTAAACTTTTTAAAATAAGAAAAGACGATTTTTTACAAAAAAAAAGGACTTTGAAGAATAAAATTAATTGTAATAAAAATAGAAATTATTTTTAAATGTTAAATTAAGATCATTTAATTGAAACTAAAGGATAACACATGATTAGGATGATACCTTTTTTAATGGGCGATGTGGGGGTGCTAATCCTTCCCCACGTGTAACGGTACTCCTGAACCCGACTTTGTTTTTCAGACCAAAACTTGTCTTTTTAATAAAACTTAATTAATTTTGAGATTTTGTTAAAAAGATAAATATTTATAGGTGACCAATTACACTTAGTCAAAAAAGATTGGTGGTGACTCCTTGTTTTTAAATGTTTTCAAAATCGTTGAGCGGTCGAGTCCTCGGATGAAATCGTTACGACAGCTTGGCAACTCCACTGGGGATTAAGAGAGTCAAGCCATTTATTAATCATGCGTTATCCTAAGTTTTAATTTAATAGTCTTAATTGATATTTAAATTTTAATCTTTAAGTTTTTCTAAACATTTTTGTTTGCATTCATTTTTTATGATATTTATTTTATGTCATTTTGTATATATTATTACTAATAAATTGTTGAGGTATTTAGGATAGAGGTAATAGTTTGATTTGAGTTTGACATGTTCCCTCATGCACACACTTGCACGTGCATTTTCATAACATAAGCCCTATACTTGGGCTTAAACCTCCTAGGAGGGAGTAAAGTACCTATGCTCTCGTGAGGTAATAACCTCCGCAATGGCAAACGAAATACTCCCACTCAAGTTGCTGCCTTACTAGTCCAGTGTGGATGTCAGTAAGGAATAATTTGGGAACCTTTTTGACCTTTTAGAGATCTAAACCAGCATATAGAGGGCCTTAAAAAAATTAGATTTAGGAAGAGCCATATTTGCCTTTTGTAACTAGGACACATGAGGGAACCTTTTACAATCTTTTTAATATCAATAATAAAATGAGTACATTGACTTTTAGTTTGAACTATTCATAATTTTTTTATTTTTAATAAAAGGGAGGGTTCACATTTTCAAAAAAAAAAGGTAGAAAATATTAGTTTAACAAAATCTTGTTTTAAAAAAAAAACAGAGTTTTTTTTTTTTACAAAAGAGTATTTTTATAATATAATGTTTTCAAAATTTTGTTAAATTTCTAATTTTCAAAATTATATTTTCCAAAAATTGCAATTTTTTTTAGTTGTTTTTACATATTTCTTCATTTTCGTTATGTTTCCTTTTTTGAAAAGTGGGTAACAAGATAAAGTTTTTGTATTTTCATAGTTTCTTTTCTCTAATACAAAAAAGATCAATAAAGAAGGTGGAAAAATAAACATAAACTTTTTCTTTTTCTAAATAATGAAATCATTTGTTTTGAAAAGAGGTGAAGAAAATAAGATTTTGTTTTCTTTGAATTAAATCTATTAAAAATAATAAGAAGAAATTCGATTAACTTTTTTAAATTTTAATTCAAAAAAAATTCTTTATTCTTTGTTATTCTTGTGAAAATTTTTCTCTTGAGATAAAGCCATAAAAAGTAAAATGAGAGGGATTAAAAAGGAGAAGGTGTTCTTTTTTGTTTTTTTGAAAAAAAAGAGATATAAAAAGAAAAGAAGGGAGAATGGCATAAAAAATAAAGGAATAAAAAATTATAAAGGAAGAAATCTTGATTTTAGGAGAAAATTAATTAGGTTAGAAGGAAAGAAAAAGAAAAGAAAAAAAAATAGAAAGAGTAGAAAAGATGTAGTACTTTACAGAATATAAAAAAAAAAGAAGAAAAAAAAGGGTTAAGAGAGTAACCTAGTGACAATAATGAATGCAAATTGCAATAAAAAGAAAGGTGTCATTTCTTTTTTTTTTATTTTTCCCTCCATCTTTTTATTCATAAATAATGATACCATAATCATTTGGACAATGTGCATATGAAAATAAATTTAGTAAACTTGTTTCACATTTTATGTCATCTCATATCATCCATCATTGCATCCATGCATCCATTGACACTTGTGCATCATGTTGATTAGGCCCATGTTCAAAAGAGTCCAACAACATTAACATTTTGTTAAATTCCCTTAGAAGGTTGATCTTGTCTTTATAAAGTGGTTTAACATGGAAGATGATCAAGTAACCCGAATGGACAAAGCGGAACAAGACCAAAATGAGATAAAGGAACAACTCTCTCGAATGATGCAAGAAATAAAGGGTATCGTAGAAATGAAAGAGACTATGGAAGGGAATCTTGTGCAAGGAAACAATCAAGTTCAAGCGCATGATAACCCAAAAGGGAACTTCCAGGGACAAACCTCTGGCAATGTGAATTTTTAATCAATTCTTGGTCGAGAGGCAAATTTTCCCAATCCTATTGGTGTCCTTAAGTTAAGACCTTCAAATGAAAATCCATCAAAAATGGCATGGGGTCCAGTTGCAGAAAGAAGGTATAGCCTCTTGGAAGAAAGAATTCAAGCAATTGAAGGAAGGAACGAACTTTGTGATCCAAAGGAGTATTGCTTGGTGTCTGATGTGGTCATCCCACCAAAATTCAAATTCCTAGAATTTGAAAAGTATGATGGGACCAAATGCCTAAAACACAGTTAGCCACATATTTGTCACAAGATGATTGGGCATGCTCATGATGAAAAGTTGCTTATTCACGTATTTCAAGATAGTTTGATAGGGGCAGCGGCTAATTGGTATTTTAAGTTGAAAAGAGGCCTAATTCATACATGGAGGGATCTATCTCGAGCATTTTTAGAGCAATATAAGCATTTGATGGAGACAACTCCGGATCGTTTAACCCTCCAAAGCATGAGAAAGAACTTGAATGAAAGCTACAAAGAATATGCTTTTATGTCACAACTTGAAGGCCATGACGTTCCCTTAACACTTACCATATTTCATGTAGAAAATTACGAACTAAATTTTTTTCTTTTCTATTTACGGTTTGTATTCGGTGTTAGTGTAGCAACTAAATCAAATCTTGCCTTAATAATATTATATCTCTAGCTACGTCATACTTCTTAAAGTGATTTTAATCATTTTAGCCTTATTTACACTTATCCAAAAGAAACGGGTCGAAAACCTCCCCCTTGTATTTTATCACTTTCCCTAGTAAAATCACCTGCATTAAAACACATTCTAAACTTCATAATACAACCGGCTTTTATTTCCCACAATTCACACAATCATGCATCTCATATATCTCAAGATTCATTTCACTAGAATTTGCACATTTTGCATTTTTATACATACTTCAAAATATATATCTAATCCCGGATTGTACTCAATAATCACATAGACCTACATAATAATCTAGTGCAATCCAAAGTTACATCCCATTTACTTCCTAGTACTGTGAAAATAAAGTTTGCATAATTATCAAAATGATATACCATTGTATACCTCAAAAGCACAAAAGCAAGGCTCGGAGAATGTAGACAAGTACCACAGCTAGATACAGTTCCCAAGAGAGCCTATATGAAGCCTGAGCTAGATATCAACCCGTATAATCTGTAGATGTTAAATTTAAGGGGTGAGCAAATCCACAGCTCAGTAAGTAGCTTAAATAAGTACATACTAGGCTCACATCGTAAAACACGATCATACATGCATGAACTTTATAAAATAGCATGTATGCATTATATCATGATTAGCTACCAATTTGTATGTACAACAGATTGCATAAGCTCATTCATACTTTTCTTCATTCCTTTAACTCACAAAATATCATTCTTTTTATCCCTTTTTATCGATATGGTTAAGTATGAAGGAAACAACCATTTCAAATAACACATGATTCTATAGCATAATATAAGTAAAATTCAACAATTACTCCCATTCTCCGTCATATGTGTAATATCTATTTTATCTAATGATAGTCATCATATTCACAGATCACAATCATTTATTCATTGTCTCAAGGGCATATGATTTCCCACAATTCATAGATCACAATCATTTATTCATTGTCTCAATGGCATATGATTTCCCACAATTCATCAGTACACATGTAGCACTTAGCTCTCAAAGGACTCTAGAGGTGGCTCCCATAGTTCACGAAGAAGGCTGCGTAGCACGTAGTTCCTTTGAGTTCTCTAGAGGTGGCTCACACGGTACAAAAGATCGAGTTTTACTCGGGTTTGCCTCTATAGCTTATGTTTTCAAATGGTTCATCGATACACGTGTAGCACTTAGTTCTCAAAGGACTCTAAAGGTGGCTCCCACAATTCACGAAGAATCTGTGTAGCACATAGTTCCCTTGAGTTCTCTAGAGGTGGCTCACGCGGTACAAAAGATTTAGTTTTACTCGGATTAGCCTCCATAGCACATTCTTTCTGATGGTTCATCGGAACTCGTGTAGCACTTAGATCTCAAAGGACTCTAGAGGTGGCTCCCACAGTTCACGAAGAAAGCTGCGCAGCACATAGTTCCTTTGAGTTCTTTAGAGGTGGCTCACATGGTACAAAGGAATGAGTTTTACTCGGATTTGCCTCTATGGCGCATGCTTTCTGATGATTCATCAGTACACGTGTAGCACCTAGCTCTCAAAGGACTCTAGAGGTGGCTCCCGCAGTTCACGAAGAAAGCTGCGTAGCACGTAGTTCCTTTGAGTTCTCTAGAGGTGGCTCACACGGTATAAAAGAATGAGTTTTACTCAGATTTGCCTCTATGGTGCATGCTTTCTAATGTTTCATCAGTACATGTGCAGCACTTAGCTCTCAAAAGACTCTAGAGGTGGCTCCCGCAGTTCACGAAGAAAGCTGCGTAGCACGTAGTTCCTTTGAGTTCTCTAGAGGTGGCTCACACGGTACAAAGGAATGAGTTTTACTCGGATTTGCCTCTATGGCGCATGTTTTCTAATGGTTATATTCCACCATCATTCAAGTCCTCAAGTTGTATATACATGTCAATGGTCATACAATTCCATTGTCCTAGCTTTTCGATAAATACTACTAGGAGCTATTCGAGTTCTTTGAGCTAAATATCGTAGGTTGTATACATAATGTACCCTAATCCGTATATACACTTATAAAGTATAACAATGTATTGGCATGCTACTTAAATAAATCACATACACTTCTCATGACATAGGCATCTATGTTTTATACGAGTTCGTAATCTCAGTGAGCATAATAAGTTATAACACACCACACATAACTTGCAAATAATCCGAAAACCATTCACAAACACATCAATCCAACTTGTAATTTATCCATACTTACTCTTATAGTCTTTTCCATAGTATTCCATCAACTTGATGCAAATTTAGATAAGTATTTAATAAAGATTCATTCATCTCTTACGAGATGATACTAGTAAGGCTTATTTAACCCACTTACCTCGAGATTTAATCGTTTCTTCCTGACCTTTTGGAATTCGAGATCAAGTCCTCAACCATTTCGATTCACTCTTTGAACCATAATTATGTCCTTATTTGTCTCCTTTCCCATTTCGTTTATTTAGCTTCGGAGTTGCAGAAGATGAGTCATAC
The DNA here is from genome assembly GCA_031772115.1 of Heritiera littoralis. Classification (NCBI taxonomy): domain Eukaryota; kingdom Viridiplantae; phylum Streptophyta; class Magnoliopsida; order Malvales; family Malvaceae; genus Heritiera; species Heritiera littoralis. The sequence continues at coordinate 2,559,533 of JAPDPK010000073.1, forward strand.
AAGTTCAATTCCGAAACATACGTATACACTAAGCATTCTTAGAAATCTTACTCATTATGGTAGAAATATTCTTTATAAAAATTTCCAACCTATCAATGCCTTTCTATTCATAATGGAAAATATTGAATTCTGATTAATGCACCGTCAATTTTATATGTAATCTAGCTTAATTCCCTATCCAGAAATATAAAGCCCATTTTCTAATTCATTCCATATTGTTCCTCACAATTTTCCAAAGTTCAGCCCAATTCTGACCCATATGACAGGATGGTTTTCTGACCTTTGTGCATTAAAATTTATATTACTAATTATAGGGATATTCAAAATTATGAAGCCCAAAACCATATGAATCTTAATCCAATTCACTATTCAGAATAGCAAGTTTCATAATTTTATCATTTCGGAATTATTTTTAATAATTTTTCAAAGTTACCCTATTTCCAGAGGCATTCTGGCAGATTGTCTACTGACCTCTGTGTACAAATTGGGCCATATCTCAAGATAGGTTTGTCCAAATTGTGCAAACTCAGAACCATATTATTCTAGACTCATTTACCTTTCTAGAAAAGGAAAGCTTGGAGCCAAATTCAATCTTTGCTATTTTCTACAATTTTTCAAAGTTTCCACAGGGCATCTCGCCTACTGCATTGAGTGCCTGTGTTCAGCTGCCTATATCTCAGGCTATACAACTCCAATTTAGGTAATTACAAAAATAAATATTTCCTAATTCATAAGGCTATCTTCCATAATTTTTTGCAGAATTTATTTCATTCTAAAACCCCCAAACTGAATTTGTTAAATTGGAGCTCGGACAGGACAGAATTCTAGCAGAGTTGAAATCTACCCTTAACATTTGTTTCTCTTCTTTTCTCAACTCTAACCTTACGAATATTTTCTATTCACTTAGAAAATTTATCAAACACTCACTTTATTATTAATTTCTCATCATCCTTATTGAGTCTACATCAGAACCGATTATTTCCTACTATTTATAAAATGAAATTATTTTTAATTTTCTTCTTGTACAGCCCATGACCGGTTCTCTACACCTATCATTTTTAAGTCTTCCCCTCACCATCATATCTTATTTATTCTTACGACAATTTCCTCATCACCATACATTAAGGTCACGCCACCCTCATCTTTTTAAGCATCAAAGTCAAAATCTTTCCTCCATTTCTCTACCACTAGTTGTACAAAGTTGACTTATTTCATATTTTTATTACTTTAAGCTTTATGGCTTTTTTTTTTACACCATCAGTCACAAAATCAACATCATCTTCTCATCGTTTTCACTATAACCAAATATCCTAGCCTAATCTATACATGTTCTTACTTCAAGCTAATGTCATAAACATCTCACACTCATCAAATATAACCATAAACAAGAGGTAAAAGTATCCAAAACCATTGCTGGAAATTTACTTGTACAGTTTTCAATTCTGCCAGCTACAGGACGGCTCACGTATGGAGGTTTTTGGGTGAGTTCTTGGAATATATAGAAAGCTCTTGAGGCAAGGATTAATTTTCCTTAATGTATCCAAGGAAATAGCTGAAGAAAAGGGAAGCTCTATCAAGAAAACGTGAGAAACCCTTGGGGAAATCGGGAGAAAACGGGAGAAGAAAGTGCAGCAAACAGGGGTCGGTAAAAAGGGCTGAAGAATTGGCTAGATGATGGCTTGTTGTCTCATTTCTATTGGTGGATTTCTATATTTTTAATTAATGAAATTTAATAGGTGCCTATAACCTAATTACCCCTTTAAAACTCAATAATTTACAAGAGTTGCCACTGCACAATGTATTTTTCTGTCCAAGTCAAAATTTTTTTTATTATTTTATTTTATTTTATTTTATTTTTGATAACCACAACACATAGGAAAAATTAATTTCCATAACTCTACTCAATATTTTAATTTAGCGCTTTTAATAATTATAGGAAGAATGGAGAAATTTGGGATCTCACATCTTAGATGGAAAGAAATGGCATCACAAGTTCGACCACCACTTACAAATAGAGAAATGAACTCTTTGTTTGTAGATACTCTCCCTTCTCCATATTATGACAAGGTGATTGGCAATATTTTTTCTAATTTTGCAGATTTGTTGTTTTTTATGGGTAGAATTGAAGATGGGATAAGAAAAGGGAAGATTGCAGATACCGGTACAAGGAATTATGGTGAGAAGGGATGGGACACTTTTAGTGAGCAAGTTCAAGAAGCAACTGTTGAACGATCAAACAAGAGGAAATTCAATGTGATGCAAGGACCCTTCAACAGTCATTCTCACCCTTTGCTACAATCCTTTTATCCTTATACTCCAGTATCCTATTCCCACAAGTTGTCACAGCCACGTTATCCTAACACCTCAGTCCCCTGTGCATAAGCCCCTCTACCTCGGAAGTGCATTTTACCAAATGACCATGAGATTGATCTTGACCATCCCGAGACCAAGATGAGAAAAAAGGCTAAATTGTACCATTCAATCCTAATGTCCTATACAGACTTGTTCCCACTTTTTGTCCAAAGTTATAAGATTTCCACTGTTCATGCCAAACCTAGGAAACCTCCTTACCCAAAATGGTATGACCTCAACACCAAATGTGACTACCATGATGGGATTGAAGGACATTCCATTGAAAATTGTACTGCATTTAAGGATAAAGTGCAAGCTTTGATCGACGCAGATCCAATGAAATTCAAAGAACTTGTTTATGGCTATCATCATCAAGGGAGAAAGACCTAAGGATCAGTGGTTCAAGGGATAACATGTGTTCTAATGGGAAACTTTTGTTTATGCTTTGTACATATTTTTCATTTCAAAATCACTTCTAAAGATGTGAACTGGATTTGACCAGGTATTTCATGAATTTGTAAATATTTATATTTGAAATTTTTAGATTTCTTTTAAAATTGTGTTTTTTAAGGTTTTGCAAAAAAAAAAAGAAAAAAAATGGTAACTAGGCATTTCTATTGAAAATAAGGGCCCTTATAATTACCAACAAAAGATAAAAAAATAAAATAAAATAAGAGGACATAACAAAGTCTCTAAAGAATAGGTGATCATTATTTAGAGGAAACTTATTCCAGCAAATACATTCTCCTCGAACAATTTCTTTCTTTCAAAGTCACAAGTTGGAACTTCATGGACCTTCATTTTCACTTAATCATGGTGAGATATTGAGGAAAAAAGACCTTCATCTAGGCAATTGCTAATAAAATGATTTGTTCGTTAAAACCCACTTGTTAGGATTCCTTAATGATCAAACAAATGATACTCTTTTAGATTTGGACTTTGGTAGTTTAATAATTGTCAAGATTATGCTAAAATCATCCAAACTTCTTTGAAAAACCATGGGTCTTAAACTCCTTGGCCAATCTTTTTCTATTCGCCCATCGCTTAAGGCACACAAACAAAAGATACGGTAAACAAAGTACCCTAAGCCTTTAAAACATACCAAATACCATGGTATTTCTTCCCTTTTCTCTCGGCAGAAACACTACAAGTAACATACGGTCAAAATGAAATGTTCCAACATGATATTCATTGGTCTATGAGGCATCATCCATGGATTGCAGCATTGCCAAGGAAAGATTGATACATGGGATGCAGGACATTCAAAAAATAATAATAATAAAAGGAAAAATTGATTGTGACATCATGCACTTAAGATATTCGGATGATTCCAAACAACAAAGAAAAATCCCAAAAAAAAGAGAGAAGAAAAAGATCAAAAAATCAATGAAGCCCGATCCAAAAAACTGAAATAGAAAACATAAAAATAAAGCTTTTTTGCCCTTTTGATTCAAGGAATAACTTTTTAATTTAAGTGGCCAAGTTTGAAATGACAAATGGCCATCTTTCACGATCTATTCAAAAATTTGACAATTTATCCATTTGCTACCCCCTTTGAGCTTGATGAATTCTTTCTAAATTAACCTTAATCAACGATCACTCTCCAAATTGAGGGGCAAGTGCAAAAAAAAAAGAAGAAGAAAGATCTCTTTAAAGAATATGAATGATCTAGCCCCAATTTCTAAATTGAAAAAAGGATCATTATGATGAGAGACAACTCTGAATTAAATTGACTTCCAATAATTTTGGACCTAAAAAGTTAAAAAGAAAAAAGAAAAAAGAAAAATGGAGAAATAAAATGACAAAAGGTGAGACTTGATAATGAAAGAAAAGTCTTAAAGTGAATCCTTCAATCATATTAAATGATCCTTGGTTTAATCAGCTTCAAACACATTTTGGGCCTCTTTATGCATTCTTTCAAAACCCCAAACCTTGGCCTACATTATATACCTTAGAAAGTCCATTTTGATCAAGCTTGGATACTTGAACTGAAGAGATTGTTCCTTGAAAAGTCATAAAATTTATGAGGCACTTATCTCATTTTTTGCCAATATCATCCTTTGAGAACCCTTATACTCATTTCAAATGAATTTTGAATTCTTAAGTGCATGATGAAATCATCACCAAAAAAAAAAAAGCAAAAAGCAAAATGAAAGAATAAGGCTCTAGGGTGAAAACCCCAAAAAAGGTAGTCTAGAGCAACAATGAGAACTCTTTGAGATCATTCATGGTGTTGTTAATGCCACAATAGAAACAACATTAAGAAAGTCATTTTGAAGTGACCAATGAGCATCCCAAACCATCAAGATATCTAAGAATGCCCTTTTGAAAGCCATTAAAAGGATTGGTACCAAGATTGAAGCTTTTGTCCCCTCCCAAAATAACATGCCAAAAATTTGAGCCCATCGTAGCAAGTCCTGACAAATATCAAAATACCTCATTTGAAAATTAAAAGAATGTTAGTTTTGATTGCATTTTAAAATGAATCTTTTTTAAAAAAAATCATTTCAATGAATCTAGTGTTTTTAAAATAATTTAAACTTCTTTTGTGAGCCTAGATGAAGGGACACCCATCCCTTTTCTCATCAAATGGCAACTATCCTTGCCAAACCAAAACCTTGATGTGTGGACCCAGTCAATCGATTTAATGAGAATAAATTGCAATTTTCCTCCATATGCATCCAAATAGTGATCACCAATTTTTAAGAGAGTTGAATGTCAAATATATTGTATAATTATGGGTCTTAGGTTCAACTTCCTTTGACTAGAGTATGGGGTAATCTGTAAAATTAAAAAGTTCTGACTGGATAAACAATTTTTGGATAATGAAATCATTTATATCCCTCAAATGAAAAATGGAAAGGGTGTTTTACAGGAAATAATAAGCTCTTTCTGATTTCTTTGGGGCAATTTTGTTTGATTTTTTTAGTATTTCAAGTGAAAAATGAGAGAGAAATTTGATAATTATGGTGGGCAATGAACTTCTTGTGCCTTTTTTGGGCAATTCTTATTAAGGAAAATTTTGATGGTGTTTCAAAATAATAGTAAAAAGGAATGTGACGACTAGGGCAACTCCTAAAGAAGAATAGGACTTCATGGAATAAAGAATTTTGCTAACAAAGGGATCAAATAGAAAATTCTTGGATCATTGTGTTTGCATCTTTATAGTGCAAATTGGCATTTTCATGAGACATTTGAATTTGCATTTGGACAAAAGTTGTTTGCATTGGCATCACAATAGCTGATCATTCACTGAAATAAAATTGCATTTGCATCATCAATCATTGCATTTGTCAATGTTGATAAGAAAAAAGAGAAAAGGAAGATAGGAGTTTTGTGAATGAGAAAAGAAAATGAAAATTGAAAAAAGGAAAAGAAAAGTTTGTGTGAAAGAGAGGAGGAAAGAAATAATAAACAAGTTTCTTTTTGAAAATGACAAGAATATCAAAATGTAGCCTGAAAAGCAAAAAAAAAGAGATACTTCTCTTTTTAGAGAACAAAGGAAAGATAAAGCAGAAGAACAAAAGTCAAACAAAAAAGAGAAAATGAGATGAGTTTAATAGAATTTTGAGAATATGAGAGATAAAATGGAAAGTTTCAAAATTTTGAGAATTTGAAAAAAGAAAAAACTTGAGATGAGATAGTAAAGAATTGATAAAGGAAACTGCAGAATCAAGAATCTAAAAAAAAAAAAATTGCAATCGTGATATTGGATAAAATTCTAAGCCCAGTGAAGTTGGCACTATAGAAGAAATTTAAGCCCAACAAAGCTAGCACTTACGCGAAATTTAAGCCTAATGTAGTTGGCACCGTTGTGTGGTATTAAGCCCAGTGAAATTGGCATATAATTAGATGGGATTTAAGCCCAATAAGGTTGGCACCCAAGATAAGAATTTAAGCCAACGTAGCACACACTTAGATGAGGTTTAAGCCCAACGTAGTTGGCATCGTTGAAAGTTTAAGCCCAGTAAAGTTGGCACTCGAGAAGAGAATCTAAGCCCAACATAGCTGGCACCTAGATGAGATGTTTAAGCCCAACGTAGTTGGCACCTAGATGATATTTAAGCCCAGTAAAGTTGGCACCCAAGATGAAAATTTAAGCCCAACGTAGCTGGCACCTAGATGAGGTTTAAGCCCGATGTAGTTGGCACCGTAGTGTGGTACTAAGCCTAGTGAAATCGGCATATAATTAGATGAGACTTAAGTCCAATAAAGTTGGCATCCAAGATAAGAATTTAAGCCCAACGTAGCTGGCACCTAGATGATGTCTAAGCCTGATATAGTTGGCATCGTTGTGTGGTATAAAGCCTAACAAAATTGACACATTATGAGATGAGATTTTTAAGCCCAGTAAAGTTGGCACTCTAGATGAAATTTAAGCCCAATGTAACTAGCACTTAGATGAAATTTAAGCCCGATGTAGTTGGCACCGTTGTGTGGTATTAAGCCCAGCGAAATCGGCACACCTAGATGAGATTTTTAAGCCTAACGTAGTTGGCACCTATATGATATTTAAGCCCAGTAAAGTTGGTACCCAAGATGAAAATTTAAGCCCAACGTAGCTGGCACCTAGATGAGGTTTAAGCCCGATGTAGTTGGCACCGTAGTGTGGTATTAAGCCCAGTGAAATCGGCATATAATTAGATGAGATTTAAGTCTAGTAAAGTTGGCATCCAAGATAAGAATTTAAGCTGAACGTAGCTGGCACCGAGATGATGTCTAAGCCCAATATAGTTGGCACCGTTGTGTGGTATTAAGCCTAACAAAATCAGCACATTACAAGATGAGATTTTTAAGCCCAGTAAAGTTGGCACTCTAGATGAAATTTAAGCCCAATGTAACTGGCACTTAGATGAAAATTAAGCCCAATGTAGTTGGCATTGTTGTATGGTATGAAGCCCAGCAAAATCGGCACATAATTAGATGAGATTTTAAGCCCAGTAAAGATGGCACCTAGATGAGATTTTTAAGTCTAATGAAGTTGGCACCGTTGAAAGTTTAAGCCCAGTAAAGTTGGCACCCAAGATGAAAATTTAAGCCCAATGTAGCTGGCACCTAGATGATGTTTAAGCATGATGTAGTTGGCACCGCTGTGTGATATTAAGCCCAGTGAAATCGGCACATAATTAGATGAGATTTTAAGCCTAGAAAAGTTGGTACCTAAGATGAGACTTTAAACCTAAAATAGCGGCACTTAGGAATGAGATTTTTATGCCTAATGTAGCTAGCACTATTGCGAAATCTTAAGCCTAGGGAAATTGGCACCCAAGATGAGACTTTAAGCCCAACATAGCTGGCACCTTAGGAAATGAGACTTTTAAGCCCATTATAGTTGGCACTATTCTGTGGTTTTAAGCCCAGTGAAATTAGTGCCTTAAGAGATTGTTTCTTTTGAACCCAGTTTAACTGGCACCAAAATTTGAACCTAATTAAGTGGATGTGTGATTTTCAAGGTAGGAAATGATTTCCAAGTCCTTCAGGCACAATCATATCGCTTTAAAGTTTCAATGCCTCTATTGTATGAGGAGCACTTTTCAAGAAAGAATTTAAAGTTTCAATGCCTCTATTGTATGAGGAGCACTTTTCAGGAAAGAAGTTAAAGTTTCAATGCCTCTATTGCAAGAGGAGCACTTTTGAAGAAAAGACTTTAAAGTTTCAATGCCTTTATTGCAAAAGGAGCACTTTTGAAGAAAAGGATTTAAAGTCTCAATGCCTCTATGATTGGAGGAGCACTTTTTAGAAAGAATTTAAGTTTCAATGCCTCTATTGCAATAGGGGCACTTTTGAAGAAAAGGCTTTAAAGTTTTAATGCCTTTATTGTATGAGGAGCACTTTTCAAGAAGGAAGTTAAAGTTTCAATGCCTCTTTTGTAAGAGGAGCACATTTCAAGAAGGAATTTAAAGTTTCAATGCCTCTATTGTAAGAGGAGAATTTTTTAGGAAAGAATTTAAAGTTTCAATGCCTCTATTGCATGAGGAGCATTTTCTAGGAAAGAATTTAAAATTTCAATGCCTCTGTTGTAAGAGGAGCATTTTTCAAAAAAGAATTTAAAGTTTCAATGCCTCTATTGTAGGAGGAGCATTTTTTTTTCAAAAACAAAAGAATAGGTCATGAGCTGGACAAAATTGTTGTCTATTGTCTTTGCTCTATTCCTGATTCTCAGTAATGAGCAAAGAGGAGCAGCTGTAGACACCCAATTTTGTCCAAATCGGAAATACTATTGCTCAAAAATTTCATATCAAATATTCGTTTCGAGCAAAATTTCAAAACTTTTTTTGGTCAATTTAAATAAGATTATTATTTTTTTTAATATTAATCCTAAACTTATATTGGGCCATAATATATGGAAATAAGTCTAATTAGACTTTCAAAGTCCAAATTAAAATATATGAGCTTTAAGGCTCAAAGAAAAAGGGGCTGAATTGGATTTTGTTTACTTTCTCACTTATTTATTAATACTATTATTTTTTATTTTTATTTCTATTATTATTACTATTGTTATTATTATATTATTTTATTTTTTATTTGCCATCGCATTTAATGGGAATAGACATTCCCATTTGACCAGCTGTTTGTGTAAGCCGAAACTTCTGTTCCAGCCACCGGTTTCCAGCTGCCAAATCCACCAAATTTGCCATTTCAGACACAACCTACCCTATTCTGACAATTGCCATTGGTGGCTGAGAAATAATAGGAAGATCCTAAGAATTTAGTCAATACACTAGACAAAAGGATGATCTTAAATCTGTTTAAAAGACCTGAATGATGGAGGCATAGGATTTTTTTTTCTTAGAGACTCTCAGACGCTAAAATTGACAGAAATTCTACCCAAGCCACCACCACCCGAACAGCCACCATCCACCGAGATAGCATTCATCACCATCACCGAAATTGTCAGACACCCATCACCGAATAGCCAACGCCACCAAACACTACCACCATCCCTGTACCAACCCTACCACTGAAACCCACTTGCCTACCCAAAAGCCATTTCAGATTTCTGCCATTACCACAGAAGCAGCCACCATTCCTCACCTGCCAACACAACAAAAAACCAAACCCAAACTCAAATCCCAGATCCGAAACCCCCTAAAACCCAGATCTAAGATCTAAATCCCAAAAATTAGCCCCCTTAGCACTTGCAACAAAGAAAAAACCACAAAACACGACAATCTCGAGCACTGTCCGCACCATTAACAAAAAAAAAGAAGAAACAAAAAAGAAAAAGCTAAAATGGTTTAGGGAAAGGTTAGATCTGCGGGGCTAGGAAGTTTTTTTGGTAAAACGGTGGTCAGATCTAGTTAGAGGAAGACGAGGGGAGTGTTTTTACGGTTTCAGAATACTCGTGGACACCGGAGTACAGCAGCGTATAGCGGTGCACGGTGGCTGGCGTACGGTGGTTTTGGGTGAAGCTGAGAGAGTCTTTTGGGACTTTTGGATTTTTTTTTTTGGAAAAACGGGTTGAAATGAAAGACTGAAAAAAAGTGGCCTTTTATAAAGCATCAAAACGGTGCATTTTGGAATAGCCAACTCGCGTGCCACCCTGACTTGGATCCGAGATCCACGCACTGCTACCCGCTCCGCTTCAGCCTATATCCATGCCTAGGCCCAGTCTCGCATGGATAAGATTTTGGGCTGTCTTTCTGGGCCATTCAAAAGGGTTTTCTTTGGGTTCTGAGCCTAAATCAGTTTGGGTATACCTTCACTTTATTCATTTATTTATTTCTTTATTTATTTATTCACTTATTTATTTTTTTGTTAAATGATTTATTTCTTGTGTTTCTAATGGTAAAAACATATATTTATTTGCATGTAAAATAGTGTAGGATTTATAATAATTTATTTAATCATATGGGATTAGTTTCAATAATAAAATTATACACTTCTTTTTTAAAAATATATATAATAATAATAACAATAAATTTTTTTAATATAATTTTTCTTAATACTAGGCAAGTTGTTTGGTTTCAAAATGTATAGTAAAAAAATTTAATTAAAATAAATATGATTTTCGATTATAAGTTTTCATAGAAATCGCAAGTAGCGATTCTTTGGAAAACTTTAAGTGAGAGGAATTTATCGAATGTTACCAAAGTATTAGGATATTCGATATTATTTCTCAATACTATATTCGTATTTATTCTAAGAATATATATATATATTTATATAGATAGATATCTAGTAATAATGAAAAGGAAATACTTAGGAAAACATTAATTAATTAAAAACAAAATAAATGAATAAAAACAAAATAGATAATGAAAAATTTTAATAAGTAGAAAATAGTTAAAAGGAAATTGATTAAAAAGAGGAGGCTAAAAAAAACCAAAAAAACAAAGAAGATAATAGTGAATTTTCAAAAAAGTAAAGAACAATTATAAAAATAATTAAAATAAAACAAATAAAAGAATAAAAATAATAGAATTTTAATAATAAAAGAGAATAGTCAAAGGAATTAATTAAGTTAATAAAACTAAATAAAACAAAAATGAACAATGGTAAAATAATCTAGTTATTCACATAAGATAAACACAATTTGTCCGATGATGGAATGTTACAAAATTCACAAGTAGTAATTTCTAACTAATCCCTAGGTAAGATGAATCCACTAAATATTACCAACGTATTGGAGTATTTAGTGTGATTTTTCAATAATCTTTTTGTTAAAACTAAAAATGAATAAGGTTTTTCTTTTAAATTAATAAGAAAATTTAAATTTAAGTAAATATGTTCCGATGTTGGGATGTTACGAAAATCACAAGTAGTGATTTCTAGCTGATCCCTAGGTGAGGAGAGTCCGCTAAATATTGCCAAAGTATTGGAATGTTTAGTGTGATTTTTCAATAATATTGATTTTTATTTAAAATAAATAAAATAAAATTTTATAAAAAAATTATTATAAAAAATACATATGCATCATTTTTTATCTGTTTGCATAATATGCATTCATGTAATTCTAAATTAAAATGTGAATCTTCTGATGATGGGAATCTATAGAAATCGCAAGTAGAGATTCTTAAGAAATCCTTAGGTGAGAATGTTATTTCAAATATTACCAAAAGTATTGGAGTATTTGATTTAATTTTTCAATACAAAAAAGGTTCACATTCATTTTTGAAAAATAAAATTTAACTTTTTAAAATAAGAAAAGATGATTTTTTACAAAAAAAAGGACTTTGAAGAATAAAATTTATTGTAATAAAAATAGAAATTATTTTTAAATGTTAAATTAAGATCATTTTATTGAAACTAAAGGATAACACATAGGATGGTACAGTTTTTTAACGGGCGATGTGAGGATGCTAATCCTTCCCCACGCGTAACCGTACTCTGCCTGACTTTGTTTTTGCAGACCAAAACTTGTCTTTTTAATAAAACTTAATTAATTTTGAGATTTTGTTAAAAAGATAAATATTTTTAGGTGACCAATCACACCTTATCAAAAAAATTGGTGGCAACTTGCTCTTTTTAAATGTTTTCAAAATCGTCGAGCGGTTGAGCCCTCGGACGAAATCGTTACGACAACGAAAATCAGAAGTAGTGATTTCTAATTGATCCCTAGGTGAGAAAAGTCCACTAAAAATTGCCAGCAAATTAGAATATTTAGGTTGATTTTTCAATAATGTGAATTTTTGTTAAAAAAATGAATAATGTATTTTTTTAAGGAAAAAAAGAAATTAATAATAAAGTTTAAGTTTAAGTAAACATTTGTCAGATGGGATGTTATGGAAATCATAAGTTGTGATTCTTAACTAATCCTTAAGTGAAAGAGGTCCACTAAATATGACCAGCATATTATAGTATTTAGTGCGATTTTTCAATAAGAGGGAATTTTTGTTAAAATAAAAGAAATAAAGTTTGTTTTTAAAAAAAAAATTTGTTAACTTTAAATTGACATATATTTTGAAATAACAAAAACTTAAGTAAGGCTAAACATCTTCTCTACAATATAAATTTGCTTAATATGGACTCAATGATGGAAAATCTTTTAAACAAAGTTTTAGACTTAGATTTCAATTGAAAAAGTCAGGAAATACTCTTATAAAAGTGTTAGAATATTTTGAATTGACTTAAAATCACAAAAAGCCATCAAACTCTATTAAATTGCAGCCAAATAAGTGCAGGAAATTATGAGGGATCGATCCTCCCTGTAGAGGGATTGATCCCTAGATGTTCGCAAGGTTGGAAGGCATCCTGGAATAGGTTGGAAGGCATTCGAGAAATTTGGGATTGATCCCATATGACAAGGGATCGATCCCTTTTCACGAGAATAGTGTCCAACGACTAGTTTCTGAGGGTTTCAATGGGAAGTTTTGCATTAAATGCTTCAACAACTGTCCCAAGCAGTTGGTGGACTATAAATAGAGGCATTTATGAAGTTTGGAGGAAAAACAAGAACTCAGAAACTCTCAAAGCTTCAAGAAAGAAATCCAAGCTGAAAAATTCATTCTTTGTAATTCCATTTGTGATATTTCACCTTGTTCATCACCCACTCACTTAAATTTTTGATATTCAAAAGGGTGTGCTGGCCTTATAAGATTGTTCTTGTAAGAGTGAGGGTAGCATTACAAGAGGATAGACTTAGAAGGTTATTTCTAAGCCTTCAAGTGAAATTGTAAGAGGTCTCACCACACCTTGAAGTGGTTTGTAAGCATTCACAAAGAAGATTGGAATCAATCCCTTGACAAGAGGATCAAGGAGAGAGGACGTAGACAAGAGATTGACCGAACCTCTATAAAATCTATGTTTGCTTCTCTTTCCCTTCCTTATTTTCTGGATTTATTTCATTATTGTTTTATTTATTTTATTTGTGCATTAAGCTCTTAGAAAAACCAAGAATTAGTAGAAAAATCGATTCATACCCCCTCTCGGTAGAGCCAACAATTGGTATTAGAGCTTGGACTAGAGAATCGATTAGGAATAATTTCCTTCGAGTAGAAACGATCTAGATGGCTCAAACTAGTGTATCTACACCTTTGGTAAGAGAGGGACACTCTACGGTTAGGCCACCACTCTTCAATGGTGAAAATTATGCATATTGAAAGACAGGAGGATGTTATTCATTCAAGCTAATGACTATGAAGTGTGGAGAATTATAGTTAAAGGTCCCTTAATTCCTATTAAGAAAACAGATGGGGAGGAAGTGCAAAAGAAAGAGGATGAATGGGATAAAATGATATTAGAATGGCACAATTAAACGCAAAGGCAATGCACACACTCTTTTATCCATTAGGACCTAATGAGTATAATAGAGTGTCATAATGTGGGAATGCTAAACAAATTTAGGATAAGCTAGCTGTTACTCATGAAGGTACCACACAAGTTAAAGAGACTAAAGTAGGAATGCTCACTCAAGATTATGAGTTATTTAAAATGAAGAATGATGAATCAATTAGTGATATGTTTACTAGATTCATTGATATCATAAATGGTCTCAAGTCTTTAGGAAAAACATATTCAAATGTTGAAATGGTGAAGAAGATTCTAAATAGCTTACCTAAATCATAGGAAGTAAAAGATACAGCTATTAAGGAATCTAAAGATCCACATACACTTTCTCTAGATGAACTCATGGGATCTTTAATCACCTATGAGATGAAAATCAAAAGAAATCAAGAACCTCCCAAGAAAATTGGAGTTGCATTAAAATCCTCTAGAAATGAGGAATATAAAGATAATCAAAATGAAAGTGGTGATGATGAGGATTTAGAGATGGCCATGTTTGCAAAGAGGTTTAATAAATTCATAAGGATGAGAACTAGTGGAAACTTTAGGAGACCCCTTAGGAGAGACTTTAACAAAGGAGAGACAAGTAGGAAAGAAAAGGATCAAATCATTTGTTATGAATGTAAAAAACCTGGTCATATTAAATTTGATTGTCCTTTTTATAGAAAACAAAATGAGAAGAAACCAAAGAAGAAGGCAAAGATGGCTACATGGAGTGATAGTGACTGCTCCGATGAAGAAAATGTAGAAGATGAAGTAGCCAACCTTTGCTTTATGGCTATTGAAGATGAAAAGGTAAAGTCTAACTCATTTGACACTAATGAATATACATTTGATGAATTACAAGATGCATTTGATGAGTTAGCAAATGAGTTTGAGTGCATGAATATGAAGTATAAGAAAATGATTTCAAAATTGAAAAAGGAAAATGAGATGCTTATGAATGTTAAGTTAGATTGTGAGAAGAAATAGAAAATGCAAATCTAGAAATGGAAGAATTAAGTAAAAAGAACATCAATTTGCAAAATTCTTTTTCTAGATTTTATATGGGTCAACAAAAACTTGATCATATGCTAGAGACCCAAAGAGTATTCTTTGATAAAGAAGGATTAGGATACAATGCATCTAATAAAGAAACTCATCTAAAAAAATTTCTTATTAAAAATAAGAAAATTTGTATTGTGTACTTCATGTAACAAACTAGGACACTCTTCACAAACATACACATCTAGAAAGACAATCATTAGAGGAAAAATAGCCATGAAAATTTGGGTGCCAAAACATGTTTTAATTTCTAATGATGAATCATTAAGATTGAAATGGATCCCTAAAGGATAAAAAATAATTAGTACTAACTTTCAAGGACCCAAGAAAATTTGGGTACCTAAGATAAAAGTTTGAAATCTTTGTTGTAGGAGGAAGAGCATTGCTACAAGGCTAAGTCCAAGGAGCATTGGTACCTTGATAGTGGATGCTCAAGGCACATGACCGGTGACAAGAGCCAATTCAAGTTCTTAAAGCCTAAGAGCGGCGGAGAAATCACGTTTGGAGACAACTCCAAAGGACAAATTGAAGGAATTGGCTCTATTGGTAACTCCTCCTCAACAATTGAAAATGTTTTATATGTTAGAGGTTTGAAACATAATTTGCTTAGTATTAGTCAATTGCGTGATAAAGGCTTTAAAGTTGTGTTTGATGCTTTGTGTTGTAATGTTATTAATGCTAAAAGTAATCAAATTATTTTTATTGGACATAGACAAGGAAACATTTACATTGTTAATTTAGATGAGCTAAATAGCAAAAATGTATGCTTTATGGCCATTAGAGAGGATGAACATTGGTTATGGCATAGAGTACTAGGTCATGCTAGCATGCATATTTTATCTAAATTAGTCAAAAGAGACTTAGTGGTAGGTTTACCTAAGCTTCAATTTGAAAATGATAAAGTTTGTGAGGCTTGTGTAAAAGGAAAACACAAGAAAATATAATTTAAATCTAAAAAGTGTGTTACAACCTCTAGGCCACTTTAACTCTTTCACTAAGATCTTTTTGGACCAACTAGAACCACTAGTTTAGGAGGAAAACACTATGGTTTTGTCATAGTTGATGACTACACTAGGTTCACTTAGGTGTTCTTTTTAAATGTGAAAAGTGAAGCCTTAGAGAAATTCATTATTTTTTCAAAACTTGTTCAAAAAGAAAAAGGTTACTCTATTACTAACATTAGGAGTGATCATGGAAAAGAATTTGAAAATCTTGGTTTTGACACATATTGTAATGAAAATGGTATTAGCCATAACTTTTCAGCTCTTAGAACTCCTCAACAAAATGGGGTAGTTGAAATAAGAAATAGAACCTTAGAAGAAATGGCTAGAACCATGCTTTGTGAAAACAATTTACCAAATATTTTTGGGCTGAAGCTATAAACACTGCATATTATGTTATAAATAGAGCTATAGTTAGGCCTATTTTAAAGAAAACCGCCTATGAGCTTTATAAAGGAAAAAGGCCTAACATAAGCTATTTTCATCCATTTGGCTGCAAATGTTTTGTTTTGAATAATGGAAAAGATAACTTAGGAAAATTTGATGCAAAAAGTGATGAAGACATTTTTCTTAGTTATTCTTCAAATTCTAAGGCATATAGAGTTTTCAATAAAAGAATACTTGTTGTAGAAGAATCAATTCATGTGATTTTTGATGAGTCAAATACCTCTAGTAGAATCAATCTTGATGATGAAGTAGAGATATTTGATGAACCCATAATTGATCCATCTCAAGATAAAGATGTTAGAGAACAATTAGAAGATCTTGATATAAATAAGAATGAGGAGTTATTGGAACAAGAAATAATTGAGAAAGAATCAAGATGTCCTAGAGAACTTGGTTATGCGAAGGATAATAACATTGTTAGAGATCCAAATATAGGTGTTAGAACTAGGTCAACATATAGAAACATATGTCAACATGTAGCCTTTGTGTCTCAATTTGAACCAAAGAATGTGCATGAGGCTTTAAAAGATGCAAATTGGATTATGGCTATGCAAGAAGAATTAAATCAATTTGAAAAAAGCAAAGTATGGACACTAGTGGAAAGACCTAAGGATCATCCAATTATTGGAACTAATGGATATTCAAGAATAAAATGGATGAGAATAGCATAATAGTTAGAAACAAAGATAGATTAGTGGCACAAGGATATAGGCAAGAAGAAGGGATAGACTATGATGAAACATATGCTCCGGTAGCTAGATTAGAAGCCATTAGAATGCTACTTGCCTTTGCATGCTACAAAGATTTTAAACTATATCAAATGGATGTTAAAAGTGTCTTTTTAAATGGTTACATAAATGAGGAGGTCTATGTTGAGCAACCTCCTGGTTTTGAAAATCTAAAGTTTCCTAACCATGTTTTCAAATTATCAAAAGCTTTATATGGATTAAAACAAGCTCCTAGAGCTTGGTATGAAAAGACTTTCAAAGTTTTTGATTGAAAAAGGTTTTGCAAGAAGCAAAGTAGATACAACCTTATTTATTCAATCCAAGGGTAGTGACTTATTAGTAGTTCAAATTTATATGGATGATATCATTTTTAGTCTCTCCTATCATAAGACTAAGGAATGCAAACATGAATTTTCAAATCTTTTCTATCATAAGATTAAGGAATGCAAAGTGAAATTCCTAGTCTCTCCTATCATAAGAATGAGGAATGCAAGCATGATCATGGAATAAAAGCTCCTCTCGACAGAGGCTTTGAAACTTCTGAAACACAAAGAACTCCTCTCATCAGAGGCATTGGAACTTTGAAAAATAATCTTGTGCTCCTCTCACCAGAGGCATTGGAACTTTGAAAAATAACCTTGTGCTCCTCTCACCAGAGGCATTGGAACTTTGAAAAATAATCTTGTGCTCCTCTCACCAGAGGCATTGGGACTTTTGAAAAATAAACTTATGCTCCTCTCATCAGAGGCATTGGAACTTTGAAAAATAATCTTGTGCTCCTCTCACCAGAGGCATTGGAACTTTGAAAAATAACCTTGTGCTCCTCTCACCAGAGGCATTGGAACTTTGAAAAATAATCTTGTGCTCCTCTCACCAGAGGCATTGGGACTTTTGAAAAATAAACTTATGCTCCTCTCATCAGAGGCATTGGAATTTTGAAAAATAATTTTGTGCTCCTCTCACCAGAGGCATTGAGACTTTAGAAAAATAACCTTGTGCTCCTCTCACCAGAGGCATTGGAACTTTAAAAAAATAATCTTGTGCTCCTCTCACCAGAGGCATTGGAACTTTGAAAAATAATCTTGTGCTCCTCTCACCAGAGGCATTGGGACTTCTGAAAAATAAACTTGTGCTCCTCTCACCAGAGGCATTGGAACTTTTGAAAAATAACCTTGTGCTCCTCTCACCAGAGGCATTGGGACTTCTGAAAAATAAACTTGTGCTCCTCTCACCAGAGGCATTGGAACTTTTGAAAAATAACCTTGTGCTCCTCTCACCAGAGGCATTGGAACTTTGAACATAAAAATTTCAATTCAGAATGCCAGTTAACCTGGGTTTGACTGGGCTTAACTTTCATTTTGATGCCAACAATATTGGGCTTTCCTCTCATCTAAGGTTTTTCAAAAAAGTATTTTTCTCATTATCTTCTCATACCTCATCATTTTTCAAATTACAATCTCTTATATTTTCTCTTTTCCTCAAAATTCAAATCATTCAAAACTTCTTATCCTAATGTCTTAACATATAGTTCAATGTCCAAAATGCACTAGTGAAATGTCATGCATTTCATGAATATAATGAATGCCATGAATGTTATGCACATGTCAATGTCATGCTTCCTGAATTATTCCATGAATGTATGCAAATGCATTCTCAATTGTGGTAACAAGATTCTCAAGCTCATCTTGCCTTTCTCAAGTCCCAAATATTTGCTGAATTCTTTAAATCTCCTTTCATTTAACATCCCATCTTTTATTGAGTCCTAGCCCAGTTATGCTCGAAGACTAGCTATCATGTTTTCAGATTTGTATATTCATCATTCACATTTGTTTCCTTCTCTCTCTTAGTAATGCAAGATTTCTCAAAAGATTTTTTTTTTCAAAAATTTACCCAAAAAGGTTACCAACATTTATTTATTTTCCTTTCAACTTGACCACCAATATAATGCACTCATACATCTTCTCAATTTATTATAGGGGTGGAATAAATGATCATGAGAGGTATAGATATTCATTCTTAGAAAAGGAACATGAAATCCAGAAAAAACCAATGGGACAATCTGTTTGGAATAAGGTTTTTAGTATCCATTTAATGAACATTCTGACAATTTCAATCAAGTCAATCTAAAATTCTTTTCCAAAAGCCCACTCTTAGGTTGATATGTTCTTTCATGTAGTGTCTGCCAATCTTGCCCTCGTATCAAAACTTTTTGATGTTGATATTTTCCTGAGTCGCCTTTTTCGGTTTTCAACTTAGGTGCCCCCTCAACTGATTCAAACTGCCCTTTTCGAGTTTTCAATTTGAATCCTCCTTTTTCTTTTTCTTTTTTTTCTTTTTTCCTTTTTTTTTTCTTCTTTTTTTCTTCTTCATCTTCAACTTCATTGGCTTTGACAAACTTCAACCTTCGGTGCTCAATCCAAATTCATGCCCCCAATAGGCGTTCTTGATTTCGATCCAAGATATCTTCTAAAGCTCATGTTTTCTTCATTCAACTTGATCTACTTCCTTCAAAGGATCATTATCTCATTGTACAAGTATGTTTTCATTCAACGCATTATTCTTCAATTCAAGCATTTATATTTGATCAAAATGGGCTTTTAAAGGCACGTAATGTAGGCTCGGGTGAGGGTTTATGAAAGAAAAGGATATAGTAGGCCCAAAATGTGTTTCAAGGTTTATAAACCAAGGGATCACTTTCTTTATCAAGTAAAACATTTAGGCATTTTGCACCTTCTTGTTCTTTTTTTTTTTGGGTTTTCTTTTTGAATAGAAACCCCTTTTTTTCTCTTTTTTTTCAAAAATGGGCCCCTTTTTTTTTTGCCCCTTGATTCATCATTAACACTTTCATTTTTGCCCCCAAAATTTCTTTATTTCATCTTCCTTGCCCCCAATGTGGAGGGTGATCCTTGGTGGGTTATATTACAAAAATATAATAGGCTCAAAAGGGGTAATCAAAGGATAATTTTACTCATGCTTGAAGGATAGTGAAAGAAGGCCATTTATCATTTCCAATGTAAGCGCTCTCCTTAAAGATCATTTATTGAACAATGACAAACTTGTTAGAAGCTTTTGTAAGAGATTCACCTTTCTCGTACCGTCTATCAAGTGCAGATGGTGAGGAACCTTTCCTTCATTTTCTTGCTTTCGCAACATTGGCATACTATTAATTCATCAACAATAGTGGTTCTTTCAAAATTGAACCCTAGATTTATTGACATCATTATCATCATGTTCATTATTTGGATACTTGTGAGTGAAAGTTATGGTGAGTATGTTGAGAAATGGAAAATGAATGGAATGAGAAATTGACAGTGCATCACACTAGTCGCTTTATTGAAAAGGAAATAAATAAAAGTTAACCCATACATAAAATTTATTTTGTGCTTATGGGCTTAAGCACTTTCAAAAACTATCTTGCATTACTTAAAGAAATAAAAGAAAGCAAAAACAAAACTAGAATTTATAGATCTTCAAAATTGTCAGGCTTGAACCCTTCATGCCCCCACAAAACTCATCCTTCCTTAGTGTGGTTAGGCAATGGGTTTGCATTCGTAGTCGGTTCCCCTTTCGCTTCAAAACTCAACATACCAGCTTTTATCAATCCTTGCACTCTATACTTTAGTGCAGTGCAATTCTCCAAAGAGTGACCCACGTTCCCGAAGTGATACTCGCATCGAGCATTCTCATCATACCACTTTGGATATGGGGGCTTGAGAGGTTCCACATAAATGGGTGCAATGAGTTGTCCTTTGATCAATTTTGGGTATAACTCAGTGTAAGTCATGGGGATTGGGTCAATGGGAGTCCTTTCTCTTTTTGGCCATGATGCATTATGATTGCCCTCTTGTTTATTAAACTGCTTAGCTGGTTGAAAAGTTGGGGCAGGTGTCTGGGGACTAGGTTGAACATTAACCTTGGGGTAAGAATGGTAAGGATTCTGAGCAGGATAGTAAGGTTGTGGCATGTGATAAGGGTGTTGTGGGACATAGCCTCCATATTGCCTTCCATATGCAACAACATGGACTTCTTCTTCCCTTTTTTTGTTGGCTCCTCCTTTCTTCTCAATATTGTTGGGAGCTTCAATCTTTCCACTCTTGATTGCATTCTCAATTAACTCACCAGACAATACCATATCAGCAAAATTCTTAGTGGCATTACCGATCATCCTATCGTAGTATGGAGCCTTCAAAGTATTAACGAACATAATGGTAAGCTCCTTCTCCGAAAGTGGAGGTTGCACTTCCGCAGCCATATCACGCCACCTTTGGGCATATTGCTTGAAACTCTCATTAGCCTTCTTTTCCATGCTTTGTAAAGACAGACGATCAGGGGCCATGTCAGCAACATGTCGATATTGAGCCATAAATGCTCTTGCCAAGTCATTCCAAGTGGTGATTCGAGTTCCATCCAACTGATTATACCACTTTGCTGCAGACCCAGTAAGGCTTTCTTGAAAGATATGAATAAGAAGTTTATCATCTTGAGCATAGGCAGCCATCTTTCGGCAATACATAATAAGATGAGACCTAGGGCAGGAAGTTCCATTGTACTTCTCAAACTCCGGGGCCTTAAATTTGGGTGGAATGATTAAATCAGACACCAAACACAACCCAGTAGCATCCATGGGCCCATAAAAGTCTAAGCCTTCAATAGCTCGAATCCTTTCCTCCAACATATTAATCTTTCGTTGCGACTTCGCCTCATCCTTCTCTTCTGCTTGTTTGGCTTTCAACTTCTCAATTTCCCTTGGGTCATCTAAGTCGGGCACCTCAATGGGATCAGTAGATTTTGCGCCTTGGGAAGGATAGGCGGGTCCTTGGAATTGAGCTTGTCCAAACGCTTGGGGTATAGCAGTGTAAGCAGGTGGATATCTTCCTTCTTGGGATGTTTGACTTGGAAATGGACCAAATCCGGGAGGATAGACAGGGTCTTCCATACTGCGTTGTTGAACCCCTTCTTGGACTACAACTTCCTCTACCACTCCTTTGCCCTTGCTTAGATTTTTCAACAGCTCTGTAATTTGGGCCAATTGCCCACTCATTTCCTCTTGAGCTTTTTCCATCTTCTCCATGCGCATGCTTGATTCTTCTTCCATGATCTTAGCTTGATAACGAGTGTTGTGTGAATGAACCTTTGGTCGAGCTATCTTCGAATCTTTTATTGCCACAATTAAGAATTTTATCATTTCACATGTGGTGATGCTTCAAAAATTTTGAAAATGCTTTGTATAAAAACAATGAATCAAAACAAGATGATCTGTATGAATGGAATGGTGTGGTCATGTAACAATAATGGATGAGTAATGCATGAAATGTTTGGGTCAAGAACTCATGGTACCCTCTTAGTGTCTCATGTATAAATCAAAATCAAAAAAACTTGATCAAACATGTGTCCTAAATAATGGGTATTTTCTATAGCATGGGTTGATAAGGTTCTATATTATAATTGGTCTTCTAAATTTCACTATATGCATGGCTTTAGATAAAAGGGCTAAAGGTTCCCAAATTGTTCCTTACTGTCGTCCACACAAGACTAGTAAGGCACCCAATCCTCACCCATTACAGGCTACAAATAGAAAGGTTCAATTTGAGTGGGAGTATTTCACTGGCCTGTGTGGAGGTTATCACCTCACGAAGGCAAAGGTACTATACTCCCTCCTATGAAGGATAAGCCCGGGTCGAGGGCTAATGCATGCACATGAATGTGAAGTGTGTGCATTAAATATTTTATGAAATTTAAAGTTTTAGGCAAAATCTTGATAACCTTAAATTACCTAATGGCCTGACTCTCTAATGTCCCCAGTGGAGTCGCCAAACTGTCGTAACGTATTAAGTTTCGGGAAACCTAATAGCTAGACACAAAACTATGGAGTCGCCACCAATCATTCTAACCTAGGTGTGATTGGTCACCTATTCAAACTAAGGATAAGGCCTGGTCTACGTTAAAAGTTCTAAGTTCGGGAGTACGGTTACGTGTGAGGAAGGATTAGCACCCTCACAACGCCCATCCTAAAATGGTACCAAGTGATCTAAGGTTATCTTAATTTTGCCTTTTACTTTAATTTCGATATAATTAAATATTGAAAAATCTTTTAAGTCTCCTCCATCAAGCTGGTTGGACAACTTAAAAGTTATTCTCACCTCAAGAGTATTCAAGTAGGACCAATCGCCTTTCTTGAAGAGGCTCCGTCGTCGGATATTTAAATAAATTATCCAATCCCTATTTAGACTCCTATCCAATTTCTATTGATTTTATACTATTCATTTTATCTTATTTTATTCTATTATTATTATTTCCTTATATAAATTATTATTTCATATTTTTTATATCTTTAAATATACATGAATTATTTGATATTGAAGATTTTCTTAAAGACCTTCCATCAAGCTGGTAAGACCTTAAAGAAACTTTCTCACCTTAGGAATTTTTAAAGAAATTACTCAAGCGCAATTCCATTTAAATTCCATCCTCGAAATAATTCACATTTATTAAAATATTTAAATTAATTTAATTTCTATATATTTTAATTATTTTCTAATTTTAATTCTAATTTATTAATTTGATCTTTATTCTTTATTATAATGAACTTAATTTTAATTTACTATTTTTTAATCTAATTTAATTTTTATTTTTATAATTTAATTTATTAAATCTTGGAAATGTCCTATAAATCTTCCATCAAGCTGGCAAGACTTAAAAGAAACCTCCTCACCTCAAGATATCCAAAAGTACTACTCAAGCGCAGTCCCTTTAGAATTCCATCATCGGATAATTTGTATGTTTTATTATTTTTATTCTATATTAATTTCTAAATATGTTAATTTTTATAATTCTTAATTTTTAATTTTATTATTTATTCTTTTAGTTGTAATTAATCTTAACTAATTCTTATTTCAATTTTTAATAATAAATTTGAATTTTAAATATTGGAAATATCTTTTTAAATCTTCCATCAAGCTGGTAAGATTTAAGAAGAATCTCCTCACCTCAAGATATCTAAGAGTATTACTCAATCGCAATCCCCTCGGAGTTCCATCATTGGAAAATTAGTTTGTTTTAATTTTTAATATTGTAATTAATTTTTACTAAACATATTTATTATTTTTTGTAATTAACTATAAACTCAATAGCGTAAGATCTTTGGCATTATTTAAAATAATTCAACCATATGAACTAAGCAAGTTATTTTTATTAGTCAATTATTCACTTTTATTACCCCACTTTAATTAGTCCAATAAATCTGATATTTAATTTAATTACATCCTACAAGTTAATTAACTAAACTAATCAATTTAATATACCCTAACAACTATAAGTGATTAAATTTACTAACATCCTAGTAACAAAGACATGAAATACATATTAGCAAATAAAAAATACAAAAGCCAAAAAATAGAAAGACAATAAAATAAGTGATAACATATAAAAAACAAAAATTGCTTTACCTGTTTAGTGAATCGGCATGTACAGAAGCCAAGGAATAAAATAGAAAATGATAACACGTAAAAAAAAAAGTTACTTTACCTGTACAGTGAATGGCACCTACTTTCTCTTTATCCACTACGTTTCTAGCCTTTTATTTGTTCTTTGTTTTAGCTCACGTTTCTTGTCTTCTTTTGTTCCTTAATTTCACGTGGCTTGTGAAGGTGGCGTTAGCAGCATGCAGCACTAGAGATGAAGCTGGACAGGAACGCAGTAGCAGCAGCAAGCAGCGTGAGGCAGCAGCCTGAGGGTGGTAAATGGAGCTACAAGCTTAGGCTTCACGAACAGGGATGAACTGTACAGGAGCAAAGTGCTGCAGGTGATGGTGATGCAGCAATGGAGGTGAAGATGATGATGTTGTGGGCTGGTTTGATGCAGAAACGAAGTGCAGATGATTGGCAAGGTGTGCGAGACAGCAGCTAGGTTTTTTTGATGAAGACGCAGTGAAGATGATAGTTGGTGAGCAGTGAGGGGACGGTGATGGTGAGCTGTGCAGGATGGCTTGGCAGTGCAGGGAAGTCAACGGGGAGCGGGATGAGGTGATGATGGACACAGCAGAAGATAATGAACAGGGATCGAAACACAGCAGCAATGGAGAGGCAGCACCGGTGGCAGGGAACGATGGTGAAGGTGGCCCTAGCTAGGGTTTTTTCTTTTTCTTCTCCAACTAGGTTTTTTCTTTCTAGGGTCTCTAGGGTTTTTTTTTTCTCCAGGTTTTTTTTCTGTGTTGTTCTTTTTTTTTTCTAGGGTTTTCTCCAAGGTTTCTCTCGGGTTTTCTTTTGGTGTATTGTGCTCTCTCCTTTTATAGACCTAGGGTTTTTTCCTTTTTTATTTTTTTTATTTTTTATTTTTGGTAATAATTAGAAATCAAGAATCAATTTTTTTAGGAAATTTTATATTCTAAAAATCGAATCTTAAATTTGATATCAATTCCAAATCCAAATTAATTTTCAATCTTTTAATGGTTTCATTTAATTCTACTTTCCTATCAAAATTAATTTAGATTTCCTTCCCTCTTCTTTTTTTGATTATTCTATAAAAAATAAAAATCAAAATCCAAAATTTATTTCTAAATCTAATAATAAAAAAAATTAAAAATTAAAAATCAAATATAAACTAATTAATTAATTAAAAAATGTTTGAAAAAGAACCGGACAAAAATGGTGTCTACAGATGAGTCTAAACCTTATTCTACCCCAATGAGCACAAACGTTAAGCTTGATAAGATGAAGGAGGAAAATGTGTAGACACTAAACTATATAGGTCTATGATTGGTTCATTGCTATATCTTACTGCAAGTAGACCTTGGTTCATTGCTATATCTTACTGCTAGTAGACCAAATATAATGTATAGTGTATGCTTGTGTGCTAGATTTCAGTCATCTCCTAGAGAATCACACATATAAGCTATAAAAAGAATCCTTAGATACCTTAAAGACACTTCTTCCTTAGGACTTTAGTATCCTAAAGATTCTACTTTTGTTTTCCATGCTTACTCCAATGCGGATTTTGGTGGTTGTAAAATTGATAGGAAAAAGAACTTGTCAATTCTTAGGAAATAGGCTCATTTCATGGTTTTCTAAGAAACAAAATAGTGTAGCTCAATCCACAATCGAAGCTGAATATATTACTTCCGGAAGTTGTTGTGCTCAAGTATCATGGATTAAACAACAAATGAGTGACTATGGAATAGAAATGAATCAAGTTTCTATCAAATGTGATAATACTAGTGCTATCAATCTTACCAAAAATCCCATACAACACTCTAGAACTAAGCACATTGAAATAAGACATCATTTTATCAGAGATCATGTGTAAAAAGATGATATAGTTCTAGAATATGTAGATACCTTGCACCAATTAGCTGATATCTTCACAAAACCTTTAGACAAGGAGCGATTTTGCACACTTAGAGGTGAACTAGGTCTCATGAATGCTCCTTGAATTAAATTGTTGTTGAATAAATGGTTTAAGTTGGTTGTGATGAATGCAAGTCAGAAATTTAGAGAATGCATTGATCACTTGCTGTTCATGGCCTTAACTTGCCATATTTTTTAGTTCTTAGGATGAATTGTTGAAATATGTATGTTTGATCATATTAATTCCTTATCATTCAACCTTATCAGCAAAAACTCACTTCTCATGTTTAAGACATTCTCACAATCATGCCAAAATAGTTTTCAATGATTTTCTGCATATTTTGATCTTTTTCAAGTCCCATATCATGTTTTCCAAATTGCTCAAACTTGATTTTGATTTTAAAACAATGAAAATGCATAAATTCTTCTGTTTTCAAATCATTTTTCTGCATCAAAACTAAGGCAAATGACTGAGGGATCAATTCTTCCAAAAAAAAATAGGATTGATTTCCAGGTCTTTCAGGCCAAAATTTTGGGTTTCTGCTATGAGGGATCGATCCCCATCTCCATGGGATCGATCCTATAATTCTCGAATTGTTTGGGGGGGCTCTCGGCCTGGAAGGGATCGATCCTCTTGGGCCAGAATGCATTTCGTGGGCTTTTAAAGCCATCCGCCTCCCCTCTTTTTCATTACTATTCACCTTCCCCTTCTACCAAAATATCCTTCCTCCATTTTCGTTTCATCAAGCTTCAAGATCTAACCTATTTCTCCTTATTTCTTCACCATGCTTCATCTTTCTCCATCTTTTTCACTTCTCATCATCCTTTCACATCAAAACCTCATAATTCTTGATTTCCTCTCTTCTCCCTTGTGTTTATCACTATTCACACCCAACATTTCAATTGTAAGTATTTCTTCACTAATTTTCGTCAGTTTTCTTGCATTTCTAGTTTATTTCATCATTTTTTGTAAACCCATTTACATTTTATTGCATAATTTCTCTTGTTGTCTCATTTTCAAGTATGAACAAAACCCATAGTTTTATTTAAGTTCTAGATCTCATAACTTTTGATTCCTTGCTTTTTTTCTCACTTGTCCTTCATCAATATGTAGTTTGATTTGCAATCTGTGGATATACGCTGTTGGTTGGTCTTCCATTCTACCATACACTTATCCATACTCTACCAAACTTGTGCTCACCACCTATTCGACAGAATTCCTCTGAGAACTTTACTCTATTTCTTATATTCAAACCTTACTCAAAATGGCTCCTAAAATCAAACACGTTGTCACAAAGAAAAGAACTCATCCTTCTTCCTCCTCCTCTGTGCCTACCACCTTTAATCGATGCTTTCGAAATGCCGAGGAGAAAAACAAGTATCATGAGAAATTTGCCAACATGCGCATCAAGCATTGCCGTCTAATTGATTTCGGATTCTTAGAATCGATTAACTTTCCTTATTTGGCCAAGTTTGATGCCTTCCATTGGACTCATTTTCTAAAAATCAACACTCCCATCCCTTGCAACATCATTCGAGCATTCTTCTCCAATGCCGAACTAATCAAGGATCCCAATGATACATGTAAGGTAGTAGGGATTCAATCGTTTGTCATGGGCAAGTCTATTGAAGTCAACGAGGAATCCCTCTCACTTGTCTTCCGCATTCCCAAACAGGGCCTTCGCTTTGAGACTATGGAAGTTCCATTGGAGTTTAACATAGTTGCTGACCGTGCAGGTGATCTTCCCATCTTCGCACGACTTCTCCACATTATAATCTCCTGGAATCTTCGACCTTTCAGCACCAAATACTTTCAGCTCTGGAGACTTGATCGTTTTTGGCTTTACAACATTCACTCACCCGACGGCACTAGACCGGATCTTCTTCATTTTATTCTTCAAGATTGGGTGAAAATTGTTCATGGTACGGTCAAAACGATTGTATCCCTTAGCCACTTGCATTTTTCCTGCTCGATAGAGGCATCGACTGCTCATGTGAGGCTAGTGTCCTTCCGGAACCAAGTACCACCATCAATCTCGCTACCATGCATAACCTTAGGTGGTATTCTCGTCAGCAAGGTGATATTATAGTATGGGAAAAGAGTCATGGTCAGCCTGCATCTCTCGCACATGATAGCGAAGAGGATGCCCCTGCCGAGCCTTCTTCTTCCGCACCATCGGGATCCACCTTAGCTTCTCATGACCAGATCATGCTCACACTTCAAAATTTCCAGCAGACCTTCATTCAGCGTTTTGATCAGCTCGATGCTCGTCTCGACAATATGGAGGAGACACAGGCGGCCTTATTTGATGAAGTCCAAGATATTCGCATGTAGCACGAGGACTTCGTTGAGCAGTATCACTTGACATTTCCTAGGTGCCGTTGGCTAGAGTCCTTTAGCTTGTTATGGTTTTTTGCATTTGGAACTTATGCTTATTAGTTCGATGTGGCATTTCCTAGTTATGTTTGTGGTGTCTTAGACTTTTCTTCGATATGTGGACTGGTGTGTTCTGTATGTAGACCATTTGCACCTTATGTTTTTATGGCATGACTTATGATTATGACATTGACTTGATCTCTGGAT
This sequence comes from Heritiera littoralis, assembly GCA_031772115.1. Lineage (NCBI taxonomy): Eukaryota > Viridiplantae > Streptophyta > Magnoliopsida > Malvales > Malvaceae > Heritiera > Heritiera littoralis. The sequence goes on from JAPDPK010000073.1 coordinate 2,588,256, forward strand.
TGGTTTATGCTTCAGCTTTTGTTGCTTTAAATTGACTTATGCCTTTGCTCATTTTTCCATGATATCTATTTTTATAAGGGGGAGTATCTTTATAATATTTGCTATGACAAAAAGGGGGAGAATTACTGTGGTAAATTTTTATAGCTTTTCATGCTTAAATTGAGGGGGAACAATTATAGTTTTTCATGCTTAACTTGAGGGGGAACAAAGCTTGAGGGGGAGTAGCATTTTCAAAAATATAAGCAACCTCATTTTTCAAACATATAAGCAAATTTACTTTAAGTTTTGTCATATCAAAAAGGGAGAGATTGTTAGCTTTAAATTGATATGTATTTTGAAATGACAAAAACTTAAGTAAGGCTAAACATCTTCTCTACAATATAAATTTGCTTAATATGGACTCAATGATGGAAAATCTTTTAAACAAAGTTTTAGACTTAGATTTCAATTGAAAAAGTCAAGAAATACTCTTATAAAAGTGTTAGAATATTTTGAACTGACTTAAAATCACAAAAAGCCATCAAACTCTATCAAATTGCAACCAAATAAGTGCAGGAAATTATGAGGGATCAATCCTCCCTATAGAGGGATCGATCCCTAGATGTTCGCAAGGTTGGAAGGCATCCTGGAATAGGTTGGATGGCATCCAGGAAATTTAGGATCGATCCCATATGACAAGGGATCGATCCCTTTTCACGAGAACAGTGTCCAACGGCTAGTTTCTAAGGGTTTCAACGGGAAGTTTTACATTAAATGCTTCAACAACCGTCCCAAGCAGTTGGTGGACTATAAATAGAGGCATTTATGAAGTTTGGAGGAAGAACAAGTACTCAGAAACTCTCAAAGCTTCAAGAAAGAAATCCAAGCTGAAAAATTCATTCTTTGTAATTCCATTTGTGATATTTCACCTTGCTCATCACCCACTCACTTAAATTTCTGATATTCAAAGGGGTTTGCTAGCCTTGTAAGGTTGTTCTTGTAAGAGTGAGGGTAGCATTACAAGGGAATAGACTTAGAAGGTTATTTCTAAGCCTTCAAGAGAAATTGTAAGAGGTCTCACCACACCTTGAAGTGGTTTGTGTAAGGACTGCGTGGCACTTTGGTCCCCACTGGGATTCAAGAGGTGGCCCCCGCATCCCACTCATCCGTACTGTCCTCTCTGAGCCTACTGGCCCTCAAGGATTTCTTTCGCGTCCACATGTCTCGAACCCTTGACTTCTTGCAAGTGTTGAGACATGCTAACCATTAGGCCGCGACCTAATGGTAGCATGTCTCAACACTTGCAAGAGGTCAAGGGTTGACATGCGGACGCAAAAGAAATCCTTGAGGGCCAGTAGGCCCAGAAAGGACAGTACGAATGAGTGGGATGCGAGGGCCACCTCTTGAATCCAAGTAGGGACCAAAGTGCCATGCAGTCCTTACAAAAAAATGCGCGTTTTTTTTGTAAGGCCCCGGTGTAACATCTGGTTTTCGTTAAAATATCAATTAACTTCTTCCTTTTTCAACAATTGATTAGGCTATTTGCCGACATCGATTCCTTATTTCATTTCACTCGATTTATGTACATAAAATATTTCATGATATTTTACAAAAATTTTGAGAAAATTTCGGCAGCATAACAACTGCGAATATCTTAACCTCCTGCAGTTAAAATGCAATTTATATACTAGCCGAAAACCATAATTTTTGCATGATTTAAAGGCAATTAATTATCCTTATATAAAAGTTCAGGTCTCTAGACACATGTACATAATTTCTTTCCTTTTTAATTTACATCCCCTTAGCCTTGATAACAAAATAGGTACTGTACTATACAAGTCTGAAATATATAGAAAATACGATATACCTTCACTGGATAAACAACCAGTCTCAAAGGAAATACTGTAGGGTCCAAAAATCGTGCTCTTCTCGTATGAGTAAAAAGTCACTGCAAATAGTCTGGGTGGAAAAATAGGGGTGAGTTTACGCTCAATAAGGAAAAACATATAAAAGAGTGGTACCATGCCACTATATGCAGTTTAAAAATCAATAATCAAAATTATTTTCATAAAATCAAACTCATGAAATCATTCCAATATTAGCATATAAAACTCATTCATCTTTCGTTACTTTTTCGTTGAAATCATATACTCTTTTCGCAATTCATTTCATTGAAGTAGATCATTAAAATAAAATAATGATATTCGTATCATGAAATCATATGCTTTAAAACTCATTCACTTTTTCTCGTAACCTTTCGGCCAAATCATATACTCTTCGTATAAATCAAATCAATCAATCAATCAATCAATCAATCAATCAATCATCGATTATATATCACATATCAATAAGGAGATAAATCTCTAAGAGATTCATGCATAAATCTCGTATCCTATAAGGGACCTCATATAGGAATTAGGCGTACCCACAAAGGGTCGGGATCCATCCCTAAGTCGTTCCTACCTCGTAACAATGGCCACTGTCAATAAGGTATTGGGGACTTGATCAAGGTCTCCCAATCCTAGTCATATAATGCTCGTATGCATGATCATCAAGGAGTGATCAATCTCATATGAATTATTTTTTATATATCAAAAAAATCATTGTAAAATTAATTTCATATTAGCTTTCTTCAATAAATCCATAATCGTATAAACAAATAAACATTTCTTTCACTATAAATAAATCTTTATAAAATATCTCTTATTTCGTAAAATAATCTTATGAATTAATTAAAATAATTCTTATGCAAAACCATATTTCTTAAAACATATTTTAAACTCATAAATAAATTTCTTTAATATTAACTTATGGAGAATTGGGCATGGATGCAATTTAGGACAGATGTTTCTAAAAATTTCGATAACACTTTGGTAAATTTCTATCCTATCCCCTTTTCATAAAGTCACATGTTCAGTAATTCAAATCACCCAATTCTCCCACATGCAAGCATAGTAATTCCTACACTACTTCTATATACCATTCCTTACCTTAATTCGCAGCGTAGAATAAAATCCAATTGCACCACTGATCCCCTTAATTCTCCAAATTATTCGCTGCACAATAACATCAAATAATTAACTCTCATTACTATCCATAAAATTTTCTTTATTTTCCTGACTTCCATTTTTATACTATTTTCACTTAAGAAAGTGATATGGAACTTCTTATGATTTCCATTTGGCCAAATATGGTTAATTCATTATGTTCTTCTTTTCTTCTTCTCATTTTCATTTCACAAATAATCTCTACTTATTTCCCACTTCAATCCTACAGACTCATTGCCTTAAAATTTAATCATTTCTATTATTCTTTCATTTGACTGAAACCCCTTATAGCTCCCACACTTATTATTTCCCAATTTTTTAACTTCATTAACACTTAGTATTTATTCATTCATTTCCAAGCATTAACATTAATTTCCCAACTCCATATTCCTTACAACCTTTCATGGCCAAACCATTCACATCCCACCAAACCTATGTTTTAGGTTAATTTTAATTCAAGATTATTATTATCTCACTACCCATTAGCTTTTATCATTTTCATATTATATATATATATATATATATATATATTCATTAAAATTAACTCAACTCTGCCTTGGACAATCCACCACCAATATTACCATGATCCTCTAATCCTTTTATTTTTAAGCATTAACTTCACTCATATATTTTACCATTTTTTTTTATTTATTGCACCCAATTCATGCCACTCTCTTCATCTTTTCTTAATGGCCGAATGGCCTTTTCATGAATAGGCTTATCCTTCTTTTAGTTTGTGAATTCTATTATTTTTATCATAATATATATTATCATTTTATACCTTCCAGCCATCAAAACAGCACCCATTTTTCTACCATTTCCTTTATGACCGAACAACCCATAGCATCTAAAGCTTATGTTTGAGCTAATATTAATCAATGGCTGTGTTAAACCTTCATCAAGCTTCCATTTTTCCATCTTTCACATCATTAAAACACCATGTTTACACTATCAAATTCACCATGACAGAATATATATAGTAGCCCATTAAGCCTAGTTTTTTTTTTCTTTTATTTAATTACATGGCTGTCTTAATTTCTTTGTGAGCTTGCATCTTCTACCTTCCACGTCACTCAACACCATAATTTCATTATCACCCACACATAACCGAAACCCTTAAATTTCACTACACTCAATTCTACTTCAAACCACAATCATAAACCTCATTTACTCCACTAATACAGTCATGAACAAGAAATTAAAGTGCATAAAACAAGTGCTGGAAATTTACCTGTTCAAGAACAGACTCTGTCAGCACAGAACAACCCACTTATGGTGGTTTTTGGCTAAGCTTTTTGGATGGTCTAAAAGCTCTTGAGATGGGGATTAAATCCTATGAAGAAACCTAAGTGGATTAATGGAGGAAAATGGAAGTTCTACACGGCCAAACGTGAAAGACGTGAGGAGAAAAGGGAAGAAAACGCAGAACAAAAACGGGAAACAGGGCAGAACAAGTGAGGGTTGTAAGGAAAGTGGTAGAAGGCTTGTGTTGTCTTCTTTTTATTGGTTATAATTATATTTTTAATTTATAAAATCTGATTTAATTTCAAAAGGTCCAAATTGCCCACTTAAAAATCCTAAAATTATAACTTTGCCACTACACAGGACAATTCCTGTCAAGTCAGATTTTAAATTTAAATTTTCATTTATTTTATTTATTTCTTAAGTCAAATTAGTCAAAAATTGACCAACTTTGACTAGCCCTTACAAATGACCAATTTGCCCTCAGCCAACTTCAATAATTCCATTTCAACACCTTAAATAAATATAAGGAGAATAGAGAATTTCGGGCTCTCACACCTGGCCCGTCTGCCGTCCGCCGTCCACCGTCCACCATTACTCATCCGTATTGTCCTCTTTGGCGAGCCCACAGGCCCCCTCAAGGTTTTGTCATGAGGCTCAACTCGTTCATTGGGTCACTCACAATTCGTGTCAGGAGCAACTTGAACCCTTGACTTCCTCAAGTGTCAAGTCACTCCTAACCAATTGTCCTAGTTGTCTCAATGGTAACATGAGTGTAAGGCTCGGGTACTTAAGGGATAAGTGCTAGGGTTTGAGCGTCTCATGGAACGTGCCCGAGGGATTAATTCTTGAGTTCTTCAAGACCCTTAGGATAAAGCCGTAAGGTGGGCGACTGCCAAAGTGAACAATATGTGTGAGAGTAGGCGATCGCCTAGCTCATGTGTAAGAGTAAACCTGATGCGTGTGTGATCGCCAAGGGGATGCTCACTGATGGCTTGGTGAGACGAGTGGGGCTCTTACATAAAAATGCACGTTTTATTATGATGCCCTGGGGTGCACCTGCAGGTCACCGACCAAAGCCACCGCCTCGAGCGGGTCACTCGGCCGTATTGTTCGCTTTAGGGTGCACCCGCAGGCCGCCACCCCTCACGGCATTATCGAAGTGTGCCCTTAGGCCACAACTCCAATTCGCTTCCTCAGGGGTTCGAACTCAGGACCCTTAGATACCTAGTTCTTACACACCTGGTACCATTAAGACAAGTTGTCTCAATGGTAACACTAGTGTAAGAGCCAGGTACCTATAGGTCCTAGGATCGAACATGAGTGAAAACGCACTCAAGGGAATTAATCTTGAGTTCTTCAGGCCCCTTGAGATAAAGCCGTGTGGTTGGCGACCGCCAAAGTGGGTAATACGTGTGAGTGTGGGCGACCGCCAACCTCACGTGTCAAGATAAACTTGGGGCTTGTGCGATCACCCAGGGGATGCTCGCCGACGGCCTATTGAAACGGGCAGGGTCTTGACATAAAAATGCGCATTTTTTTGTAAGGACTGCGTGGCACTTTGGTCCCCACTGGGATTAAAGAGGTGGCCCCCGCATCCCGCTCATTCGAATTGTCCTCTCCGGGCCCACTGGCCCTCAAGGTTTTATTTCGCGTCCGGAGGGACTTGAACCCTTGACTTCCTCAAGTGTCAAGTTACTCCTAACACAATTGGTTAGGAGTGACTTGACACTTGAGGAAGTCAAGGGTTCAAGTCCCTCCGGTCGCGAAATAAAACCTTGAGGGCCAGTGGGCCCGGAGAGGACAATACGGATGAGCGAGATGCGGGGGCCACCTCTTGAATCCCAGTGGAGACCAAAGTGGCACGCAGTCCTTACTGTTTGTAAGCACTCACAAAGAAGAGTGGAATCAATCCCTTGATAGGAGTATTAAGGAGAGAGGACGTAGGCAAGAGATTGGCCGAACCTCTATAAAATCTATGTTTGCTTCTCTTTCCCTTCCTTATTTACTGCATTTATTTCATTATTGTTTTATTTATTTTATTTGTGCATTAAGCTCTTAGAAAAACCAAGAATTAGTAGAAAAACCGATTCACCCCCCTTTCGGTAGAGCCAACAAAATTAATAACAAAGTTTTAATTTAATCAAGTATTTGTCCAATGATGAGATGTTACGGAAATCACAAATAGTATTTCTAACTAATCTCTAGGTGAGAGAAATTAACTAAATATTACCATAGTATTGGAGTATTTTGTGTAACTCCGCTTGTGTGAGTTAACGCAGCCGGTCCCAAGCCCGGGTAAAGGAGGAGGGTGGCGGTAGGTTTGGACAACCAGCCTTAAAAACTAGTCCAATCTCATGAAATGAACCAATATCAAAACATCATTGGGGCTTCCCCTACACAGTGACGTGCTGCATCGGAGCTCGGGTGTAGTGAAAAGTGGGCAAGGGTTGCTAGGTCGTCGCCCAGAAGTGACGCGCCACATCGACGCCTGGATATGGTGTTAAATAGGCAAAGGTTCCCACACCACAATGGACGGGGGTGGGTAAAGAAGTTAGTCCAGAACTATAAGCTTAGGTTATGATCTTGGAATATAGGTACGCTTAGTGGTAAGTTAGGTGAGATTTGTGAGGTTATGAGTAGGAGGAGGGTTAACATCTTGTGTCTCCAAAAGACCAAATGGGTTGGGGAAAAGGCTAAAGAGATAGCACCTTGGCAATATAAGTTTTGGTACACAGGGAAAGATAGAGACCGAAATGGAGTAGGTATCATTATAGATAAAGAGTACCATAAGGATGTTGTACAGATTAAGAGACAAGGGGATAGGATTATTTTGGTTAAACTAGTTTTAGGAGAAGAGGTGTTGAATGTCATTAGCATGTATGCACCCCAGATAGGACTTGATGAGGTTAGTAAACGACAGTTTTGGGAGGATTTAGATAAGGTAGTACAAGAAGTACCCATAGGAGAAAACCTTTTTATTGGCGGTGATCTTAATGGACATGTAGGTACAAGTAGAAAGGGTTTTGAGAGAGTACATGGGGGTTTTAGTTATGGTGTAAGAAACGAGGGAGGAGATGCTATCTTAAATTTTGCTTTATCTTATGACCTAATCCTAGCAAATACATTGTTTAAGAAGAGAGATTCTCATTTTATAACCTTTAGAAGTGGACCAAGAGCAAGTCAGATAGATTTCTTTTTAACTAGGAGTAGGGATAGACATAGATGTTTGGATTGTAAGGTTATCCCAAGTGAGAGTGTTACCACGTAACATAGACTCTTAGTTCTAGATATGAAGATAGATAGACGACATCGAAGGAACCAACAAAAAGGAATTGAACGGATTCGATGGTGGAAGCTAAAAGAAGATTGTCATACAACATGTAGAGATAGTTGGATTCAAAAAGAGGCTTGGACAACAGAAGAGAACTCAAATGTAATGTGGAATAAGATGGCAAAATGCATTCGGAAGGTAGGCAAAGAGACATTAGGAGTATCAAACGAAAGAGTGTCGACTAGAAAGGACACAACATGGTGGACTGCAGTAGTAAAATATGCTATAAAGACTAAGCGAGAGCGTTACAAGGCTTTAAAGAAGAACAATACAGAAGAGAGTTTTTCGGAATATAAGGTAGCAAGAAAGGAGGCAAAGAAGGCTGTGGCAGAAGCTAAGACGAAGGTTACGAAAGAGATTTACAACAAGTTGAACACAAAGGAGGGAGAGAAAAGGATATACAGATTGGCACGAGTAAGAGAAAGGAGGAGTCGCGACCTAAGAGTCGTGAAATGTATTAAGGATGAGCATCAAAGAACTCTCGTTAAAGATAATGACATTAAGGATAGGTAGCAAGATTATTTTAACAAATTATTTAATGACAGATAAAATAAAGTTTTGGATAATATTTCGGTGCCTTTTAAGGATTTAAATCGATGCTTTATGCATAGAATCCAAGAGACAGAAGTAAAAGAGGCACTAAAGATGATGAAGAATGGAAAAGCTGTTGGACCTGATGACATCCCAATTGAAGTTTGGAAATGCCTTGGAGATGTAGGAGTTAGGTGGTTGACAAATCTATTTAATAAGATTTGACACACTAACAAAATGCCAGAGGAATAGAGGAAGAGTGTCTTAGTACCTTTATATAAGAACAAGGGAGATATTCAAATTTGCGCCAACTACCGAGGCATAAAATTGATGAGTCACACAATGAAACTATGGGAAAGAGTGATAGAACGGAGATTAAGAAAGAATGTAGAGATATCGGAGAATCAATTTGGTTTTATGCCGGGTCGATCAACTATGGAGGCAATATATTTGCTTAGACAACTTATGGAGCGCTTTCGAGTAATGGCTAAAGATCTTCATATGGTCTTTATAGATTTGGAGAAAGCATATGATAAAGTGCCTAGGGAGGTACTCTGGTGGTCCTTAATGAAGAAAAGAGTTCCTTTGAAATATATTAAACTAATTAAGGACATGTATAGAGGCGCAAGGACACATGTGAGGACAGGTGGGGGGCAAACAAGTGAGTTTCCTATCACAGTGGGATTACACCTAGGGTCAGCATTGAGTCCATTCTTGTTTGCGGTAGTTATGGACAAACTGACAAAATCCATCCAGGATAAGGTGCCTTGGTGTATGATGTTTGCAGATGATATTGTCCTATGTGCGGAAACTAGAGCGGAGATCAATACAAAGTTGGAATTATGGAGACAAACGTTGGAATCAAAAGGATTTAAACAAAGCAGAGTGAAGACTGAATACATGGAGTGTAAATTCAGTTCTAACCGACTGGAAGAGCATGATGTAGTGAAGTTAGATGGTGTGGCGATACCTAAGCGGGATCATTTTCGATACTTGGGATCAATAATACAGATGGATGGAGAGATTGATGGTGATGTGACCTATAGGATCCAGGTTGGATGGAGTAAGTGGAGAAGTGCTACAGGTGTGTTGTGCGATAAAGGAATTCCTACATGGTTGAAAGGAAAGTTTTATAGGATAGTTGTTAGACCAACATTGTTATATGGTAGTGAATGTTGGGCGACTAAGAGGCTACATACACAAAAGATGAGTGTAACAGAAATGAGAATGTTACGGTGGATATGTGGATATACAAGAAAGGATAGAATGAGAAATGATGATATTCGTAAGATGATTGGAGTGGTACCTATCGAAGACAAAATGTGTGAAAATCATTTACGTTGGTTTGGACATGTAAGACGTAGACCTGTAGATGCTCCAGTTAGGAGAATAGAGGCTATGGATGTTGAGAGAAGGGTTAAGACTAGAGGAAGACCAAAAAAGACTTGGAAGGAAGTAGTTTGGAAAGACATGGAGGTTTTAGAATTAGATGAGCAAATGGCCTTGAATAGGAATCTATGGAGGCAGAGAATACATATGGACGATCTAACGTGATTTTAGATATTGGTTCATATAACCTATCGCAATCTATTGGGATAAAGGCTCTGATGATGATGATGATGATTGGAGTATTTTGTGTAATTTTTCAATATAAAAGATTTTGTTTATTTTAGGAGAAATAAAATAAAATTGAGTTGTTTTTAAATAAAAAATATATTTAAAAAATGAATTTAAATAAAAAGAAAATTATTTTTAAATGCATTCATTTAAGTATAAACAAGTGAGAATCTCCTGAGGATAGGATTCTATAGAAATTGCAAGTAGCGATTCTTAAGAAATCCTTAGGTGTGAAAATTGTTGTAAGTACTGCCGGAGTAATGAAGTACTTTGGTATAATTTTTCAATACAAAAAATTCTCATTTTAAAAAAATAATGAAAGTTATTTCTTTAAATGAAGATTTTTTATAAAAATAAATAATGGTTTTAAAAAAAATAATAAACTTGTTTGTAATAAATAAGAATTATTTTTAAATATTAAATTAAGACCATTTTATTAAAGCTTAAGGGTAACACATGATTAAGATAGTAACTTTTTAACAGGTGTCGCAGGGGTACTAATCTTTCTCCACGCATAACCGTATTTTTTACCCCAATTTTTGTTTTTGCAAACTCCAAAATTATCTTTTTAATAAAACTTAATTGTTTTTAAGATTTTGTTGAAAAGATAAATGTTTTTAAGTGACCAATCACACCTAATCAAAAGAGTTGGTGGCAACTCCCTGTTTTCCATGATTTCAAAATTGTTGAGCAGTCGAATCCTCAGACAAAATTGTTGTGACAAATGGTATCACAAGGAAGGAAGTTTTATAACATCTCATTTCCCCAGTGCCTTAATACCTAAGGTTACTTAGTCCAATATTTTCATGTCACATATCAAATCTTAAGCACAGAATATCATGACTTCTAACTTTAGATTTCATTAGTAAAATATAACATGGCAAATGCAAAATGTGCAATATCATGTTATGTCTTAATTATACCCTAATGGTACATTACTAAACTTTCCAAATATCCAAAGATTCTAGTATCAAACATTTTCTGACTTACCTGCACAAGATGCTAAAACCAGTATATATACAAAATGTGCAACTTTCAAATATTTCCAACATCCAAAAGTTCCAATATCAAACAATTCTAACTTTCCTACACAAGGTGGTAAAATCAAGTATCAAGCAATTCTGCAAGTTCAAATAGTCCAAATGTTCAAAAGTCCAATACCAAATATTCAAATGTTCCAAAAGTTCCATTTATCAAATATCAAGTATAAATATCTCTTATGATTTCATTGATGCTTGTGAATTTCATGATTTGGATCTTAATGGGAGGTTTTAGTAGGTTGGTCTAAGGTTATTGAGTTTTGACCATGGAGGTTGTGGGACTTGTTTTTAACAATTGACTCTATGGTTACTAAGTTAAAAGGTGTGGGTATAATTTATTTTTTTAGAGAAGTTAATGGTGCTGTATATATATTGGCAATGACAAGTGTGGAATAAAGGAGATATTTATGTCTTGGTGATAGAATAAAGATCAAAATTACCAATAGTGTTTATTTAAGAGTTTCAGGAATGATTGGTTCTTTTATTGTTTAGCATTGCTATTTAATCATGATGCTTAGGAAAATATCATGGGTGGATTGGAGTTTTCTTAGGGATATAGCAGATCTAAAGGATTTTGTATCTATCCTTAATCTTTATCATCTATCATTGTATTTATCTGATTGAGAAAAAAATTCATGGATGGTTGAGCTGCTTTAGGAGACATCTTTTTGAAAGGGTGGTATCTTTGTTCAAGGAGTATGCTAAAATCTGGATGGCTTTAACAAGTCTGAATGGAAGCAATTGTGGAGATACTTTATTTATTGATTTTTCGTGGTGCTTAAGAGGTTATTTCAAGGTGTTTAGATTCCTTATTGAGAAACGAGGATGTTTTTTGCCTTGGAGTATCCTTTCTAGTTTATGAAGTTCTTGTATTGGAGGACTTCTCGAATATTATAGTTTTTTTTTGTCTTTTTTATGCTTTTCATGTAGGATGTTTACAAGAGAAGTTGCTTCTGATTTTGGGGCTTTTAAAATTATCTGATAATTTTAAGATTAGGAAGTTTTGTTATGGGGGTTATGAGTGTTTATTATTTTTTTGTTTTGGATGTATTTTGAAAAAGGAAGACATTTAATTATCTCTCTTTGTGCTCCTTTATATCAATCAATGAACTTGATTTAGCAAAAAAATCAAATACTTTCCAAATTCCTACATAAAATGCTAAAGCCATATATCTATGCAATATCTGCAAGTTTTAAACAATCAGACATTCCAAATTTCCAAACATCAATTTGTTTCCAAATCCTTTCACAAAATGCTAAAACTATGTATTTATGCAATATGTGCAAGTTTCAAACATTCAAACTTTCCAAAGTTCCAAACATCAAATGGTTTCCAAATCCCTGCACAAAATGCTAAAACCATGTATCTATGTAATATGTGCAAGTTTCAAACATTCCAAAAGTTCCAAATATCAAATAGTTTTTCAAACCTCGTGCACACCATGCTAAAATCATGTATATATAAAAAAGGGTGCAGAGTTCAAACATTTCAAATTTGAGTTCACACAGCTCATACATTTTCGAAACATGTTCAAACTAAACATTAGGCAGATTCCTAAACTTATCATATATAGACTTTCATATTTTTTCACAGTAAATTAAACTCCCAGAAATGGGCTATATCTATGGCCATAGATCCAAACTTTTCCTAATTCCTTTGATCGGATGAAATCAGGACTTGTCCAACATGTGCTAGACAAACCAAATTGCCTCTAAGACATACTCAAGTAAGTAGGTTCAAACTGCTCTCCTGAATCTTAGAGGTGTCGTACAATCTCCAAAGGTTTTAATAGCTATAAGATACCAAGGTACCAAATGGTCCAAAGTTTCAAACATGCCAAAATGGTTTAATTTACAACAAATGGTCAAATAGTTTGTATAAGCTTTCAAACACCATTAGTTCAAAACATTATCTTTCCAACAAATTCAAATTTCAAATATGCCATTTGGTTTAGACATAAAAGCAAGAGTAATGCTTCCTTTCAAAACAGAGTATGCATATGAAATGGGCACTAAGTTCTTTCATGGTTTAAAGTATTCTTTTCAAGTTCCAAAATGCAAAAATTTCTCAAACAGGCTTCCAAAACTATGCATGAAGCAAAATGGACTATTTTAGGCTTGTTTACCCCTTTTTGGCCAAATGCCCAAAGGTTCCTACAGTTCAAATTTTGAACATATTTCAAAGATATCAATTATGAGCTTTTTAGTAAAATTTGAATTGCCTTAATCAAAGTTTCCTACTAAGAGGAATGCTTGATTCTTTACAGAGGTGTTGGGTAATAGACTTTATTGCACTTAATGAAAATTAGGAATTTTTCTGGTATTAATATGTAGGAAATTAAATTATGAGCTTTTTATGGCTAAAAGATCTTTAAGTCAGCTTTCATAAGAATTTTACAATTTATCATTTCAATACTCCGATCAGGAGATATGATTAAAACAAGGCATATTGATCATGAGCCAAAAACTAAAATTTTTGGTTTATTGTCAAATTCTCGGAATAGGCCTAAATCGTAGCCACATGAACCAAATTGTCTTATCCGAAAACATTTATGACAACTTAATGGTACTTAAATAGTTTCTGAGTGGGTATGCACTCCTGTGGGATCCACCAGTTTGTTCGTACAAAAGCCTGCGTTCATAAACCAAAACCCGAATGTTACAATTTGGCCTCCAAACACCCTTTAAGGGTCATTTAGCATTATTTAATATGTAGAAAAATCGTGGCTATTCCAATTTAAATGTTTTATAAAGTTAAATTAAAAATAAATGGTAAATAATAAATAGAATAAACAATGATTGAAATAAGAAGGGAAATATATATAAAAAAATATAGAGATAATATGATAATTAAAAGAAAATTCTAAAATAGTAGAAATGAAATTAATAACAAAAAAATGAAATTAAAAAACAAACAAATGTTTGTTGGGCTGAGTGGAAGGAGCTCAGTGCCCCTTAAGCAAGGTATCGGGTTCGAGTCTTGTGAATGGAGAAAACAGTATTGGGAGAGCTCCCCCCGTATCAAGTCTGACCGCAACTCAACTTCAGATTAGTCGGAGCCCAAAGTAGCTTTCGGATACTAAAGGGTCTTAGACCAAAAAAAGAAATTAAAAAAGAAAAATAGTAAAATAATAATGAAATATTAAAAAAAATAAATTTTCATAAATTATTAGTAAATTAAAAATATATGAAATACAAAAAATTTTTAGTAATCTCTTTAGAGTAGAATTTCAAAAGGGTTACAAACGAGTGATTCTTTCAAGAAATATTTTTCTACATTTAACCAGAATGATGGTAAATTTAGGAAAGTAAATAAGTAAATAAAATAAATAAAATTGAATAAGTAATGAAAATAAAAATTGAATAATAGAAAAAATAACTAAATATAATAAACAAAATAATAGTAAAATAATAAAATAATAAAATTAAAATATAAATAAAATTAAATAAATAAAAATAATAAATACGAAGTAAAATACAAAAGATAATAAAAATAAAATAATAAAATAGAACAAAATATAAAAAATAAAAATGTAATAAAATAAAATAATAAATAGTATTTGCCTTAGGAAAGGATTTCGGAAAGATTACAAATGAGCAATCCTTCTGAAAGTTTTTTATTAAGAAACATATCTTAAATTTTAGGCTTAATAGCTAAATGTGTCCTCTATGTTTACCATAAAATGAAACTAAGTCCTTAATGTTTAAATGCATGGAAATCAGTCCTCAACGTTACAAAATAATTGAATTAAGGACATTTCTGTTAAATTCTTTAATTTCTGTTAAGTTTTATTACTGGTAAGGGTAACAGAAATTAAAGAATTTAACAAAAATGTCCTTAATTCAATTATTTTGTAACGTTGAGGACTGATTTCCATGCATTTAAACGTTAGGACTTTATTCCATTTTTGTGGCAAACGTGGATGACACATTTAGTCATTATCAATACGATTTATTTCAGAGTAGATGGCTTAGATTTAAGAAATTAAATTAAATAAATAAAGTCAATAATAAATAAATCAAAATAAAGATTTAACAAAATGGGATTCAGATGAAAAAGGGTAATAATAAAAATAAAAATACAACAACGAGAATAAAATAAATATATAAAAAAAATAACTACTTTAGGAGAATTCTGGATCTTTCTAGGAATTGTTAAGTAAATAATATTTTTCTGAATTTTGCCATAAAGATGGTAAATTTAAGAAATTAAATAACTGGAATAAATAAAGATTTAACAAAATGGGATTCAGATGAAAAAGAAAGATTAATTCATTACGAAAAAAAAAATGATTTTCAAGCGAATTATTACTGAATCAAGAATATAAACTGAATCAAGAACAAAAATATAAAAAATCGAATTTAAATAAATAATAATTAAATGATAAAATATTATTAAAAATAAAAATAAATAAATAAATGCATATCAATAATGAAATAAAAATAAAACAATAGTGATAATGACGATTCCTTGGATTCTAGAAAGACTACGAATGAGTAACCTTTTCAAAAATCCTTAATAATATTTCTGAATTTTACCAAAATGATGTAAATTTAAAAAATAAATAAATAAAAAATATAAATTGAATAAATTAAAATAATTAAATATAAATTGATTGGGCTGTGCTTAGTATCCTCACTCTGATAATAAGCTAAAACTTTCTTAGCTAGTCCATATTGAATCGTTTGTATCAGTCCCAATACACTTAATTACAATACGCCTAATCAAAAAAAAAATTACAATACGCATTTGTTTTTCTATACAACTGCCTAATAATAAAGACTATAATTGACACTTAGATTTCTCCAATTTACTGTTTACATCCCTTTACACACTAAAGTATCGTACAATAAATGTTTGAATACCATACCATACCTGTAAGGTACTATATCGAAACCTCGTAGGCATCTGATCAAAACCTTGTCTTAAAAATCAACTATTTCTGCAAATAAATCTGTAAGGTAGAAGGGGGTGAGCTTTACCCCCAATAAAAAATATATATAAAAGAACTGATACTATATACAACTATATGCATGTATCAAAACATGCTCATGCACTTATAGTTATTATCAAAAACAATATATGAGTACTCTATCGGAAAGATACTATAATCGGTTAAGTAACAAGGGTAAGTACAAAAGGATGCTTTAGAGCATCTCACTTCTCTCGGTCTCTAAATCCGACTATAAGGACTTTATTGGAAAAATTACTTGATTTCATGGTTTACTAAACACATAGTAAACAGTTTTTAGTAAATCCGTCAGAATATCCCTCATATAGTAAACTATTCAATAAATTATTCAGTAAATCACACAGTAATTAGGGGTGAGCAATTGGTTTAATCGATCGGTTTCGGTCCAAAAAAATTGAAAACCGAAAAAACCGATTTCATTGAGTATCCAACCGAAACCGACTGAATTCTTCTTGCAAATCGAACCGAACCGAACCGAACCGAATTTATTCAGTCGGTTCGGTTTTTTAACATTAAAACCGAAGTTGAAGCAAAGATAAATAAATGTATAAAAGTATATAATATAAACTTGTTTTGTTAATATCTCCTACAAGATTTACAACATGTTACCTAAATAAATGCATAAAACTTCACAAAACAAAGATAAATAACCAATATTGTTCATAAATTTACTAACTTAAAAACATAAATATAATATTTATCTAATATATATTTATATTTACAATTTATTTTTTGGGTAAATCGGTTTTTCCGTCAGTTCGGTTTACCATATATATAGACCAACCACCGACCGGTTTAACCAATAAAACCGAACTTTAAAACTGAACGAACCGAAAAACCGATTAAACCAAACCGAACAAACCGAAAACCGAATGGTTCGTCGGTTTTTTCGGTTCCAAAAATTTTTGCTCACCCCTAACAGTAACTAATCTAGAAAATCGTTCAGATATCACACTGTAAACAGTTCGAAAATCGTTCAATAAATCACATAGTAACACACTTCAATAAATCGATTAGGAAATCACTTAGAACAATCTTCAAAAAATAGCTCAGAAAACATATCCTCCTAAAACAGTTTCTTAGATTGATCAAAGATCACATTTAAAAAGCAATTCAGTAGACATTTCAGGAATTGTGCACTTAGAAAACTGTTCAAAAATCACACATTTAGAAAGTTATTCAGAAATTACACGTTTAGCGAACTGATCACACACTCAAAAAACCCTTCAGTAAGTTTATCATAAAATCATATACTCAGAAGACCGTTCCATAAACAATTATAAATCACTCACTCAAAACATGGTTCAGAAAATAGTTTAATAAACAATTTAATATACACTTCAGTAAACCGTTAAGTAAAGAATTCAATAAATTGTTAAGTAAGCAGTTCAACAAACAATTCAATAAATAGTTTAATTGTCTGTTCAGTAAACCAACGAATAGGCAAATCTATAAATAGTTCAACAAACAGTTTAGTAAGTGATTTAGAAAATAGTTCATCAAACTGGTTAGTAAGCCTCAACAAACGACTCAGTAAACACTTTAGTAAATAATTCAATAGGCAATTCAACAAGTAATTCAGTAAACAGTTTAGTAACGATTTAATTAAGTAATTCAATAAACAATACAGTAAACTGTTCAAAAATTCAGTAACCAGAACTGTAAATTGTTTAGTAATTAGTTTAGTAAATAGTTCAGTAAATAATTCGATAAACAATTCAGTGGAGACGAGGCAACACCGAATAGAATTATGCGGTTTCAGTAATAAGTAATAGTAAGACATATGGCCATAGTTATAGTGGTGTCTTCAGTGTGCACTGATCAGGTAACATCGGGGATGCTGATGATTGGATTAAGGTTATTCAACAAACAATAATCAGTAATCAGTAATAGTACATGATTACTCGAAGGCAACTATAGGGAGCTAACAATCTCAAAATATTTACCTGATTCACATGAAAACCACAAAATCATTTCGAGAGTGCCTGGATTGGCCAGGGAAATGCCACCCCTAGAATTTCATTTCCCTAAACATAAGGCAGTAATATAGTTACAGTATAAACTTTCGGGAATCAAGTTTCATTTCAAAATCATGTTTAGAAATGGTACATTTTGTTCAATCAAATCCAGAACATTCCAATCATTATCTTCAGTCAAACAGTAGACACTTTTGGTAAAACAGAGTCAATTAATTCAAAATATTCAAAACATTTGCTTCGGTCATACATTCAAAACATTAACTTCAGTCAGACACTCAGAACTTTTAGTAATACATTTCATTCACCAGTCAGAAACATTTTGCGTTAAATAATGTTCAATCAAAACATATCTTCAGTTAGTTCATAAATCTTTAAAACAGTAACAACTATAGGTGAAATATAAAAATTCACCAAATATTCTCAGTTTGACATATAGATTTCAAAATATTTTATTTACGTATAACAGTGTTATGAAAACATGAATGTATCTTGAGAATGGTGAAAATGTATAAAAATCCCTTGGAACACTGAGTTACAAATTCTATATACACTTATGACCTTTAGGAAAGCTTAACCAAAACACATTTTCATGTCACTTATAATCACAAAATCCATTCCAAGTGATGATTTTAAGGATTTAAGTCATTTTAGGAAATTTCGGTAGTATAATGGCATTACCTAACCTAGCCTTCCTACACGTAAACACAGTTTATAACAACAATTCTAGTTTCACATTTCAATCAAATCATCAAGTTTAATCTTATAAAATTTCATTTTCATCATCCCCAATGCAACATAGTATCCCTATGCCTCTTACATATATTCTTTACAACTCGGTCTTCGACGAATAGTTCGATAGCACCAGTGTTTACACCTCACTTCCGAGCTACAAATCACCACATAAATACAATCAATTCTTCACACTTCAGTTATAACAAGTTTATAACTTCTCATAATTTACTACATTGCCTACTGCAGCTACAAATTTGGTCTACTCCATACCAATGCTAACATTGCAACTATCGTCAAATTACCTCCGTTTTTAGTTCTGATTGCACCAGCAGTCTTATATTAATTTATACAGTATCCTAGGACCCAATTTACATCAAATTGAGCATGGTTTCAAGATCCCCTTCACTTGGCTGAATTTATCTCTCTCTCCTACATTCTCTGTTTCAACAATTTAAAGCTACAAATGCATTCTACGCAGTCTCTAAACTGATTCTACATCATTTATACATGAAACAATATTATATTCATATACATACCATGTTGGTCGAAACCTAAGGGGAGTGATTCTCATGGTTTTACTTCAATTCAAGCTCAAATACATGCTTAAACATATTAAATACATAACTTAAAGCTATTAAATCATGAAAAATTCAAGCTTTCTCTCACCTTTCTTCCTGGCCAAATCTAATGTTGGATGATTCACCATGAAAATGGAAATTTTATCACTTAATTCATAGTATGTTATAGAGCTCTGAGAGCTGAACAAGTTTGGTGAAGGCAGTTTTCGATTTCGAAGTGTTTTTACTAGGTTTTCAAAAGCTTTCTCCCTCTTCAAAGCTTTCAACGATGGTGAAATGAAGAGATGAAGAAGATGGCTGGTTAGCTTAAAGAGAAGGCTGGAAAATTCCATTAAAATAAATATCTTTGGTGACAAATTACGAAAATGCCCTTTAAACCTTCATAAATTCCAATTTTGCCCTTCGCGATTTAACTTCATTTTAAACATTTAGTCTAACATTCAAAATATTTTATTCACTCATAAAATATATCCATTTAACATATTCTAACCTTCGCTTAGGCTTTTGATAGGGTTTGACTTGTTAAATAGGTGAAATTACCAAAATAACCCTAACCATCAATCACTTAGTTTTCTGCTTTTTTGTGTGATTCAGTCTACCATTTGACATGAGACTTCTTCACATGAAGATTATCCTATAGTGGTCAGTTGGTCTCAAATCAACTTAAATTAACTGTTATTTACAATTGTTTTTCGAGTCAATGGATGTAATCGTCATTTTAAATTTGTTGCACGTTTTTCAAAATGTGTTCAAACGAAGGAATTTTGAGGCATTTCACTCAAATATTATAACTCTAGAGTTTCACCCCAGTCTGGACTATAGAGGTTTGTAGGGCCCACACGATGGTTTCCTTCTATAACTCTTATTATGTTAGATTTCTTAGTAATTTATTCTTTGTCTCTCATTCCCCTAACCTTTAGCTTATGGAATATATTGGGAAAATGTGATCCTCACATATAAGAACCCATATTTTAAACATATGGAATGATTTTGTGGCTAAATTAAATTAAATTGGTAAATAAAATAGTGAATTATTGATTTTGGTGCAAAAAGGTGAACTTCTGTACCGGCGGGCTCGTGGGCCCCCACAGAAGCGTGCACCCATCGAGACACACGAATCATCATAAAATGATGATATTTAGCCTTGGATAAGCCATTTGAAATTAATTAATTTAATTTAATTTAATTGAAGTCAATTTTGGCTTATCTCGCGAAATTGGGTGAAATTGGACAAAAAGGGCAAGATCGTAATTTTACATGTAAAGTCCTGATTTAACTTATTAAAAATATTTGAATTAAATATTTTATCCCGTAGAGTCATAAAATTCAAGTTACCTTACTCGAATTTATAAAATTAGAAGAAAATGAGAAAAAAAACAATTAAGAGTTAAAGAAATTGCATGTGCTAAATTGACATTAGTAATGGCATTTTGGTAAATTCCATGAAAACCCATTTTAGAAGCCAGTTTT
Organism: Heritiera littoralis; assembly: GCA_031772115.1. Lineage (NCBI taxonomy): Eukaryota > Viridiplantae > Streptophyta > Magnoliopsida > Malvales > Malvaceae > Heritiera > Heritiera littoralis. The sequence goes on from JAPDPK010000073.1 coordinate 2,608,778, forward strand.
TGGCATCTTAAACAGCCAAGGTTGACACCTTCCCTTCCCCATGCTCTTCACTTATTTTCACCTAATTCCTTAGCAAAAATCGAAATTTAAGTAGAAATGGAAGAAATTGATCCTAGTCGCTCCATTTCCATGTTAAATTCGACTTTCTCATCCCTTATTTACATTGGATTTCTTTGGATTTAAGTAGGAATGTCGAAAATGAACAATAAGTAAGGAATTTCGATTTTTGTAAGATTTATGAAGAAATTGTTGTTAGTTTAATTTGATTTTTTAGTATGTTGCATAATGAACTATGGGAAAACTAATTGTAGTGTCAATTTGAAAGAATCCCAAGGATTGGAGAAGCTAGGGTTTTGACCTAGAGAGAGAATTGGAAAATTGGGGATTTCATAAAGTAAGTGATATTCACATGAAATTGAAACTTAAATTGAGTTTAATAATTATATTAGAAGTTAATTATAGCTTCAATTTAATTGGGTTGTTTGAAATTATCAAGAATTTATAGAAATTGGAATTTCCTCTTTTGTTAAAATTAGAGATTTTGTATAATTGTGTTAAATTGCATTAAACTGAAGCTAAGTTATTGTTAATTGATATAAATAAAAGTTAATTGTAGCTTCAAGTTGATGGGGTGGTATAGAATTACCAAGAATTGAAATTTCCCCTTTAGGTGAAATTGGGGTTTTTTGAAATTTAGCTTCAATTGTTAAAATTGAGGCTAATTATAGTTAATCGGGAGTGGAATTTGTGAAATTGTATTAATTGAGTGATTAATTGAGGCGAATTTGATTGAAAAAGTAATGTGTATATCAGATTGATAGGACTCTTTAGTGCTTAATGTGTAATTATGCTTAAATCATTATGATAATTAACTATGAAATATATTTTGAAGGTTTAAGCATGATTTTAATAAAATGGAAAATTAATTTGGAATAAATCACACTAAGGAGCATTTAACTGATTAGGATTTCAAGTGAAAAAGTCGCCTAATTGGTAATGAAACTTAGCTATGAGGTATAATTACACTAGCTAAGTATAAATTGAGTGTTAAATTGAATTAAGATCAAGTGAAAAGTGAAAATGTACAATTAGCCAAGGTGAAAGGCATAAAGAAATCTATATCCCTTGGCCTTAATTAAATGATATGTTAGTATTATTGTAGTGCACCATTAACCAATAAAACTCATACGAAGTGAGACTTGGGGAATGTGCTTATTTGGAGACTAAAAGTCTCAGATCCCTAAGGATATTCCATACGAACTAATAAGTATTGAAGCGTAAGATTTAATGAAGAAATAATGTGAAGTGTAACATGGTGTCTATTGTGTTATTGCAATAATTTGACACCTAGCTTAGGTGCAGAGACTTCGATGTATGAGATCAATCGAGCGGCTTTCATTTAAAGCAGAGATAAGTTAACTATGCCAGTTGCATGTTAGCTTCATACTAGTAAGTTGTCTTACATAAGATGCAAAGAAGCATTATACATTATATGTGTAATAAAAGAATTTGGAATTTATTGTTATCAAACCCTATGTAAAGAATGACTATGGATATTGATAGTATAAGACATATGAAGCAAATGAAGACACGTGATATGTGTTGTAAGTTAGTGCGAAAATAGTATAGTGAATTGAAACATACTTGCTTAGGTTAGAACATGTAATTGTCATGTAGGCTTAAGCTTGTGTGTAACTATAATTGAAGAAAAGATATGTTATATGATGAGAAAAGTATAAGAAATGAGATAAAGAGGTATATGTATAGTGGCATGTGATATGAATATGAGATGTACTGCTATTGGGGATATTGTTGTTTTTCCCTTCAAGCTAGGTATTACAAAATTGTAACCCAGACCCAACGAAGTGAATTTAAGAATTCACTGTCATTATTGAAGAAGTTAAGTGTATTGAACCATGTCTACTTGTATATGAGATTACATGCATAGCATGGTATAAGGAAGATTTCAAGCTTGCATGGCATATTCTTGCCTATTTTAACAGCTTGAATCTCAAGTGAATGGTGTTTTGAAATTTACCGAGTTTGGCCATAATGTGCCTTTACCAAACATATTACTAAGGTGCATATATTATCGTTTTCTGGATAAAGCATACATTCTGATTTTGAAATGAGTATGAGAATTACTCATGCTATTGTTTTAAAAAGAAGTGATATATGAGAGCTAAGGCCTCGCTAACGTTTGATAATAGTTAGCCATAACTTCACTGATACGGCCCCTTTTAATGGAGAAATATAATAGTTACATATATCCTGCTATTAGGTTATAATATTTAGCATATTAACCCCTACTAGTGACAAAGAATAATTAGCATATGAGATCCTCGTAATCGGGATAGAATAAATAACATATGAGGCCCTTGTTATGGGTTACAATAGATAACATATGAGGTTCTATTTATTGGGTTATAATAGATGATTTATGTGCCTTTCTAATGGGCTATAATAATTAGTATATTGCGCCTTACTAACGAGCTATAATAGTTAGAGTATTATGCCTTGCTAACAAACTATGATAGTTAGTGGACCGTGCCTTGCTAACAAACTATAATAGTTAAAGTACTGTGCATTGTTAACAAGCTATAATAGTTAGTATATTGTTTTTAGCTAACAGACAATAATAGTTAGCATAACAAGGCCCTGCTGATGAGTTGTAGTAGTTAGTATACTTATAAAATCCTTGGTGACAGATTATAGTAGTCAATATACTAACAAGGCCTTACTGACGAGTTACAATAGTCAGTATACTTACGAGGCCCTACAGACGGGTTATAATAATCAGTATACTTATGAAACCCTTGCTGACGGGTTATAGTAGTTAACATACTAATGAGGCCCTACTGACGGGTTATAATAGTCAATATACTTATGAAACCTTTGCTGACAGGTTATAGTAGTTAATACACTAGCAAGGCCTTGCTGACTGGTTATAGTAGTTAGTATACATATGGGGCCCTACTGACAAGTTATAATAGTCAGTATACTTATGAAACCCTTGTTGATGGATTATAGCAGTTAGGATGAAATGAGACCCTTGCTAATGGGTTACAACAGTTAACAATAGTTATGAAATAGAGAATATCAATATGGCCTATGTCACGTGTTATAATAGTGACTATAATAAATAATGAGTTAATGAATCATGGTATTAAAGAATAATCTATGATGTACATGAAATGAAGTTTCATAAGAATACGGGTATAAGTAATGAGTATACGAAATGAGTAAGAGTATATGGTATGAAGTTACAAATGAATGATTGACGAGTATATGATATGAAAGTACGAATGAACGATTGACGAGTGTATGATATGATGTTACAAGTATATGATGTGAATTACGAGTATGTGAAATGAGTATGTGTATATGATATAAAACTAGAAGTATGTGAAGTTATTTAATAAGAAATTGACCGATATGAAGCATTGTTTATAAGAAAAATATGTGTTTCTGAACTATATATATGGACTTGAATGATGTATAATTAAATCATGATTGAGTATGTGAATATAGAACAATTGATAAAAATTGTTTGAATTGTGAATATTGTGTTTTTTTACAGGCTGGGTTAGATCCGAATCTAGCCGTTATGCTGCAGAAATTTTAGTGAACATTATTGAACTTATGCATGTAGAACAGCTTATCATATGTTGCTATCCTCTGTACTTGTGTGGTTAACTTACTGAGCTCCCCAAGCTTACCCCCTTCGATTCCCTCACAGTTTAGCTAAGACAGTATCGATTTCTGTTACTCCCAGACAACTCTAACAGTTCAAGCTCCAGAGTATTCGCAGTTCATCTTTGGTAAATGTAATTGTACTTAATTTCTAGAATCTTTTACAGTACCCTAATGTAGGATATGTATGAACTATTTATACATGAGTATTGGCTAAATTAGTGAATTTGGGATGTAAACAAATATGTATCAAAAACTGCATAAGCAATCCGAGATTTACTACTTTTATGTGGAAATGAATTTAATGATTCAAACGATTGTGGAGTATAATGATATAAAACTAGGACCTTAGGCAAGGTGCCTTAAAATCGAATTAGGTACTTAGATATCTGATTTTGTAAGATAAGATTGCTCGAATGACAAACCATTGTTACAAGTTTGGAAAAAATTTAGCCCACATTTCTATTCATCTGCTATTTTCATTACCGAAAATGTCATGTTTTCGAGATGTGACAACTTTTGAGGTTTGAAAATTTTCTCAAGAATATACCAGAATGATGGAGAAACTTCGAGATCTTTTTCAATATTTAAATAAATAAACAAATAAATAAAAAATCACTTCAATCATGACCAAATTAAGACAACACAAGATTAACTGGTATTGTCCATTGGATGGACGTTATAGGGGTGCTACTCCTTCCCAAACATAACTCACCTGAACCAAAACTCTAAAATGTAAACCTAGGCCTATCTTTGGAGTCAAATAGGTGTTCAATCACACCTAGGTCGAAAATTGATTGGTGGTGACTCTCCAATTACCCCTTTGCCCTTTTAAATTTTTCATGTCGAGCGGTCGAGTCTCGAAACTTAAAAACGTTAAGACAGGTATAACACATCTGAAAAAGAGTGTTTTCATACCTTTATGAGATGGTTATTGCTTAAAAAGAGATGGTGGTTTAAAAAGAAGACGTTGGCTAGGTTAAGAGAGATGGTTGTTGAAAAGAGTTGGTTGTATGGTTCAAAAGAGATGGTTGCTATTTTGTATGTATTGATTTTTGATATTGTGTTTAGCAAAGAAGAAATGTGTTTTTAACAAAAAAAAAAGATTTCGGACAATGGTGGATCGCAACAAAAGAATTGATTTAATGAGATTTCATGGTGTGATTGAAAACTTAAAGTTGTTGATAATGATCGAAAATTTAAGTTGGTGGCAAGCTTTCTCCACAAAGTGAAAGTAGATAGGATTTATTTTTTGCAGTGTGTTCCTGTTAGGATGGAATGATTTTGTATTTTGTTTTATCTTCCAATGTTTTTTTTACTTTGGTTCACTATAGGAAATAGGACTTTTAGTGGCATTTATTTAGCAGCGTTTTTTCAAATCTCATAATTTTAATATGATACCAGTGTTTACCTTAAGAAATGGACACTAAATTTTAAGCATAGTGGCATTTTCTAATAAAAACATCGCTAATTTAAACAAAATAACGACGCTTTTAAGCCAAAATGCCACTATTTTACAAAATTAAAAACTTAAAATAAATAAATATTTTAAATGTTTTTTTTGAAAAATATAAACAACAGAACAGCAACTCCAGGCAAGAATGCCGCTATTAGGGATTTAAATAGCGGTCACAGTCGCGTTGCGTTTATCGCGGTTGCGGAGATAGCGGAGACCATCGCGGTCATCACGGTCGTGAATTTTTTTAATTTCGCACAATTTTATATAAGTGTAGTAATTCTAATTATAATCATGTAAAGTCTTTTTTTTATATAGTTTTTAAAGTAATTTATGATACCTCAAGGTTATTATTTACATAAAAAAAAGGTTATTCATAATTTTTTGAATTATAATAAAATATTCATATTTAAAAAATTACTTATGATAATTGAAAAACAACAAATATTGAAAATAGAGATAAATAATTATGTACTAATAACAATTAATGTACTAATTATTTAGCATTAATTATTTTTTATCTAAATTATTAAGGAATTTTTTCCTTTAAATTTTGTCAAATTTTATTTCATCTAAATTAATTATGTCAATATTTTTCTTTTTTTTTTACTCTTCTACATGAATTTTTCTACAAATATTAATAATTACCTAATATTATTTAATAAATTACCAAATATTAATTCCTAAAAATTAAAATATTAAAATTCTTTAGCAAAAAAAAAAGTAAATAGAATATTAAAAAAAACCCACCCAACCGCCAACCCACCCAAACCCGTATCCCAATTCCCAAACCCACCCATCGTCTCTGCCCCCCATTGAAATTGATTTTCATCTAAACTCTAAAGACTGAAACCAGACCCCTTCTCACAAATCTCACCCACTCAAGCATGATTCCGAGTTTCAGCCCACCCACTCCACAGCCAAGATTGAAGATCCCTCTCACAAGAGTCACAAAACTTGTTGGTCTCGTTGCTCAGCACCTGAAATCTGAACTAAATCAAGAAGCCGTAGCCTCCAGAAGCCACCTACCACCACCGATGCTGTGAACCAGTAGCATCTCAGGCAACCCGTTGCCCGATCATTCTGTTGCCCAGCCGACCCATGCCACCCCGTTGCCCAGCCAACATCCAGCTGCCCCTCACAGATCACCTCCCTTTCCCGATGCCCGATCGGTTGACGCCGATCCAAAATCTAGTTGAAATTTTTAAAGTTTTTAAGTATACTTTCATGTTTCATCATCTTGCTCACCTGTTGATATCGGTTGATGCTGCTTTGTTGTTGTTTTTTATACTAATGTAATGTTACAGAACGGAGATAGCGGTGATAGTGGCTCGTTATCGCCTTTGTATCACAACCACAAATCGGTCAATAGCGGTAGCGACCACTGCCGCTACTGCGATATAGCATCGCTATTCCGATTAGCGGCAGCTATCTTTAAACTTAGCAGCGTTTTTAAAGGAAAAACATTGCTATTGTACAAAATTTAATACAAAAAACCTCATCCTGTGTCTCTGTCTTCTTCCCTCGATTTTTTTCTTTTTCCTAATATTATATTTGTATAGATATTAGTAAAGGAAAGAAACGAAAAGAAAAGGAAGGTAAACTAAAGGAAAGAAGAGGAAAGCAAAGGGAATATGTACTATTTGTTTGGATAGCTAAAATTAATAAAGAAAAGAAAAGGAAAGAAAAGGAAAGGAAAGTAATCATAATAACCATTATTTGGTTAAGCAATGAAAAAAAAAAAGAAATCATTATAGTTTTTTTTCAATTATAATATCTTTTGTTTTAAATTTTATAATATAATAAAATTATAGTTTATATTTTACCTATTAAAATTATTTTCAATTTTTTTTTGTTTACTTCAAATTGAGATTTAAAAAAAATAAATAAACTAAGAAAAAGCAATGAATATTCACTCTCTCTTTTTTCTTTCTTTAGCAAAAAATTTCTTACTTTTTTCTTTTATTACTTAGCTTTCTTTTTCTTTTTCATCCCAACTCCTAATCCAATCATAGGGTAAAATTTCTTTGCCTGCGATTCTCCCTTCACTAGCTATCCCAAATTCTCTCACCGTCTGCTTCTCCCTGTCTTGGACCTCTAGAAACTGGAGTGACCTCCAAGCAATCTTACAGTCTTCGTCTTCGTCATTTAAGCTCACTTTTGCTAAAATCAAATCTGTTTCTCGTGGAATTAATTTTAATAACGAAAACCCTAAATTCTTCGATGTCTTTAGCAGTTGTAGTTGTGTTCCATTCCCGGGGTTGTTCTTTAGCAGGAGACTAAGAGAGGGAAGTCGATTAACTCCAAATTGCATGCTGCTGAGGTAGGTTAATAATGTCCGGTGAGTGCTACTCTTTCACATCACATATTTACCCTTTTGTTTGGGAATTTACCCTTAGTGGTGGATTTGATTTTGTTGCCTGTCTTCTCATCTTTGAATGTGGTGGAACAAGCCTGTGAATTATATGCATGCATGGGTACCCTTTATATTGAAAATGTGCTTGCTAGTAAAGTTAATGGGATTTAGCATCATCCCATGCTAGAAACTAGATGCTATTAGTGAATGCCAAAGTTTCCAATTCTCAGGATTATTTATCTGTTGGACAATTATTGAATTTAAATTTTGATCTTTATATGGCAGCATATCTACCCTAAACTCTGAAAATGATAACTTATGCTTTAATATTGGCCAATCGGTTTGGCATTGGGCTTGAATTGTTGTCACTTGTTAATAAATGGTAATAGCTGTGTGTACTGAATGTAATTGTACAATTAGTCGATTCACTAAATGTTTGGGGTACGGTAAGTAGTTAAAAATGGCATCTGATGGACTACTTTTAGTGTTGCTGCTGTCACATTCCTCAAGTATGAGAAGAGAGTTGCAGAATAATGGCTGGAGAGTTGTTTAGAGTTTGCTGCACTTCACGATTTGGCTGTAGCAGTGAGCTGAAGGATAATGTCACCTTCATGTTATTCTTTTTGTTCGTATTTCTGTGGGACAATGGTTCTTATAATTTGTAGTGCCAATAGTTATTTGGTTCAACACTCTAGCAATTGCCAGTTAGATCTTTTCTATTTGTAATCTTCCAAGAAAAACAATCTTTAATCTTTCTTAGGGACTGCTTTCTGCTATATGGTTTTGTTGTGCAACTGTTTCAATGTTATCAAATGAGGGTTTTTTAAAAAAAATATTATATTGATACATGTAATTTTTCGTAAAAATAAAAAAAATATTTATCTAAATGAGCTAATTGTTGATGCAGCTATCTGACGAGGTTGCCAGGATGCTTCCAAGTGTGATTAAGTTTACTTGCGAAGAGGAAGAGGCACAAGTATTCTTGAATGCTAATTACTATGGTGTCCAAAAAGTAATTGAAAGCCTCCTCCCTCTGCTTCAGCTTTCCAATTCAGGAGCTAGGATTGTTAACGTTTCTTCTCTCAGAAGCGAATTAAAGGTACATGCATCAACTTTTCATCCATCATCATCATTAAATTATGATTATCATTTCAAGGTGTGTTTGAGGTTATTCAAAGGCCTAATCTTTCTCACTTTGACTGTTTCTTTCAAGATTTAAATATCTGTCATGGTAGTTCTATGTTGTTGATTCTTTGAATTGAAAGAGGATGGAGGAAGCTAAACAATTATTTCAGGTTGTAAATTTAGTGTTTACACAAACTTGTTAGACATTTTGGCTCAACATTGTCTCATTTATGCACAACCGAGCAAGTAGGACAGGGTACGTTTTCTGTTTGTGGTTTTGACCTGCGTCTTTCAACGCATATTACTTTCTTACATGTGATGGAAAAAGTTGTTAAACATCCAAGAGATTAGGCATATACTAAATTGTCAAACTATGATCAGAGTCAGATTGATCAATCGTACTCTTTGCCATCTACAAATCTACAAGGGGTGCACCAAGTTCTGCCTAATCCGTTCATGACTTTGACTTCTTGGGATGGCTCTGGTGACCGCCTACCAGCTGCCTCATCAGCTGTAATACCAGACCCCCTATCCACATTCCTCGCGTGCCAATCGCAGGAGACACTTGTTTTCTATTGTGTTAAAAATATCCTGCTGTTACAGTAATAGATTGAAAGGTGATCCAGTCAGTTGCTTATTGATAAGTGGTGGTTTTTCCAAACTTCCACTTAACGATACTAGACTATTGCAACCAAAAAAAAAAAATACTAGACTACGGCACATTGGTCTCAACGTTGAACTACTATAAGATTGTGTGAGGCGCAGCGTATGAATCAGGTCGTTAACTAGTCAAATCATATTAAATGCAGTTACTCATCAGTGATTACTGTGTTTTATTAAGGACAAAAAGAAGCAACTTGCAGGTCATTAACTAGTCAAATTTGCAGTTTCTTACATTTGAAACTTTGCTTATTAAGATTAATCTTAATATAACCTAGATGGATATGAATTAATTGCAAATTTGTTGCAGCCAATGCCCATGGAAGCTTACAGCGGAATGGCCGCCATGTATCAGGAGATGCAACAACCGCTGGCTTCTAGTTCTAAGAGCTAAGCTTCATGTCTCACTGCTAGCTACGTTTTTATATTCAAAAACCTGAACTTGGGTTTTAATTTTTGCACTTGTAAAGGGTTTTGGTACAATTTAGTTCTTCATGTAGTTATTTATTTCTTGGTTGTAAAGCGTGTGGGTGTGGTAAGTTGCTGCATTATTCTCTGAGAATTTGTAATACTATGAACCACGCGTTTCCAGTCTTTCCCTTTCCTCAATATATCATATGCTTATTTGGAACTAAATGAAGGTTGTTAAATTCAGTGCTAAAACTTAAAATCCTGCAGCGATAAAGTAAGCATGCAAGCCAGAAATCAAATCTTCACCATCCTAGGTATCAAATTTGTTGAATTATTTTTTCAATCAAAGTATATATGTATTTCCATTCTCAATCTATATATATATATATATATATATATATATATATATATATATATATATATATATATATTGTTTTCTAGTAGGGTTTTAGCTTAACATGAGTTTTAAACTTGAGTAAAATGGCTTAAAAGTAATACTCAAATACATTTGGATTTTTAGTAGAAGTTGAAACTGAGTTTTTAATTTTTTATTATAAATAAGTAAAAGTTATGATTTTTAGTTGTATATAATTATAATCATTAAATTTTAAAATTAATAGAAAAAATTTTAATTAAAATAAGAAAAAATTAACATAAGAAAAAATTAACTTTGATTATTTAATATTACTAATAAACACACGAAAAATTATTTTTTATAGGATAATTTAGATGTTGTTTAAATTAAATTTTTATAATTAATTCTGATTATAATTATAAAAAATAAAAAAAATTATAACTTTATTTACATGGGATAAAAAAAATGATGAATTTAATTTTTAAGAAATAATAAAGGGGGTCCACCCATGAAGTAAAGAAATATGGCTTTTTGTAAAAATAAAAAAAAAGGGGGATAAAAGATGACTTTAAATTAAGGGTCTGGTTGGTTTAGCTAGGGCTTATATAAAAAGTGTTGTTTGAGTAGAGGTGTTTTAAAAGTGTTGATAAAAGAAGCTAAAATAGCGTTTGGTAAATTTAATACAAAAGTACCGTAGGAAATAGAAATCTGTTTGGTAATAATATTATAGAAAAGTTCTGAAATATTAAAATTACGAAAAAGGGTATTTTGTTTAGGCATTTTTATACGTACCTTTTTTTTATTAATTGTATACTTAATTGATTTGCTAATTAATTTTACACTGTTTGGCCTAGCTTTTTCAAGAGCCTTTCTACTTAAAAGGTTGAAGTTGAGTGTTTGGGAACATCTTTAAAGCTTATGCATATAGCATTTTATAGCTTTTGGACAACCAAAAGCCGAAGCTACAAATTATAGCTTTAAGAGAAAAGGCTTTTACATGCTTATGCAGTTAGAATTTTTACTTAATGATTCTTTTTGTTTATTCCTATTTTACCCTTACCAAATTCTTAATATTACAAGCCATATTATTAGTCGAATTTTGTTAAGGTATTTTTATACATACTTTTTTTAAAATTAATTTTATACTTAATTGATTTGCTAATTAATTTTTTAATTAATTTTATACTTAATTGATGGCTTTCCATTAAAGCTATTTCTCAGTTGATGTGTTCAGCTTTCTATCCCTAATAACATTTTGAATTGCAGTGGCGATTTTTCATGAGGAACACCATTAAATGAAAATTTAGTGGCCATTTATTAAAAAAACGCCAAAAACGCTGCTAAATTCAAATTTAAGCGGAAGCGCCTTTAAAATTTGAAAAACGCCGTTTTGTTAGCGGCGTTTATTTAGGAACAGCTGCATTTCCCAACACTGGTATAACTGTCATTTTTTGCGACGTTTCGAATAGATGTCGAGACACTTTTAGTGGCATTTATAATCACTATTAAATGTCTTATTTCATGTAGGGGTTATTGAGAGATTGAACTGCTATGAACTCTTTTCAATTTAAAGAAGTTGAAATTATGGCTTAAAAAAAAGGACATGATTGTTTTGTTTTATTTAATGTAATAATTATTTTATATGTAATTAGTTATATGATAGTATAGATGTAATCTCACTATAAAAGAAAAAAAAACATTTATTGTATCATTTATCTACTTCATTATTTTCTAATATTTTTATTGGTGTGAGAGAAAATTATAAAAAAAAAGTTTTATATAATATTGCTAATATAAACATTGAGATGAATTTTCATTATTGTTGTTGCACAAAACAACAATTAATGCTTGCTGACGTCAATATCTATCTTCTCTCTCCACTTGTCTCCAAAAAGCTTCTGTAAAAAAAAAATGAAAAGTCAGAGGAACGCAGAGGTTGGTTCTCTACATAGGCACTCCGATGCTTAAGTCAGCCAAAGATTATTGAATATTGGGAAATGTAAAAGTCAGAAGTCAAAAAATTAGAGAACTGAATCATACCTGTGGCCTATTTATAGGTGAATAAGTTACCTTTATTGCAGAATAATCATGTAGAGGGTGATTTCGTCATTTTATAAGAGTTTGTGTTACAGTACAACTCTAATACGTCAAATTCGAGTAGCAGGGGTTTGTCGCCCAGCGGAAGACGGATGCGACACACACATAGGCGGGAGATGTCTATCACTAAGCAGAGGTCTTAGAACGGTGCCATATGTATAAGGCGAAAGGATACTAAGTTGTGGCCTTTAAAGGTCTGTCTCATGCGATAGCACTTTTATCGCATGCGGGAGGGGTCTCCCGCAAGTGATCTCTTCGTGTCAACGATGTCTCTCGCTTAATGCCACGTGGCATATTAACTTTCTGCCACGTGGCAGTCTTCTTGAGTTTTTGGGCTTCAATCTGACGTAACTAGGCTTTGGCATATCAATTGCTTCCCACTCTCTTATTGGATTTTTCCAAAAAAGAGAGTATAAATACTTAGATCCGGGACATTGTAGTCTTTTCCTAATTTTTTGTTGTTTTTCTAGTATTTTTTTTGCAGGTCAGAAGATGCAACATTGCGGGAGGTGGATAGTGTGTGACGCTTCACATTCCCTTTCGCGACTATATAAACAAAAGGAGCCCCTCAGAATCACGCAAGAAATCCTCCGTTCTAGAACTCTGCCGCGCTCACTAACTCTCTCGTGACTTTAACCTGCTGCAGACCTTTTTCTTTCGCGAACATCAGTCTCTCGCTTCTTACACAAGAAGTCTTTCGCTTATTTATATATTTAACATGTTGCTATATTTTGCTATCTCCGTTTTATCTTAGGTCTCCCACAGAAGCCTAGGTTTTCCGTTTAGCCTTAGGTCTCCCTCGTCCGCATATCTCCTGCAAAATTTTAGATCTCCCGTAGGAGCCCAAGTCTTCCGCATAGCTTAGGCCTCCCGCGAGTCTTAGGTCTGTCGCCTACCACTTGTCTCCTTATATAGTCGATCTTCAGCCATGTCTTCTCAACGTGCGAGGTAAAACACTGAGAAAGGGTGGCATTGAGTGTAAATTATCAAATGCAGGTTTAGAGGAAATCAATACTCGCTTTCTCCTTCCTTCCGATTACAAATATAGACTTCTCACCAATAGGGAACCTTCACCTGATTTGGTTAAGGGTGGCATAGCTGTACATAAGGCGTCTCTAGCTTTCGATTTTCGTTTTCCATTACTAGAGTTTGGTCTAGCTTTCCTTAGGTATAAGGATATAGTCTCATGCCAACTCCATCCTCACGCATGGGCTCATATAGTGGGATTTTTCATAGTATGCCATAATTTAGGCATCGTTCCTATCGTTCCCCTCCTTAGTGCATTTTTCAGAGTTCGCGAGCTAAAAGGGCTAGTTACATTTTCCCTTTAGAGATTAAAAGTCAACGGGTTTCATAATAAGATTTTTTTCGACCTTCCCAACAAATTGCACAAATTCGAAAGTGAGTGGGTCGTTGTTGAGATTCAAAGTGATTTGAGGATCCATACTAGATGGAATTGTGATACCTCGACTACTCGAAATGCTTAAAAAAGTTCGATTTGGCTATATTGAAGGACCATTTTGGCAAGTCCATTATGCGTATATGTTCCATCGAGGAGCAAAATTTATTTTCTCTTTTAACTCCTGAGAACATTACAGTCGCCGGCTGGGGAGTAAGCAGAGTTATTCCTAGGACTTCGCTGTTCCATCAAACCTTACTACAACCTCGCATGTTCCCGGTTCTAGTTCCAGCCACTCGCCCCCGGTTCTCGTAGCTGAACCAACTACCTCAATAGGTCGCCTTATAGATAAACCTTCTTCTGGGTCGGGGGACAAAACACCTAGGGCCGTGGGTGTCTTTGATTCATTTGAGGAAGATCTTGAATGGAACCAAGGCGACGCCTTCGGGAGTCTCTTCTACGACTTTTCTTCGGATGCAAATTTGGCTAACTTAGATGACTTTGGTGACTTTATAGGTTTCTAACGTTAATTCTATGCGCCTTAGCACATGCGTGTGCAATTTTTTTAGACCTGGTTCGCTAATTTTTCTTCTCGTGTTATGCAGATATGAGCTTCCAAGCTGCTATGCTTAGGAGGCAGACCACTGTGTCTTCTAGAATCTCTTCAGTAGCTCCTCCACCTTAGAAGCAGCCTCGGGTTGAGGCATCTACTTTCAGACATCCTCATGCTCCTGCTCCCCCTCTTTCAGCCACTAGCGAACCCAGTCATCCCACGCAAGAGGCCGAAAGAAGTAAGCGGAAGAGGCACTTCATCCGTGATCGTGGCTTAGATGATCACGAGAATTCGGGGTCACAACGGAGTGAGTCCACTCTTCGAGAAGGTGATCCTAGTGTCGCTAAAAATAGGTCGGCTCCTCGCAAGCCTCGCTGCAAGAATCAAAAAAGATTGAATATCAAAGAAATGATGCCCGCGAGGCCGATTCTGCCTAAAATGGCCGATCCCACACTTAGGCGCTACCGACTGGACGGAGGCAAGGTTGTTGATGGGGATGATTTCCAAACCTACCCCGACGTTAATGATAATGACAGCATCGAAGAGCCCGAGGTAGCTTCTCATTTGGCTTGGAGTACGATCCTTCCTAGAGACGAAAAGGAAATTTTCAAAGGTCTCCCTATAGGCGAGGATACCTCCAACTATCTTGTGATGAAGGTAATAATGTTAGTGTTTCTGTGTTCATTGCATCAAATCTGGGTTTCTAATAATCTCCTTTTGGTTTTTTCCAGGCTGCTCAACAAGTGGTGGTTGTTAATGCACAACACCAAACTTTCAGGAAGCGAACAGATAGGAAGCTGCGTGACCTCTGGGAGAAGTACATGGAGCTGCAGAACAAGGTCGTTTAACTTCGTCAACTTTTGGACGAGTTAAAGAGGGACAACGAGGATTTGAGACGACAAAATTTAGACCTCGAGATGAAGCTAAAGGACGAGCAAGTGAAGGTCGCCTCTCTTGAAGGGTTCTAGGAGACTTATAACAAAGCCATGCATGATTTGGAGGCCATAAGGTCACAGTGAGACGAGACCATCGAAGAATTGCAAAATGCACTAGATAGGAAAAGGGAGGTTTGAGCCGAAGCTGTCCGTGAATACTACCTGTCCCAGCACTGTTTTGAGAAGAAACAAGACTATACGACGGGATTTGTCAAGTACGGCTTCTATCTTGCTCGTGCTTGGCTAGAGAAGCAGAGGCCTCATGAGACTTTCCTTGAGCTGCGCTTTACTGAAGAGGCCGAATACTATAACGCTCCTCCTTGGACTACGAATGAGCCCAACTCGAAAGATTCGGAATTACTTAGAGGAAGGGGCTGTGGATGACTTAGACAACCTTGAAGGCCCCTAGCCCCCTCGACAGCCACGCAGTCAGCCCGAGTCTGCTGAGGCTCGTGATTATCCCGAACATGTTGAGCCTCATGATCAGCCTGAACCTATTGAGGCTCGTGATCGGTCTGAATCAGCCGAGGCATGTGATCAACTCGAGCCTATCGAGGCGTTGCAAGGGTTAGACGGTGAAGATCTTTAATTCTCTGACTTTACCGCTGTCGACCCTACTCTTGACTTCGTGGTTGTCGAGCCTTCAAGTGTTCCTCCTGAAAATCCAAGCACGAGTGCAGTTCTCCAAGATCCTAATGTTGACACAGCATCTTCTCAGCCAACTGACTCAGCTCTTGACATAGACTAATTTCTTCTTCATTTTGTCTTTTCATTTCATTTGTTAATTCATATCGATGTACAAATTTACTTTTAATGAAAGGCACAACTTTTTGTAGCGTTTTTTCCTTTCCTTTATATGCTTTTGATAGAATACAGACCGTTTATGCGCATGTTATCATATTGCGATTATCATAATATGGCTTTAATTGACGTATTTTCATATTTAGTGGAACATTTTCTAGCCATAATGCACTGCATACTAGCTTGTTATAACACGAAGCTCTAAAGAGAATTATAAAATAATCATACTTTTACAGCATTAAGTGTACCTTTACTTTTATAGCATTAAGCATACCTTTTATGCCATACTATGTTGCTCCCCAAGTTCTTCTTTGAGACAGCATTATTGTTCCTGTTCAAAGATGAACTTTATTCTTGACCGTTAGGCCTGTCCCGCGTATTTTCCACTTAATGCTTTTGTTTACCCGTCTCGCACCCATTTGTGCTTAGGGTCTTTTGTTTGCCTGTCTCGTGCATTTTTCGCTTAGGGACTTTAGATTTGCCTGTCTCGCACTCTTTTGTGCTTAGGGACTTTTGTTTGCCTGTCTCGCACATTTTTCGCTTAGGAACTTTTATTTGCCTGTCCTGCGCATTTTTCGCTTAGGGACTTTTATTTGCCTGTCTCGCACATTTTTCACTTAGGGACTTTTATTTGCCCGTCTCGCGCATTTTTCGCTTAGGGACTTTTATTGTCCATCTCGCGAATTTTTCGCTTGGGGACTTTTATTTGGCCAGCGCCTCTGTCATCTGTAACACATATACCAACTAATATATTGTATTAGAAATATGAATGACTGGCTTTTATTCATAGATCAAATGATGACAAAACAATGATATCTGCAAAGTCATGGAATAATAGATGGAAAAATAAGAACAACAATAATAAGAAAGTACAATGCTTTCATTGCCAGTACAACTTAAGGTGATTGGCGTTCCAGGTCTTAGAGCCTGTAAAGTTTCTAAGATGCAATTGCTTGGCCCAATCATCCTTCTAATTCTATAGGGTCCTTCCCAATTGGCTTGGAGTTTATCATCATCCCTGTGAGCATTTGTAATAGCTGACTTTCTCAGCACCAGGTCTCTTTCTTGCAATGCTTTGTTCTTCACTTGTGCATTGTAATAAGCAGCTATCCGCTGTTGGTAAGCGGCTAATTTCATTTTTGCCGTGTCCCTCAGTTCATCTATCAAATCCAGGTTCTCTTTAAGCTTCTGGGAGTTAACTTCTTGAATGTAAGGGATTAACCTAGGTGATCCCGCTCCGATCTCAACCGGGATAAGGGCTTCAGTTCCATATACGAAGTTAAACGGCGTCTCTCCTGTTGACACCCTACTTGTCGTCCTATAAGCCCATAGGACACTTGAGAGCTCATCCACCCATGCTCCTTTTGCTTTGTCCAATCTGGTTTTCAACCCATGCAGTATTGTTCGATTGCTTACTTCGGCCTGCCCATTGGCTTGTGGGTAGGATACAGAGGATATCCTTAGCTGAATGTTCAAGCCTTTACAAAATTCTCAAAATGCATCACAATTGAATTGCTTTCCATAATCGGCATTCAATACCCGGGGGATCTCGAAAGGGTAGATGACATTCTTCCATACGATTGCCTCCACCTTTTTTTCGGAAATTGTAGGCGAAGGCTCTGCCTCTATCCACTTTGTTAAATAGTCTGTGGCTACCAACAAGTATTTCCTTTGGCCTATGCCCGAGGGAAAAGGTCCTAAGATATCTAGCCCCTATTGCGCGAACGATGTTGGTTGAAGGGTGCTTTGGAGGGTCAAGACTGGTGCAGAAGCTATAAGAGCAAACTTGGCCAATAGAACCCCACATGTAATATCTTTGTGGCTAAGGCTCGAGCCCCTGAGTGTTCACCATATATGCCTTCGTGAACTTCAGCCAAGGTATATTCAGCTTGTTGAGGCCCTAAGCATTTTTGCAAGGGCATAGTAAATCCATGCTTGTAAAGCTCCCATTTACCATGGTAAATTGGGCACTTCGCAATTTCAGTCTCTGGGCTTTATCTCTGTCATCGGGGAGTTTTCCCTCCAGAATGTAATCTCTGATCTGGCTTCTCCAATCACTTTCGATCTCAATATCATAAACTTCTTCTTCTTCAATGCTCGGCTTGGCTAGACACTCCACCTTCACTATGCCATCCTTTATTCCCCTCGAGGAAGCCAACTTTGAAAGAGCATCGGTGTGACTGTTTTCAGATCGGTTTATCTGGGTCAATCAAAAGTTTTTAAAAGTTTGTCCTAACAGCTGGACCCTTTGTAAATATCTCACCAAAGTAGGCTCTCGTGCTTCATACTCACCAAGAAATTGATTTATTACCAATTGAGAGTCACTATAAGCTACTAGATTGTTAACTCCCAATTTCTTTGCTATTCTCATTCCAGCTATCAAAGCTTCGTACTCAACCACATTATTCGTGCTTGGAAAATTGAAGCGGAGGGAATACTCATAGTTTTCTCCCTCAAGTGAGACTAGTACAATTCCTGCTCCACTACCAGCCACATTACGAGCTCCATCCACAAACAAATCCCACCAAACTAGCTCCGGTTCTTCACAGATCTCTCCACCAATGCATTATACGATGAAATCAGCCATGCTTGCCCTTTTATTGCTTGGCGGGGCTAGAAGTGTATGTCATATTCACTAAGCTCGACCGCCCATTTAGTTAAGCGTCCCGAGTGCTCCGGCTTTTGTAATATCTATCTCAAGGGTTGATCGATTAGGACAATCACCGAATGAGCTTGGAAATACGGTCGTAGCTTCCGAGTTGCCGTTACTTGCAATAAAGCCACCTTTTCTACTTGAGGATATCTTGTCTTGGCATCTAGCAAGGCTTTGCTCAGATAATAGATTGGGCAATCTCTGTCTCCATCCTTTCTTAATAAGACTGGGCTCACAGCTTTCTCTCATACACCGAGATACATAACGAGTTTGTCTTTAGGTTGAGGTCGAGACAATAACGGCAACTCTTTCAAGTAATTTTTCAACTCTTCAAAAGCATCTTGACACTTTTTGGTCTGTTGGCTCTATAGGCTATACCGAGAGGGGGTGAATCGGTTTTTAATTAACCTTAAGGTTGTTTTTCGGTTCCTCTAAATTCGCTAGCCTATATTAATGTTTTCTAAGTTCTCTAGGCTATGAAAGCATGCAATCCAAATTCAATACAATAAACACAAATATAATTGCAAGTAAATAAAGAGAGAAGGGAAAGAGAAATGTACGCAAGTGATTTATAAAGGTTCGGCAACCTTCCCTACGTCCTCTACCTTGAGACGCTCCCAAGGATTTTCCCCAAATTCACTAACTTGAATTTGTCTTTACAATCCCTCTTTTTCGTAGGCTCAAGAGTAACCTCTCTCTTTTTCTAGGCTCAAGAGAAACCTCCATCTTTTTCTAAGGCTAAAGAGAAACCTCTCCTTTACAAGGTATGATTTGGTTTACAATAGATGTAATCAAAGAAGGCCTCCAAATAGGCAAATGATTACAAAGATTAAGCACAAAGAAAAACTTATACAATATTTGTACCAGGCTATACAAAGATGAAAAGCATGATAGAATATGAAGACTTTGTAGCTCTTATGATTTTGATAGGCTTGAGGAAAATGAAGAAGATGAAGAAAGATGTTGCTTAGTTCTTCCTCTTACTTTCTTAAGCTTCCAAGCCTCTTTTTATAGTCCCTTGGTTGGTTTTTTGAATATTGGTAGGAGCCAAAACTGAATATAGCCACTGTATCTCACAGAAACTAGTCGTTGGAGGCTTTTTTGTGTAAAGGGATCGATCCCTTCCCTTAGGGGATCGATCCCATGCTTCCTTTTTGCTTCCTATGAGCATTCTGCCATTCCGAGATGGATTCCTCATCCTAAGGGATCGATCCCTCAAGTTTTTCCTGCACTTTTCTAGGCTATTTTGGGTTAGAAATGATGTAGACTTTGATTTTAATTTATACCAAAACATTTATGAATTTTATGGGAGTTTTTCATGACTTTCTCAAATGAAAACTTAGTCCAAAAACTCGTTAAGTAATTTTTTAAGGTTGTGTTCAAATATAATCTTGAAAACATTACTTAATGAAAATATTCAAAACCATTTTATAAAGTATTAAGAACACTAAGAATATGCAATTGAGTCATGATCTTAATGTTTGATATTAACACTTAAATGGGAGAATCATGTGTGATAAAGCAAATTTACAATATGAATAAAAACACAAACGATCACTTAAGTTTTTGTCATTTCAAAATACATATGTCAATTTAAAGCTAACAATCTCCCCCTTTTTGGTATGACAAAACTTAAGGTAAATTTGCTTTAAAAATTCTTTGATGAAATACTCCCCCTCAAATAAAGCATGATTTTGTAAAGCTCCCCCTTAATATAAGCATGGTTTTCAAAAGAAGTTTTCAAACCCATTATTTCTCCCTTTTTTTGTCATAACAAAAAGAAGGAAAAATTATGCTCCCTCTAAAAATATGGCTTAATTAATGTGAGAATCAAGAAATATACTCAATCCAACAAGAAACATGTTAGTACATGG
Organism: Heritiera littoralis; assembly: GCA_031772115.1. Lineage (NCBI taxonomy): Eukaryota > Viridiplantae > Streptophyta > Magnoliopsida > Malvales > Malvaceae > Heritiera > Heritiera littoralis. The sequence goes on from JAPDPK010000073.1 coordinate 2,629,146, forward strand.
GACTAATAGCACAAATAAATAAGTCAATGTCCTTAAAGAATATGAGATGTTTAGGCATGTAAAAGACATGGCTTATGTTCCTATACCAATTGTTTATAAATAATTTTGCAAGAAGTTCCTAATTGGTAAATAATGAAGCAAGTTGTTTATAAGTTATCTATTGATTTCTCTAACTTGCTCATTTTAATTTTATCAAGCACCTAGATAGATCAATTGTTCTCCAAGGTCCAACTAAGGTACATGTCAATAAATGGTGATTATGAGCTAAACTTAGATGACATATTATATACATGAGCTCATAAATCATTTTCAAGAAAGAATGTGTATAGAATTAAATCATACATCAATTAACCACAAATTCTAGTACAATAGTGTCTCATGCAAAAGTGTCCTAAATGAATTATTCTCTGTTTGTCATTTCAATTTAAAGAAAAGGAGAAGAATTGTCAATTTAAAGCTCATACCAATTATTGCCAATGATTAACTTAGACATTTTGCATGATGCTAATTGTTATGTGTGGTGTGCCTAGTGAATAATCAAGTCAAACATGTAAGAGCACAATCACACACACCATCAAACATGCATATGGATTAATTAAACATTAGCAAATTATCATAATGTTTTAATCCATATTTATGTTCACAATTTTATATCATATGTAAGATTCAAGAATTTATATCATTTAAATGCACACATTTTCTTCCATAGCTATAAGCACTAAAATCCTATGCTCATTTTCCAATTCAAGTTTTTAACCAATTATGAGCAAGAAAAAGTTCAAGATTGTCAAATTAATCAAATTATAGTCATATCCTTAAGTGTTTTATCATTTAAGGTTCTAAGGGGTATATGCTATATATTGACCTTTAATTACTTATATTCACTAAATGTATAATTATCATGAAACCTAGTGTGGAATAGATGTGTCAAGCTAAGAGACATAATCCTATAAGTATGCTTGACTAAGATGAACTAAGGTATGAAAAATGTCTATTATGCATAAGTTCATCAAATTCTCACGAATCGTTGAAATAATTCTTGAAATAATGTTTAAGCATTCATTGAAAGTAATTCAAGATTATTTCAAGATTTATGCAACTCATGGGTGTCTTGAACAAGATAAATGATTTTGCACTTGTGAGCTCAATGAACATTGATTGTTGAAAATAATATCAATTTTTAAAGTTGAGGCATGATACCAATGAAAAATGATTATACAAATTGAAAAGATCATTAAAACGAGGTTAAGCCAATGAATTTTCAGTTAAGAAGAAAGAAGATATCAAGAAAATTAAGAAAACTTATCAATTTTTGCTTAAAAATGCAGAAATAAGCACATTTTGCCTAGAGGGATCTATCCCTAGAGTAAAGGGATTGATCCTTAAATTCCAGAATGCAATTTTCTGCATTTTTGTCCAAGGGGATCGATCCTTTATGTGAAGGGATCGATCCCTCATCCATATTCTGCAGAATTTTGACAGAAAATTCAACTTTTAAGGTGCCAAAACTTCATTTTTAAGTATTTTAAGTCCAAATAAAAGTTTAAACATTTGTGAAACATGATTTTAGACTTGTATGAATGAAAAATATGAATGAAAAACTATTTTAAAATAGATTTTGCCACTTTGGATGACATGGCATTTTGCATGAATGACATATTTGACATTTTAAAGCAAGAAAATATATTATCATCGCATTGCAAACTTGCTCAAATTACAGAAATCCAATAATGATTTCAAAATCATGTTGTATGCTTTCATCTAATCATTCAATGCCTCAAGAACTATCCATCAAACAATCAAAAATCATTTATCATGCCTTTTGTTCATTCATTTCACTCATAAAAGCATCAAAGATCATCAACGACCATATCATCAAGTCACAAATGATTTAATCAAATAAAAATTTTAAGGAGTAAGGAATTAAGCTTACAATACTCCTTTGCTTGAGAGTGCTTTGTCTTGATTTGTTGAATCAATCTTGAGCCATTCTTGGAAGAATTGTTGTGACCTTGCCAAGGATGGATTCCTAAGCTCTTCCTCTTTTTCATTGGCACAAGTAAACTTTATGAGAATGTGTTGAGCATTTAAACTCCATTGTTCCATTGTATTCCCATGCTCTAACACTCATACAACAAACAAATTTATGCATATTTTGGTACCCAAATTTTCTTGGGTCCATGAGAGTTAGAGTAAACAATTTTTGATCCTTTAGGAATCCATTTTAAACTTAATTCATCACTATTTACAGCATGCTTTGGCACCCACATTTTTCTAACTACTCTTCCTTTAAAAGTAGTTTTTCTATATGTGCATGCTTGTGAGGTGTGGCCTACCCTATTGCATAGTGAGCATATGAGAGATGTATCATGTATAGAATTTTTGCTCACTAGGAAATTCTTAAGATGAGTTTCTTTATGTATTGCATTATATCCTAACCCATCTTTGTCAAAGAAGGCTCTTTGGGTCTCAAGCATGTGATCTAGCTTTTGTTGACCTATGTAAAACCTAGAAAATAAGTTATGCAAATTTAAGTTCTTTTTATTCAACTTATTTATCTCTAAGTTGGCTTCTTCTAATTTCTTTTCTAATTCTAGCTTAGCATTTAATAACATTTCATTTTCTATTTTCAGTTTAGCAATAATCTTTCAATATTTGAAGTTCATGCATTGAAATTCATTTGCTAGTTCATTAAAGGCATTTTGTAGTTCACTAAAGGTATAATCATTATCTTCACTAGAACTAGAACTAGCCTCATCATCACTAATGGCCATAAAGCAAGAATAGGCTAACTCATCATCTTTGTTATCCTCATTGGAGCTATCACTATCGCTCCCTACAGCCACAAATGCTTTCTTCCTAGGCTTCCTATCATTTTCCTTCCTAAGTAAGGGACAATCTAACTTAGTGTGGCTCGGTTAATTACATTCATAGTATACTAATGGGTCTTTTTCTCTTCTACTTGACTCTCCTTTTTGATATCTCCTATTATTCTCTCTCTCCTTCATTCTCATGAACCTATTAAATCTTTTGGCAAACATTGCCATTTCCTCTTCTTCCTCATTTCCACTCTCATCACTCTCATCTCTAATGTTCTCATGAGTGGATGATTTAAAAGCTACCCCTACTTTCTTTGAAGGCTCTTCATTTCTTTTTAATTTCATTTCATATGTCAGTAGGGAGCCCATAAGCTCATCTAGGGACAAGGTATTTGGATCCTTAGACTCTTCTATTGCGGTTACCTTTGCCTCCCAAGATTTTGGTAAGCTATTCAAAATTTTCTTAACCATTTCTACATTGGAATAGGTCTTGCCTAATGCCTTAAGTCCATTGATTATGTCATTGAACCTAGTGTACATTTCACTCATGGACTCATTTTCTTTCATCCTAAAAAGCTCATAGTCATGTGTGAGCATTCTACTTTGGTTTCTCTAACTTGATTTGTCTTTTCATGTGTGATGGCTAATTTTTCCCATATTTGCTTGGCATTCTCACATAGGGAAACTCTATTGTATTCATTGGAACCTAATGCACAGAAGAGGGTGTGCATAGCCTTGGCATTCAATTGTGCCAATCTCATGTCATTTGTGTCCCACTTATCCTCACTCTTAGGGATATCCTTTCCATCCACTTTCTTCATTGGGACTTTGGGACCATTAACTATAACTCTCCACACTTCATAATCATTTGATTGCACAAGTAACATCATTCTTGTTTTCCAATAAAAGTAATTTTCTCCATTGAAAAGTGGAGGTCTAACTAACGAGTGTTCCTCTTCTCCTAAGGTTGTGCCTACATTCAAGTGAGCCATTTATGATCGTTTTACTCAATAGACGTTAATCTAAATCAATCTCGAGCCCAAGTTCTGATACCAATTGTTGGCTCTATAGGCTATACCGAGAGGGGGGTGAATCGATTTTTAACTAACCTTAAGGTCATTTTTCGGTTCCTCTAAATTCACTAGCCTTTATTAATGTTTTCTAAGTTCTGTAGGCTATGAAAGCATGCAATCCAAATTCAATACAATAAACACAAATATAATTGTAAGTAAATAAAGAGAGAAGGGAAAGAGAAATGTACGCAAGCGATTTATAGAGGTTCAGCAACCTTGCCTACGTCCTCTACCTTAAGACGCTCCCAAGGATTTTCCCCAAATTCACTAACTTGAATTTGTCTTTACAATCCCTCTTTTTCGTAGGCTCAAGAGTAACCTCTCTCTTTTTCTAGGCTCAAGAGTAACCTCTCTCTTTTTCTAGGCTCAAGAGAAACCTTCCTCTTTTTCTAAGGCTAAAGAGAAACCTCCCTTTTACAAGGTATGATTTGGTTTACAATGGATGTAATCAAAGAAGGCCTCTAAATAGGCAAATGATTACAAAGATTAAGCACAAAGAGAAACTTATACAATATTTGTACTAGGCTATACAAAGATGAAGAGCATGATAGAATATGAAGACATAGTAGCTCTTGTGATTTTGATAGGCTTGAAGAAGATGAAGAAGATGAAGAAAGATATTGCTTAGTTGTTTCTCTTACTTTCTTAAGCTTCCAAGCCTCTTTTATAGTCCCTTGGTTGGTTTTTTCAACGTTAGTAGGAGCCAAAACTGAATACAGCCATTGTATCTCATAGAAACTAGTTGTTAGAGGCTTTTTCGTGTAAAGGGATCGATCCCTTCCCTTAGGGGATCGATCCCATGCTTCTATTTTGCTTCCTGGGAGCATTCTGCCATTCCGGGATGGATCCCTCATCCTAGGGGATCAATCCTTCAAGTTTTTCCTGCACTTTTCTGGACCATTTTGGGTTAGAAATGATGTAGACTTTGATTTTAATTTATCCCAAAACATTTATGAATTTTATGGGAGTTTTTCATGACTTTCTCAAATGAAAACTTAGTCCAAAAAACTCGTTAAGTAATTTTCTAAGCTTTTGTTCAAATATATTCTTGAAAACATTACTTAATTAAAATATTCAAAACCATTTTAGAAAGTATTAAGACCAATAAGAATATGCAATTGAGTCATAGTCTTAATGTTTGATATTAACACTTAAATGGTTTGAGAATCATGTGTGATAAAGCAAATTTACAATATGAATCAAAATATAAAAGATCACTTAAGTTTTTGTCATTTCAAAATACATATGTCAATTTAAAGCTAACACAGTCCATTTAAAATTCTTTCTTGCCCTTATCGCTTTGAAGAACGGTAAACTCCTTTCCATTGATTTGGACAAAAAACGGTTTAAGGCTGCAATTCTCCTTGGGAGCCTTTGGACTTCTCTAATAGTGTTGGGTGGCTTCATGTCCAAGATGGCTTGAACTTTCTCAGGATTGGCTTCAATTCCTCGGTTAGTGATCATGTAGCCTAAGAATGTTCCCGACCTCACTCCAAATGAGCATTTGTTGGGGTTCAGCTTCATGTTGTACTGTCGTAATACTGCAAACACTTTTGCCATTTTCTCAGCATGTGATTCTTCTCTACGGCTTTTAATGATCATGTCATTCACATATGCTTCCATGGTGTTACCCAACAAGTCTTTGAACACTTTATTTACCATGCGTTGATATGTTGCTCCTCCATTCTTCAGACCGAATGGCATTACTCGATAGCAATATGTTCCGTTATCGGTAATGAAAGAAGTTTTCTCTTCATCTTTTCGGTGCATCACAATTTGGTAGTATCCCGAAAAGGCGTTTAGAAAACTAAGTAGCTCATATCCACAAGTCTCATCCACCAATTTATCAATTCGAGGTAACGGATATGAATCCTTAGGGAAAGCTTTGTTTAAATCCATAAAATCTACACATATTCTCCATTTCCCGTCGGCCTTCTTCACCATTACCACGTTAGCCAACCACTCAAGGTAATCGACTTCTCTGATGAACCCTGCTTGCAATAACTTCTGGATCTACTTATTTATAACCTGCTGCCTCTCCAGAGCAAATTTCTCTTCTTTTGCTTAACTGGTTTAACTCCTGGGACTACATTTAACCGGTGACAAGGAACCTCAGGATCGATTCCAGGCATATCGTCTGGAGTCCAAGCAAAAATATCATCATTTTCTTTCAAGCATCGAATTATCTCTTCCTTTGTTTTTTCTGGAAGCTAACGTCCCACATGTACCACCCTTTTTTCATCTTCATCATCTAATCGAACTACCTACATCTCCTCGTCAGGCTTCGACTTTGGTAGTTCTTTGATTGTAAAGGTTTCTTTTCTCTGAATTCCCTTGCATGTAATGGGCGCGATATAACACGTCCTAGCCTTCCTTTGATTACCTTTTACTTGTCCTACACCATAAGGGGTTAGGAACTTCATCAGCAAATAACAAGGATGTACTACTGCCCTCATGTCATTTAGCAATGGTCGACCGAGTATCATATTGAAAGCCACCAAAGTTTCCTTTACCACCATGAACATTACCTGACGAACAACACTCTTCGGGTTCTCTCCCAATGTGACAGGTAGTTGAACTACCCCTACTACCTTTACCTTTTCACCTGAAAAGCCATATAAGGGTGTACGCACAGGCTTCAGCCTATCCTCCGAGATATTCATCTTCTCAAAGCAGTTCTAGTAAATCAGGTTCACTGAGCTCCCATTGTCGACTAGAATTCGATTGACTGGATGCTTTGCCACAACCACTGAGATCACTATTGGATCATCATGAGGAACAATAATATCTCCCCTGTCGGCTGGCGTGAAGGTAATGGGCTCCTCATCCTGCCTCTCCTCCATCACCGAGTTGACCTGATAGGCTTGCCGAGCATAGGACTTTCGAGACGAAGAGGATATGCCAGCCAACGATTCTCTCCCAGATATCATGTTAATAGCTGGCCCCGTGGGCTCATTATCTTCCTCCCGATTCCTTCTGTCCACCCTTCTGTTATCATTTCTCCTAACGTCTTCATTTCTTCTCATGTTTCTTCTATTCTCATCTCTTCTGTCCCTAGGGTAATTCCCCCTGTTACGTGCGGGATAGTTGTTTCTGTAACTTCTTCACACAAATCGATTTATCTTACCATCCCGCGTGAGCTTCTCCAGCTGATTCATCAACTCCTTACATTTCTCCATCAAATGGCCATGTGCCGAGCAATAACTGCTAACATTGAAGCCCGAGACTTAGTAAGTGGAGTGTAAGTGGTGTATTTCAATGTAGGGGCCTTCTCAGGTTTCCCTAACACTCTAGAAGACCCTCCAGATGCTTCTCTTCCTTGCTTCCTTCCTTCCTTTTGCTCCCCATTAGATTCCATTTTTATCACTTCTTCCTACATGATGTACTTATTTGCTCGAGAGAATAGATCTGAGATTGTAGTCAGTTGGTCTAACGACAAGGACTCCTACAACTTTTCAGACCTGGTCCCTTGTAACATGGCTATCACGGCCACTCCCACTTGTAAGTCACGTACTTCCAAAGTAGCATCTCTAAACAGATCTACATAACTCTTCAATGACTCGTTACCTCCTTGTTTCAGGGTGAGCAAATAAGTTGGTTCTTTCTTCCTCTGGCTGTTCACCACAAACGCCTTAAGGAACTCACTTCGTAGTTGGTCAAAACAAACAATGGACCCCTTGGGCAAGTTGTTGAACCATTTCATCGCATGCCCAGTCAAAGTTAATGAAAAGGCCTTACACATTATCTCATTCTCCCATCCATGCAGTAACATGAGGCCCTCGTAATTCTGCATATGATCATAGGGACCGATTTTTCCCGTATATGCTATCATCTGTGGCATCTTGAATTTTGGAGGCAATGGTTTCTGCATTATAGCCGCAATAAATGGTACCCTTCTCTTCTAACTCTCTTCTGCAGACACCAACTTTTTCTCTTCCAGCACCGGTTCTATCATCTTCTTCATGTCCATAGGGAGAGCGAGTTGATTTCTATCCCTTTCGGCGTGGGACGAATCAGGCAAGTCTTCAACTAATATCTCTTTTCCTTTATTTTGGGGTGGACCACCACATGTCATCTGCGTGCACTAGGTGGGGTCAAACTCTGACCCGGCACTCCAAGTGCTTTCGTTATCACCACCATTCTTTCCAGTACCTCGAACACCATGTTCTGAGTTAGTACCAGCAAAATTCGACATACTACGGTGATGGGCGGAAGACGCTGTCGCAGCCTTAGCAAGCTATCGCCCAGCATTCTGTCGCATAGCATCAAGACCCTGTCGCCTAACACCTGTCGTGGGCCCAAACTCTGTCGCTGCCTCATACTCTCTTGGAGACCGTGCAACAAGATTTCTACTTCCAAACCTTGCTGCATCCTCCCAATTGTGAGCATCTCCCGCATGAGGCAACTCTTATGGCACGAGGGGTCCGTCTCCACATGATTAGTCTATCACCCTGTCCCCTGCGACGGCACCTCGTCGCTCGTCTCTCCTACAAGGTTCTATACGGTCGACAGTAAATTCAAATACGGAAGAACTCCCTTAAACAAGTCTACCAGCTTTCAACGCTTGAGTTGTCTCCTTGCTCTGTCGCCTTAGAGCTTCAAATTCTACCATGGTTATAGTCGTTCTCTCCTCTTCCTTGTTTTCTTGGGTTCTCTGACGAATCGATTGTTCGGGAGAACTCACAAAGTTCTCATCACTTCCAGCTCTCACATTATTTAATCTTGTTCTCACCATCTTGAAAGTTTTGATTGGCTTTTAATACGTTTCCCACAAACGACGCCAATTGTTGTTGCACAAAACAACAATTAATGCTTGTTGACGTCAATATTTGTCTTCTCTCTCCACGTGTCTCCAAAAAGCTTCTGTAAAAAAAGGAAAAGTCAGAGCAATACAGGGGTTGGTTCCCTGCGTAGACACTCCAATGCTTAAGTCAACCAAAGATTCTTGAAAATTGGGAAACATAAAAGCTAGAAGTCAAAAAATTAGATAACTGAATCATACGTGTAGCCTATTTATAGGTGAATAAGTTACCTTTATTGTAGAATAACCACATAGAGGGTGATTTCATCACTTTATAAGAGTTCGTGTTACAGTATGACTCTAATACGTCAAATTTGGGTAGCAGGGGTTTGTCGCCTGGCGGAAGACAGATGCGACACACACATAGGCGGGAGATGTCTATCACTAAGCGGAGGTCTTAGAACGGTGCCACGTGTATAAGGTGAAAGGATACTAAGTTGTGGCCTTTAAAGGTCTGTCGCATGCGACAGAACTTCTATCGCACGCGGGAGGGGTCTCTCGCAAGTGATCTCTTCGTGTCAACGATGTCTCTCGCTTAATGCCACGTGGCACATTAACTTTCTACCACGTGGCGGTCTTCCTGAGTTTTTGGGCTTCAATTTGACGTAACTGGGCTTTGCCATATCAATTATGAATAAATTGTAAAAAAATGTATTTTCTTAAAAAACTATACTACATTGTGAAATATTTTCTTCTAATTTTAATTTCGTCAATATGAGTTAAGTAACAAAATATTATATAAAAATACAATATTATATAGTAAATGTAACACCCCAAAACCACTATATAACAGAATATTCACTTGTAAACTCCACTTACTTACCGGTTGGGCTGTCTGTGATGCTTAACAACTTTTACTACATTATGAATTAATAAAGTCTCTTCCTTAAGATGTATATACATTCCCTTCGTATTTAAAGTAGTACTGTACAACTTTGCTGAATATATAAAGGAATATAACATACCTTCGATATCAAATCTCCGGAAGGTAAATCTCTTAGTTCAAATCAGTTATCTGTGGAGTGGAAAAATAAGGAGTGAGCGACAATGTGCTCAGTAAGGAAGGTGTATGCTGCTTTAAAAATAAAAGCTATAATCTCGAAAACCATTTAATCATCCTAACGATCACACTCATTAGGAAATAATAAATACAGTTAACATGAAAACAGGATTCACCAGATCCTTTCATAAATCTTTTAATTGAGACTAGGCAACAATTTAAATCATGCAAAGAACACAAGTCATCCGCTTTTGGGGTGCACCCGTAGGCCATCGCCCCTCACGGTTATCTCATCTAGATGTATGGCCATAATCTGTAGGTGGTCCTCGGGTCCACTTGCCAAGTGACCTCGAGACCGCTGAAGACTTGGCAGGTCCATCAGCCCTGTGACGCCCTAGGGTGCACTCGTTGGTCTCTTTGACCCGAGCCATCGCCCTAGATGGGTCACGCAAAGTATATGAGTGATAATGCATGAACTCATGGCCGAATGTCTCAAAATCAAGTTATCATATGTATCATTTCCATAAAATGATTTAGTTTCCAAAAGGGTTTATAACTAGTGAAAACAACCCTCAATTTCAACATTTTCTATGAAAGAAAAACACTTTTGGAGCTGATTCGCCCACGGCTAGTTCGTACAGGGTCAGCTCGCCCATTAGCCAATTCGCCCAAGGGACTACTCGCCCGAGAGTCTATTCGCCCAAGGGACTACTCGCCCGAGAGTCTATTCGCCCAATAAATTTGATATTTTCTATTTTCAAAAATAATTAAAATACTTCATTTTTCGTTTAAGAAATTACATTTTAAAACCGTTCGCCAGAGTCTACTCGCCCTTCATAGCTCGCCCTGACTAACTCGACAAGACGGCGAATAATAGTCGCCCGCCTTGTAGTTTTCAAAACAAAAGTATGGCTGGCTGATAACAGTTCACCCGCCTCTCACTTAAAACAAGGGTCGTCCGCCCAAACACATTAAAAAGGGTTCGCCCGACTATGGCTTACCCAGATTTCTCTTTAAAACAAGGGCACTCGCCCAGTTCTCATAACAGAGAGCTCGCCATTCGCTCGCCCGAGTTTCTGCCTTAAACAAACTACTCGTCCGCCCTAAGTAGCTCGTTTCACAAAACAACATATGGCGGCTTGTAGCTCGCCCGAAACCAAAATAATTTATCAAATAAATGCATGTCAGAAAATAAAACAATTTCTAATATTTTCTTAACGTTTTACTCCACAGGACATGCATTTGCATCACATACTACTTCCTTACCTCGTCGGGTGCAACCTTGCTTTTCGCCCGCCTTCCTCAATTCCCGTCTGCAAAGCATTTATTCAAATTATTAATATTTTTCCAAAAAGGATTTATATATTTTTTTTAATAATATGGCACTTTGGCGAGACTCAGTTCGCCATTCGCCCAACATAGCTCGCTGTCCCTTAGCGGCTTATTCATGGGAGTTCGCCCATGTAATGGAATACGTTGGCAACTTCTTTTTCTCCTACTCGCCCTACTGGCGGTCATCAACTTTTACATGGACGACCACTGTTATCGCCATTCTCGCCTTTTGGCGATCATTGGTCCTCGCCCGCCAGGACCACATACAGGCGAACTCATATAAGCATTTCCTTACCTCGTCCCATCCTTTGGGCGAGTACTCACCCATTTTGACTAGCAATTTCTACTCGCCCGTCGTTGTTTCCTTACTCATTCTTGGTTATTTTTCCATCTATTTTCTTATATATTTAACCTTATTCAATTTTAATCAGGCTATATCTATGATTAAATATCAAGAGAACTGTAAAACTATGAAACTCACCTTTACCAAGTTACTCCTCCAACAACAGAATGCTTTCTTGTCTTTCTTAGCTTTAGTTTGCTTGTTCCTTAACTCTTCAACGGTGAGAAAAAGGTTTACTGATAGAAGGATAAAACTCTATGGCTATGAAAGGAACGGAAGAACAAGGTGATCTTTGTAACAAACAGAATGGGCGAGAAGGATTCTGGAGAGAATGGAGTTCATTTCAATCCATTTCTTTCTCTTGAAGCCTCTTTATATAGCCGTTCCGTTTCACTTAAATTCAACACCCGTTTCCTTATCCTGTTTTCCTCATCATTTCATGCATTAAATTCTGTGGAAAACTGCAGCTAGTGGACTACGGTAAGAAGAAAATTCCCTGCAATGTGTTGAAAATTTTGTTTCTTTTTCCTCTTCTTCTCCTAGTCCACGCCTCTGCCAGTCACTCTTATTGGCTTGCTCCTCTTGCTATTAAATGCTTAGTCTCCTTTGTCAAATAAATCAACCGGCGAGAAATCCTCAGCGCCCCTTTCTTGGACTTTTCTATTTCCTTTTTTTGCACTTCTCTTCGCCCTGTCTCCTCCAGCCAACGTTGATTGGCTAACTCCCCATCCTTTTCCTTGTTTTGTCTTTTAGCCCTTAATTCTTTTGTCCTTCTTCTCCACGCCAATGTTAGCCATATTGAATAATTTTATCTCATCTCAATTAATGCTTTCATACCTTTTTCCCAAATTAATTCCAACAATTTCTTGTTACTCTTTAATATTTGTTTCTCTTTCTTTATACACTACACTATAAATCATCTCTTAGATTGAAAAGTGGAATTCACCTTCGATTTAATTTCACAAAATTTTTTTTTTTATTTCCACTATCAGTAACGTACACATATGGCATACAGTATAATAAAATTCGGATTTTACAGTAAAACCTCTCTAAATTAATACTTTTTGATCCATCATTAAATATTAATTTAGAGAGATTGTTAATTTTAAGGGTTTTTACCTTGTATGTTTTGTTCTAGAAAATGTGTCTCTTTAATTTTCACTTTCTTTAAACTCCTTCAATAACTCTATAACATTTAATTTCCTTAAAATCTCATTTGAGTGATAAACTCTTAAAATCTAGTCTTTGCAAATATATCATATGTAATATATTTTGTACTTTTCTAGTTTTTGGAAAAATAACAAAATCTTAGACACAGTGGCTATATGCAAATTATCATCTTAAAGTATTTTTTAAGTTCTTGAATGTTATATAATATAGGGTAATTACTGCATACACCGCTGATGAAGTTTTTTTTACTCCACAAGTAGTGTTAGGATTGTGACACATGTTCTATAAAAATATTTAAAAAATAAATAAATAAAAATAGGACATATGTCATGATCCTAATCCTGCTTGTGAAGTAAAAAAACTCATCGACGGTGTATAGAATAATTATCTTATAATATATTTTAATTTTTATCAAATTATTAATTTATGCTATAGTCATGACTAAAATTTTACTCTAGGTTTTAAAACGAAATTATAATTACTACGACAGAGGTATTTGTTAATTTTCTATAATAGCTTGAGTCGAGAGCATAATTTTTATTAATTTAAAAAAGTTATTAATTTCAAGAAAATTAATTTAGAGGGGGTTCTAGACTTCTAGTATAATATTGATCCAGTAACGTGAATTCTAGCTATACCATTAGGTGGGGTGTTGAGTAAACTTGTCTAAGGGTCGAGTAGCTCGTTAAACCCTGAAATTTAGCTCAATACTTTAATGGGCTTGTACCAAAAATAGGCCCAATGAACGGGCTTGGACAAAAAAAACTTAAGCCCAATGAATTTTCAAGTTGGCTTGGGCTTTGCCTTTGGAGACCTAGGCTCGACCCGACCCAAACATTATAATATTAAAATATTTTATATATTTTATTAAATATAATTTAATTATATGTATTTAAAATATTAATGATTAATAAATATTATATATATTTAATATGAAAATTAACATGTAAAGTTTGAGAAACCAAATTAAATTTTAAATGGAAAAAAGAATAAAATAAAAAAATAAAATCAAGCTGAGCCAGCTTGGGCTTGAATAATAAATTATACAAATGAGTCTAGGCTTAGATTCTTGCTTTTATTGGTATTCCATATGCTTTTATTGATAGAACAGAAAGTAAGTAATTTGTTTCAAGTACCAATAATATGACGTGACTTTATGAGAGTAAGTGTTAAAAGTTACTGTCAAAATTACACCGTCCTTGGCATTTCCCAAAGGCAAATTACCCTTTCTCTTCTTTCGCGACTCCAAAACCATTTTCTTTTTTCTTCTCTCATTAATTTTTTTTTCTCTTCCTAAAATTTCTCTATCTAATCTCTCTCAAATCTCTAACTCTTGTCATCAAAGTCAAAATGCAGAAAAAGGACTTGCCTGCACATCAAATTAGACCTGCTTAAAGACTACGTTACTTGCTCAATTCCGAAAGCCTGCTCGATATTTGGTTGAGCTTGAACAAAAAATCTAATGCAATTATTGGGTTTGGATAGAATTTTTAGGTCTGTTCAAAATTTGGGCCCGGCTCGAGCTTAACATTTCAAAGCCTGAGCCTAGCTCGTCCTAAATATGATATTAATTAAGTTTTTTTAAATATATTTACTAAGTATAATATAATTATATGCATATAAAACATTATTTATTAATAAACATGATGATAAATGTTTAATATGAAAATTGACATATAAATTTTGACAAATTAAATTACAATTTAAAAAGAATAAAAGAATAAAAAACAAACAAATAAATAAACAAATAAAATATAAAAAATAAATAAAATAATATTCGGACCAGGCAAAGTCAAGCTTGAGCTTGTATTATAAAAATGAAATTGCGGGCTGGACCAAGCTTAGACATATATATAAATCATTATTATATTTCTTGAACCCAATCCGAATTTGATCCGGCACGGCCCATAATCAAGTTTACATTAAAAATCAATACGTCTTCCTCCTAAATATTCAACTAAAATCTTTTTCGAATCACAATCTAGCTCCGTAGATAAAAGGACAAGAAAAAAAAAAAAGGAAAAACCCAGTTTGCCTAACCAAACCCGGAACTCGTTTTTGCTCACTAGTTTTTTTTCTGCTTTATTGCTATAGGATTTGTACTTCTTGTATTATGTGTAATTTTTTTGTGTATATTGGCTGTGTTGGTTCTGAGTTTTTCCATAGTTTGGCAGATATTTCTATTCTAGGTTTTGTTGTAGATGTGGAGTCGGGTTCAGAGTAAGGCTTTGAAAAATTTGCTGGGTGTGTGTTCTTGAATTTGTAAATCTCGGTTCTTGAATTTGAATGCTGAATTTTTTGGGTTTTTGAATTTGAATACATTATCGACGGAATAAAATATATTGCTGATGAAAATTTTCATCGGTAATGATATAAATTACAATCACTGATGGGGTATTTATGATGAAAAAATTCGATGGTAATACTCTTAAATTTAATAGTGTTAAAAACAAATAGTATATTTATCTATGAAATTATATTTTAGCAGAAGTACATAAAGATTGAGGTATTTGTCCAATTTGTATAGATAAATAATATTTTTATATATTTTAATTTCAATTATTAAATACAAATATTTTTATAATAACAACAGCATTTTAATGCTATTCGGGATATATTGCAATATCTATTCATCGCTTGGCGTTTTAAATTTTTTGTTCACTCTAAATTTCTTTTTTCTTCTATTAATTTTTATTCTTCAAATAATAAAACTATTCGTTTATTTCATTCAAATAATAATTCATAGGAATAGTAATGTTTTTTCAAAGCCAAGACAAATATTTTTATAATACAACTTGGCGAACACATAGAGCATCACATCAGTGACACAAATAGCCCAAATTAGCAAATTGCTTTCCTTGGCGAAGGAGTTTGCTATCTCTCAAGTGCAAAACATTTTGTCATGGCTCTCCCTTTACTATTTTTAAGGATCACCTTCTTTTAGCAAAGCGTTTTAAACTCTCTTTTCATTTCCCTGTAAATACAACATACCAACGTGCTGTATTTTTTCTTCTTGTCTACTTCCAATTTTTTTTTTTGGCAAAATTTGATTGCTTCCATTCTTCTTATGACTTCTGGAAACTTTATATCACTGGCAATGAGAGATCTTATCAACAGAAGGGGAAAGCTTTTTCGTTATCTGGTGATGAGTAAATGCAGCAGTTGGAATTCGGAATGTATCAGAGATTTTCTTTTTTTACTGAGAAGAAAATATAATTGATCAACAAGAAATCCAAGTAAGATTTGTTTTACAAAACTGTTCAGGAAGACCAGATTGCAGCCCCTTTGGTGAGCAGAAGAATTGCCTCTCTAGGAACAAAATCGACTGAGTTTGGTCCAGAGGGCGTGGATGACGGGCTGTGATGAATCTGTCAATCCTGTGCTGTCGGAACCAAGATTGATCCTGAGCAGGTAAGAGCGTTTCCTTCCAAACTCCCTGGCTCACAGTTGGCTGAGAGCGAGATATGCTGGCAGATCTTCAACCATGCACCAGGGCGGGTATTGATGTGTGGAGAGCGAAATCAGCGCCCAAAACTTCATTTCAGGCTCCTACTTTCGCATTGTCCACAGACAACTTCAATGGAAGAAGAGATGGAGGAGATGAAATAAAGGAGGTGAAGGTTTTTGTTGAGTTATTGCCAAACTGGCCTACTTTACGTTACATATTGTTTGATAGTGTTCAAGCGCAATGCTTACTTCTGCAAGGATCTTTCTTTTCATACTTGACGTGGTGTTGAAGCATTCTGTCTCATTGCGTGGCGTGATACATGCAGTTTCCTGACATTTTCATATTTCGTGGCATGATTTTACCGTTGAGCATCTATTGTTTACTGACTTGACCGACATATTGTTTGATAGTGTTCAAGTGTAATGCTTACTTCTGCAAGGGTATTTCTTTTCATACTTAACGTATTCTGTCTCATTGCGTGGCGTGATACATGCAGTTTCCTGACATCTTCACATTTCGTGGCATGATTTTACCGTTGAGCATCAATGTTTACCGACTTGACCGAAAGTAAGAAAAGGGGCAAATTACAATTAGGTGGCCTGATGGTCGCCATCATGCATCCTGACCTTTTTTGGGGTGAGTATCACGCATCCTGACTTGTTTTTTTTTTTAAAAAAGAAGAAAATGAATCGAATAAAGTAGTTAGATCCTGACTTGTTAATTGGATCTAATTCTTTATTCGATTCATTTTCTTTTTTTTTGTTTATAAAAGTAGAGCAACATTCAAGTTGGGTTCAAACATCAAATGCCTTTCATAGGAAAATTCATCTCAAGCTTTTCTATTAGACTGAAAGGGATAGCGTGAATAAAGCCCATTGTTTGAAGATAAAAAAAAATATAGGTGGGTGGATCGCCAGACTCTGGGAGAATCAAACAACAATCGCTCGAGTTCTCGCGAACCTAGCGTTGCATCGAACGATCACATGATGATCTATTATTTATCATCTTTTATTGTTTCTATAAATTGACCTCCTAAATTTGGAATCTCACACTGTTTATCATTCTAATCTGAACTGTATTAATTTTAAATAATAAAACGAATGAAAATATCTGTGATTACGTGTCACGGACAAGGCTTTTTCTTACTAAAGCGATTGGCCGCGCGGCACTTGAATGGTCTCGTCCATACAAGTCAGCTAAGATATCACAACCATCTGAACAATCAACAATCGAGCAACAAGTTAGATATGGGGCACGCCACGATATTGTAGGGCATAAAGAACTCACACATCATAACCACAGGGATTCCCGTAGAAAAAAGTTATTTTATTAATAATAGAGAGTTTACAAAAGATTACAAAAGGAGTTGGTTCTTCCACACCATCGTCGGGGCCAAGGAGGGCAGCCCTAAATGGGTGTGCTTGCACATACCTTAAACAGTGAGGCAGGCTAACATTCCGCCGACTACTCACCCCTCCTAAAGAGCTAAAGAGCTTTTATAGTTATGCTACCAGTAACCATAAAAATATTTGAAACGGGGACACTTTTCCTAATTCCATGGATTCTATTTTCCTAAGTCCACGGATTCTATTTTCCCCGATGCCTCTCTACCCGGTCATGGCCCTATACAAGGTTGGCTCATGACATTTTCCCCCACTCAATCTGTCCACGTCCTCGTTGACTTGGTTGCTTGGAACTCTTCGATCTTTTGTTTGAAAGCTTTCAGGTCATATTCCCTTTCCCAGCTGACTTCTTACGGTCCTAGGCCCTCCCATTTTACCAGGTACTCATGGATTAGTCTTCTTGACACCACGGAATGTCTATGAGCCAAGATTTCCTCTACTCAGTGTTTTGAAGGGGGCTTCATGCTGATGGCGGCCCTGGTTGTTATACTTCGGCTTGCATTTGTTGGGTCTGCATGATATGGCTTCAGGTTGCTCACATGGAAGACTGGGTACACTTTCATCCACTTTGGGGGATCAATTTTGTAGGAGGCTTGTCCCACCTTGCCAAGAATTTTCACTGGACCCTCATACTTATGCACCAATCTGCGGTCTCACTTCTGTAGAAATCTAAGCTATTCAGGCACTAGTCTGACCAATACCAAATCACCCACATTAAACTGTTGTGCTCTTCGACCCTTGTCCGCCCATTTCTTCATGCGCTTTGATGCTTTTTTCAAGTAAGCTCGAGCAATCTCGTTGTTTTATCTCCACTCTTTGGTGAAGTTGAAGGCTCAAGGGTTTTTCCTTTTATATGGTTCAAGAGAAGTGTGAGGCAATCTTGGTTGCTGTCCTGTAACTACTTCAAAAGGTCTCTTGTTCGTGGCGAAGCTCTTTCTAGAATTAAAACATAATTGGGCCACATCTAATAGCAGAGGCCAATTCTTCTGATTCGCTTGCACAAAATGTCTCAAGTACTCTTCCAACAACCCATTAAAGCGTTCTGTTTGCCCATCTGTTTGAGGATGATAACTGGAGGAGATGTTAAGTTGAGATCCCAAGATAGTGAAGAGTTCTCGCCAAAAGGACCTTGTGAATCTGGGATCTCTATCACTAATGATGCTCTCTGGAATACCCTAGTACTTGACTACATGCTTGAAGATTAGACGAGCTATGTCTTCCGCCGTACAGTACTTCTGGGCTGGGATGAATCTAGCACATTTTGAAAATCAGTCAATGACTACAAGGATGGACCTAAGATCACCGACTTTAGAGAGCCGAGCTATGAAATCTAAAGAGATGCTTTCCCAAGGTCTTGTTGGCATTGGCAATGGTTCGAGTAAGCCTGCTTGTTTCTTTCTTTCCACTTTGTCTTGCTGGTAGATAAGGCATGTCTTGGTGTAGTCTATCACATCTTGTCTCATATGTGGCCAATAATATCCTTGCTTTAATAGAGCAAGGGTGCGTTGCCAACCCGGATGGCCTGCCCAAGGAGATCATGACATTCCAGCATTAGCATCTGTCTCAGGTTTCCTGCTCTTGGGACAAATAATCTTGGACCTTTTGTTAACAAGGCCCCATTCTTACACCAGAAATACTTCGACTTCCCTTCTTCTACCATCTTCATTAAGGACTTAGCTTGGGGATCTTTATTCAAATTTTCTTCGATTAGCTTACGAATCTCTGTGGTCATCTTGGTAGCTAACATTGGGGCAATTCTTCTAAGTGCTGCTAATTCTGCCCGTCGACTTAATGCATCAACTACCTGATTGATACTCCCCGCTTTGTATTCAAAACGAAAATCAAACTCTGCGAGAAATTCTTGCCACCTTGCCTGTTTAGCTATGAGTTTCGGTTGAGTGAGGAAATGGCTAACGGCTGTGTTATCCGTCTTGACGATAAATTTTGATCCAAGTAAATAATGCCGCCAAGCCCTCAAACAATGGATTACGGCTAAGAGTTCCTTCTCTTGTGCTGTGTATCTTCTTTCAGCTTCATTTAACTTACGGCTTTCGAAAGCAACCAGGTGTTTTTCTTGCAAAAGCACTCCCTTAATGGCAAAATCTGAAGCATCTGTTTGTACTTCAAAGGGTTTTCCAAGGTCTGGGAGGACTAATACAGGGTCTTCGGTTAAGGTTTGCTTCAAATCCTCAAACGCCTTATGGCATTCACCCGACCAGTCCCACTTCTTGTCTTTCTTCAATAGTTTTGTGAGGGCTGTTACTCTATGGGAGTATCTTTCCACAAATCTTCGATAATAGTTGGCCAGTCCAAGAAATGAGCGAAGTTCCTTAACATTTTTCGGGGCATGCCACTCCTTAATCGCCTTAACTTTCTCCATATCCATCCGAATCTGCCATTGTTCCACAACATGGCCTAGGAAATGAACTCAGGTCTGAGCGAAGCAGCACTTCTCCCTTTTTACATACAACTGGTGGTCTTGAAGCCTTTTGAAGACTCGTCTCAAATGATCTTGATGTTCCTCTAGGGTAGAGCTAAAGACCAAGATATCGTCCAAATAGATTACCACAAATTTATCAAGGTAGTCATTAAATACTTGGTTCATCAACGTAGAAAAAGTAGCAGGAGCATTGGTTAGTCCAAAAGGCATGACTAAGAATTCAAATGCACCATACCGAGTTACACAAGTAGTCTTTGGCTCGTCTCCTTCGGTGATTCTAACTTAATGATACCCAGACCTTAGATCAAGTTTAGAGAAATACTTGGCCTGGCTTAACTGATCAAAGAGGTCCGCTATTAGGGGGATTGGATATTTGTTCCTCACTGTCACCTTCCGCTATTAGGGGGATTGGATATTTGTTCCTCACTGTCACCTTGTTCAAGGCTCTATAGTCCACACATAACGGTAAGCTCCCATCTTGCTTCTTTTGGAACAACACCGGTCCCAAACGATGCTTTGGAAGGTTTGATAAAACCGGCTTGTAATAGCTCATCCAATTGTTTTCTCAACTCGGCCAACTCTGGAGGAGCCATACGATAAGGTCCTTTTGTAGGAGGCTTTACTCCGGGGAGGAGTTTGATTTCATGATCTATCGACCTTCGCGGTGGTAGGACCTTTGGTAGTTGGTCGGGTATTACCCCTTTGAACTCTTTTAGCACCTGCCTTATCCCCTTTGGCACAAACTCTGACTCGACCCCCTCTTTGCAAATCGGCATGGCTATGTAGGAGGGCTCCCCTCTTTTTACTCCTTTCTTAAACTGTAAGGCTGAAATTATCTTTCCGCTTCTAGGGAGGATCGTGGCCGACATTACACATGGGCATTCCCCCAAGAACAATAGGCAATTAGTAGCTGGAATCGGGATCGCCTGAGCCAGCATCATGAAATCTAATCCCAAGACAACATCAAAATCGTCCATGGGGGAAACGGTGAAGTTGATGCCTCCTTCCCATGGTCTAAGTTTGGTCATCATGTTCTTAGAACTTCCACAAATGGCAAAGGCTGGTGAGTTAACCGCTTTCATCTACCTACAATCCTTACTAACCTTTAGACCACACCTCTTGGCCTCTTCGGGTGTGATAAAGGTATCGGTTGCCCCTGTGTCGACCATTGCCCTTGTAGATTTCCCATTAAGCATTACCTCCACGTACATCAAGCCCCTCTCAGGCTTTTTCTTCATTTAACTTAGCTGTGAATGAAGGGCGTTTAAGAATCGGATAGAACCTATTCTCGCTGGTTCTTCCATAGTCTCTTCGGCCACTGGCGGCAATTGGGGAGCTTCTTGGGTGGAAGTCCTTAGTGCATTGAGGGCACCTCTATGGGAACACTCAGCCACTCGATGCAGTCCTTGGCATATGAAGCAAGTTAATGGTTGTTTGGGCTTGAAAGTCGGAGCGTTATTTGTCTTAGATGGAGGGGCGTCTCTACCTAGTGGTCTCCTGTTTGCTCCCCCACTTGAGGGTCTATCCACCCTGGCCGCCTTTCCTCCGTTTCCGTAGTTGGAGTTACTACTTCTTGATGGAGGGTTCTTGCGCTTGCTTGAGCTGTCATTGTAATCGTTGAGGCGTTCGGCGGTAGCCATTGCTGTGGCTACGTCTTGTACATTCTGCCTTTGGATTTCTGTTCTAGCCCAAGGCTTAAGTCCCTCAAGGAAATAGAACATCTTGTCCTTTTCGGACATGTCCCTAATATCCAACATCAAGGTAGAAAAGCTCCTCACAAACTCTCGCACCGTTCCTATTTGCACCAATTCTCGTAGCTTTCTCCGAGCCAAGTATTCAACATTTTTGGGGAAGAATTGGTTCTTCAGCTCTTACTTTAGATCGCTCCATGTTTTGATGGGGCACTCCTCACCTGCAAATTTTGAACGCCACCATAACTTGGCATCTCTAGCAAGATACATCGAGGCCATTGCGACCTTTTCTTCCGCCGACTCTGTGCTCACCGCTCGAAAATATTGCTCGATGTCAAACACGAAATTTTCAAGTTCTTTTGCGTCCCTTGCTCCCTCATAACGGCACGGTTCTGGCACCTTAGCTCTTTTCCCCCTATCTACCGTGCTAGCACCAGCCCTGCCCATAGCTAGTTGAAGCACACTAATTTGAGCCTTGAGTTCCTCGAACTCTTTCTGAACAACTCTCAATGCATCTCTGGTCTCTTCACCCAAGTTAGCTGATGACTCAGATAGGTCCCGCTGGGCTGCTTCAATTTCCCCCAATCAATCGTTAGTGACCATGTGAGCTTTCAAGGTAGCCACTACGGCCTCGAGCTCCTCAATTCTCATTCTCGAGTCATCACTATTTCCTTTTCGTTTACTAGTGCAATTAACTAAGCTCGGATACCACGTGTCACGGACAAGGCTTTTTCTCACTAAAGCGATTGGCCGCGCGGCACTTGAATGGTCTCGTCCACACAAGTCAGCCAAGATATCACAACTATCTGAACAATCAACAATCGAGCAACAAGTTAGATATGGGGCACGCCACGATATTGTGGGGGCATAAATAACTCATACATCATAACCACAGGGGTTCCCGTAGAAAAAAGTTGTTTTATTAATAATAGAGAGTTTACAAAAGATTACAAAAGGAGTTGGTTCTTCCACACTATCGTCGGAGCCAAGGAGGGCAACCTTAGATGGGTGTACTTGCACATACCTTAAAAACAGTGAGGCAGCCCAACATTCTGCCAACTGCTCACCCCTCCTAAAGAGCTAAAGAGCTTTTATAGCTACGCTACCAGTAATCATAAAAATGTTTGAAAAGGGGACACTTTTCCTAATTCCATAGATTCTATTTTCCTACACGGATTCTGTTTTCCCCGATGCCTCTTTACCTGGTCATGGCCCTATACAAGGTTGGCTCATGACATCCTACCCAGTCATGGCTGTTGGATTATGCCCTTAGAACCATTCATTAGATGATTGACTTTGGCATTATTTATGTATCATGACATTTTATTTATTATAGTTCATTATTATATTTGTTTTATAACTGCGTAATGTAATCTTATATAATAATGTCCTTAGAATAGTAAAAACACACTATTCTTAAAATATCCCTAGTCAAGTATTATTGTGAACAAGGATAACAATGATACGATAAGACTAGTATGTGGTTGACTGATGACCATTGTCATGGATATAGGATATCAAGTCATCACATAGGTACATGTTAGAGAACTATGTATTGGATCGACCCTCCATGAGAACGCTACATGGATTGTTATATGAGTGTCGTAAGCGATTCTCATAGTGATGATGGTGTATGTGATCCTTTGACTTGAGATCATCAGAGATCCCAACATAGAGAATTGCATACTTTAATGCTGCTAGATGTCATTTGTAACAGGATGGACTATAAAGGTAGTAATTGGGTATGCCTTGATCTATGTAGTGGGATGTTGAGTGATCAAGATAGGATTTATCCCTCTTATATAACAAGAGTGATGTCTTGGGCCCTTTGATAGAGTGAGACTAAGAAATGCATTGCCGTGCTCGAATAAGTCAATATGAGATATTGATTTTATTTGTTTAATTAGTCTACTCAGGAATCAAGAAACGCTGATTAGACTATACAAGTGTGACACATTCCATGACTTGTGTCTAATCAAGACATCAAAGGATAAAGGGATTAGACTACACGGTAACATCTATCACGAGTAAGGTTATGTCGAGTCATTGACATTCTCGTTACATGGGTTGCAATGATGTGTTGCTAGATACCGCTCATTGCCTGTGACAATTTTGTCATTGCCATTGTTTTGAGAACCTATTGGGTCGCACACTTAGAACGGATCAATGAGGAGCTTAATTAATCCTATTCTGAATTGGGTTAAGGATATAACTAATCCTATTCTGAATTGGATTAGGGATATAACTAATTCTATTCTAAGTAGGATTAGAGTTCTGTTTGGCAGTAAATTTTAGGGTAAAATTTACTGCCTATAAAAGGATGTTTTCTAAAACATAGCCGTACAACAATTAAAAAAAAAGAACAGAAAAGTATTCTTTTAATCGAAGCTAGCAGTTCGGTTAAAAGAATCAAAAACGCTCCTTAAGGCTTCTGATCGTGAGATGTTCAAGAGTCGAGAGATCCGTTCGTGTGGATACCATAGAGGCAGGAACGAAAGGTTGTTGCTTATGACTCGACCAACGACAGAAATCAGAGAAAACGTTAGGTAAAATCTCGAAACCCTAATCAGGCAACTCTCCGAATCGATCCTGGTGGAGGCCGAATGATTTAAATTCCGTTGCATGTTTGTTTCGGTTTCCTTCAATGGCCCTGTACAAGGTTGGCTCATGACATATTTGTGTAGTACTTTTTTCAAATTTTTAATTACTTTTAGCCTTTAATTTTTATTTATTTAGTTCATTAGAATGCTAAATCTTTTTAAATCGGTACATATTAAAATATTTCCCATTAACGTGTTTAAAGTGTAACAAATTGACGTTGGTGAGAATATCTCTATATATAGAGGAAATGCATTATTGGAAACGTCAAACTTCTATTCAAAGGATTTTCATCCGTAAATGAATGAAACATCTTTATGTAGGAGGAACAGGATGTGCAACCGCAGGCTCGCAGTTGCAACAGGGATGCTCTCCAAGACAACATGGAGAGTAGCAAATCGCTGTCAGGTATTTATATTTGACCTCATGTTATTTTCATTATAATTTTTCTTGTCTATTCACTATTACTGGTTTCATGATTAACATAAGAAATTGGGAACCATTTGAAGTAAATCGCCAGAAAAGATGTAAAGATTTTCTAACTACGGCCTTTGCCATGACAACTTTAATCTCTTACCGTACTTATAGAATGACAATCTCTCTCTCTCTCTCTCTCTCTATATATATATCAAGAAAATTTATTGACATTAATTTCACATTTGATAAATAAAATAAACTAAAAAAATTGAATTATGTAATTTTTTTTTTGTTTACTAATTTTTAGTACAAAACTAAATTAGTTTTACGACAGATGCTTAAGCCAAAGCCTCCCTAACATTCGCTTTACTTGAGCTTCAAGAACAACCTCTGTAAAGCTTCCCAACAGCTTTTCTTTCAAACCAATACTTTCCTCGAACGAAGCCCGAACCTTGGAAAATTAAACATTTGATTATATCTCACTGCACGAGATGTGATATTTAGATTTTAATGCTAAGTTATAACATATTCTTCTATTTTTACCTGTCTACATCATATGTAGACTCGAGATTTCAAAGTCGTCGTTAGACTCTTATCAGATATTTTATTTTGTAGCAGAAGAAGAGGAGGTTGACAAACCTAAACTCTCGCATGAAAATCCTAAGAATGGATATGGAACAAATAGGCGAAGAACAAAAAAAGATAAAAGAGGGGCAAAGACAAGTAAGAGCAAAATTTGAAGCCATTGAACTGGAATGTGAGCAGCTTCGAAAAGAGACTATCCTCATTACAAGACAAAGTGTCAGCACCCAAATCCGCCTTGCTCTTATGTTCCAGATCCTCAAAGCAAGAGAAGACCACGACTTTTCGAAAGCATCACAACTCACTAGTGCTCTTCGGTCATTCTCTTCACAATTTCAGTTAAAATTCTGTAGAAATATATTTTTTGTTTCATAACTTTTGATTTGTGCTAATATTACCTTTCCCATTTTCTTTCACTACAGTGAACTTGTAGCGAGGGAGAACTAGTTCGATAGTCAATCGATGAGGCATGCTATAATAAATGGTGAAGTAGACTCCATTGTGTCTGAGTGTTCGTTATTATCTGTTTTTGCGTTTGGGTGTTCTACTGGAGTTAAACCAATATTTGTAATTATTACTATTATTATTTATCTTATGTACTTTAGTTAATATTTCATTATGAGTTATGTTATTAGTGGATGTTTTATAGTCTGACTTTGTTATTTTGTTTAGTATAAATATATATTTTATTTGAGTTTATGTATGATGCATTTATAGTTTGCAGTTTTTAGATATTGTCAATCAATCATAAGATAACACCTTATATGCAGATCCTTTAAAATAAATAGTAACAGAATTTTAAAATTTATTTTCAGAGGCCAATACACTTTTAGACTATACTCATTAGTGAGATGTTACCTTATAAGTGACTGATAATATATAGAAATTATATACTATCAAGTCATGTTTGGTACATTGGATAATGATAGGATAAGATAATATAAGATTATGGATATGATAAGATTAGAATATATAATCTTATCTTATGTTTGGTGTGTACAAGGATTAAGATAGGATAAGATGATTTTTTGTCTTTCTGTAACATCCCGTTACCATATTTTTCACGTATTTCCATACTTGTTTACCGGTTGGGCTGTCTGCGATGCCATTAACATTCAACAGTAATAGTGACAAATGATAAACATTTATCTATTTATTATGGAATATGAAATTTCTTTTTCATTATTCCTTACATCTGACATCCCCTATTAACCTTTATTGCACTAAGGTAGTACTGTATACACATGTCTGAAATGTAAAAGAGGAAAGACCGTACCTGTCACGTTTAACGTGCCATGCCTCAGTGCTTTAAGCATAGCTATACCCATCTGAGAGCTAATTCTCTCAACTCCGCGTACTTCTTATCTGTGGAGTTAAAACAAAAGGGTGAGCGATTTATACGCTCAGTAAAGGAAACATATGCTGCTTTAAATAAAGCAAAACTATATATCACCATTCATTTGTTCTTTTCTTAACAATAACCCAGTAGAAAAGAAAATGGATATATAGTAAACAATTCTCTTAAAAACACCATTCAAAACACCGACTAACAGTTTACTTTAAAATGTAGTAAACACTATCGAGGATTTCAATAATCCACATAGTAAATAGAAACTGATAAGTTGAGACTAGGCAACAAATAAATCATGCTATCATCGTTTCTCCCTCCACCTTGGGAGAACGAAACCTGCCGCTTTTGGGGTGCACCCGTAGGCCATCGCCCCTCACGGCTATCTCAGATCTATGGCCATAATCTAAAGGGGTCCTCGGGTCCACTTGCCAAGTGACCTCGAGACCGCTGATGACTTGGCAGGTCCATCAGCCCTGTGACGCCCTGGGGTGCACTCATTGGTCCATTGACCGAGCCACCGCCCCAGGTAGGTCACGCACTAGCAACGCATGAACTCAGGGCCTAAAGTCTCAAAATCAACTTTTATATCTCATATATCATTTCCACAAAATGATTTGATTTCTTATAAAACAATAAAACACCAAAACAGCCCATAATCTCAAGTTTTAAAACCTGCTCGCCCATGGTCAGCTCGCCCGAAAAGACTCGCCCATGGCAGCAGCTCGCCCATGGCGGAGAACATGTATTCGCCCGCCCTACTTGGACTTTAATCGACAAGCAACTTTGGCTCGCCCTTAGTGGCTCGCCCCTTAGGCAACTCGCCCAATGGTCACTCGCCCCAAAAAGATTTCATATTTTTATTTTTTGAAATATTTAAAATTATTCATTTTTCGTTTAGGAAATTCCACTTTAAAATCGTTCGCCAGGGTCAGTTCGCCTTTCATAGCTCGCCCTGACTAACTCGACAAGACGGTGAATTAGTATTCGCCCGCCACTTAGCTTTTCAAAAACAGATATCTTGTTAATAGCAGTTCGCCCGCCTTCAGTTTAAAACAAGGGCCGCCCGCCCAACAGCTTAAAAAGGGTTCGCCCGACTATGGCTTTACCCGGATTTCTCTTTAAAACAAGGGCACTCGCCCAGTTCTCATAAAAGAAAGCTTGCCACTTGGTTCACCTTATAGTTTTCTTTAAAACGGTTTCGCCCGCCCTTGCAACTATAAACGGGTGTATAAAACTATAAAAGGGCTTGGCTTGCCCGCCAAAACCAACTCGTCCAACATAAAAATACAAGGACTCGCCCGCCCTGTATCAGTTCACCGAAAACAACATATGGGTCGGCCTTTAGCTCGCCCGTATCAAAATAATTATCAAAATAACTTTTCTCAAACAATGCATGTCAGAAAACAAAACATTTAACTTCATGTTTTCATAAAACTTACTCCACAGGACATGCATTACCTCACACATTTCCCTTACCTTGTTCAACGAAGTCTTGCTTCGCCCGGCAATCTGTTCGCCCATAGCTATTCCCAATTATTGGCTGCAATTATATATATAAATTTCATTAATATTTTCTTTATATAACACGTGGCGAGAACAAATCAAATAACTACTCGTCCCTCAGAGTACCAATTAGCTCGCCCAGAAGAGCTCGCCATTCACAAAATGGCTTCCACATGGAAGTTCGCCCGCCATTTCTCACGAAGCCTTCATTGGCTAACTGTGGGAGTTCACCCACAATCCTTTTCGCCCAATGCCTTTGTCTTTGAGCTCGCCCGTCATTCACTTCAATAGAATTGGGCGTTCTCGCCCACTAAATTACCTTGGCGAGTACTTAATATCTATTCGCCTAATTGGCGATTACTATTTTCAACTTGGGCGATCACTGTAGTCGCCCTTGTCGTCACCTATTCCCTAATTTTCCTTGTTTTCCTATTTTCCAAGGATCTAACTAAAACCAAGACTGTATCTATGTTTATTACTGCATAAATCATAGAAATCTATCAGTGAACATCAAGAAAACCTCAAAATTATGAACTCACCTCAACCAACTTCACTTCCAGAACAGTTTGCTTCCTGTTTCATGTTGGCCTTTCTTTTGCCTATTCTTTTAGCTCATCAAGTTCAGAAGAAAAGGTTTTTGCAAGCTGTTTTGCTTGTTTAGCCAGCTTAAGGGTGAAACTCAGTAGATCAAACATGGCAGAGAAATGGAAGAAACAGAGAAATAGCTCTCGTGAAGAAACTGAAATTGGCTAACTCGTTTTTCATCAATTGTCTCTGCTTATATAAACATTCTCAGCCAATCAATAGCCACCACCTGCCTCTTATCCTGTTTCTTCATCATTCCTCACGTCTATCAGGCATTTAATGCATGAAGAAAATCTGCATTTACAAAGGGCGAGAAAGTCTTCCTTTCACACTTTTTTTTTCTTCTGCTGCAGACTTTGTTTAATTCCTCAACCAATAGGGCCGGCGCCTTTGTTGACTTTAGCATCTATCTATTAAATGTCTTCAACTGTGGGGCGTCCATGGTCAATTTTTGCTGCACACGTGTTTTGAATCTATTTTCATTTTGTCCACAAATGTTGCTTCGAGTTCGCCCCTCTAATTTCTGAGGCCTCAACTCACCAATTCATTTTCAGTTCGCCAACAAAATCAGGTTTGCCTATGCAATTGTTCAATCTATGTAGGCGATTACATGTCTTCGCCCATTTGAACGATTATCCCAGCAACTCACTTGGCTAATAAGGTCATAAATCATACTCGCCCAACAAGCCATTGTCCAACTTATCATGATCATTGGCGAATATGCTCTTGCTCGCCCATTGGCGAGCCACATTCTCATGGTACTCGCCCGTCGAGTATTTCACCTAATTGGCTCCGTTCTTATCACAAGTTAAGGAGCTTTTCACCTTTTTGGAAATTAACATTTATTATTTATTTAATTTCCATTATCAATTTTATGAATTTAGACTCTACAGTAGTGTAAAATCGGATCTTACATTTCTCCCCACCTTAAGAAATTTGGTCCTCCAAATTTCAACCGGACCTTTCAGTGAAGAAACTCTGGATACTTCTTATACTTAAGGCTTTTAAATTTCCAAGTAGCCTTATCCTTAATATTATACCATCAAAGCACCTTAGCCATAACATGATCTTAGATCACAGCACTTTATCACTGCAATTTATCTTTCGTATTCAAAATCCGTACCAATTTCTCAACGTAATTCATGTCCTCTCTAATCTCTAGGACTCATCTCAAATCACGTGAGAAGGATATGGATGATACTTTCTCATTATTGAAACATGGAACACATTGTGCACTCCTGACAACACGGGAGGTAGTGCACAACTTTCACATGATCTAAGATCTCCAACGATCCAATGCATCGGAAACTCGATTTCCCTCTTACTATGCATCTCAATGGTGAGACCTTAATATACATAACCTCTTGTATATCCCAAGAAGTCAAGTCGAAAATAATTTTCGATCTCCCATTTTCTCATGCTATCGTGGATTATATCGTCTGCTAAATAACTTCCTTCAAGTGCTATGTCTATACTCTCTTGTGGCCATTATTATCAACAAACTCTGCCAGGGTAGAGGATTATCCCAGGAGCCTGTAAAATCAACTGCACCTGCTCACACCATATCCTCGAGCGTCCATCTCATACGCTCGGACTGTCTCTCAGTCTGCGGATAAACTGCGGTGCGAAACTCAATCGGGATCCCATAGATTCCCGTAATCTCTCTCACACTGAGATACGAAGTGGGACTCCCTATCAACTATAATGCTCACTGGAATACTATAAAACCTCACCATTTCCCTGACATATAATCCGGCCAAGGCATCAATTAGCTCAACAAATTCCAAAATCAAGGAATGAGCAGACTTACTAATATATCCACAACCATCCAGATAGTAATTTACTCTTTTCAATTTTTCATTGAGTATGGGAAGTACTTCTAATATAGGTATTTTTTTTTTTCTTCCTTATCACTTTTTTTCAACTCTTATTTAATCTCGTCTCTTCAGGCCATCAATAATCATCCTTTTGGCGCTCTTCCGCGCTCTAGGATTATTCTCTCAAGTGAGTTGGCGATCACCAGTTCGCCCACATCTCACAACATGTTATCCGGTATTGAGCGATCACCCCACTCGTGGGTCGCCCATCCCAAATTTTCTCTCAGTCCTGAAGAATCTCGGGTGTCTTTTCTCAAAACCAATTTACACTCCCTCAAGTCTTTTATCATCCTTGAGAGTTAGTAACTCATCTATACTATTTGTCACTTATCATCTCACTTTGGTGCTTAGTCGATAATAATATGGAGACTATCCTTTAGATAGTTTTAATCAATTGTACGTAATTGTCCCAGTAGTGTCTGAAATACCACGCACTCGCTCTCAATATATCCCGGAGCGTCCACACAATGCGCTCGGATATCTATATCTATCTGAGGCGGTGCAAATCAGTAAAAGTTTGGAATCTCAAAGCCTCTTGCTATTCTCTCAAAGCATACGGCAAATCAGGGATCCCTATCACAAGTACCCACTTACTGGAACTTCACATACTTCCTCTCTGTTTCCACCAATGTATATCGACTAAGGCACTTAATATATCCCGAAACCATAATCACTTCTATAACATCATGGTTCTTTCGGATTCTTCACTATCTCACAGTGATTGTTTCATGATTAATCTAGGACGACTTTTCTTTTGCAGACCTTAATATTAGTCACCGATTACGTCTCGGTAATCATTTTCCCTTCGATCACTTCTCTTATCTCTAGTGATCATTTTCGAGATTAGCAGTACTTCTTGTATCTGCTCCTCTGAGTATGACACTTTCATGGCTTGTCATTAATTCCAGTCATATCTACATCATGATCAGAGGAAATCACATTTATTCATATACTTGGGAACTACCTCATAACTTGTGTTCCCTAGTCATTATATGACTTGTCTTCTCAAGACAATTTCTTCTTCTTTTACATTCATCACCACTATCGTTTTTTTTTTTTTTTTTTTTTTTCCACTTAATATGGTACTTTACTGTCACTATCTCATAACCATTTCGAATACTGTATCCACACATACCCATTCACTTCTACTTTCTCCCAATTAAGTATTGGATCAATAAGGTAGCAACTTCCACAACCTCTTCAACAATTCCTTTGCGCTGTACGGGTAAAACTCATAATTTTTATACCCCAATAAGCACACTTTAACCTCACTTAAGTAGTAAAATCATTTACTCAGACAATTTTAATGTCCACTTAATCAGTTGAGACCTCACGTCTCTAATATACATAGTTCAATTACAACTCATGGTTACTGACTTAACAATAAGGTTTTTCCATACCTTATACAGCAATATTGCTGATATCAATATACATGTTTACTCTTTTTAAAATCATCCTAGTTGGCTCTAGGCACACAAATAGGAAGGATACTACAGTCGGCTAGGGATCCAGATAGAATATGATAGGTATTTTAGAATACCATACTTGTTCCGGAACCTAGAAGCAACTGTAGAGAATATTAATCTTATTGTTTTCAAAACGATAAAATTTTCGTTTTTCATCAGTTATAACAAACCAGTTTTATTCTTTACTCATCAATCTCTCAAAGTAATTTCTCAAGCTCTACTGATTCACTAATAAGAACTTACAAACAATTCCTATTTCACTTCACCAACCTCTAAGCTTGTCAACTAAATCTCGATACCAACTTTATAATTTTTGGCAACTACGAGACCTTTCATTTTCTTGGCGATTACAGCTTTTGTTCTGTTCGCCACATTGCTTTGACTCATTTCATATTGTTGATCAGATTATTCACCATACTCTTTGGACGATCAGGATTCTCGCCTACTTAGTAGTTCATATTATATTAGCGGACTCATTTAAGTCCTTGCCATCATCTAACTCGCCCACATCATTGGTGATCATGCATTTGCACGCCCATTGGCGAGCTATCCCAATGTAGTTCTCGCCCATCGAGTATTTCTCATAAATCTCATAATACCACGGTTCTATGGATATCGTAACGGACCAGCCCAACCGGCCATGGCAACCCCCTTTTTGGGCCCATCGACAACGATTGCTGTGACATCGCTACTCATACATACTATCCTCTTTGGCGATCACCTCGATGCCCGGTTCTTCGAACCGTGCTCGAGTTCGCCTACCTCAAGGTTTTCTTTCTCATCCACAGACTCAAACACTTGACTTCCTCAAATGTCAAGTCACTACTAATATTCATTCTCCTAAAACATAAGGAGTATATATATATATATCCAGTATTATCATAATCGATTTTATATCATTTTTTTTTTACACAATTCACCTTTTTCAAATCCAGACCCCAGAATCTATAACAAGGCTGACTATTTCACGACCTCTCATAGCTTGTACTCTGGGTCACCTTACTTATCAATATATCAGTGGGGTCCACAGTAGAATTCATCCTTTATACCATCAAATACTCATACTATTTCACCATCAATTTGTATTTTAAATCCATTCAATCCCTTATAACTTCGAAAGAAAACCTGTCAATATAGGAGTATATTCATAAATTTCCCTTTTCATCTCAATATCATTTTCAGGATCTGAATTCGATATGGACAGAGAAGTCCTGGTGGGGCCCTCACCGAGTTCCTCACTGTACCTTATCGAATAGACCCGATATAATGATGATAAGATCGCCTATCTCATGCAAAATTTCCGGATTACTATCTCTATTAGTAACCCCTAATTAGTCAACTTTCATCATATTTCACCACTTAATTCATTTCACAGTCATTCGACTCCTCTATACATTCAGACTATACAGTACTACAGGGGATGTTAACCTTTCTCAACACTTCCCATGCTAAAGGCATCAACAGACATCAGACCAACTCAAGCTCTGATACCATTAATCTGTAACATCCCGTTACCATATTTTTCACGTATTTCCATACTTGTTTACCGGTTGGGCTGTCTGCGATGCCATTAACATTCAACAGTAATAGTGACAAATGATAAACATTTATCTATTTATTATGGAATATGAAATTTCTTTTTCATTATTCCTTACATCTGACATCCCCTATTAACCTTTATTGCACTAAGGTAGTACTGTATACACATGTCTGAAATGTAAAAGAGGAAAGACCGTACCTGTCACGTTTAACGTGCCATGCCTCAGTGCTTTAAGCATAGCTATACCCATCTGAGAGCTAATTCTCTCAACTCCGCGTACTTCTTATCTGTGGAGTTAAAACAAAAGGGTGAGCGATTTATACGCTCAGTAAAGGAAACATATGCTGCTTTAAATAAAGCAAAACTATATATCACTATTCATTTGTTCTTTTCTTAACAATAACCCAGTAGAAAAGAAAATGGATATATAGTAAACAATTCTCTTAAAAACACCATTCAAAACACCGACTAACAGTTTACTTTAAAATGTAGTAAACACTATCGAGGATTTCAATAATCCACATAGTAAATAGAAACTGATAAGTTGAGACTAGGCAACAAATAAATCATGCTATCATCGTTTCTCCCTCCACCTTGGGAGAACGAAACCTACCGCTTTTGGGTGCACCCGTAGGCCATCGCCCCTCACGGCTATCTCAGATCTATGGCCATAATCTAAAGGGGTCCTCGGGTCCACTTGCCAAGTGACCTCGAGACCGCTGATGACTTGGCAGGTCCATCAGCCCTGTGACGCCCTGGGGTGCACTCATTGGTCCATTGACCGAGCCACCGCCCCAGGTAGGTCACGCACTAGCAACGCATGAACTCAGGGCCTAAAGTCTCAAAATCAACTTTTATATCTCATATATCATTTCCACAAAATGATTTGATTTCTTATAAAACAATAAAACACCAAAACAGCCCATAATCTCAAGTTTTAAAACCTGCTCGCCCATGGTCAGCTCGCCCGAAAAGACTCGCCCATGGCAGCAGCTCGCCCATGGCGGAGAACATGTATTCGCCCGCCCTACTTGGACTTTAATCGACAAGCAACTTTGGCTCGCCCTTAGTGGCTCGCCCCTTAGGCAACTCGCCCAATGGTCACTCGCCCCAAAAAGATTTCATATTTTTATTTTTTGAAATATTTAAAATTATTCATTTTTCGTTTAGGAAATTCCACTTTAAAATCGTTCGCCAGGGTCAGTTCGCCTTTCATAGCTCGCCCTGACTAACTCGACAAGACGGTGAATTAGTATTCGCCCGCCACTTAGCTTTTCAAAAACAGATATCTTGTTAATAGCAGTTCGCCCGCCTTCAGTTTAAAACAAGGGCCGCCCGCCCAACAGCTTAAAAAGGGTTCGCCCGACTATGGCTTTACCCGGATTTCTCTTTAAAACAAGGGCACTCGCCCAGTTCTCATAAAAGAAAGCTTGCCACTTGGTTCACCTTATAGTTTTCTTTAAAACGGTTTCGCCCGCCCTTGCAACTATAAACAGGTGTATAAAACTATAAAAGGGCTTGGCTTGCCCGCCAAAACCAACTCGTCCAACATAAAAATACAAGGACTCGCCCGCCCTGTATCAGTTCACCGAAAACAACATATGGGTCGGCCTTTAGCTCGCCCGTATCAAAATAATTATCAAAATAACTTTTCTCAAACAATGCATGTCAGAAAACAAAACATTTAACTTCATGTTTTCATAAAACTTACTCCACAGGACATGCATTACCTCACACATTTCCCTTACCTTGTTCAACGAAGTCTTGCTTCGCCCGGCAATCTGTTCGCCCATAGCTATTCCCAATTATTGGCTGCAATTATATATATAAATTTCATTAATATTTTCTTTATATAACACGTGGCGAGAACAAATCAAATAACTACTCGTCCCTCAGAGTACCAATTAGCTCACCCAGAAGAGCTCGCCATTCACAAAATGGCTTCCACATGGAAGTTCGCCCGCCATTTCTCACGAAGCCTTCATTGGCTAACTGTGGGAGTTCACCCACAATCCTTTTCGCCCAATGCCTTTGTCTTTGAGCTCGCCCGTCATTCACTTCAATAGAATTGGGCGTTCTCGCCCACTAAATTACCTTGGCGAGTACTTAATATCTATTCGCCTAATTGGCGATTACTATTTTCAACTTGGGCGATCACTGTAGTCGCCCTTGTCGTCACCTATTCCCTAATTTTCCTTGTTTTCCTATTTTCCAAGGATCTAACTAAAACCAAGACTGTATCTATGTTTATTACTGCATAAATCATAGAAATCTATCAGTGAACATCAAGAAAACCTCAAAATTATGAACTCACCTCAACCAACTTCACTTCCAGAACAGTTTGCTTCCTGTTTCATGTTGGCCTTTCTTTTGCCTATTCTTTTAGCTCATCAAGTTCAGAAGAAAAGGTTTTTGCAAGCTGTTTTGCTTGTTTAGCCAGCTTAAGGGTGAAACTCAGTAGATCAAACATGGCAGAGAAATGGAAGAAACAGAGAAATAGCTCTCGTGAAGAAACTGAAATTGGCTAACTCGTTTTTCATCAATTGTCTCTGCTTATATAAACATTCTCAGCCAATCAATAGCCACCACCTGCCTCTTATCCTGTTTCTTCATCATTCCTCACGTCTATCAGGCATTTAATGCATGAAGAAAATCTGCATTTACAAAGGGCGAGAAAGTCTTCCTTTCACACTTTTTTTTTCTTCTGCTGCAGACTTTGTTTAATTCCTCAACCAATAGGGCCGGCGCCTTTGTTGACTTTAGCATCTATCTATTAAATGTCTTCAACTGTGGGGCGTCCATGGTCAATTTTTGCTGCACACGTGTTTTGAATCTATTTTCATTTTGTCCACAAATGTTGCTTCGAGTTCGCCCCTCTAATTTCTGAGGCCTCAACTCACCAATTCATTTTCAGTTCGCCAACAAAATCAGGTTTGCCTATGCAATTGTTCAATCTATGTAGGCGATTACATGTCTTCGCCCATTTGAACGATTATCCCAGCAACTCACTTGGCTAATAAGGTCATAAATCATACTCGCCCAACAAGCCATTGTCCAACTTATCATGATCATTGGCGAATATGCTCTTGCTCGCCCATTGGCGAGCCACATTCTCATGGTACTCGCCCGTCGAGTATTTCACCTAATTGGCTCCGTTCTTATCACAAGTTAAGGAGCTTTTCACCTTTTTGGAAATTAACATTTATTATTTATTTAATTTCCATTATCAATTTTATGAATTTAGACTCTACAGTAGTGTAAAATCGGATCTTACACTTTCACCGTATTTGCTATGTGTAAAATTAAAAGCAGTATAATATTTTCTAATAAATGATTTAAAAATTTTAATTATTTTTAAAAAAATTAAAAAAAATTGTTCCAGAAAATATTATTTTATCAAAATTATAGTTTTTTTTAATAAAAAGAAGAAAAAAAAGAAAGAAAAAGAAGTAAAAAATGAAAAGAAAGAAAAATTTTGGATTAATTAATTAATTAAACAAATATCCTTATTATTATATTAAATGTTTAAATTAATTTTTAAATACAAATTATAAGAATGAAATGAATAAAATATGAATATTTATTTCTAATTTCTAAACTTATGGGATTAGAAATAATCATTACCTTTCGGAGAGAATTGAATCATCCATCTTATACTAAGAGGATGACTAATCTTCCTTACAATTCAATTCTTCTCTTAATGTGTGTACCAAACATAAAATAGGATAATTATTATCCTATCCTATTTATCATTCTATGTACCAAACATGACCTCAGCGTATTATATATAAACTTATTTTGTTTTTTTTTAGAGTTTGTAAAAGATTAAGGTTAGGTTTGGTTTGTGGAATAAAAAAAATGTTAGGTGAAAATAAAAAAATGAAGGATTAGAATAGAATATGAATTATGATGTGATGGTATGATCTTATGGTGCCTTAACCTTTATTTTCATGAGATCCAAAGTGTGCCATCTTTTTTTCTTAATCAAGACACAGGGTTGCTTTTATATATTAACAGGACAATTGTTCTGCTTTTCAATATCTCTACGGAATTCCTTTTCAAAGCATGTTCTCCGTTGGCAGATGGTGGAATTTTGCTCTGTCTGGTAGTTTCTCTTTGATGGAGCTTGGAACTCTTGACCGTCTTATCTGTTTTGGCCTCTTTATTTGGGTTAAGAGAAAAGTCACTTAAAAATTTCTTAGAAATCATTACATATTGAGATTTTCTTAGAATATCATTTTCGGAAGGTTATAAAATAAGCAATAAAAGAAGAAATCATAAAAACACTTAAACAAATACCCAAAATAAATAAATAAATAAATAGATAGATAAAATAAAGAAGATCAACAAATAAAAGTAGATTAATAAAAATATCTAAGATAATGAAAATTAAAGTTATGAAATTCAGAACCAATTAACATTTTATGATTGAGGTAAGATTTCTTTAAATGTTTTCTAAAGTCATTTTAATACATGATTATCACATCAATTTAAATTAGCACTAAGTTTCAAAATAAGGTAAAAACTAATCTTAAATAATTAAAATTATTTTTTATCTTTCAAAAAAATTTAATAATAAAGAGGATATAACAAGATAAATGCATATAGTAATCTCCTGAAGAAACAATCTAACTTTAATATGCTTATATTTTAGTTTCAAAAACAATACTGAACACCAACACTGATCATAAAATACTAAAAGGATCACAAATCATAAAAAAAAAATGAAGGTTGTCGTAACGTATTAAGTTTCGAAAAAACCTAATAGCTAGACACAAAATTTATAGAGTCGCCACCAACCATTCTACTTAGGTGTGATTTGTCACCTATTCAAACTATGGATAAGGACTGGTCTACATCTTAAGTTTAGGGTTCGGGAGTACGGTTATGTGTGAGGAAGGATTAGAACCCTCACAACGGCCATCCTAAAATGGTACCAACTAACTTTAAGTTACCTTAAATTTGCCTTAGTTAATCTTAAGTTCAATTTCTAAGCATTCTCCATTAAGCTGGTGGGATAGCTTAAAAAATTCTCTTCACCTCAAGAGTATTCAAGTAGTACTATGTGACTTGCTTGAAGAGGCTCCGTCGTCGTATTCATTTTAATGTTTTATGAAAAATTCCGTTTTGATTCCTATCTAATTCATTCTTGCTATCTTATCATTTTTATTACTTCTATTGTTTTCTATTATTTTATTAATGTTTAATTTTATTAATTTATTTTATTAGAGAATGAATATGAATTATTTTTCTCAAAAATTCTTTTTAGATCTTCCATTAAGTTGGTCAAATCCTGAAAGAAATTATTTAACCTAAAGATTTCAAAAGTATTACTTAAGCATAATCCCTTTTGGAATCTTATCATCGGAATAATCAATACTCAATCTCAATAATTATTATTAATTATCATCCTATTTTATCATTTATTATTATTATTATTATTTCTTTATATTTATTTGTTTATCTTTGTTACTAATTATTTTAATTTTATAATATGTCTTATTTTATTTTTAGACTAATATAAGCCATTAGTTATCGAAAACCCCCTTTAGATCGTCCATTAAGCTGGCGAGGCCTTGAGAGAATTTTTTAACCTAGAAATGTTCAAGAAAATCACTTAAGCGTGATTCTCTTGATATTTCATCATTGGAGTAATTCATATTCATTATTATTTTAATATCTAATTCTAGTTATTTTATTTATTTCCTCTCTTATTTTGTTACAAACCATTAATATCTTTTCTAATTTTGTGACTAATTATTTTTATTGTTATTTTGTAATAAACTTAATTTATTTTATATATATATATTTTAAAAATGAATATGAATTATTTGTTATCAAAAATCCTATTTAGACCCTCCATTAAGCTGGTGAGGCCTTGGATAGAATTTTTTACCTCAAGATCTCTAAAAGTATCACTTGAGCACAGTCCCTTAAGAGTTCCATCGTCGGATAATTTGTATTTTTATTATTTTATAATTATTTTTATACTTTTTATTTAATTTTATTTTTATAATTTTATTTTTATCTTATAAGTTTTAAATTAATTAGAGTCCTAAATTTACTTTATAAACACTAATCCTAATATACTAGACTAAATCATGCAATTCTTAAATCACACTCTATATATATATATATATATATATATATATATATATATATATATATATATATATGTAAAAAAACTATTACTATCGTACATAAAAAAAAATCAGTTAAATTATATAATAAATTACACTAAACTAATAAGATATGAATACAAAATATTAAAGAAATATATTAAATACAATAAGACAAGATAATAAATGAAATGATTAGAATAGTTTGATTGAATCACGTGAATAAACAAATGCTATAACAAACCTCCTTAGTTCTTTACCTGCCAACCAATAACGTTGCAGCCCTTTCTATTTCTTCCTTGTTCTTTCTATTCTTTTTATTCCTGTTTCTTTGTTCAGGCAGCAAATATTTGGATAGTGGGCAGCAACAATGATGAAGGAATTAAGACAAACGGACACTGTTCCTTTCTCTCTTTATCCTCTGCTTCACGTTTCTTTCCTTTCTTCACGTAGCCCTCTCCATTTGAAATTCTTACTTGTTACAACACAGTGGCCCGCGTGATTATGTAGGCAAGAGAATGTCAGCCCACAGCAGCGGTTATTGGCCAAGAAAACTCCTCAAAGCAGCAGCAAGCTAGCGGGGAAAGGCAAAGTGCGGTACCGGGTAGCTAGCAACTAGGGCTAGGATGCTTCACGATGAGGATAATGTTGGTGCAATGAGGATCGACTGTAAGCTATGGAAGCGAACTGGGCAAAAACGGGCGGCTTTGGAGTGACAAGCATGGACAGAACAGCAAGGCAGAGGCGCAGCGATGGTGGCTGTAGCGAGGATGACAGAGGATGGTGGCTTTGGTGACTAAGAGCAGTAGAAATTTTTTTAGGGTTTTTCTTTTCCTTTTTCTCCTTACCGTAGCAGTGTGTAGGCTTTTAAAGCCATTCCATGTCCATTAATTTAGGTCCTAGGATTATTGTTATAGTTATGGGATTATTGCTTTTTTTTTCTGTTTGACTTTAACGGATCTTTTTTTTTTATTTTATTTCCTGATGTATTTATTGATTTAATTGCTAATTATTCTCTTTCTTTTTTTTTTCACAGCAAATCAAGTTAGTCAACTCTTATTGATTTAATTTGCATGGGGTTTAATTTAGTGTTTTGCATTGTATGCATGGAGAGGTTGTTTCTTTTTATCATTTTTTATTTTTTGATTTTTTTTTAATTTAAAGAAATTGTTCGGACAAAATTAGGTGTCTACAGTTGCCCCTCTTTGCACTTTGCTGTGAAACAGTAATGGTGCAAAGACATAGACAACCATTTTGTCCGAATACAAGACCTATTAATGAATTCTTTGTAAAATATGATATTTCCTAGTCTTTTCTATCACAAGATTAAGGAATGCAAAGTGAAATTCCTAGTCTCTCCTATCATAAGACTAAGGAATGAAATTTCCTATTCTTTTCTATCATAAGATTAAGGAATGAAATGTCCTAGTCTCTCCTATCATAAGACTAAGAAATGCAATTTCCTAATCTTTTCTATCATAAGATTAAGGAATGTAAAATGAGATATGTCCTAGTCTCTTTGTAAGATCCGATTTTACACTACTGTAGAGTCTAAATTCATAAAATTGATAATGGAAATTAAATAAATAATAAATGTTAATTTCCAAAAAGGTGAAAAGCTCCTTAACTTGTGATAAGAACGGAGCCAATTAGGTGAAATACTCGACGGGCGAGTACCATGAGAATGTGGCTCGCCAATGGGCGAGCAAGAGCATATTCGCCAATGATCATGATAAGTTGGACAATGGCTTGTTGGGCGAGTATGATTTATGACCTTATTAGCCAAGTGAGTTGCTGGGATAATCGTTCAAATGGGCGAAGACATGTAATCGCCTACATAGATTGAACAATTGCATAGGCAAACCTGATTTTGTTGGCGAACTGAAAATGAATTGGTGAGTTGAGGCCTCAGAAATTAGAGGGGCGAACTCGAAGCAACATTTGTGGACAAAATGAAAATAGATTCAAAACACGTGTGCAGCAAAAATTGACCATGGACGCCCCACAGTTGAAGACATTTAATAGATAGATGCTAAAGTCAACAAAGGCGCCGGCCCTATTGGTTGAGGAATTAAACAAAGGCCGACCCATATGTTGTTTTCGGTGAACTGATACAGGGCGGGCGAGTCCTTGTATTTTTATGTTGGACGAGTTGGTTTTGGCGGGCAAGCCAAGCCCTTTTATAGTTTTATACACCCGTTTATAGTTGCAAGGGCGGGCGAAACCGTTTTAAAGAAAACTATAAGGTGAACCAAGTGGCAAGCTTTCTTTTATGAGAACTGGGCGAGTGCCCTTGTTTTAAAGAGAAATCCGGGTAAAGCCATAGTCGGGCGAACCCTTTTTAAGCTGTTGGGGGGCGGCCCTTGTTTTAAACTGAAGGCGGGCAAACTGCTATTAACAAGATTTCTGTTTTTGAAAAGCTAAGTGGCGGGCGAATACTAATTCACCGTCTTGTCGAGTTAGTCAGGGCGAGCTATGAAAGGCGAACTGACCCTGGCGAACGATTTTAAAGTGGAATTTCCTAAACGAAAAATGAATAATTTTAAATATTTCAAAAAATAAAAATAAGAAATCTTTTTGGGGCGAGTGACCATTGGGCGAGTTGCCTAAGGGGCGAGCCACTAAGGGCGAGCCAAAGTTGCTTGTCGATTAAAGTCCAAGTAGGGCGGGCGAATACATGTTCTCCGCCATGGGCGAGCTGCTGCCATGGGCGAGTCTTTTCGGGCGAGCTGACCATGGGCGAGCAGGTTTTAAAACTTGAGATTATGGGCTGTTTTGGTGTTTTATTGTTTTATAAGAAATCAAATCATTTTGTGGAAATGATATATGAGATATAAAAGTTGATTTTGAGACTTTAGGCCCTGAGTTCATGCGTTGCTAGTGCGTGACCTACCTAGGGCGGTGGCTCGGTCAATGGACCAATGAGTGCACCCCAGGGCGTCACAGGGCTGATGGACCTGCCAAGTCATCAGCGGTCTCGAGGTCACTTGGCAAGTGGACCCGAGGACCCCTTTAGATTATGGCCATAGATCTGAGATAGCCGTGAGGGGCGATGGCCTACGGGTGCACCCCAAAAGCGGCAGGTTTCGTTCTCCCAAGGTGGAGGGAGAAACGATGATAGCATGATTTATTTGTTGCCTAGTCTCAACTTATCAGTTTCTATTTACTATGTGGATTATTGAAATCCTCGATAGTGTTTACTACATTTTAAAGTAAACTGTTAGTCGGTGTTTTGAATGGTGTTTTTAAGAGAATTGTTTACTATATATCCATTTTCTTTTCTACTGGGTTATTGTTAAGAAAAGAACAAATGAATAGTGATATATAGTTTTGCTTTATTTAAAGCAGCATATGTTTCCTTTACTGAGCGTATAAATCGCTCACCCTTTTGTTTTAACTCCACAGATAAGAAGTACGCGGAGTTGAGAGAATTAGCTCTCAGATGGGTATAGCTATGCTTAAAGCACTGAGGCATGGCACGTTAAACGTGACAGGTACGGTCTTTCCTCTTTTACATTTCAGACATGTGTATACAGTACTACCTTAGTGTAATAAAGGTTAATAGGGGATGTCAGATGTAAGGAATAATGAAAAAGAAATTTCATATTCCATAATAAATAGATAAATGTTTATCATTTGTCACTATTACTGTTGAATGTTAATGGCATCGCAGACAGCCCAACCGGTAAACAAGTATGGAAATACGTGAAAAATATGGTAACGGGATGTTACAGATTTAATGGTATCAGAGCTTGAGTTGGTCTGATGTCTGTTGATGCCTTTAGCATGGGAAGTGTTGAGAAAGGTTAACATCCCCTGTAGTACTGTATAGTCTGAATGTATAGAGGAGTCGAATGACTGTGAAATGAATTAAGTGGTGAAATATGATGAAAGTTGACTAATTAGGGGTTACTAATAGAGATAGTAATCCGGAAATTTTGCATGAGATAGGCGATCTTATCATCATTATATCGGGTCTATTCGATAAGGTACAGTGAGGAACTCGGTGAGGGCCCCACCAGGACTTCTCTGTCCATATCGAATTCAGATCCTGAAAATGATGATATTGAGATGAAAAGGGGAATTTATGAATATACTCCTATATTGACAGGTTTTCTTTCGAAGTTATAAGGGATTGAATGGATTTAAAATACAAATTGATGGTGAAATAGTATGAGTATTTGATGGTATAAAGGATGAATTCTACTGTGGACCCCACTGATATATTGATAAGTAAGGTGACCCAGAGTACAAGCTATGAGAGGTCGTGAAATAGTCAGCCTTGTTATAGATTCTGGGGTCTGGATTTGAAAAAGGTGAATTGTGTAAAAAAAATGATATAAAATCGATTATGATAATACTGGATATATATATATATATATACTCCTTATGTTTTAGGAGAATGAATATTAGTAGTGACTTGACATTTGAGGAAGTCAAGTGTTTGAGTCTGTGGATGAGAAAGAAAACCTTGAGGTAGGCGAACTAGAGCACGGTTCGAAGAACCGGGCATCGAGGTGATCGCCAAAGAGGATAGTATGTATGAGTAGCGATGTCACAGCAATCGTTGTCGATGGGCCCAAAAAGGGG
Source organism: Heritiera littoralis (assembly GCA_031772115.1). Classification (NCBI taxonomy): domain Eukaryota; kingdom Viridiplantae; phylum Streptophyta; class Magnoliopsida; order Malvales; family Malvaceae; genus Heritiera; species Heritiera littoralis. The sequence goes on from JAPDPK010000073.1 coordinate 2,673,294, forward strand.
GTTGCCATGGCCGGTTGGGCTGGTCCGTTACGATATCCATAGAACCGTGGTATTATGAGATTTATGAGAAATACTCGATGGGCGAGAACTACATTGGGATAGCTCGCCAATGGGCGTGCAAATGCATGATCACCAATGATGTGGGCGAGTTAGATGATGGCAAGGACTTAAATGAGTCCGCTAATATAATATGAACTACTAAGTAGGCGAGAATCCTGATCGTCCAAAGAGTATGGTGAATAATCTGATCAACAATATGAAATGAGTCAAAGCAATGTGGCGAACAGAACAAAAGCTGTAATCGCCAAGAAAATGAAAGGTCTCGTAGTTGCCAAAAATTATAAAGTTGGTATCGAGATTTAGTTGACAAGCTTAGAGGTTGGTGAAGTGAAATAGGAATTGTTTGTAAGTTCTTATTAGTGAATCAGTAGAGCTTGAGAAATTACTTTGAGAGATTGATGAGTAAAGAATAAAACTGGTTTGTTATAACTGATGAAAAACGAAAATTTTATCGTTTTGAAAACAATAAGATTAATATTCTCTACAGTTGCTTCTAGGTTCCGGAACAAGTATGGTATTCTAAAATACCTATCATATTCTATCTGGATCCCTAGCCGACTGTAGTATCCTTCCTATTTGTGTGCCTAGAGCCAACTAGGATGATTTTAAAAAGAGTAAACATGTATATTGATATCAGCAATATTGCTGTATAAGGTATGGAAAAACCTTATTGTTAAGTCAGTAACCATGAGTTGTAATTGAACTATGTATATTAGAGACGTGAGGTCTCAACTGATTAAGTGGACATTAAAATTGTCTGAGTAAATGATTTTACTACTTAAGTGAGGTTAAAGTGTGCTTATTGGGGTATAAAAATTATGAGTTTTACCCGTACAGCGCAAAGGAATTGTTGAAGAGGTTGTGGAAGTTGCTACCTTATTGATCCAATACTTAATTGGGAGAAAGTAGAAGTGAATGGGTATGTGTGGATACAGTATTCGAAATGGTTATGAGATAGTGACAGTAAAGTACCATATTAAGTGGAAAAAAAAAAAAAAAAAAAACGATAGTGGTGATGAATGTAAAAGAAGAAGAAATTGTCTTGAGAAGACAAGTCATATAATGACTAGGGAACACAAGTTATGAGGTAGTTCCCAAGTATATGAATAAATGTGATTTCCTCTGATCATGATGTAGATATGACTGGAATTAATGACAAGCCATGAAAGTGTCATACTCAGAGGAGCAGATACAAGAAGTACTGCTAATCTCGAAAATGATCACTAGAGATAAGAGAAGTGATCGAAGGGAAAATGATTACCGAGACGTAATCGGTGACTAATATTAAGGTCTGCAAAAGAAAAGTCGTCCTAGATTAATCATGAAACAATCACTGTGAGATAGTGAAGAATCCGAAAGAACCATGATGTTATAGAAGTGATTATGGTTTCGGGATATATTAAGTGCCTTAGTCGATATACATTGGTGGAAACAGAGAGGAAGTATGTGAAGTTCCAGTAAGTGGGTACTTGTGATAGGGATCCCTGATTTGCCGTATGCTTTGAGAGAATAGCAAGAGGCTTTGAGATTCCAAACTTTTACTGATTTGCACCGCCTCAGATAGATATAGATATCCGAGCGCATTGTGTGGACGCTCCGGGATATATTGAGAGCGAGTGCGTGGTATTTCAGACACTACTGGGACAATTACGTACAATTGATTAAAACTATCTAAAGGATAGTCTCCATATTATTATCGACTAAGCACCAAAGTGAGATGATAAGTGACAAATAGTATAGATGAGTTACTAACTCTCAAGGATGATAAAAGACTTGAGGGAGTGTAAATTGGTTTTGAGAAAAGACACCCGAGATTCTTCAGGACTGAGAGAAAATTTGGGATGGGCGACCCACGAGTGGGGTGATCGCTCAATACCGGATAACATGTTGTGAGATGTGGGCGAACTGGTGGTCGCCAACTCACTTGAGAGAATAATCCTAGAGCGCGGAAGAGCGCCAAAAGGATGATTATTGATGGCCTGAAGAGGCGAGATTAAATAAGAGTTGAAAAAAAGTGATAAGGAAGAAAAAAAAATACCTATATTAGAAGTACTTCCCATACTCAATGAAAAATTGAAAAGAGTAAATTACTATCTGGATGGTTGTGGATATATTAGTAAGTCTGCTCATTCCTTGATTTTGGAATTTGTTGAGCTAATTGATGCCTTGGCCGGATTATATGTCAGGGAAATGGTGAGGTTTTATAGTATTCCAGTGAGCATTATAGTTGATAGGGAGTCCCACTTCGTATCTCAGTGTGAGAGAGATTACGGGAAGCTATGGGATCCCGATTGAGTTTCGCACCGCAGTTTATCCGCAGACTGAGAGACAGTCCGAGCGTATGAGATGGACGCTCGAGGATATGGTGTGAGCAGGTGCAGTTGATTTTACAGGCTCCTGGGATAATCCTCTACCCTGGCAGAGTTTGTTGATAATAATGGCCACAAGAGAGTATAGACATAGCACTTGAAGGAAGTTATTTAGCAGACGATATAATCCACGATAGCATGAGAAAATGGGAGATCGAAAATTATTTTCGACTTGACTTCTTGGGATATACAAGAGGTTATGTATATTAAGGTCTCACCATTGAGATGCATAGTAAGAGGGAAATCGAGTTTCCGATGCATTGGATCGTTGGAGATCTTAGATCATGTGAAAGTTGTGCACTACCTCCCGTGTTGTCAGGAGTGCACAATGTGTTCCATGTTTCAATAATGAGAAAGTATCATCCATATCCTTCTCACGTGATTCGAGATGAGTCCTAGAGATTAGAGAGGACATGAATTACGTTGAGAAATTGGTACGGATTTTGAATACGAAAGATAAATTGCAGTGATAAAGTGCTGTGATCTAAGATCATGTTATGGCTAAGGTGCTTTGATGGTATAATATTAAGGATAAGGCTACTTGGAAATTTAAAAGCCTTAAGTATAAGAAGTATCCAGAGTTTCTTCACTGAAAGGTCCGGTTGAAATTTGGAGGACCAAATTTCTTAAGGTGGGGAGAAATGTAAGATCCGATTTTACACTACTGTAGAGTCTAAATTCATAAAATTGATAATGGAAATTAAATAAATAATAAATGTTAATTTCCAAAAAGGTGAAAAGCTCCTTAACTTGTGATAAGAACGGAGCCAATTAGGTGAAATACTCGACGGGCGAGTACCATGAGAATGTGGCTCGCCAATGGGCGAGCAAGAGCATATTCGCCAATGATCATGATAAGTTGGACAATGGCTTGTTGGGCGAGTATGATTTATGACCTTATTAGCCAAGTGAGTTGCTGGGATAATCGTTCAAATGGGCGAAGACATGTAATCGCCTACATAGATTGAACAATTGCATAGGCAAACCTGATTTTGTTGGCGAACTGAAAATGAATTGGTGAGTTGAGGCCTCAGAAATTAGAGGGGCGAACTCGAAGCAACATTTGTGGACAAAATGAAAATAGATTCAAAACACGTGTGCAGCAAAAATTGACCATGGACGCCCCACAGTTGAAGACATTTAATAGATAGATGCTAAAGTCAACAAAGGCGCCGGCCCTATTGGTTGAGGAATTAAACAAAGTCTGCAGCAGAAGAAAAAAAAAAGTGTGAAAGGAAGACTTTCTCGCCCTTTGTAAATGCAGATTTTCTTCATGCATTAAATGCCTGATAGACGTGAGGAATGATGAAGAAACAGGATAAGAGGCAGGTGGTGGCTATTGATTGGCTGAGAATGTTTATATAAGCAGAGACAATTGATGAAAAACGAGTTAGCCAATTTCAGTTTCTTCACGAGAGCTATTTCTCTGTTTCTTCCATTTCTCTGCCATGTTTGATCTACTGAGTTTCACCCTTAAGCTGGCTAAACAAGCAAAACAGCTTGCAAAAACCTTTTCTTCTGAACTTGATGAGCTAAAAGAATAGGCAAAAGAAAGGCCAACATGAAACAGGAAGCAAACTGTTCTGGAAGTGAAGTTGGTTGAGGTGAGTTCATAATTTTGAGGTTTTCTTGATGTTCACTGATAGATTTCTATGATTTATGCAGTAATAAACATAGATACAGTCTTGGTTTTAGTTAGATCCTTGGAAAATAGGAAAACAAGGAAAATTAGGGAATAGGTGACGACAAGGGCGACTACAGTGATCGCCCAAGTTGAAAATAGTAATCGCCAATTAGGCGAATAGATATTAAGTACTCGCCAAGGTAATTTAGTGGGCGAGAACGCCCAATTCTATTGAAGTGAATGACAGGCGAGCTCAAAGACAAAGGCATTGGGCGAAAAGGATTGTGGGTGAACTCCCACAGTTAGCCAATGAAGGCTTCGTGAGAAATGGCGGGCGAACTTCCATGTGGAAGCCATTTTGTGAATGGCGAGCTCTTCTGGGCGAGCTAATTGGTACTCTGAGGGACGAGTAGTTATTTGATTTGTTCTCGCCACGTGTTATATAAAGAAAATATTAATGAAATTTATATATATAATTGCAGCCAATAATTGGGAATAGCTATGGGCGAACAGATTGCCGGGCGAAGCAAGACTTCGTTGAACAAGGTAAGGGAAATGTGTGAGGTAATGCATGTCCTGTGGAGTAAGTTTTATGAAAACATGAAGTTAAATGTTTTGTTTTCTGACATGCATTGTTTGAGAAAAGTTATTTTGATAATTATTTTGATACGGGCGAGCTAAAGGCCGACCCATATGTTGTTTTCGGTGAACTGATACAGGGCGGGCGAGTCCTTGTATTTTTATGTTGGACGAGTTGGTTTTGGCGGGCAAGCCAAGCCCTTTTATAGTTTTATACACCCGTTTATAGTTGCAAGGGCGGGCGAAACCGTTTTAAAGAAAACTATAAGGTGAACCAAGTGGCAAGCTTTCTTTTATGAGAACTGGGCGAGTGCCCTTGTTTTAAAGAGAAATCCGGGTAAAGCCATAGTCGGGCGAACCCTTTTTAAGCTGTTGGGCGGGCGGCCCTTGTTTTAAACTGAAGGCGGGCGAACTGCTATTAACAAGATTTCTGTTTTTGAAAAGCTAAGTGGCGGGCGAATACTAATTCACCGTCTTGTCGAGTTAGTCAGGGCGAGCTATGAAAGGCGAACTGACCCTGGCGAACGATTTTAAAGTGGAATTTCCTAAACGAAAAATGAATAATTTTAAATATTTCAAAAAATAAAAATAAGAAATCTTTTTGGGGCGAGTGACCATTGGGCGAGTTGCCTAAGGGGCGAGCCACTAAGGGCGAGCCAAAGTTGCTTGTCGATTAAAGTCCAAGTAGGGCGGGCGAATACATGTTCTCCGCCATGGGCGAGCTGCTGCCATGGGCGAGTCTTTTCGGGCGAGCTGACCATGGGCGAGCAGGTTTTAAAACTTGAGATTATGGGCTGTTTTGGTGTTTTATTGTTTTATAAGAAATCAAATCATTTTGTGGAAATGATATATGAGATATAAAAGTTGATTTTGAGACTTTAGGCCCTGAGTTCATGCGTTGCTAGTGCGTGACCTACCTGGGGCGGTGGCTCGGTCAATGGACCAATGAGTGCACCCCAGGGCGTCACAGGGCTGATGGACCTGCCAAGTCATCAGCGGTCTCGAGGTCACTTGGCAAGTGGACCCGAGGACCCCTTTAGATTATGGCCATAGATCTGAGATAGCCGTGAGGGGCGATGGCCTACGGGTGCACCCCAAAAGCGGCAGGTTTCGTTCTCCCAAGGTGGAGGGAGAAACGATGATAGCATGATTTATTTGTTGCCTAGTCTCAACTTATCAGTTTCTATTTACTATGTGGATTATTGAAATCCTCGATAGTGTTTACTACATTTTAAAGTAAACTGTTAGTCGGTGTTTTGAATGGTGTTTTTAAGAGAATTGTTTACTATATATCCATTTTCTTTTCTACTGGGTTATTGTTAAGAAAAGAACAAATGAATAGTGATATATAGTTTTGCTTTATTTAAAGCAGCATATGTTTCCTTTACTGAGCGTATAAATCGCTCACCCTTTTGTTTTAACTCCACAGATAAGAAGTACGCGGAGTTGAGAGAATTAGCTCTCAGATGGGTATAGCTATGCTTAAAGCACTGAGGCATGGCACGTTAAACGTGACAGGTACGGTCTTTCCTCTTTTACATTTCAGACATGTGTATACAGTACTACCTTAGTGTAATAAAGGTTAATAGGGGATGTCAGATGTAAGGAATAATGAAAAAGAAATTTCATATTCCATAATAAATAGATAAATGTTTATCATTTGTCACTATTACTGTTGAATGTTAATGGCATCGCAGACAGCCCAACCGGTAAACAAGTATGGAAATACGTGAAAAATATGGTAACGGGATGTTACACTCTCCTATCATAAGACCAAAGAAATGAATGTAGAATAAGATTTCCTAATCTTTTCTATCATAAGATTAAGGAATGCAAAATGATTTTCCTAATCTCTCCCATCATAAGACTAGGGAATGCAAAAAATGAAGTTTTTCTACTCTCTCCTATCATAAGACTAAGGACTGTGAAATGAAATTCCTAGTCTTTCCTATCATAAGACTAGGGAATGCAAAATAATCATGAAATAAAAGCTCCTCACACCAGAGGTTATGAGACCATTGAAAGCAAAGAGCTCCTCTCAACAGAGGCATTGAGACTTTTGAAACAAAGAGCTCCTCTCAATAGAGGCATTGAAACTTTTGAAAAACAAAGCTCCTCTCAATAGAGGCAATGAGACTTTTAAAACAAAAAGCTCCTCTCAATAGAGGCAATGAGACTTTGAAAAATAATGCTCCTCTCAACAGAGGCAATGAGACTTTTGAAAAATAAAGCTCCTCTCAACAGAGGCAATGAGACTTTTGAAAATAACGAGCTCCTCTCAACAGAAGCATTGAGACTTTTTGAAAAATAAAGAGCTCCTCTCAACAGAGGCATTGAGACTTTTTGAAAAATAAAGAGCTCCTCTCAACAGAGGCATTGAGACTTTTGAAAATAAAGCTCCTCTAAATAGAGGCTGTGAGACTTTTTGAAAGATAAAGAGCTTCTCTCAATAGAGGCAATGAGACTTTTGAAACAAAGAGCTCCTCTCAACAGAGGCAATGAAACTTTGAAAACTAAAAATTTCATTCAGAATGCCAGTTACCATGGGCTTGACTGGGCTTAACTTTCATTTTGATGCCAACAATATTGGGCTTTATCCTCCTTTAAAGTGCCAGCTAAACTGGACTTTGCTCTCATCTAAGATTTTTCAAAAAAGTATTTTTCTCATCATTTTCTCATACCTCATCATTTTTTCAAATTACCATCTCTTATATTTTCTCTTTTCCTCAAAATTCTAATCATTCAGAACTTCTTATCCTAATGTCTTTAACAAATAAATAGTTCAATGTCAAAATGCACTAATGAAACATCATGCATGTCATGAATATAATGAATGCCATGAATACCATGGATGCTATGAATGTTATGCACATGTCAATGTCATGCCCCCTGAATTATTCCATGAATGTATGTAAATGCAATCTCCATTGTGGTAACAAGATTCTCAAGCTCATCTCATTTTCCTCAAGTCCACTCAATTTGTTGGATTCTTATTTAAATATTCTATCTTCGCTTCCTATCCCATCTCCTATTGAGTCTTGGTCCAATTATGCTTGAAGACTTGCCATCATGCTTTCAAATTTATATTTTCATTATTTTTATTGTTGTTTCTTTCTCTCTCTTAGTAATGCAAGATTTCTCAAAAGAATTTTTTTCTAAAATTTACCCAAAAAAGGTTACTAACATTTATTTATTTTCCTTCCAACTTGACCACCAATGTGACACACTCATACATCTTCTCAATTTATTATAGGGGTGGAATAAATGATCATAAGAGATATAGATATTCATTCTTAGAAATGGAACATGAAATCAAGAAAAATCAATGTGACAGTTTCAGTATCCATTTAATGAACATTCTGACAATTTCAATCAAGTCAATCTAAAATTCTTTTCCAAAAGCCCACTCTTATGTTGATATGTTCTTTCATGTAATGTTTGCCAATCTTGCCCTTGTATCAAAACTTTTTTATGCTGATATTTTCCTAAGCGCCTTTTCAGGTTTTCAACTTAGGTGCCCCTTATTTGATTCAAACTGCCCTTTTTGGGTTTTCAATTTTGAATCCTCTTTTTTCTTTTTCTTTTTTTCTTTTTTTTCTTTCTCTTTTTTTTTTTCATATATATTTTTTCTTCTTTTTTTTTCTTCATCTTCAACTTCATTGGATTTGACAAACTTCAACCTTCAGTGCTCAATCCAAATTCATGCCCTTAATAGGCGTTCTTTATTTTGATCCAAGATGTCTTCCAAAGTTCATGGGTTTCTTCATTCAACTTGATCTACTTCCTTCAAAGGATCATTATCTCATTGTACAAATATGTCTTCATTCAACGCATGATTCTTCAATTCAGGCATTTACATTTGATCAAAATGGGCTTTTAAAGGCATGTAATGTAGGCTTAGGTGAGGGCTTATGAAAGAAAATGATATAGTAGGCCCAAAATGTGTTTCAAGGTTTATAAACCAAGGGATCACTTTTTATCAAGTAAAACATTTTGGCATTTTTTCCCTTTCTAATTCACTCATTTCTTGCTTTTTTTTTGGGGTTTTCTTTTTATATTCAACCCTTTTCCTTTTCTTCTTTTTTTTTTCACAAACTGGGCTAATTTTTTTTTGCCCTTCGAGTCATCATGAACACTTTCATTTGTGCCCCTAAAATTTCTTTATTTCATCTTCCTTGCCCCCAATGTGGAGGGTGATCCTTGGTGGGTTATATTACAAAAATATAATAAGCTCAAAAAGGGTAATAAAGATAATTTTACTCATGCTTGAAGGATAGTGAAAGAATGCCATTTATCATTTCAAATGCAAGTGCTTTCATTAAAGATCATTTATTGAACAATGACACACTTGTTAGAAGCTTATGTAAAAGATTCACCTTTCTTGTACCGTCTATCAAGTGAAGATGGTGAGCAACCTTTCCTTCATTTTCTTGCTTTGGCAATATTTGTAAACTAGTAATTTATCAATAGTAGTTGTTCTTTCAAAATTGAATCCCAGATTTATTGACATCATTATCATCATGTTCATTATTTGGATACTTGTGAATAAAAGGTTAAGGTAATATGTGGGAAAAGGCAAATGAACAGATAGAATGAGAAATTAACAATGCATCACGCTAGTCGCTTTATTGAAAGGGAAATAAATAAAAGTCATCCCATACATAAAACTTTATTTCGTGCTTATGGGCTTAAGCATCTTCAAAAACCATATTGCATTACTTAAAGAAAAAGAAAACAAAATCAAAACTAGAATTTATAAATCTTCCAACTTGCACTGCTCGAACTCCTCATGTCCCACAAGACTCATACCTCGTTAGTATGGTCAGGCAATGGGTTTGCATTTGTAGTCGGTTTCCCTTTCATTTCAAAACTCAACATGCCAACTTTTATCAATTCTTGCACTATATACTTTAGTGCAGTGCAGTTCTCTAGAGAATGACCCACGTTCCCGAAGTGATACTCGCATCGAGCATTCTCATCATACCACTTTGGATATGGAGGCTTGAGAGGTTCCATATAAATGGGTGCAATGAGTTGTCCTTTGATCAATTTTGGGTACAACTCAGTGTAGGTCATAGGGATCGAGTCAATGGGAGTCCTTTCTCTTTTCGGCCATGATGTATTATGATTGCCTTCTTGTTTATTGAACTGCTTAGTTGGTTGAATAGTTGGGGCAGGTGTTTGGGGACTAGGTTGAACATTAACCTTGGGGTATGAATGGTAAGGATTCTGAGTAGGATGGTAAGGTTGTGGCATGTGATAAGGGTGTTGTGATGCGTAGCCTCCATATGCAACAACATGGACTTCTTCTTCCTTTCTTTTGTTGGCTCATCCTTTCTTCTCAATATTATTGGGAACTTCAATCTTTTCACTCTTGATTGCATTCTCAATTATCTCACCAGACAATACCATATCGGCAAAATTCTTAGTAGCATTACCGATCATCCTGTCATAATATGGAGCCTTCAAAGTATTAACGAACATAATGGTAAGCTCCTTCTCTGAAAGTGGAGGTTGCAACTTCGCAGCTATATCACGCCACCTTTGGGCATATTGCCTGAAACTCTCATTAGCCCTCTTTTCCATACTTTGGAGTGACAGACGATCAGGGGCCATATCAGCAACATGTCGATATTGAGCCATAAATGCTCTTGCTAAGTCATTCGAAGTGGTGATTCGAGTTCCATTTAATTGATTGTACCACTTGGTAACAGACCCAGTGAGATTTTCTTGAAAAATGTGAATAAGGAGCTTATCATCTTGAGCAAAACCAGCCATCTTCCGACAATACATAATAACATGAGACCTAGGGTAGGAAGTTCCATTGTACTTCTCAAACTCTGGTGCTTTAAACTTAGGTGGAATAACCAGGTCTGACACCAAACATAACCCAGTAGCATCCATGGAACCATAAAAGTCTAAGCCTTCAATAGCTCGAATCCTTTCCTCCAACATATTAATCTTTTGTTGCAACTTCGCCTCATCTTTCTCTTCTGCTTCTTTGGCTTTCAACTTCTCAATTTCCCTTGGGTCATCTAAGTCGGGCACCTCAATGGGATCGGTAGGTTTTGCGCCTTGGGAAGGATGAGCGGGTCCTTGGAATTGAGCTTGTCCAAACACGTGGGGTATAGCAGTGTAAGTAGGTGGATATCTTCTTTCTTGGGATGTTTGACATGGAAATGGACCAAATCCAGGAGGATAGACAGGGTCTTCTATACTGTGTTGTTGAACCCCTTTTTGGACTACAACTTCCTCTACAACTCCTTTGCCCTTGCTTAGATTTTTCAACAGCTCTGTAATTTGGGCCAATTGCCCCCTCATTTCCTCTTGAGCTTTTTCCATCTTCTCCATGCGCATGCTTGATTCTTCTTCCATGATCTTAGCTTGATAACAAGTGTTGTGTGAATGAACCTTTGGTCGAGCTATCTTCGAATCTTTTATTGCCACAATTAAGTTCACACGTGGTGATGCTTGAAAAAAAATTTGAAAGTGCTTTGTTCAAAACAATGATTGAAGATGAACAAAACGAGATGAAGCTACATGTGTATGAATGGTATGGTAAAAAGTTGCCATGTAACAATAATGTATGAGTGATGCATGGAAATGTTTTGGTGAAGAACTCATGGTACCCTCTTAGTGTCTCATGTATAAATCAAAATCAAACAAACTTGATCAAACATGTGTCCTAAGTAATGGGTATTTACTATAAGATGGGTTGATACGGCTCTATCTTACAATTGGTCTTCTTAATTTCACTATATGCATGGCTTTAGAAAAAAAAAAGACTAAAGGTTCCCAAATTGTTCCTCACTATCGTCCACATAAGACTAGTAAGGCACCTAATCCTCACCCATTACAGGTTACAAATGGAAAGGTTCAATTTGAGTGGTAGTATTTCGCTAGCCATTGTGGAGGTATTACCTCACGAGAGCATAGTTACTTTACTTCCTCCTAAAAGGATAGAGCCCGGGTAGAGGGCTAATGCATGCATATGCACGTGAAGTGTGTGTCGAAGTAACATGTAATTATTAATGTCTCATTATTTTATCAAAATTAACATACCTAAGGCAAACCTAAAATAACCTAAAACCAATCGTTGGCTTGACTCTCTAAAGTCCCCAGTGGAGTCGCCAAACTGTCGTAACGTAATAAGTTTCGAAAAAACCTAATAGCTAGACACAAAATCTATGGAGTCGCCACCAACCATTCTACCTAGGTGTGATTGGTCACCTATTCAAACTATGGATAAGGACTGGTCTACATCTCAAGTTTAGGGTTCGGGAGTACGGTTACGTGTGAGGAAGGATTAGCACCCTCACAACGGCCATCCTAAAATGGTACCAACTAACTTTAGGTTACCTTAAATTTGCCTTAGTTAATCTTAAGTTCAATTTCTAAGCATCCTCCATTAAGCTGGTGGGATAGCTTAAAAAATTCTCTTCACCTCAAGAGTATTCAAGTAATACTATGTGACTTGCTTGAAGAGGCTCCGTCGTCGGATTCATTTTAATGTTTTATGAAAAATTCCATTTTGATTCCTATCTAATTCATTCTTGCTATCTTATCATTTTTATTACCTTTATTATTTTCTATTATTTTATTAATGTTTAATTTTATTAATTTTTTTATTAGAGAATGAATATGAATTACTTTTCTCAAAAATTCTTTTTAGAACTTCCATTAAGTTGGTCAGATCTTGAAAGAAATTATTTAACCTAAAGATTTCAAAAGTATTACTTAAGCATAATCCCTTTTGGAATCTTATCATCGGAATAATCAATACTCAATATCAATAATTATTATTAATTATCATCCTATTTTATCATTTATTATTATTATTATTATTATTATTATTATTATTATTATTATTATTATTATTATTATATTATTATTATTATTATTATTATTTCTTTATATTTATTAGTTTATCTTTGCTACTAGTTATTTTAATTTTGTAATATGTCTTATTTTATTTTTAGACAAATATAAGCCATTAGTTATCGAAAACCCCCTTTAGACCGTTCATTAAGCTAGCGAGGCTTTGAGATAATTTTTTAACCTAGAAATGTTCAAGAAAATCACTTAAGCGTAATTCTCTTCATATTTTATCATTGGAGTAATTCATATTCATATTCATATTCCTTATTATTTTAATATCTAATTCTGGTTATTTTATTTATTTTATATATATATTTTAAAAATGAATATGAATTATTTGTTATCAAAAATCCTATTTAGACCCTTCATTAAGCTAGTGAGGCATTGGATTGAATTTTTTACCTCAAGATCTCTAAAAGTACCACTTGAGCGCAGTCCCTTAAGAGTTCCATCGTCGGATAATTTGTATTTTTATTATTTTATGATTATTTTTTATACTTTTATTTAATTTTATTTCTATAATTTTATTTTTATCTTATAAGTTTTAAATTAATTGAAGTCCTAAATTTACTTTATAAACACTAATCCTAATATACTATACTAAATTATGCAATTCTTAAATCACACTCTCTATATATGTATATATATATGGAAAAAAACTATTACTATCGTACATAAAAAAAACAATCAGTCAAATTATATAATAAATTACACTAAACTAATAAGATATGAATACAAAATATTAAAGAAATATATTAAATACAATAAGACAAGATAATAAATGAAATGATTGGAATAGTTTGATTGAATCACGTGAATAAACAAATGCTATAACAAACCTCCTTAGTTCTTTACCTGCCAACCAATAACGTTGCAGCCCTTTCTATTTCTTCCTTGTTCTTTCTATTCTTTTTATTCCTGTTTCTTTGTTCAGGCAGCAAATATTTGGATAGTGGGCAGCAACGATGATGAAGGAATTAAGACAAACGGACAGTATTCCTTTCTCTCTTTATCCTCTGCTTCATGTTTCTTTCCTTTCTTCGCGTAGCCCTCTCCATTTGAAATTCTTATTTGTTACAACACAGTGGCCCACGTGACTATGTAGGCAAGAGAATGTCAGCCCACAGCAGCGGTTATTGGCCAAGAAAACTCCTCAAAGCAGCAGCAAGCTAGCGGGGAAAGGCAAAGTGCGGTACCGGTAGGTAGCAACTAGGGCTAGGATCATGGTTTCAAATAGTGGCCGCTAATCGGAATAGCGGCCGCTATATCGCGGTAGCGGCAGTGGCCGCTACCGCTGTCGACCAATTCGTGGTTCTGATTAAGAATCACGTTTGTAACGGTCACTATTGGTCATTACAAAACGGCGAAACAGTAGATAGCGGCGATAACGGGCCGTTATCGCCGCTATCTCCGTTCGGTTGAATAAAGGTCTAAAAAAATAAAAAATAAAAACTTTTCAGAGACTGTGAGAAGTCGAATCTTACTGAGAATGAGGAAGGAATAAAATTAGACCCAATATCAGACCCGTGACTACTTGCTTTATCAGCATATCAAGAATTCAATATTCAATTCCAAGCTCAAGCGAAAAATCAAGATCAATTCGTTCAGTTCAGATCACATACCACACAAGTTCACAGAACAGAGACACAGAGTCACAGAGAGCAACATCAAGCGATTCAAGTAGCCATCAACAACAAACAAAGCAGCAGGAAGCCAGCAACCGATATCAACAGGTAAGCAAGATGATGAAACATGAAATGAAAATATACTTAAAAACTTTAAAAATTTCCACAAGATTTTGGATAGGCGTTGGGAAAGGGAGGTGATCTGTGAGTGTGAGGGGCAGCATGGGTCGACTGAGCGACGGGTCGCCTGAGATGCTGCCGGTTCGCAGGTAGATGGCTTCTGGCGGCTGTGGCTTCTTGATGTATTTTAGATTTCAGGCAGTGTCGGTGAGCGATGGGACCGACGGCGACGGGTGCTGTGAGTCTATCACTCCTGTGAGAGGGATCTTGGTCGGATCGGAACTCAGTCGGAATCATGCCTGAGTGGGTGAGATTGTGAGAGATTCGCGAGAAGGGGTCTGCAAGAGACTGAGAGTGTTTCGATTGTGAGCCTTTAGAGTTTAGATGAAAAATTGAAAATCAATTTCAATGGGCACTTGGGCAGAGACGATGGGTCATGGGTGGGTTTGGGAATTGGATTGGGATATGGTGGATTTTTGGGTGGGTAGGCCGTTCGGGTGGGTGGGTGGGTGGGTTTTTTTAAATATTCTAATTAATGCTAATTAATTAGTACATAATTATTTATCTCTATTTTGAATATTTGTTATTTTTTAATTATCATAAGTAATTTTTTAAATATGAATGTTTTATTATAATTGAAAAAATTATAAATAACAATTTATCACATAAATAATAGATTTGAGATATTATAAATTATTTTAAAAACTATAAAATAAGACTTTACATGATTATAATTAAAGTTACTACACTTTATATAGAGTTGTGCGAAATTAAAAAAAATTCACGATCACGATAACTGCGATGACCGCAATTACCGCCACTATATTCGCAACCGCGATAAACGCAACACGACCGAAAACGCGACTGCGACCGCTATTTAAAACCATGGCTAGGATGCTTCACAATGAGGATAATGTTGGTGCAATGAGGATCGACTGTAAGCTATGGAAGCGAACTGGGCAAAAACGGGTGGCTTTGGAGCGACAAGCATGGGCAGAACAGCAAGACAGAGGCGCAACGATGGTGGCTGTAGCGAGGATGACAGAGGATGGTGGCTTTGGTGACTAAGAGCAGTAGAAATTCTTTTAGGGTTTTTCTTTTCCTTTTTTCCCCTTACCGTAGCAGTGTGTAGGCTTTTAAAGCCATTCCATGTCCATTAATTTAGGTCCTAGGATTATTGCTATAGTTATGGGATTATTGTTTTTTTTTTTTTTACTTTAACAGATCTTTTTTTATTTTATTTCCTAATGTATTTATTGATTTAATTTCTAATTTTCTCTTTCTTTTTTTTTTCACAGCAAATCAAGTTAGTCAACTCTTATTGATTTAATTTGTATGGGGTTTAATTTAGTGTTTTGCATTGTATGCATGGAGAGGTTGTTTCTTTTTATCATTTTTTATTTTTTTATTTTTTTTAATTTAAAGAAATTGTTCGGACAAAATTAGGTGTCTACAAAGGTTAATTGCTAAAACAATATTTTGAATAATTAGATAATAATAGTATTGGATTTTAATCATCGAAGTAATTGGAGAGTAGTTTTATAATGATATTCAAAACATGGTTAAATTTTTAATCAAAACAAACATAATTAAAAAATACCTATGCTCACCGTTTTCTAGCCCTCTTAAAACCTAAAATAGAACATACGATTACTAAAGAGCTTCTCAATTGATGTACAACAAAAGAAAATTAAAATTATTATATAATGAATAATCAAATTATGACGAATTTCAATACATTCTTGAAGTTATTCAAAATTTCTTCTGCACAAGAATTTCCACAAATAATGGAAGTCAAGATCTGTTAACATACTAGCTTGCATCATTTTAACTCACTAATTCTTAATTTTAACAAATTGACCAGACCAAAAATAAATTAAACAATAATGGTACATTTAGAAAGTTAATTAGATGCACATTGACATTGTCATATGATGAAATACGTTACCTAGTATAATTCATCCATTACTACTAAGAACTTGGTCCAATAATTTGACAACCTACCATTTCGAGTAAAATGTAAAATGAATGTATGCAAATCAGGTTGTCAATTCTAACCTTATAAAATCTGGTTGTTTTCATTGTGCAGGTAATGGAGCTAAAATTAGATTCTAGAGCAATGCTTGGGTTCCAAACACCATCCTCAAAGAAGCCTTTAAGAGGATTTTTGTTCTGGCAGTTAATAAAGAAGGTTTCATAGCTAACTATGGTCATTGGAATGGATGTTCTTTTGTTTGGAATATTCAACTTAGATGATAGTTATTTGATTGGGAGATCGATCAATGGAATAGTTTCATGTCTGCTATAAACTCCATCACTCTTTCTCCTTTTTCCACTGATAGAATTGTTGGGCTCATTCTCCTACTGGAATTTATCGATCTAGTTCATTTCGTAGGGAGATTGAGAAATCACAAGTTTCTTCACATCCAATGGAAAGTTTTCTTTGGAAAGGTTCTACTCCCCTTAAAGTTGAGCTATTTTGCAGGAAAGCCATTAAAGGGTGTCTTTCGATCATGGACGTCTTGCATGAAGGAGGCTCTTTCATCAACTTAGAAAATAAGTGTGCCTTCTGTCCTGAGAATGAAACCACTTATCATCTTCTTCTTCACTGTCTTTTTTATGGAAAGTTTGGTGTATTTGTTGTCAACAGTGGGATATTTCTTGGGCTATCCCTTCTTTCAAAAGTTTAGCAATCTCTTGGAATTTTCTGCTGAGAAAACACAACCAGAAAATAATTTGGGACTTGCTGTTTTACGCGATATCTTGGTCTATTTGGCTTGCTCGAAATGATAATATCTTCAATAAGAAAGTTATTTCTCCAGAAAATCTCAAATTTCTTGTTAGATTGAGAGTTGGGTGGTGGCTCAAAGCCAAGTTTCTGAGCCAAGATCTTTTGCTTATCTCCTCTAATTTGCAGGATATTTCACTTCCTCAAAAAACCAAAAGAATCAGAGCTAACACTCACTAGTTTCCTCCTCCATTGGGCTTTTGAAAATTCAATGTGGATGGATCGTCAAGAGGTAAACCAGGACCGGTGGGCATTAGTGGTGTTCTCTGGGACTCCAACGGTAATGTTCTTCTTATCTTCTCTAAAAATATCGGTGTAGAGGACTTAACTCTTGTTGAACTGTCAACCGTTATTGAAGCTCTCTCACTTGTGATAGAAGCTAAGCCCAATCCTTTTCCTAAGCTAATCGTTGAAAATGATTCCAAAGCTGTTATTACTTGGTTAAATAGACTCAGTGAGTGCCCTTGGAGATATCATAATCTCATCAACAAGTAGCGCAACCTATTCTCATCATTTAGCTATGTTTCTTTTAATCATATTTTTAGAGAAGCGAACTCATTTGCAAACTTTTTAGCTAAATCAGGAGTTAATCGATCTTCCAATTTAGTTGCTTGGTCGTAATTTTCCTCTTTTTTAAAAAAATAATTTCAATTTTCAAAAAACAAAAGTCAGGTTGTTAACAGAGAATGAACTAGCAAAAAAGAATGCTTTAGCACTTTGAGAAAAAATCTTTATCATATATATTTTGTATTGAAATCTTGAAGACAGTTCATTTTTTTAGTCGAGATCTTGAATGTAGCTCATATACATGAAAATATGATGTAAGAATATTTTTTAGTCATTATTTGTAATATTTTAGTTCCTAGACGTGAAAATATGGTGTAATAATTTTTTTAGTCTTTATCTTGTAAACACCACAAGTTATTCAATATGTGTAGCGTAGTCTTTTACTTGAAATTATTCTTCATATATTAGTAAAACGTAGTCTACTAATTCTAATTTCAAATAAATCAAAACTTGTAAATAATTTAATGAGGTAATTTATTTAAAAATTAGACTATTTTTAAATATAAAATCTATTCTATTTTCTATGAGTTCGACTATGATTTCTCTCTAAAACTATGTTCTTCTTGTTTTTTTTTTCTAAGCCAAATAATTTTATTAATCATCCAAGATTTAACAAGAAGTATTACTAGCAAGAGCTACTAATAAACAAGAACCAACGATACTGAAAAAATCACGGAAAAACTCTAAGCATCAGAAAGATACCAAAACCAATCTCACCCTTGTACAACAAGCACAGTAGCCCACCTAAAACAGCTAATTACTTGAAATTGATACGATGAAGAAAAAAAACCATTCCCTTGACAGTGAGCGCTCAAACTTGAAGGGTAAAATCATCTCTTGAAAAACCACCATTTATGCATTGGCATTAAATAGAACATTTTATAAAATAATAGATCATCCAGACTAACAGAAATGGTTGATGCCCAATCCGAGCAATATCCTTGAAAGCAACTCCAAAACAGAGCAACCCTTTCAAGAACAAAATTGAAAACATGCCATCAGTACCAGCTCTACTACATCTCCATAAAACTGTCACACTATTAACCCAAAACATACGCAAATCATCTCATAAAAGATACCACAAGTCACAAGTAAGATCTATCATTGCAGGAATTCCTTGTACTTTCGAAATAATAAAACAGCCTCCCATGCTAACTTAGTCATCCCTCCAGTTCAATTAATCTCTCCACAATCACCTCATCAAAGAAATTAGTAGAAAAACCTAATAACTTCCCTATTTTCCATGTTTTTTTTGCTTCTTCTATTTGTTTTGAAAGCGCTGAGTTCCTATGCTCGATATCATTCTCGAACATTGAGTGTAACATCCCGTTACCACATTTTTCACGTATTTCTATACAATTTTACCGGTTGGGCTGTCTGCGATGCCATTAACACTCAACAATAACAGTAATAAATGTTAAACATTTATTTTACAAATATGGATTATAAAAATTCTTTTCATTATTCCTTATATCCAACATCCCCTATTGTCTTATTTTACTAAAGTAGTACTGTATATTTATCTCTGAAATGTAAAAGAGAAGAGACTGTACCTGTCACGTTTAACATAACTTGCCCCCGTGCGTTATATGTGGTTATATCCATCTTAGAGTTAATTCTCTAACTCCGTGTCTTTTATCTGTGGAGTTAAAATAAGAAGGGTGAGCGAACTATGCGCTCAGTAAGGGAAACATATGCTGCTTTGTAAAACCAAAACTATATACCACAAACTATTTGTTTTTCCTAAAATCATATCGATAGGAAAACAGTGGTTATAGTAACCAACACTCTCAATACACCATTCAAATACTTTGCTCAACAGTTTAAAATATCATGTAATTAAACAGAAATCAATAAGTTGAGACTAGGCATCACCCTACGAATAAATCATGCTATCATCGTTCCCCCTCCCCCTTGCGAGAACGGAATCTACCGCTATTGGGGTGCACCCGTAGGCCATCGCCCCTCACGGCTATCTCTGCTAGATCTATGGCCATAATCTATAGGTGGTCCTAGGGTCCACTTGCCAGGTGACCTTGACACTGCTGATGATTTGGTGGGTCCATCAGCCTCATATCTCATAATGCATGAAACTAGGGGCCTAAAGTCTCAAAATCACTTTATATTTCATGAAAACCTTTAAGGAATTATTTCACAAATTCATCATTTTCTCAAAATGATTTTCTTTCTAAAAAGGTTTTAAAAACAGCCCGCAATCTCACTGAATTCCGTGTGAGAAAGGCCCGGGTTAAACTAGTTCGCCATGGCTAGTTCGCCCATGGTCAACTTGCCCATCAGTCAACTCACCCGAAAATAGGTTCATATTTTCTATTTTCAAAGCTATTTAAAATAGTTCATTTTTCATTGAAAAAAATTTAGAAAAGAGAAACCTGTTCGCCATGGTCAGCTCGCTCATTCGGCTCGCCCATGGTCAACTAATCAATGCGGCGAATTAGTCTTCGCCCGTCGACCTTAGCCTTTAAAAACAACAGATAAACTGGCTCGCCGTCAGTGGCTCGCCCACAACTTTCTTAACAAAGGGGGTCACCCGCCCCAAAACATTATAAAAGGATTCGGCCATTTGTGGCTGACCCGGATTTTAATTTTTAAACAGGGTCGCTCGCCCACAAGAAAATATAAAAGGGTTTGCCACTTTGGCTCGCCCGCATTTTATCAAAAGAGGGGTTGTTCACCCGAAACAACACAAAAGGGTTCGCCATCCATTGGCTCGCCCGAATTTCCATAAAATATGGTTACTCGTCCAAAAGAACATAATATAAGGGTCGGCCTTTAGCTCGCCCAAATCAAAACAATTGTCAAAACAATGCATGTCATAAAACTAAAATAATTTCTCAATAATTTCTATGAAATTTACTCCATAGGACATGCATTCACTTCACACACATCTCCCTTACCTGGTCTAACAAAGCCTTGCTTCCAGCTCGCCTTCTTAATTGCATTCATCGAGTCCATAATTCCCGGTTGCAAAATAATTTATAAATTCTATTAATATTTCCTTTTTCAATATTTCCAACACTTTGCAAGACTTAAAATCAAATCGCTCACCCACAAGAGGTCTTATTAGCTCGCCCTATCGAGCTCCCCATTCATCAAATGGCTTACAAGTGCGAGCTCGCCCGCCATTACTCATCACTAATACATTAGGGGGTTCGCCCAACATTCACTTCGTCAGGCCTTTATTGGCTTAAATGTTGGAGTTTGCCCACAATTCTACTCGTCCAATGAAGATCCATTTGAGTTCGCCCTACACTGATTTCTATTCAGAAGTGAGCTCGCCCATGCATTAAACTAGCGTTGGGTGACCTCGCCCACTTGAACTACATCTTTGGCGAGTTCTTTATTTCCCACTCGCCTCATTGGCGATTACTAACACTCGTTGATGGGCGATCATCATATTCACTATTTTCATCATTCTAACACTATTTCCATTACTTTCCTTATTCATTCTCGATCATTTTCCCATCATTCTACTACAATTTCAACCCAGTTTTATTTTATTCTTCATCTACATTCAATATATGAATTTATTCCATTTCTATGATCTAACAAGAATAAATCAAAGGCAATACTAAAATCATGCTTCTCATACTTGAAATCATAGAAATATATCATTCAATCTCAAGAAACCATTAAATCTTACCTTAATCAACTGCTCCTCCAGAACAGATCTCTGTTAGCCTTACTTTGCTTATTCCTTTAGCTTATCAAACTATGGAGGAAAGGTTTTGCAAGCAGGTTTATGTGTTTTAGCCAACTTAAGGGTGAAGTTTAACAAATCAAGCATGGTGGAAATGGGAGGAAATCAGAGCATAAGCTTGCAGTTGCATAGCTTTCGGGAAGAAGATGAAGTTTGCTAAGCCGATCTTCCTCAAATGTTTCTTCTTATATAGCCATGCTAATCCAATCAGAGCTCATCGCTTGGCCTTATCCCATTTCCTTCATTTATTTCACGTCTTTCATGCATTTAATGCATGAAGAAAAACTGCAGCTCAAGATGGCGTGAAAGTCTCCCTTCCACACGCCTTTTCTGCTTCTATTGACTTTGTTTTACTCCTCAACCAATAAGGATAATTCTTTTATTGACTTTACATCCTCTCTATTAATTCTCTCCAACCGTATCACTTACAAAGTCAATTTTGGCTACAAAAAATGGTTTGAATCTATTTTCATTTTGTTCCACAATTGTTGATTCTAGTTCGCCTCTTCAACCTGAGACCTCAGCTCGCCCATTCTGTTTCAATTTCAGTTCGCCAACAATATCTGGTGATTCACGAGTTGATTTCCTTTTGCTTGGCGATCACCATTTATTGTTCCACTCGCCTATTAGCTATCATAAACTCACTCAATCTCGATAGGCGATCACAAGTCCTCGCCCAATTCAGGCTATCATCTTAAGCAACTAAACTAGGTGAACTTACCTATTCGCCAAACCGAAGAGGCAAACAATGAACTCGCCCACTTTGCTCATATCACGCCACACGTTGGCGAACTCACCTGTTCGTCAATATGGCCATTAGATACCACTAATCACCCTCCATTGGCGATCAGCCTTGCTCGCCCATTGGTGTGCTGCTCTATATACTCGCCCATACCTTATTTCACCGAAATTGCTCCATTTACTTCTTAAATTAAGGAGCTTTTTACCCAAGTGAAATTAATATTTATTATTTACTTAATTTCCATTATCTATTTTATGAAATTAGGGTCTACAGTATTGTAGAATCGGGTCTTACATTTTCTCCCCACCTTAAGAAATTTGGTCCTCCAAATTTCAACCTGACATATCAAAAAGGAAACTCTGGATACTTCTTATGCATAAGGCTTTCAAATTCTTAAGTAGCTTTATCCTTAATATTGTACTATCAGAGCACTTTGCCATAAAATAATCTTAGATTACTGCACTTTATCACAACACTTTATCCTTTCTATCCAAAATCCGTACCGATTTCTCAACGTAACTCATGTCCTCTTTAATCTCTAGGACTCATGTCGAATCACGTGAGAAGGATATGGATAGTACTTTCTCATCATTAAAACAAAAATACGTTATGCACTCCTGACAACTTGGGAGGTAGTGCACATCTCTCACACGATCTAAGATCTCCAAAGATCTCATGCCTCGAGGACTCAATTTTCCTCTCATTATGCCTCTAAATAGTGAGGCCTTAATATACATAATCTCTTGTATATATCAAGAAGTCTGTTCGACCAAGTCGAAAATGACTCTCGATCTCTGATCTTCTCATGCTATCGTGGATTATATTGTCTGCTAAATAAACCCTTTAAGGTGCTATGCCTATACTCTCCTTTGGCCATTATCATAAGCAAACTCTTCCAAGGTAGAGAGTTATCCCAGGAGCCTGTAAAATCAACTGCACACGCTCACACCATATCCTTGAGCGTCCATCTCATACGCTCGGACTATCTCTCAGTCTGCGGATGAACTGCGGTGCAAAACTCAATCGGGATCCCATAGCTTCCTAAAATCTCTCTCAACATTGAGATACGAAGCGGGACTCCCTATCAAATGTAATGCTCACTGGAATACTGTGTATCCTCACCATTTCCCTGACATATAACTCAGCCAAGGCACTAATTAGTTCAATAAATTCTATAATCAAGGAAATAAGCAGACTTAGTCAATATATCCACAACTATCCAGATAGCAACATACCCTTTTGTGGTCAATTCAATTATTTCCATTTACTTTAGGAAGTACCTCTAATATAGGTATTTATTTCTTCCTTATCGCATTTCAACTTTTAGTTAACCTCGTCTCTAAGTTGAGATCACAAATATCTCTTTAGACTCTATCTTGTCTTTAAGAGTCCTGCCCGTCTTTTCAGGCCACCTACCATCATCTCTTTGGAGCTCTCTCGCGCTCTAAGATTACTCTTTCAAGTGAGTCGGCTATCACCTAATTTGCCCACACTTTACAACATATTATCCGTTGTTAGGCGATCACCCAACTCATGGTTCGCCATCCCGGATTTTGTTCTAAGGTCCTGAAGAACTCGGGCTTCCTCTCTCACAACCATTTTATACTCCCTGAAATCTTTTATCATCCTTGGGAGTTAGCAAATTTTCACTTCTTTTTACGCAGTAACTACTTATCACTTATCATCTCATTCGGTGCTAAGTCGATAATAATTTTGATGACTATCATATAGATAATTTTCATCAATCGTATGTAACTGTCCCAGTAATCTCGTAAATACAACGCATTCGCTCTCAATATATCCTAGAGCATCTACACAATTCCCTCGGATATCTATATCAATTAGAGGCGGTGCTAACAATAAAATTGGAATCCCGAAGCCTCTTGCTATTCTCTCAAAGCATGTGGCAATTCAGGAATCCTTATCACATGTACTCACTTACTGGAACTTCATATACGTTCTCACGGTTTCACCAATATTAATCGACTATAGCACTCAAGACATCTCAAAACATGATGATTAAGTGAATTAATTTGGTTACTCAATCCATAATCACTTCTATGACCTCATGATTTTTTCGGATTCTCTACCATTCCATCGTGATTATTTCATGGTTATACTATGACGGCCCTTCTTTTGCAGACCTTTATACTAATCATCGATTACGTCTCAGGTAATCATTTTCCTCGATAACTTCTTTTATATCGAGTTATCATTTCATCTCTTATTCTCCTAGTACCTGTAATAATACTACTTGGAGAATATATTTGAAAGTATAATTTCCTCGCATCAATTTCTAAAATTTAAATTTATTATCTTTCAGATTTTCGTCACCACTTTATTTATACAATTTCACATTCCCAATATGTACATATATACACATATGTATATCTTTTTTCAGATTAGCAGTACTTCTTGTATCTGCTCCTCTGAGTATGACAATTTCATCTTTTTAATTCTGGCTTGTCATTAATTCCAGCCATAACTACATAATGATCAAAGGAAATCACCTTTATTCTTGTACTTGGGAACTATCTCATAACTCGTGTTCCCTAATCATCATATGACTTGTCTCTTAAGATATTTCCATTCTATATCATTTATCACCACTGTCATTTTCCCACTTAATATAGTACTTTACTGTTACTATCTCGTAACCATTTCGAATACTGTATTCGTACATACCCATTCACTTTCACTTTTTCCACAAATAAGTATTGCATCAATAAGGTAGCAAATTCCACAAACTCTTCAACAATTCATTTATGCTATATGGGTAAAACTCATAAATTTCATACCCCAATAACCACACTTTGATCTCACTTAAGTAGTAAAATCTTTTACTCAGACAATTTTAATGTCCACTTAATCATTCGAGACCTTACGTCTCTACTGTATATAATTCAATTAGAACTCATATTCTCTGACTTAACAGTAAGGTTTTCCATTCTTAAAAGTTTGTGACGTTATTCAACGATATTGCTTATATCAATATACATATTTATTCTCTTTAAAATCATCCTATTTAGCTCTAGGCACACAAATAGGAAGGATACTACAGTCAGCTAGGGATCCAGATAGAATATGATAGGTATTTTAAAATACCATACTTGTTTCGGAACCTAGAAGCAACTGTAGAGAATACAAATCCCGTTGTTTTTTCAAAACGATATAATTTCTGTTTTCACCAGTTATATCAAAACACTTTATTTCTCTACTCATCAATCTCTTGAGTAATTTATCAAGTTCTTCTGATTTACTGGTAAGAGCTTACAAACAGATTTCATGTCGTGAATCGAGTCAACAATCTCTCGAATCCATGTTATTCCAAGAGTTTTATTTAGGATTTCATCCCATAAATTCTAATTCATAAACTAATACTGTCTTAGATGTCTCATTATTTACATTCAACCAAATCCATATATATATATATATTTATATATATCCTCCAAACACATATATATCTATTTTCAAGTCATTTCACATGTATTTCATAATATTTCGGTTCTATGGATATCGTAACGGACCAGCCCAACCAGCCATGGCAACCCCTTTTTGGGCCCATCGACAACGATTGCTGTGACAACGCTATGCATCCATACTGTCCTCTTTGGCTAATGCATCGACGCCCCGGTCCTTCCAACCGTGCTCGAGCTCGCCTACCTCAAAGTTTTCTTTTGCTTTCGCAATGACTTGAACACTTGACTTCCTCAAATGTCAAGTTACTACTAATATTTATTCTCCTAAAACATAAGGAGTATATAGAACCAGTATTAACATCATCGATCACACAGTTCACCTTTTTAGTTCACACTTTATAAATACATTACTTTTCATAATATTCAAAAATCCCTAACCAAAATACTCATGTTTTACTTCAATTCAGACCCCAATATCCACAATAGGACCAACTATCTTGCGATCTCTCATAGTATATACTTCGGGTCGCCTTACTCATTCATATATCAGTGGGGTCCACAGTAGGGATCATCCTTTACACCATCAAATACTATTTCACCATCAATTTTATGCTAAATCCACTTAGTCATTTGAGATTCAGAGAAAGCATTTCAATATAGAGGTATGTTTGTAAATTTCCCTTTTATTCTCTCTCTTCGATATACCTCCAAACATGCGATTTTAGGGTTTATGCACTAATATTATCCCTTTTCATTTCAATCTCATCATTTCAGGATCTTAGTTCGATATGGGCAGAGAAGTCCTGGTGGGGCCCTCACCGAGTTCCTCACTGTACCTTACCGAATGGACCTGACATTATGATGATAAGATCGCCTACCTCATGCTAAATTCTCGGATTACAATCTCTATTTATAATCCTTAATTCTCTATTTATAATCCTTAATTCATCAACTTTCATCACATTTACACACATAACTCAATTTACAGTCACTTGACTCCTCTATACATTCAGACTATATAGTATTACAGGGGATGTTAACCTTTCTCAACACTTACCGTGTTAAAGGCATCAACAGACATCAGACCAACCCAAGCTTGATACCATTAAATCTGTAACATCCAGTTACCACATTTTCACGTATTTCTATACAATTTTACCGGTTGGGCTATCTGCGATGCCATTAACACTCAACAATAACAGTAATAAATGTTAAACATTTATTTTACAAATATGGATTATAAAAATTCTTTTCATTATTCCTTATATCCAACATCCCCTATTGTCTTATTTTACTAAAGTAGTACCGTATATTTATGTCTGAAATATAAAAGAGAAGAGATTGTACCTGTCACGTTTAACATGACTTGCCCCCGTGCTTTATATGTGGTTATATCCATCTTGGAGATAATTCTCTAACTTCGTGTCTTTTATATGTGGAGTTAAAATAAGAAGGGTGAGCGAACTATGCGCTCAGTAAGGGAAACATATGCTGCTTTGTAAAACAAAACTATATACCACAAACTATTTGTTTTTCCTAAAATCATATCGATAGGAAAACAGTGGTTATAGTAACCAACACTCTCAATACACCATTCAAATACTTTGCTCAACAGTTTAAAATATCATGTAATTAAACAGAAATCAATAAGTTGAGACTAGGCATCACCCTACGAATAAATCATGCTATCATCGTTCCCCCTCTCCCTTACGAGAACGGAATCTACCGCTATTGGGGTGCACCCGTAGGCCATCGCCCCTCACGGCTATCTCTGCTAGATCTATGGCCATAATCTATAGGTGGTCCTCGGGTCCACTTGCCAGGTGACCTCGAGACCACTGATGACTTGGCGGGTCCATCAACCTCATATCTCATAATGCATGAAACTAGGGGCCTAAAGTCTCAAAATCACTTTATATTTCATGAAAACCTTTAAGGAATTATTTCACAAATTCATCATTTTCTCAAAATGATTTTCTTTCAAAAAAGGTTTTAAAAACAGCCCGCAATCTCATTGAATTCCGTGTGAGAAAGACCCGGGTTAAACTGGCTCGCCATGGCTAGTTCGCCCATGGTCAACTCGCCCATCAGTCAACTTGCCCGAAAATGGGTTCATATTTTCTATTTTCAAAGCTATTTAAAATAGTTCATTTTTCGTTGAAAAAAATTTAGAAAGGAGAAACCTGTTCGCCATGGTCAGCTCGCTCATTCGGCTCGCCCATGGTCAACTCATCAATGCGGCGAATTAGTCTTCGCTCGCCGACCTTAGCCTTTAAAAACAACAGGTAAACTGGCTCGCCCTCAGTGGCTTGCCCACAACTTTCTTAACAAAGGGGGTCGCCCGCCCAAAACATTATAAAAGGATTCGCCCATTTGTGGCTGACCCAGATTTTAATTTTTAAACAGGGTCGCTCGTCCATAAGAAAATATAAAAGGGTTCCCCACTTTGGCTCGCCCGCCTTTTATCAAAAGAGGGGTTGTTCACCCGAAAACAACACAAAAGGGTTCGCCATCCATTGGCTCGCCCGGATTTCCGTAAAATATGGTTACTCGCCCAAAAGAACATAAATTAAGGGTCGGCCTTTAGCTCGCCCAAATCAAAACAATTATCAAAACAATGCATGTCATAAAACCAAAACAATTTCTCAATAATTTCTATGAAATTTACTCCACAGGACATGCATTCACTTCACACACATCTCCCTTACCTGGTCTAACGAAGCCTTGCTTCCTGCTCGCCTTCTTAATTGCATTCACCGAGTCCATAATTCCCGGCTGCAAAATAATTTATAAATTCTATTAATATTTCCCTTTTCAATATTTCCAACACTTTGCAAGACTTAAAATCAAATCGCTCACCCACAAGAGGTCTTATTAACTCGCCCTATCGAGCTCGCCATTCATCAAATGGCTTACAAGTGGGAGCTCGCCCGCCATTACTCATCACAAATACATTAGGGGGTTCGCCCAACATTCACTTCGCCAGGCCTTTATTGGCTTAAATGTTGGAGTTCGCCCACAATTCTACTCGTCCAATGAAGATCCATTTGAGTTCGCCTTACACTGATTTCTATTCAGAAGTGAGCTTGCCCATGCATTAAACTAGCATTGGGCGACCTCGCCCACTTGAACTACATCTTTGGCGAGTTCTTTATTTCCTACTCGCCTCATTGGCGATTACTAACACTCATTGATGGGCGATCACATAGTCACTATTTTCATCATTCTAACACTATTTCCATTACTTTCCTTATTCATTCTCGATCATTTTCCCATCATTCTACTACAATTTCAACCCAGTTTTATTTTATTCTTCATCTACATTCAAGATATGAATTTATTCCATTTCTATGATCTAACAAGAATAAATCAAAAGCAATACTAAAATCATGCTTCTCATACTTGAAATCATAGAAATATATCATTCAATCTCAAGAAACCATTAAATCTTACCTTAATCAACTGTTCTTCCAGAACAGATCTCTGTTAGCCTTACTGTGCTTATTCCTTTAGCTTATCAAACTATGGAAGAAAGGTTTTGCAAGCAGGTTTATGTGTTTTAGCCAACTTAGGGGTGAAGTTTAACAAATCAAGCATGGTGGAAATGGGAGGAAATCAGAGCATAAACTTGCAGTTGCATAGCTTTCGGGAAGAAGATGAAGTTTGCTAAGCCGATCTTCCTCAAATGTTTCTTCTTATATAGCCATGCTAATCCAATCAGAGCTCATCACTTGGCCTTATCCCATTTCCTTCATTTATTTCACGTCTTTCATGCATTTAGTGCATGAAGAAAAACTGCAGCTTAAGATGGCGTGAAAGTCTCCCTTCCACACTCCTTTTCTGCTTCTATTGACTTTGTTTTACTCCTCAACCAATAAGGATAATTCTTTTATTGACTTTACATCCTCTATTAATTCTCTCCAACCGTATCACTTACAAAGTCAATTTTGGCTACAAAAAATGGTTTGAATCTATTTTCATTTTGTTCCACAAGTGTTGATTCTAGTTCGCCTCTTCAACCTGAGACCTCAGCTCGCCCATTCTGTTTCAATTTCAGTTCGCCAACAATATTTGGTGATTCACGAGCTGATTCCTTTTGCTTGGCGATCACCATTTATTGTTCCACTCGCCTATTAGCTATCATAAACTCACTCAATCCCGATGGGCGATCACAAGTCCTCGCCCAATTCAGGCTATCATCTTAAGCAACTAAACTTGGCGAACTTACCTATTCGCCAAACCGAAGAGGCAAACAATTAACTCGCCCACTTTGCTCATATCACGCCACACGTTGGCGAACTCACCTGTTCGCCGGTATGGCCATTAGATACCACTAATCACCCTCCATTGGCGATCCGCCTTGCTCGCCTATTGGCGAGCTGCTCTATATACTCGCCCATACCTTATTTCACCGAAATTGCTCCATTTACTTCTTAAATTAAGGAGCTTTTTACCCAAGTGGAATTCAATATTTATTATTTACTTAATTTCCATTATCCATTTTATGAAATTAGGGTCTACAGTATTGTAGAATCGAGTCTTACATTGAGTTCTCAACATTGTTTTAAATTGCGGTCGCGGCTGCGTTTTCGGTCGCGTTGCGTTTATCGCGGTTGCGGACACAACGGCGGTAATTGCAGTCATTTCAGTCATTGCGGTCGTGAATTTTTTTTACTTTCGCACAATTCTATATAAAGTGTAATAATTGTAATTAGAATTATGTAAAGTCTTATTTTATAGTTTTTAAAGTAATTTATGATACCTCAAGTTTATTATTTACGTGAAAAAAAAGATTATTCATAATTTTTTAAATTATAATAAAACATTCATATTTACAAAATTACTTATGATAATTCAAATAACAAACATCGAAAATAGAATACCATATATAACCAATAAAATATTTAATACCATATATTTAATTACACTACAAAATTTACTTTAAAAAATTAAATTAATAATCTAAATTCAACATTATCTATTTTTTTTAAATTCAGATCACCTAATATTTTTTTTATCATGATTCATGACTAATATTAATTCTTAAACATTTAATATTATCCAAAAAAATTCTTAAAAGTTTAAAATCCATCGCAAATTACCACATATTAAAAAAACATATATTTTCCACCAAAAAGAAAGACATATATTTAATAAAAATAAACCCAATGCTAGAATTGTATAGGGTTGAATACTAGTAATAAAAAAAAGGCTATATTCCAGCTGGATTAAAAGAAGGATATTTCAATTTAAATAGGGCAAATACAACTCGCATTGACTTTCTTTACTAAGCAGCAGAATGTGCTTTTCCCGAGCATTGAACATAAATAGCTGTTTCCTTATCTTGCTTCTGCCTGTACGTCTATAGGCCTTTTGCCTGTGCTTTGCACACTGCTTTTTTTTAGTCTATCAAACTGGCCCTAGGGATCGACTAAAATAGGAAGTTTGGAACCGCAAAGGAAGCCGATTGAGAGTGGAGAAGACCCCATTCAGTGAAAAGCCACCTGATTTGCTAACATCCCCTCCCACCCATCGGCCCTCAGTCCCTCCCTCACCTCACATCCTCAGTCACATCTCACGATTCTAGTTAAGAGCCACCGCCCACCAATTCTTCGACAGTGGACAGCCGCCCATGGCCACGCCACGCACTGCGCCACTGTCTACCCACGGCTCAGTCACCCACCCACGCTCCCACACTGCACTGCGCCACTGCTACCTACTCACGCCGCCCACTCTGCCTTAGCCCTCAAGGCCCTTCGCCCTCGCCATCATGCTCGCCCCTCAGTCCTCACAGTCACAAGTCCCTTTACAAATCCCTTTCTCTCATTCTCTGATCTAGATCTAAGTTCTAAAATCAAAAGCAAAAATTTTTAAATTTGCAGTTATATAAATTTCTAATTTTGTTTTTTTATATACTCTAATTTATTGAACGGAAACAGTGGATAGCAACGATAACGGACTGTTATCGCCGTTATCCACCATTACAGCGTTTTGTAATGGCCGTTATTGGCAGTTACAGATGTGATTCACAATCACATCCGCGATTTCTTCAATAACGATGGCGGCCACCGCTGCTACCGCAATATAGCGGCCGCTATTTTGTTTTGCGGCCACTATTTAAAACATTGGTTCTCAATCAAAAGAGGTTGAAGTAATAATCTACCATCTCTAAAACGTGTTTTATATTTATATATTACATTACGTTTCAAGAATCGTAATTTATACTATTGAAAAAGACTACATCATAATAGGTTACGTGCAGAAAAAGAGTCTTTTATCTTTAGATTATGCTTTTTAAATGTAATCTATTAGCTTTTTCCTGGTAGTGCACCCACACCGCCAGTTGGGCTAATATGGAACATATCAAATAAAACAGGTAGGTTTTCGGTGATTTACATGGTGAAAAAGAAGCGGGATTAGCCAGTCGGAGCACCAACTAGAGAACTCAACCATGGAAAGGTCCAACCGAAGGTTAAAATTTTTATGTGGATTTTTTCTCTTTGTTACCAAAAAATATATATTTTCACATGGAGGTTGGTACATAATATTATTCCAACTAGAAGAGCTCTCCAACGAAAACGCGTGTTACAAGAAAGCAACCGTTCAGTTTGTGGTGAGGAGGAATAGACAGGGAGACTTGTTTTTCAAATTTTTTCTGATAGAAAACTAGAAAAGTATAGCACAATATAAATGGATTGGATACAAGACTTATTGTGCAATTACCAGTCCAATTCAGAATTCTGGGTACAACTTCAGCCTACAAGAATAATATAGTTGAACAATCCTTCAACAAGTGCTGGGTTTTGTGGAGAAACCGAATCAGGTGCTTACTGGGAATGGACATTATGGACATTGTCAAAGGTTTCACTGAATGTAGGGTTTCTCAGGTAAAGTGGGAAGCAAATATTCTAGCACATAGTATGGCTAAAGCAACTAGAAAACCAACAAAGTTGCTGGAAGTTATCAGCAAACTGCAAAGCATAAACCCCCCTCAAAAGTAAACTCTTGTAAAAATTGTTCCATGTGGGGCCCCCGCACAAATTAAAACTGATACAACACCCAAACGAATTCAGTCATAAAAGACTACACGATAAAACACCA
Source organism: Heritiera littoralis (assembly GCA_031772115.1). Classification (NCBI taxonomy): domain Eukaryota; kingdom Viridiplantae; phylum Streptophyta; class Magnoliopsida; order Malvales; family Malvaceae; genus Heritiera; species Heritiera littoralis. The sequence goes on from JAPDPK010000073.1 coordinate 2,705,884, forward strand.
AAAATCGTTCGATAACAGTGGAGAAGCCGAGCGACTCTTACCATTCACCTCATTCCCAGACAACACAGGCATCAATATATATAACTGCTCTTTCTTCCTCATTTCTTTCCGATTTCTCTTCATCTTCGTAATTCTTTTTTTTTTTTTGAAATTACGCGGTTTTGCTTAAATTATCATGTTATATAGCCCAGTAGTGTTCATGGGATTTCACTCATTACAATCAAAGATTATATCTCAGTCTGTTTTAGTTGAGAAGTTTAGCTTTAGGCCTACAACATGGTGCAGAGCAGGATCAGGAAGAAGGTTTTGATACCAACAATGAAGAGTTTGAAACTGAGGGTCCAACGAATAAAGGCAGATATGGGAAATATAAGGAAAGATCAAAGGTGCATAAGTGAGGAGCAAAGAAATATAAAAGAAAAGTTTGCAGAGGTCAAACGCCAATGCGATCAACTCGGAAAGCAAGCTCAACTGATTATGCAGCTATTAAGTAGCAATCGAATTCGGCTTATTCTAATGTACTATATCGTACGAGCTCGCCAAGATGGAGACTTAGATAAAGCTGTTACCCTCTCTCGCTTCCTTAAGTCCACTTTTGATAGAAGAAGTTATAATATAAATTTGAGAAGTGAAGTTCACTTTCCCAAAATGTTATTAGACCTGTAAGATCGAATAAGGTCTCTAACTTTTCAAGTAGTGGAAATGATTATGCATAAAAACTTATTTAATTTATAGTTGAATAGATTATGCATAAAAACTTATTTAATTTATAGTTGAATAGTTGTGTCATTTTGTTAAATAGTTAAACTTTATTGTTATATAATTATTATAAACAAATGTTTTTGTTCAAGCGCAATTATTCACTTAAATAGTTTATAATTTCTTTTGTTATGCAACTATTATAAACAAATGTTTTTATTGAAACAATTATGTCACACTCCGGAAACATGGAAGTCTTGGGTTAACTTTTTCATTTTGTAACTTAATTTTTTACTTAGGTTACATTTCTGCTAGTGTAAATTACTTACTTTTTTTTTTATAAAAATTTTGGCAGCATAACAGTTGTAACTATCCTAACCCTCTACATGAAAACACAGTTTTTATTTCTCAAATCAGTCATAATTCCCAATGCAGTTTATTTCAAAGTACATATATAATCCCATAGTAGTTGATTATATTTATGCTTTCTTAACCGTAACCATAAGATTTCACAAAACTTATACAACATTCATAATATCCCAACTTTTCATTGATATGCATTACATCATATTGACTTATTCTTCGAAATAACGTTTACATATCTACAATATCGATTACACTCCAAAAGTATCATTTATATACAAATATCTGTAAAAAGATTGTTCTATGAAATAATTATTGATGGTTTGAGAATCGACAGTCAGGCAGAGAAATGAGAGGTAGAGTGAGAAACTGAAAACACAGGGATTTCAATCGACAGTCAGGCAGAGAAAGCGGTTTTTCTTCAAGGTGGAGAGGTGAAATCGATCAATGGAGAAGGAAACTCGTCACAGTGTTTGTTGGGAACATCAACCCTGCTGGAAGAGAGGCTGAACTCAGAGATCTAATCATGACGTACGAGAGGGTTGTTGATTTTTACATTCCATTGAACTGGAGGAACAGAAATCGAAAGTTTGGTTTCAGATTCAAGGATCTTCGAGAGGCATTATCAGTCATAAGAGCTCTGGACGGTCTCCTTTGGAACGCTGGAAACTTAGTGCCAACTTAGCAAAATATGAAAGGGACAGAAAAGACTCTCGTGAAGGGAAAGGTGTATGGGTAAAAAACTCATCGGGAAATTCCAATACCACGGGGTATATGAAGACTACAAGGACTGCTTCTGATAAAGTGTATGGAAAGCTCAACGATGATGGTAGACGATCTTTCGCTGATGTGGTCAGAAGGAATATTTTACCGCCTCAGGAAAACGTTTCAAGAGCCGATGTAACTGCTGTTGAAAAGGAAGCTTATACAGCTGAAAAACTGATAATCACAGTGGAGAACGTGGAGATGGATGTTCAATGGCTAGAAAAATCAGCTGTTGCTAAAGTTAAAAATCCACACTCTATTCAGAGCCTCCACCACAGGTTTATGCAAGAAGGTATTCTCGATTTCTCAATCACTTTAATGGGAGGAAGTTGGGTCTTGCTCACTTTCAGTTCAAAGGAGGACATGGAAAGCTGGATTGTTGAAGGACAAGCATGGCTTAGTGAATGGTTTCATTGGGTTAAGCCCTGGAGCCCCGATCATGTCAGCGACAATAAGTTTGTGTGGATCAAGATTGACAGTCTTCCTCTCCACACATGGAACCATGTGGTTTTCAAAAACTTGGTGACTGTTAGGGGGAGTTCATATCAGTGGATGATAGCACAAGGAGGAAGAAGCATCTCGACTCAGCAAGAGTTCTATCGTTGATAAAGAAAGACACTTTAATCCCGAGCTCTGTTACAATAGAGATAAATGGTAGACCTTTTTTAATTAACTTGTTAGTCGAAAATGGTCCAGATTTCTTTTGGAATCAATACGTCAAGATAGTCAACAAGTCTAGCCCTGTTCCATCGAGTCCAATCTCCTCATCATCCTCTAAAGCCTCTCGCTCTGAACACTCCAAAGAGATCAGAGAAGAAGAAGAACAATTACTGGCAGCAAACGACGGTGAAGAAGGAGATGAAGGGTCGTCTCCTGAGCCTGGGTGCATAAGTAGACAAGGTGTTAATGTGCAGTCATTGGACTTCGATATTCCAGCGAAAAGCAAGGAAGTACAGCCGCATTTTCAGAAGGTTATTGTCCCCATAAAAAATTGGTAGAGGTTGACTTTTTCATTAATAGGGAAAATGAGGAGCATTGTACAGAAGAACTTTATTCTTTATCGGAAGAAGTTTTGAGGACTGAAGGCGAATGTTTCTCTCAAATGGGCTTGCAAAAAGATCTACATGCTAAACCAACAAGTCCAATGGCCTCAAAAGAAGTTGCGGACGAAAGCCTTAAGGCTAACTTAGGCCTAACTTCAAGTATGGAACCCAATTTAGTAGCCCAGTCCCCCCAAGTTGGACACAGAAACGACCCTAATGTTACACAAGAGTACGACAACAAAGCCCAATCAACTCAAGTGGAGAAAACAGCTCTTGAGCAAACTATAAATGTGGAAGGAACCACGAGAAGAGGCAGAAGATATTTATCCTTGTCAACAACTGCAGTGACTTTACATGAACAAGAAGGCCCTAAACAAAAGCATAGACATCCTAGAAAGGCAAATCACAAGTCAAAGAAGGAAAACCCACCTCAGCGTCACACTCTCCCAGAGGCTGAACTATTTGATGAAGATATTAGAAGCCGAAACAGAGCAATTAGGCTTGAAGCAAGAGAAACCTTAGAAGTAGCTCACCTACTGGGACTATCACATTCTGTGGCAGAAGAGGTGGTCATGGAAAGGCTGGAGGAGATCGAAAGGGAGGAAAGGTGTGTTTACGGTGCTCCCTAATCTATGGCCTTGGATCTTGATTTATTTATTCATTTTTTGGGGGTCTTTTTGCTAAATTTAACAAATGAAGATTATATCATATAATATTAAAGGACTGGGAGCTAGAGGAAAGAGGCACGCATTCAAGAAACTCATGAACAAAGAGAAACCACATATGGTCTTCATCCAAGAATCAAAACTATCAGGTGTTTTCGAAATAATCATTAAACAGTTTTGGGGATCCAAAGAGCTTACCTACATTCACAGTGATGCTATTGGCTCTGCAGGGGGTCTGATCTGTATGTGGCCTAAAGATGACTTCAGTCTCTCTTCCCATGTTTCTTCTAGCAGATTTATTTGGTTAAAGGGCAAATTTCTTAACCACTCTTATGAGGTGAATTTGGTGAATGTTTATGCCCCAAACGATGTTAAGGACCGGGAAATGTTCTGGGTTGAATTGGCTAAGTTGAAGGATAGCAGAAACGGATTATGGTGCTTAGTGGGAGACTTTAATGTAGTCTTGAATGATGATGAAAGAATTGGCACTTCGGATAATACAAAATCTCAACAGGATTTCTCAGATTTTATTCATAATTCTGAGCTTATTGACCTTCCACTAATCGGAAGGAAATTTACTTGGCATTCCAGAAGATCCTTCAGTCGACTGGATAGGTTCTTGATCACTTCAGATTGGGCACTGGTTTTCTCATCAATCAACCAATGGTGTCTAGAAAGCAGCCTCTCAGACCATACTGCCATTTGTTTGGGTCTCGACGAGTTTGACTGGGGTCCAAAACGTTTGAGTTTTTCAACCATTGGCTAGAGGAAAAAGACTTCAATGAGATGGTGGAGAATAATTGGAAAACCTTTAAAAAATGAAAAAAAAAAAAAAAAAAAAAAAAAATAAAAAAAGGTGGGCTTTGCTGGGTTCGTCTCCATCAAAAGTTTAAATTATTGAAGTCTGATATTAGAGTTTGGAAGGGATATCAAAAAGGGGGTGTGACAGCCAACATAGAATCCTTGAACAAAGAAATTTCAAAACTGGAAAAAGACCTTGAGAGCAATCCTAGTGATGAATCAGTCTTTGATCTCTTATCAGAAAAGAAAAAGAGCATATGGAAGCTTCAGTCAATGGAAGAAAGTACATGGAGGCAAAAAGCTTGCCTGAAATGGGCACAAGATGGCGACAAGAACTCTAGATACTTTCACTGCATTGCCAACAGTAGATGGCGTAACAATTTCTTAGGTCACATTTGTTTCAAAGGAAAACAACTTAATACCCCCATGGAAGTAAGACAAGCAGTGGAGACTTTCTTCAGAGACCAGTTCAGTGCAGACAGTCAACCCATTTTCAAATTTCACTCACTGAATTTAAGAAGGCTTAGCGATATCCAAGCAAGAGACCTTGAATCTCTTTTTACGAAAGATGAAATCTGGGAGGCAGTTAGTGGTTGTGATGGGAACAAATCACCAGGGCCTGATGGTTTCAACTTTTTCTTCATAAAAAAGAAATGGCATCTGTTCGAATCTGATGTTTTGGAATTCTTCAAGGATTTTCACACAAACAGCAAGATTCCTAAAGAAGTGAGCAGTTCTTTCATTGCTCTGATAGCCAAAAAACAATGTGCTGAATCGCTTAAGGACTTCAGACCTATTTCCCTCATTAGCGGGATTTATAAAATCCTCACCAAGGTCCTTGCAAATAGATTGAAGAAGGTGATTGCATCTCTTATTAGCTCTTCACAATCAGCATTTGTTGAAGATAGACAAATCATGGATAGTAGCCTGATAGCCAATGAGATTATAGACTCAATGAAAAAATCTAAAGCAGGAGGAATAACACTAAAACTAGATTTTGAAAAAGCTTTCGATAACGTTAACTGGTCTTTCCTTCTTGAAATCTTGAGCCTTATGGGTTTTGGTCAAAAATGGATCAAATGGATCTCTAGTTGTGTTTCTTCTGCCTCCTTCTCAATTCTGGTTAATGGTTCTCCATCGAAGCTAATTAAGATGCATAGAGGTCTTTGTCAAGGAGATCCCCTTTCTCCCTTCCTTTTCATCTTGGTGGCAGAGGGCTTGAGTCTCCTATTGTCGAAAGCTACTTCCATAGGCCTCTATCAAGGGATTTCCATTGGGCAGGGCAAATTTCAGATTTCACACCTTCAGTTTCCAGATGATACCCTGATTTTCTGCCAACCAGAACTGAATCAATTACTAGCCATTAAAAGAGTCCTCAAATGCTTTCAGGCTTCTTCAGGCTTGAAGGTCAATTTCACAAAGTCAGCACTTTGTGGAGTTAAAGTAGAGCAAGAAAGTATCTCAGAATGGGCAGCAAAAATTAATTGCAAGGTGGGCACATTCCCTTATACTTATCTTGGTCTCCCTCTAGGTGCCAACCCGAGGGCTATATCAACCTGGCAGCCAGTCATCAACTCGGTTAAAAGCAAGCTCAGCCTCTGGAAAAGTAAGCTTTTGTCAATGGCGGGTAGGCTGACTCTTATCAAGTCTACATTATCCAACCTCCCAATCTATTATATGTCTCTCTTCAAAATGCCAGTGGGATTCAGACTTCAAATAGAAAAGCTTCAAAGACAGTTTCTGTGGGGGGACACTGAAGTTAAGAGGAAGATTCGACTTGTTGACTGGAACACCATTTGCAAAAGTAAAAATAATGGAGGTTGGGGTGTTATTAACCTCCAAACTTGTAATCAAGCATTGCTTCTCAAGTGGCCATAGAGGTTCAGCAAAGACAACGCAACTTTATGGAGAAAGTAGTTTATGAGAAGTATCGCTTCTCTGCCTCAGACCTATGGCCTTATCCATGTCAATCGGTTTCTACCTCTAGAGTGTGGAGTGACATACAATGTAACTGGCTTATGAGTGAAAACGCTAACATGATTATTTCTAGTTTTTTCCTTTGTGCAGGTAACGGTGAAAGGATCAACTTCTGGAGAGATAATTGGGTCCAAGGCATCTCCCTTAAGAATGTGTTTGGAAGAATCTTTGCTCTGGCAATCAACAAAAATGGCACCATAAAAGACTATGGAAGATGGAATGGATCGAAGTGGGAATGGAACATTACTTTGAGAAGGGATCTTTTTGATTGGGAACGTGAGATTTGGAGCAACCTCTTAAATCTTCTAAACTCAATTATTATCTCTCCACATTCACCGGACAGGCTCACTTGGACCCACACAACAAACGGTGACTTCAACACTAAATTCTTTAGATATGAGGTAGAGAATTCTTTTCACACAAACTTTGCTATCGAGAGTCTTGTCTGGAAAGGCTTTGCTCCTCCCAAAGTGGAGGTCTTCTGCTGGAACATTCTGCACAACTCTGTTCCTGTCATTGATGTTCTGCACAGTAAAGGATGCTTGAGCAATATTCTAAACAGGTGTGTCTTCTGCAATGAAAGAGAAAGTGTTGATCATCTTTTTATCCAATGTGTGTATGCATGGAAGATTTAGAGTAAATGCTATAGCTGGTGGAACATTTCCTGGGTTGCGTCAGGTAGTCTCGTCTCTTTGTTTCAATCCTGGAGTACCCTCAATGACAACCACAATCAAAGGTTTGTCTGGAATGTTTTGTTCTATGTGATCGCTTGGTCTATTTGGCTATCATGAAATGACAAAGCTTTCAACAACAAAGACAGTACTACGGATCAAATACTCCAACTTGTTTCCTTAAGAGCTGGTCTATGGTTAAAAGCTAAGTTTTCTGAGCTTAATCTAGACACTAACCTTCAAGAAATCACAATCCCATCTCGACGCAAAGCCATTAGAAGTAACATTTTCTGGTCTCCTCCCCCGCTTGGAACCTGGAAAGCTAATATGGATGGCTCAACTATTGGAAAACCTGGTCCAGCTGGAGTTGGTGGGGTCATTCGCAATTGCCATAGTCACGTAATCCTCATCTTCTCAAAGAACATTGGAGTAGCTGATTCAAACTTAGCTGAGCTAATGGCTGTCATAGAAGTTCCGTCAATCTTGGTGCACTCTGGAATTTCACCTCTTCCTCGCATCATCATTGAAAGTGATTCCAAGATGGTGATTTCATGGCTTAACAATATCAAGATGAGTCCTTGGAGATGCTACAATCTGATCAACAAATTCTTGAATCTTTGCTCTGATTTAGGAGAGAATTCCTTTGTTCATGTTTTCAGAGAAGCAAACTTCTTTGCTGATTATCTAGCTAAATCTGGAGTCTACAGACAGTCCGATTTAGTTGCTTGGTTGTAATCTTTTTCCTCTAATAAAATTTTCCTTCACTTTTCAAAAAAAAATATACAAATATCTGTGCTGTACAGGATGTTTGGTATCAAGATAAGAATATGCCTTATGTGTGTACAAACAATAGCCTAAGGAGAGATGCGTCCCCCAGTCTACGTCATATAAGCAACAGGTAAAGGGATAATAACTGCAAATAATCTGGAAAGATAGAGGAGGGGTCAGCTTCTGTAAAGCCTAGTAAGAAATGCATTTAGAGCAGTCATAGTATCGACATATGTAGAAAAATGAGATGCCAAAAGAATGCATTTCATACTTTAAATAATCCTACGAAATCTTTAATACATATTTTAAATTCATACAGGTTTCAAACATACACCACACTTTAGAAACTTAACATCATAATTCATAAAGCTTATCATAGAGTTTATGGAGACTAGGCGGGACTATATAGCTAGTACGCGGGTCATGACTAATTATTCTTCGAATAGGGAATTGAGTACCAATGGCCATGGTGCGCGGGCGTAGACCTAATTAGGGTCGTACAGCGAACATGCACCATGAAGGACCAACATACCCACAAGGGATAGAAACATGCACAATGTGAGCGAGAACATGCATGACGTGGGCTAAATATATGCCACAAGGGACGAGAACATGCATAATGTAGCAAGCATGACAAGCAATGACATAAACTACAGTGGGGCCTTAGTCTCAAAACTTATTTATTTTCATACTTAAAACATTATTTGAAAATCATGCATAGAAATCATAAGGTTCGTTTTCTTAAGCATACTTAGTTAACATAAAACATGAACTTCGGTTTTAAGTTGATAAACTTTTCTTTCGAAAATCGATTGGTACGTCCAGCCAGTTTTCTAAAACTTTAGAAATTAACTTCGGAGCATAATTCATGCTTCAAACATTCCTTTATCAATTAATATGAAAGTAAGGGATACCATTACAACTTTAAAGTACATCCCTTACCTATCAGATCTTAAGGTAGCAACTGTCCTCAAGTCTCGGGTGCTTGCTTATACCACTCGCTGCCCAAAACAATTCCGAAACCATCGATACATACTCATATTTATCTTAACATATTTTAATATAGGGTAAATTACACCCAACTCTTTAAGGTTCAATCATAATTCAACTTTAGTCCATTACTTTCAAAAATAGACACTCCGCCCCAAAAATCTTAACACTGTTAAGAATAATTAACAAAAATATAAAATGACAAAATGTAACTACCCTTTATACCGAAAATACGAATCAAATTTTTCCTCTTTTACTTACTTAGTTGGGCTGTACGTAGTGTCACTAATCAATTTATTAGCTAAAATTTTATTAGCTAAGTCAATATCCTTTAGTTACCTTAGGTCCCAGTCAAATTTTCTCACTAAGTATGCATTTATAATGTCGAATCATTCTACTTGACTAAATACATCTCTACCCAAGTTGCATGTATTGTTATAAACCATAATTTTATTCTATACTTCCTTTCATTACATCCCCATGCTATAAAAGTACTGAAATACAAGTCTGAATATAGAATAAATAATTGTACATCACATACATTTAAGGGTGGTGCAAAAGCCTCGAAGGACGTATTTAAACCATGCATACCAAGCACCTACCACATGTTATCTGGAAGGTGGAAAAAGGGGTGAGCTTTTTGGAAAGCCCAGTAAGAAATAAATATAAGAGACGGATACTAAATTTCTATATGCAAGTTTCCAAAACATTTATTAAGGTTCAAAATCGAAATTTATACATTTCGAAAACCAAAACATGCTTATGCAGTGCATCCGAAAGTAATTCATTCAAAACCATAAGTAAGCATTATCATCCGAAACATAATTCGAAACATAAACATTCAGAAACCATAATCGGCGTAAGTACGAAACGGAACATATACATATCATAAGCTAGAGACATAACGACTAAGCAATAATTAAGCAGTTCAAATATTGTCATGAGGGAAAGCGCAATTGACATATGGCCATAGTCTAGAGGGGTCCACAGTGAGCACTGATCAGGTGTCATCTAGGCTCGTTGTGGACTGGATCAAAGTCACACAACAATAGAAACTCTACTATAGACTGGATCAAGATCATACAGTAGCGCAAAACATTACCTACTGTGGACTGGATCAGGGTCACGCAATAGTCCAAAACATTACTGCAATGATTGTTAGTCATGTCTCAAATCATTTCCATACATATAGTTCTTAACAATACGAAACTTTGATGATTTCTATGAAAATGGGAGTTTCGAATAAAGTTTCCATAAGTAATCCAAATCATGTCATTTCGTACTCGTTTTCAAAACAAAACTTGCTAAAGGATTGTTATTTCAAATCATTTTCATTAACTTTAGCTCATTTGTAAATCAATATTTTACAAAAATCCGGCAACATAACAGCTTAATTTTATTGAAAACCTCTTGCAAAGAAGATACAATTTATAAACCACAAAGCAGTTGATTTTAACGATTTATTTAGTATCCCCTACGTTCCGATATATATCCCTTACCTTTGTACTGAGCTTCGATGCTTAAAACACCATGCTTAAACCGAATTCACAACTTATCTTTCTTGCCAAACTTAGCACCAAACTTGAGTTCACTTGCTAATTTCCTTGGTGTTGTTTCATTCCTATACCATATACACAATCACATAATCACATCACATAATGTCAAATGTATACTCTTATATATATATATATATTTACATATACATACATAAACCCACATACTCATACAATATATTCTCAATCTAGTAATTATCTAATCGTTCCTTACTCGTTTTCCTCATTCTTAGTCACGATTAATCTTCCTTGCTACTTGTATACATGCACACTTTAATTCCCTGCACATGTGTGTGTGTGTATATATATATATATATGTATATGTATATTAATCACCATTCTAATACTTATTATTTCTCTTATAATCCTAGATAATTAAATCCAAGTAACCAAGTATACTTACCCTTTTTAAATTCTCCTTAGCCTCACTTACACGTTTTTCCACAATATGATATGATAAAATCACCTAGATATTAAACCCGTACAATAGCAATATTCTCACTTTCAAACTACTCCATAATCAAATGCACGCGATTATTAATTTCCAAAATCATCACTGTCTATCCGACTCTATTGAAAGTTCCACTATTTTAACGTTTAACCATAGAATTACCCACTCTGTATTCGATTTCGTGCTCTTTCGTATAATCATTCCATTTAATAATTCTATATAGCCTATGCCATATAAATCTTACCAACTCATACGCTCAAGGCTCGGATGTCGAGCTTAGCCCGAATTCAAGTTGTCGCCTTAGCACCTTGTTTCAAGCTTAACATGCGTACCCCGAGTTTAGCAACTTCCACGTTTGTCGCCTTTTCGTCTTGCTACATCCAAACATCATTCAATTGATTTAGTATAATTAAATTAAGCTTCAAAACACTTTATAGAATATTCTATGCGCAAGGATACAGCCCTACAAAATTTTCCACCATATAATTTTCTACAATTCTAATATTACACCAAACTGAAATCAATTAAACACCTTTATAATAATTTTCATAAATATATCATCATACTTCAATTTACCTTTGCGTTCAACTCTTAAAAATCCCTTGAATCTGTCCCCTATACTTCTTTGTTTCCAACCACCAACTTAGCGCTTATAGGCCACCCCTAATTTCTTGTTAGGTTCCTTGGAAATAATCCTTAAAAAGCCACCAAACATCGAGCTTCAGCAACGCCAATGCCTCCATTATTTGCAAGCCTTGCTTCACTATCATTTAGCCGAATGTGCACTACTTGTCCAACAACAATGGCCAACCGTTTCAAAACTGAAAATGTCCAGTAACCATCTCTTTTTTCAGCCTTATATCTATCCTTTTTCTTCCCTTGATCAGACATGAGTAAGGACCCCTGTTTTGGCCCTTCATACGGCACTTGTTGGTGGCCTTTCACCATCTCAAGAAAGCCACCATTAAAACTCTGCTCCAGCCGCCCGATCAGCCCAATCACAGCCTCTCAAATGCCATCGTTCAGCCCTTCACCAGCCTGCTTCACGCCTAGCACCATAACCCTGTCGTCGACCCCCTATCTCCTTGCTTTAGTTACTGTACTGCTTTCATTTCCCAGCAACAGTTTTCAGCACTTTCAGTCCTCTCTCAGCACTAAAACTTCAGCCTATACCTTATTTTATTTAGGCTTTTCTACCTCACATCTGACAGACTTTCAAATGCCACCCTCTTTTTTTTTTTTACCCCAACAGCAGCCCCCTGATCAGCACATTTCCACCTTCATTTTTGCACTGTTTCGGGCCCAAAAATGCCACTGTTTCGATCCCTAAATCAGCACCTTTCTCGCATGTAAACACAACTTACACGACCTCAAACCTTAGCTGTCGATGCAAATGGGAAAGCAGAATGATGATACAATGGTGAGGAAATGGTTTCGATACAATGGAAGATAAAAGAAAAGAGGAGAAAGGGTGAGAGATCATGATGTTGATGATGGACAGCGATGAAGGAAAGCTTAGGTGTCCGGTGGGCTAAAGAATAGTGGGGGTAGGTGTGCTAAGGCTTCTGCAAGAAGCCACTACAATATATTTTATTTTATTGCTTTCTCTTTTTTTATTTATTTTTAACTCCATTTGATGTTTTGCAAGATATATATTCTAAATAGTTTAATTCATTTATTTCATATTATTTGTTCCACCAATATTTCACACTCTTTATATTTGTTAATTTATATCGTCTATTGTCACTTAAATCTTAAAATCTTTAATAATATTTAATTTTCATAATCCTTCATCCACAAATTAAATTATTCATGTATCATCTATTAGCACTTTAATTTAACCAATAGATTATTAACTTTCCTTCATAATCCGTATCTTCAATCCTTCAATTATAATTTCCCATAGTCTAATTTCTCCATAATTTCTCATAGTCCAAAATTAATAATTCCTTACAATGCGCATTTTTTTTTACCTTTTTAATCATCATAGCTTCAAGTGAAATTCTTAATATATTAATTTGTCTCCAAAATTACATTGTTTAATTCACCAAGAATAAAGAATTTGTAGTTATTACATCCTCCCTACCTTAGAAAATTTGGTCCTCCAAATTTTTACGTATCCAACTGGAAGTGGTGAGGATAGTTATCTTATTATATTCTCTATATTCATATACTCCAAAATTCGTGAAATCTGAAGATCTTACTTGCATATCATACTTATCCAAAGATCCTATTTATTTCAAAATTCAAGTATTCGAGCTTTCAACAAATCAAGGTACCTCCTTATCTCACACTTTGCAATATGCATTCTCTTATAAATCAAAAACCTTCAACTAAGGTAATGTCAATTTTATGATATGACGATCAAAATCTTACCCTTTAAATATCAATTTTTTTTGGCATTAAAAGCCATATAATACAACGTGTACTCATATCTCCATCATTCCCTCAAGGATTCACTTCTAACATGTCGTGTTCCATCTCGAGTCTACGCATGTGAAATTTGAAGAGTCCTTTGGTTCTCAAAGTTTACTTCCATATAGTTCAAAATCATATATTTTAAATCCTTGAGCTTTCAAAATCCTTGTAGTTTAAATTGTACAATTTTAAGAGTCCATATAGTTAATCAAGTCAATATGAATTTCGATGCAAAGTAACTAAATCTACATTTAAATCTTTAATGCCAATTTCAAAAAGGCAACACCAAATTAAAGTTTCATGAACTCCAAATCTTGTCCATCTTTTAAACAAATCTAATATGTAGTTCTTTCTCTTACGGATCCATGAATCTTTATCTACTAAGCTTTAATCAAAACTCTTAACTGTCCATTATCTAACAAGGAAATCAACGAAAATTTATTTCAAATTCTATATAGTCCAAGAAAGTAATGTTCCAACTTTTAATCTCCAAACCCCGTAACTTAACTCATACTTTTGCTGCACACTCTGATGTCTCATTTCAATATAACTCTGAAACACCAATTGTATCTCCAATGTCCTTGGCACTAACAAAATCTCTTGTAACTCAAAGTATTCATTCAAAGTCTACTTTAATAACTCTTTCAACGTTCCCAACCTTATTTCCTATACAATAGTTGCAACATATGTCTCTTCAACCATAATAAGCGATTTTCTCTGTTAGCAACTCCCGTCGAAACTCATATTTTGCCTCAATCAAGATTATAGTCACATTTTAATCAAAAGGGCCATCAAAAGCTTCTTTACACTCTAAATACAACCATAATGATCGCACCTCAAACTAATAGCATCAAATTTAACTTGCATCGTTAAATAATTATTTTCAATTTCACAAAATACAACAAGATGAGCGAATGTTCTCATTTACACTTATGCTATTACCATCACTATAATGTTGAAGTCAAAACTCCTTAAGTCAATGCTCGAACCTTAATATCATAATTATATAATAATCGTGTTTCAAAAAAAAACGTGAATAACCATTCTTACCCTCGAGTTAGGTACTACTCACTTAAATACAAACCACACTAATATTATCAAAATCTTCATTTGCATCATAATTTCAATTCGACCATGAGTACAATCTAAAAACAACATCAGTTAAGATAAAATTCTCAAATATCAATATCGAGAGTACTCTAAAATTTCAAATACCAATTCTGGTCAACTTTAAGACTTCTTACTTATTTTCATAAAGTACAAATTGTTCAATGATCAAAGGTTCATTTAATATCCATCACAAACTCCAAAATTTTCATAAATCGAATACCTAGTCTCTAGTCCATAATATTGTCAAAGATTTAAGGTTGTTCTTGCCAATTCTCATAAAGCGTAAAATATCGTAAAGTATCATACTTGTCAAAATCTCACCAATGTCACTATTTATAGACATATCATCTTATAAGAACTTTACTATTTCCTGTTTCAACTCTTGAAAGGAACGCTCACAGGCATCATTCTACTCATATTTTACATCCTTGCGCATAGAGCGCGTTAGAGGAGCAGTTAATATGTGAAATCCTCCAACAAATCTTTGATAATATTTGATCAAACCAAAATAGCCCATATATTTAAGATTTCCAAATGCGTTAACCCTTAAATCCATGCATGATCAAAATCAAATGATTCCAAAAGTTCAATGCCTACGTTAAATATGTCCATATGTTACATCAAGGCACATGTCGTAATATTTAAGGTTCCAACTGTGTAAATGATTTCAATATGCCATTAAGCAGATTCCTCACATGCCATTCTCTCATGACTATCTAGACTCGTCTAAATATATACAAGCATGATTGAATATTCTTAGTTCTGCACTTTGCATGTTCAGGCTATGTGTACTAAAGATGTTTAATTTCAAAGTAATGTATAAATGCCGCTTAGGTGTGATCATTAATCATTTTCATATTCATATAACCTATTAGGCCTTCGTTAATATCATTTCAAATCCACTTTAAGTCCTCTATCTGAAGGAAGTTCTGATACCTCATCCGAGAACACATCACAAGAGTCCCTCACTACAAGGATCTCGTGTATCTCCAGACGACTCTTTTCAAATCATTGCATGACCCATCTTAGGCGAACAATGCTAGGTTATACCATTATCATCTCCACCAAACACGCCATTCCTTATTCATGAGTATTGATAAGTACATTGCATCGATCTATAAATCACATAGGCCATTGTGCCTCTACTAACATCACTTTAATATGTTCAAAACCGAACAAATAACATTTACCACATCATTACTTATCAAATCATATCATACGGTTTAGGTAGGGAAAACTATAATTTATCCATATAGAATAAACACATTTAGTGCCATTTTAAACAGAAATGTACAGTATATATTTAGACAAGTACAGTACTCAGGGGATGTAAACAGTTCTTGACCTACCGACACTAACGTACATCAGACCAACCTTACTCTGATACCAACTTTTCTAACGACCCTTTATACTGAAAATACGAATCAAATTTTTCCTCTTTTACTTACTTGGTTGGACTGTACGTAGTGTCATTAATCAATTTATTAGCTAAAATTATATTAGCTAAGTCAATATCCTTTAGTTACCTTAGGTCCCAGTCAAATTCTCTCACTAAGTATGCATTTATAATTTCGAATCATTCTACTTGACTACATACATCTCTACCCAAGTTGCATGCATTGTTATAAACCATAATTATATTCTATACTTCCTTTCATTACATCCCTATGCTATAAAAGTACTGAAATATAAGTCTGAATATAGAATAAATAACTATACATCACATACCTTTAAGGGTGGTGCAAAAGCCTCGAAGGACGTATTTAAACCATGCATACCAAGCACCTACCACATGTTATCTGGAAGGTGGAGAAGGGGGTGAGCTTTTTGGAAAGCCCAGTAAGAAATAAATATAAGAGACGGATACTAAATTTCCATATACAAGTTTCCAAAACATTTATTAAGGTTCAATATCGAAATTTATACATTTCAAAAACCAAAACATGCTTATGCAGTGCATCCGAAAGTAATTCTTTCAAAACCATAAGTAAGCATTATCATTCGAAACATAATTCGAAACATAAACATTCAGAAACCATAATCGGCGTAAGTACGAAACAGAACATATACATATCATAAGCTGGAGACATAACGACTAAGCAATAATCAAGCAGTTCAAATATTCCCGTGAGGGAAAGCGCAATTGACATATGGTCGGGGTCCACAGTAAGCACTGATCCGGTGTCACTTGGGCCCACTGTGGACTGGATCAAAGTCACACAGCAATAGAAACTCTATTGTAGACTAGATCAAGATCATACAGTAGCCCAAAACATTACCTACTGTGGACTGGATCAGGATCACGCAGTAGTCTAAAACATTACTGCAATGATTGTTAGTCATATCTCAAATCATTTCCATACATATAGTTCTTAACAATACGAAACTTTGATGATTTCTATGAAAATGGGAGTTTCGAATAAAGTTTCCATAAGTAATCCAAATCATGCCATTTCGTACTCGTTTTCAAAACAAAACTTGCTAGAGGATTGTTATTTCAAATCATTTTCATTAACTTTAGCTCATTTGTAAATCAATATTTTACAAAAATCCGGCAGCATAACAACTTAATTTTATTGAAAACCTCTTGCAAAGAAGATACAATTTATAAACCACAGAGCAGTTGATTTTAACGATTTATTTAGTATCCCCTACGTTTCGATATATATCCCTTACTTTTGTACTGAGCTTCGATGCTTAAATCACCATGCTTAAACCGAATTCACAACTTGTCCTTCTTGCCAAACTTAGCACCAAACTTTAGTTCACTTGCTAATTTCCTTGGTGTTGTTTCATTCCTATACCATATACACAATCACATAATCACATCACATAATGTCAAATGTATACTCTTATATATATATATATTTACATATACATACATAAACCCACATACTCATACAATATATTCTCAGTCTAGTAATTATCTAATCGTTCCTTACTCGTTTTCCTCATTCTTAGTCACGATTAATCTTCCTTGCTACTTGTATACATGCACACTTTAATTCCCTGCACATGTGTGTATATATATATATGTATGTATATTAATCACCATTCTAATACTTATTATTTCTCTTATAATCCTAGATAATTAAATCCAAGTAACCAAGTATACTTATCTTTTTTAAATTCTCCTTAGCCTCACTTACACGTTTTTCCGCAATATGATATGATAAAATCACCTAGATATTAAACCCGTACAATAGCAATATTCTCACTTTCAAACTACTCCATAATCAAAGGCACGCGATTATTAATTTCCAAAATCATCACTATCTATCCGACTATTGAAAGTTCCACTATTTTAACGTTTAACCATAGAATTACCCACTCTGTATTCGATTTCATGCTCTTTCATATAATCATTCCATTTAATAATTCTATATAGCCCATATCATATAAATCTTACCGACTCATACGCTCAAGGCTCGGATGTCGAGCTTAGCCCGAATTCAAGTTGTCGCCTTAGCACCTTGTTTCAAGCTTAACATGCGTACCCCAAGTTTAGCAACTTCCACGTTTGTCGCCTTTTCGTCTCGCTACATCCAAACATCATTCAATTGATTTAGTATAATTAAATTAAGCTTCAAAACACTTTATAGAATATTCTATACGCAAGGATACAGCCTTACAAAATTTTCCACCATATAATTTTCTACAATTCTAATATTACACCAAACTGAAATCAATTAAACACCTTTATAATAATTTTCATAAATATATCATCATACTTCAATTTACCTTTGCGTTCAACTCTTAAAAATCCCTTGAATCTGTCCCCTATACTTCTTTGTTTCCAACCACCAACTTAGAGCTTATAGGCCACCCCTAATTTCTTGTTAGGTTCCTTGGAAATAATCCTTAAACAGCCACCAATCATTGAGCTTCAGCAACGCCAATGCCTCCATTATTTGCAAGCCTTGCTTCACTATCATTTAGCCGAATGTGCACCACTTGTCCAACCACAATGGCCAACCGTTTCAAAACTGAAAATGTCCAGTAACCATCTCGTTTTTCAGCCTTATATCTATCCTTTTTCTTCCCTTGATCAGACATGAGTAAGGACCCCTGTTTTGGCCCTTCATACGGCACTTATTGGTGGCCTTTCACCATCTCAAGAAAGCCATCATTAAAACTCTGCTCCAGCTGCCCGATCAGCCCAATCACAACCTCTCAAATGCCATTATTCAGCCCTTCACCAGCCTGCTTCACGCCTAGCACCATAACCCTGTCGTCGACCCCCTATCTCCTTGCTTTAGTTACTATACTGCTTTCATTTCCCAGCAACAGTTTTCAGCACTTTCAGTCCTCTCTCAGCACTAAAACTTCAGCCTATACCTTATTTTATTTAGGCTCTTCTACCTCACATCTGACAGACTTTCAAATGCCACCCTCTTTTTCTTTTTTTTACCCCAACAGCAGCTCCCTGATCAGCACATTTCCACCTTCATTTTTGCACTGTTTCAGGCCCAAAAATGCCACTGTTTCGATCCCTAAATCAGCACCTTTCTCACATGTAAACACAGCTTACACGACCTCCCTTAAACCTTGGCTGTCGATGCAAATGGGAAAGCTGAATGATGATACAATGGTGAGGAAATGGTCTCGGTACAGTGGAAGATAAAAGAAAAGAGGAGAAAAGGGTGAGAGATCCCGCCGATGATGATGGACAGTGATGAAGGAAAGCTTAGGTGTCCGGTGGGCTAAAGGATAGTGGGGGTAGGTGTGCTAAGGCTTCTGCAAGAAGCCACTACAATATATTTTATTTTATTTCTTTCTCTTTTTTTATTTTTTTTAACTCCATTTGATGTTTTGCAAAATATATATTCTAAATAGTTTAATTCATTTATTTCATATTATTTGTTCCATCAATATTTCACACTCTTTATATTTGTTAATTTATATTGTCTATTGTCACTTAAATCTTAAAATCTTTAATAGTATTTAATTTCCATAATCTTTCATCCACAAATTAAATTATTCATGTATCATCTATTAGAACTTTAATTTAACCAATAGATTATTAACTTCTCTTCATGATCCGTATCTTCAATCCTTCAATTATAATTCCCCATAGTCTAATTTCTTCATAATTTCTCATAGTCCAAAATTAATAATTCCTTACAATGCGCATTTTTTTTTTACCTTTTTAATCATCATAGCTTCAAGTTAAATTTTTAATATATTAATTTGTCTCCAAAATTACATTATTTAATTCACCAAAAATAAAAAATTTGTAGTTATTACACAAAATTATCCATCAAAATTTTCGACATGATTATGTAAGATTCTCACATGGATTTCATTTCCTTCTCTGTTCCTTGTTTTTCTTAGCATCGGAACAAAAATACAAATCCAAAATCAAACCCTGAGAAAACAAACAACAAATACTAAACAAAAAGAATTAAACAAACCTCGTCAGCTTCTTGATCTCTTCGAAAACCGAGACCGCAGGCTTCTCCTTGACGATCCACGTCATCTTTATCTTCGTTATCTTCATCTTTATCTTCATCTTCATCGTCGATTCCACCTTCGTTACTAAGCAATTCGAGAGCTCTCTGGCACTGTTCCAGCATAGCTTGCAGAGTCTTCCTCTTAACACGAACCGGATCTTGCTCATCCACAACTTTTGTCATAATCTCCCTCATTTCCATCGCTAACGATTCGTTGCTCGAACCCGTTACCTCAATCTCCATATTGCCAAACCTAAAACAGTTTAAAGCCCCTCGAATTCAAAATTTAGAGAAATCAAATCAGCTTAAATAATTTTTTCAATTCTCGTCCCATGAGGAAATCGGAAACCGAAGGCAGGTAATTGAATTTTATTTTTCTTTTTTAGAATATTGCGAGGAAGAACATGCATTTTTTTTTTAAATCTTTGTTGGGTCGTAAGAAAAGAAAGAAAAGGGGCGGAGAAGAGGCATATAGCCGTCGTGTCAGCTTAGCTGCCGCTATATGCTGGATTTCGAGGTCGCTTTTGGTTTTGGGTTGCTTGCCCTTACACACATGGGAGTGAAAATTTGGTCAATTCAATTAATTAATTCCGTGGAACTTTGTTGACAAGTTAAAATCTTTTATTTTATTATAAAATCAACGTGAATTTAACATCATTAAATATAAAAATAATAAAAGTAATATAAATATACAAAAATAAACACATAATAATTTTTTATATGATATGTTCATGTTTTTTTTTTGTATGTTTACAATATTTTTATTATATTTTATATTTAATGATATTAAATTTAAACTTAATCTTACATGTTTAGATTAACTTTATTGTAAAATCTTTCTTAATTACTTAACAATTTTATTATCTTGTTTATTGATAATAAAGTTTTAAATTTCACAATCAATTCAAACAAGTGACATGTATCACTTTTTATTTTTAATATATCTTAAAAATTATGTATATAGTATACTATTTGTCACCCTCTTAATTGTTGATTTTTTTATTTGATTCTCAATTTATGAGAAAATATGTAATTTTAAAAATTTATTATTATCTAATTGCAAACAAACGTTTAACCATTAATTTAATAAACAAATTTTAAATAACTATTAAATTAATTTGTTCACGAGCAAACAAAATATACATTTTGCTCGTGATCATATATTAGAGTTAATAATCTAACATTTTAATTGTTTACGCCCTAAAAAAAAGAAGGAAAGGAAACATCCAAATGAAAAACGGGTCTTCACAAAGTAATGGGCTGAGGTCAAAACTTGAGGCCTCTCCGTTGTGCCTTGGCTCGAGGTTCAAAATCTCCATGTAGTGTGACATTCCAGTCACTAACCAAATAGCAACTACTTTTCCTCAAATAACAAGTAAATTGACTAGTTTATCCGATGTCAATCCATCTACCTTCTTTTCAATGCTTTAGGCATTATGATCAGAGTATAACATTCAATTTCACATGAATAAATTTTTGTTTTATAAACATGTGTCATATACACCAAGATCTCAAATATGTACATAACCTAGTTCTCCAAATATACACAAATGTTATATTGTACTGTACAATAGCTGAAGTAACGGCCAACTGATTATACCTTCAAATGACTAGTGGGAAGCGCGTCTCGAAGGTATATCAAAATCCCAAAAGATGCTCCTCTATCCGAAGCGGGAATTATTTCAAGTAATCTATATGAAAAATGTTCGTAAAGGAGTGAGTTTACGCTTAGTAAGAAACTTATGTAAAAGAGCGTACTATATCACCTATATGCAGTTTTCCTGCTAGTCTCTATAATGTCATGTAAAAACCATTATAAAGCATATGCCATATATATTTTTCGCAAATATCAATTACAAGTAATTCAAATACAAGTAAATCCATCTCTTTCAAATATTTCCACGGATCTCAAATCATTTGAAATCAAATATGCAAATACTTTCAAATAGATGGGAGACAATCAATTCCCAATAGGATTCATGCACCAAGTAACTCTCGTAATGAATACAGGAAATATATCCCGTAAGGGATAATCCAAATGGATACAGCAAATATATCTTGTAAGGGATAATCCAAGAGAGATCTCATGAGGATACTGTAAATATATCCCGTAAAGGATAATCCTGAGAGATATCAAATAAGTGGCGTACCCACGTATGGGCCAAGGATCCTCCCCAAAGCTGAACAAGTAAAAGACTCATGGCCATTGTCGATAGCCCACAGTGCTCACTAGTCAGGTGCCTTACTGCGAGTATGAGGGTCGGACTAGAGCTTCTCAGTCAAGTACAAGTACAAATAATGTGCATGCTCTTTCAAGAGATTCATAGTCTCCAAAACCTTATTCATATAGGCTTTATACAAATACAAATATACTTTCTTAAAATAGGTTCTCAAAACCTCTCTTTCAAATAGGCAGTCGACTGGTCTTTATGGCAGTCGGCTGCTACACCACGTTTTGCCTCACTGAATTTCTTTCCCTTTTTGAAATTCAATTATTTTATTTTTCAAAATACAAGTACGGCAGTCGACTGGCCCCAAATAGCAGTCGACCGATTTTGAAACAGAATGTTTCTCGAGAATTGGCAGTCAACTGGCCCCCTGGGCAGTCGGCTGGTTTTCAAACAGAATGCTTTTGAACAAATAGTAATCGACTGGCCCCCTGGGTAGTCGGCTGATTTTGAAACAGAACGGTTCCTCAATAAAAGCAGTCGACTGTCCACTATAGTAGTCGACTGGTTTGAAATAGAATACTTTCTGGGAAAATGGCAGTCGACTGGCTTACATAGCAGTCGACTGGTTTGCCTTGGTTTTCGAAAATCTCCGCTTTGGTTGTCTCTAGGCAGTCGGCTGCTCCTAGCCTAATTGGTACTAGGAGTAGGACCCAAATTGTACCCTTTCCTGCAAATAAACCAACTTTTCTCTCTCTCCAAATACACTTCAAATATATTTAAAACACGCAGACATAGCCTCCCTACGTCCGTTTCATAAATTCCTTACCTTGATCACAATTAATCCCCAAGTTGGTTGCATCAACCCTTGTCTTTTTCTGTACTTCTTCAAGCTATAAATATCATAACAATTAAACCTTAATAAATACACTCTACCAACTCCAAACCATCAATAAAATCAACTAAAACTGTCTAACTCTCTTACCTTTGCTAGTGACCAAAATTTCAGATTTTGAGATCTTCTTGATCACTTTGAATCAGCCTTTTATATTAAAGGCTTAGCTTAAGCTATCGACAAGGATCGTTTTTTTGTCTTAGAAGCTTAATGAATTGGTGGCATGAGATGGTGGTTTGTCAAGGTGAGAAAATTGGAAAATTAAAGGAAAATGGAATGGAACGAGACGGAGAAGGGAGAGGTTGCTACCTGTGGGAGAAGATGATGATGAGTCATGGCTTCAATTAATGCATTAAATGCATTCTAATCCCTTCATGATCCCATCTCAGCCATTGACCATCCATTGACCCTTTTGACCATTGATTATTTGACCCTCAATTGATTTAATTCCATCCATATCCCATATATCATTTATATTTCAAAAATTCACATTTATTCCATTAATCCTAGTTGGAAAACTGTACAAATATGGGAAAATTACAAAAATTTGGGGATTTCACATTCTCCCCACCTTAGAAAATTTGGTCCTCCAAATTCAAATAAGGTTAGATCATAAATAATTCTGGATACTTCTCTTTCATTAAGCTCTCTAGGTCCCAAGTAGCTTCTTCCATCGTATGGTATTGCCAGAGAACTTTAACCAATGGGATCGTCTACGACCTCAACACCTTATCTTTCCTATCTAAAATCCGAATCAGTTTCTCCACATAACTCATGTCTTCCTGAATCTCCAAGGGTTCATATTCAATGACATGAGACGGATCCAGATTATACTTTCGAAGCATCGACACATGAAAAACATTGTGTACTCCCGATAACTCCGGAGGTAGTGCCAACTGATAGGCCACATCTCCAATACGATTTAGGATCTCAAATGGTCTGATGTAGCGAGGACTCAGCTTACCTCGTTGGGCAAATCTCATGATCCCTTTGGATGGAGAAACTATCAAAAACACATAGTCTTTAACCAAAAACTCATGTGGCCGCCGTCGAGCATCCGCATAACTCTTTTGTCGACTTTGAGCTATCTTGAGTCTTTGACAAATCAACTTAACATCCTCAGAGGCTTGCTCCACTAAATCAAGAGTCAATAACTTGCGCTTGCCCACTTCTTCCCACCCAATCGGCGATTGACACCTTTTACCATATAAGGCCTCATATGGTGCCATCCCGATACTTGCATGATTGCTATTGTTATATGCGAACTCAGCCAATGGCAGATGGTCGTCCCATGAGCCTTTAAAATCCAAAGCACAAGCTCTCAACATATCCTCGAGCGTCTGAACAGTGCGCTCGGACTGGCCATCAGTCTGCGGATGAAAAGCCATGCTAAAATTTAACTAAGATCCCATGGCTTCCTGAAAATGTTCCCAAAAATGAGAAGTAAACCTGGAATCTCTATCTGATGTGATGCTCACTGGAACACCATGTAGTCTGACGACTTCTCTCACATACAAGTCTGCCAAAGCGCTATGTGTATCTGTAGACTTCATAGGTAGGAAGTGAGCTGACTTGGTTAACCGATCCACAATCACCCAAACACCATCATGGTTCCTTTTGGTCCTGGGCAATCCCATAACAAAATCCATCGTAATGTGTTCCCATTTCCATATAGGTATAGGTAGAGGTTGCAACATAACTACTGGTCTTTGGTGCTCTACCTTAACTTGCTGGCACGTTAGACAATTCGCCACAAACTCAGCTATGTCTCTTTTCATGCCAGTCCACCAATACACCTTGCGAAGATTATGATACATCTTCGTATTTCCTAGACGTAATGTGTACTTAGTGGAATGTGCTTCTGTCAAGATTAGCTTTCTCCACTTATTACCCTTAGGAACACATATACGATTCCTAAACATCAAAATTCCATCACTACCAATATCAAACTCCGAGGGCTTATCCGATTGGATCTCATCCATAGCCTCAATACATTGGACATCCTCCCTCTGAGTAATCCGGATTCTATCCATCAACTCTGGCTCAATCCTCAAGCTTGCTATAATCCCATTTTGCTCAAGAGGTGTAACACTTAAGCTGAGGCTTGCAAACTACAGAAGCAAGTCATATTCTCTTACCATAATGTAAGACACCATACTCACATGCTTACGGCTCAGAGCATCCGCCACCACATTAGCTTTCCCTAGGTGGTACATGATTTACAATCATAATCCTTAAGTAGCTAGAGCCATCTCCTTTGCCTCATGTTCAACTCTCTTTGAGAGAACAAATATTTCAGACTTTTATGATTTGTAAAAATCTGAAATCTCTCACCATATAAGTAATGCCTCCAAATCTTCAGAGCAAATACTACTACAGCTAACTCCAAGTCATGAGTCGAGTAGTTCTTCTCATTATCCTTTAATTGACGAGAACCATATGCAACTACCTTACCATGCTGCATTAGTACACATCCCAAACCTTGCCCTGAGGCATCATTATACACCGAAAATCCTCCTGAACCACTAGGAATTGAAAGGATAGGTACAGTCATCAACTTGCACTTCAATTCTTGGAAGCTTTGCTCACAGGCCTCATTCCATTCATACTTCACCTCTTTGCGCGTTAAGCGCGTCAATGGAGCAGCTAACTTTGAGAAACCCTCTACAAATCTTCTGTAGTAGCCAGCTAAACCCAAGAAACTCCTTATCTCCGTCACTGTCTTCGATCTCTCCCATTGAACCACAGCTTTAATCTTCGATGGATCGGCTGAAACTCCATCTTTGCTGATTATATGACCCAAAAAGGAGATATGAGATCTAGCCAGAAATCACACTTACTTAGCGTGGCATACAATCGTCAATCTATAAGGGTTTCCAAAACTATCCTCAAATGCTGCTCATGCTCTTCTAAGACCTCGAATACACCAATATGTCATCGATAAAAACAATGACAAACTGGTCCAAGTACTGTTTGAATACATCATTCATCAGGTTCATAAAGGTTGCGGGTGCATTGGTCAGACCAAACGGCATCACTAGAAACTCATAGTGACCATACTGTGTCTTGAATGCAGTTTTAGGGATATCTTCACTCCAGATCTTTAATTGATGATATCCCGACCTCAAGTCTATCTTGGAAAAGACTTGTGCACCCTTGAGTTGATCAAAGATGTCATCAATCTTGGGAAGGGGATACTTGTTCTTGATTGTCATCTTATTCAGCCATCGGTAGTCGATGGACAACCTCATACTATCGTCTTTCTTCCAGACAAACAGTACAGGAGCACTCCAAGGGGATACGCTGGGTCGTACGAATCCCTTGTCTAATAACTCCTGAAGCTGTTTCTTCAATTCCTCTAGTTCTACTGAGGCCATCCGATAGGGTGATCTCAAAATGGGCTCAATCCCCGGCACCAAATCGATATTGAACTCTACTTCCCTATTTGGAGGAAGTCCTGGAAGATCATCCGGAAACACATCCGAAAAATCCTTGACTATCGGGATGTCATGAAGTTCGGGACGTTTCTAATCTACGTCCTCCACATACGCTATGAACCCTTCACATGCAAATATATTCTATTACTTCAATTTCAAATACTTAAATCAGCAAACATACTTTTGTATTAAGTGTTTGAAACGTTTACAAAATAGCTAACGGGAAAGGAGAAGATTACACTCTTAGCATGATAGTCTAATATCACATGATTCTTAGCTAACCAATCCATTCCTAAAATAACATCAAACCCATAAATATTCAGTACGATTAGGTCAGCTATTGATTCTCTTTCTCCTATCGTAGCTTATAATTACGATACACTATATCCGTCATTTGAGATTCCCTAAAGGGAGTACTTATTTGCAGTAATTGTCCTAAATACTCAGGCTAAACAATTAATCTCATAGCAACCCTAAGTGACATAAAAGAGTGTGTAGAGCCCGGATCAAATAAAGCAAGGACGTATGTATCATTAAGGTAAATCTTACCCTAAATCATCTTTGACGAAGCATCAGCGGACTCCATATCAATGGCAAATACCCGTCCCTGGGTCACAGGCACCTTTCCTTTCTCTGCCGCCGTGGCCTTACGCTGAGGCTGGGTGGTTTTAGCTTGCACTTGAAGGGTCTTCTCAGACTCTTTAGGTACCTTCTGATTTATCTTGGGACAATCCTTAATCCTATGTCCCTGTTCACCACACCAATAACATGCCCCACTCGCAAACCGGCAAGGCCGCGACCTATGAAATTTCCTGCATTGTGCGTACCTTGGCATTGTACTCCTCGGTGAGCTAGCGGTACTACCAGCTGGATGTCGGGATCTCTTATCACTTATCTTGATCCTGGTGGGTCTAGGAATTCCTGTACCATAACCATCATCACTCCCAATTTAGCATAATTCCATATAACTATTTAATGAAGACAATTTATTTTCTTATAATGGACTTGCTTACCTATCGAAGCTCTATCATAAGGCCTACTTCTCCTCAATGGATATCTATCACTCGAGGCTCTCTCATCTGACTTCCACTTCATCGGTTCTTTACCTTTATTCCTAGCTCGGAAGTCGGCCTGATGAAACTCATAGTCCTGCTCACACAGTTGAGCCTTACGGACTGCCACACTATATGTAGTGATATCCAATGGGTATAACTTAAACCGGATGGAAGGTCTCAATCCCTCCATGAATCGGTAGGTCTTGTGATCCTCTCTTCTCAACACTTCTGATCAAATCTGCTCAGTGTAATAAACTTCAACTCATATTGACTAACCGTCAAATTCCCCTGAGTTAAGTTCAAGAACTCAACCTGTAACCTTCTCTGAGCAGTGCGTGGGACGTATTGTTCATTGAAAGCTTCCACAAATATGTCCCACGTTACCTCCAGATGTCGAGCCTCTAGCATTGTCTGTGTGGCCTGCCACCATGGTTCGGCCTCATCCACTAATAAGTAGGTAGCTAATCCCACCTTTTCTTTCTCTATACAAGTCAAGTACCCAAATGCCTTAGTTACCGCCTTCATCCAATTTTCTGCGACCAATGGATCACTGTCCCTCTTGAACTTAGGCGGATCCAGCTTCTTAAACTCATTAATCAAAGTTACGCTGCAGTAAGTTGTAGGATCCCGCCTCTCATTAGCTGGGACTGGTGGGGGTTGTACAGTAGGTGTAACTGCTGGTGCACTAGTGGCTACGTTCGAGAAGTTAGACATAAACTGCTTGAACATCGCGACCATATTTTCCATATGTTTCTCCATTTTCGCTAGCCTCGTATTCGGGCTATACGGTGGAGATGGAGGAGAAGACTGTGGTGGGGGCGGTTCATCACAACCCCATCTTCGTCCTCGTCTAGTGCTCCTTCTTCGAGTACTCATTCTGCTAGAATCATGATCAAATAGCATCATTTAGTATAACCTTAAATAGTTATACTACTCAAATTCAAAGAGACTAGTACAGTACATTGGGGAAATACACTAATTCTAGCTTATTGACATCGACAAACTTCAGTCGAATCAGCTCTGATACCAATCTGTGACATCCTCATCATAGATCAAATAGCAACTACTTTTCCTCAAATAACAAGTAAATTGACTAGTTTATCCAATGTCAATCCATCTACCTTCTTTTCAATGCTTTAGGCATTATGATTAGAGTATAAGATTCAATTTCACATGAATAAAATTTTTGTTTTATAAACATGTGTCACATACATTAGGATCTCAAATATGTACATAACCTAGTTCCCCAAATATACACAAATGTTATTTTGTACTATACAATAGCAGAAGTAATGGCCAACTGATTATACCTTCAAATGACTAGTGGGAAGCGAGTCTCGAAGGTATCTTAAAATCCCAAAAGATGCTCCTCTATCCGGAGCGGGAATTACTTCAAGTAATCTGTATGAAAAATGTTTGTAAAGAAGTGAGTTTATGGTCAATAAGAAACTTATGTACAATAGCGTACTATATCACTATATGCAGTTTTCCTGCTTGGCTCTATAATGTCATGTAAAAACGATTATAAAACATATGCCATATATATCTTTCGCAAATATCAAATAGAAGTAATTCAAATACTTTCAAATACAAGTAAATCCATCTCTCTCAAATATTTCCATGGATCTCAAATCACGTGAAATCAAATATGCAAATACTTTTAAATAGATTGGAGACAATCAATTCCCAATAGGAATCATGCACCCAGTAACTCTCGTAACGGATACAACAAATATATCCCGTAAGGGATAATCCAAACGGATACAGCAAATATATCACGTAAGGGATAATCCAAGAAAGATCTCATGAGGATACCTCAAATATATCCCGTAAGGGATAATCCTTAGAGATATCAAATAAGTGGCACACCCAGGTATGGGCCAGGGATCCTCCCCAAAGTTGAACAAATAAAAGACTCATGGCCATTGTCTATAGCCCATAGTGCTCACTAGTTAGGTGCCTTACTGCGGGTCAGAGGGCCGGACTAGAGCTCCTCAGTCAACTACAAGTGCAAATAATGTGCAAGCTCTTTCGAGAGATTCAATCTCCAAAACCTTATTCATATAGGCTTTAAACAAATACAAATATACTTTCTTGAAATAGATTCTCAAAACCTCTCTTTCAAATAGGCAGTCAACTGGTCTTTATGGCAGTCGGCTGCTACACCACGTTTTGCCTTATTGAATTTCTTTCCCTTTTTGAAATTCAATTATTTTTTTTTTCAAAATACAGGTAGGGCAGTCGACTGGCCCCAAATAGCAGTCGACCGATTTTGAAATAGAATGTTTCCCGAGAATTGGCAGTCGACTGGCCCCCTAGGCAGTCGGCTGATTTTGAAACAGAATGCTTTTCAACAAATAGCAGTCGACTGGCCCTTTGGACAGTCGGCTGATTTTGAAACAGAATGGTTCCTCAATAAAAGCAGTAGACTGTCCACTGTAGCAGTCAACTAGTTTGAAACAGAATACTTTCTAGGAAAATGGAAGTCGACTGCCTTACATAGCTGTCGACTGGTTTGCCTTGATTTTCGAAAATCTCCGCTTTGGTTGTCTCTAGGCAGTCGGCTGCTCCTAGCCAAATTGGTACTAGGAGTAGGACCCAAATTGTACCCTTTCCTGCAAATAAACCAACTTTTGTTTCTCTCCAAATACACTTCAAATATATTTAAAACATGTAGACATAGCCTCCCTACGTTCGTTACATAAATTCCTTACCTTGATCGCAATTAATCCCCAAGTTGGTTGCACCAACCCTTGTCCTTTTTCCGTACTTCTTCAAGCTGTAAATATCATAACAATTAAACCTTAATAAATACACTCTACCAACTCTAAACCATTAATAAAATCAACTCTAACTATATAACTCTCTTACCTTTGCTAGTGACTAAAATTTCAGATTTTGAGATCTCCTTGATCACTTTGAATCAGCCTTTTATATTAAAGGCTTAGCTTAAGCTATCGACAAGGATCGTTTTTTGTCTTAGAAGCTTAATGAATCGATGGCATGAGATGGTGGTTTGTCAAGGTGAGAAAATTGGAAACTTGAAGGAAAATGGAATGGAACAAGAGGGAAAAGGGAGAGGTTGCTGATGTGTGGGAGAAGATGATGATGAGTCATGGCTCAATTAATGCATTAAATGCATTCTAATCCCTTCATCATCCCATCTCAGCCGTTGACCATCCATTGACCCTTTTGACCATTGATTATTTGACCCTCAATTGGTTTAATTCCATCTATATCCCATATATCATTTATATTACAAAAATTCACATTTATTCCATTAATCCAAGTTGGAAAACTGTACAAATATGGGAAAATTACAAAAATTTGGGGATTTCAAAATCTCCCCACCTTAGAGAATTTGGTCCTCCAAATTCAAATAAGGTTAGGTCATAAATAATTCTGGATGCTTCTCTTTCATTAAGCTCTCTAGCTCACAAGTAACTTCTTCCATCATATGGTATTGCCAGATAACTTTAACCAATGGGATCATTTACGACCTCAACACCTTATCTTTCCTATCCAAAATCCGAATCGGTTTCTCCACATAACTCATGTCTTCCTGAATCTCCAAGGGTTCGTTTTCAATGACATGAGATGGATCCGGATTACACTTTCGAAGCATCGACACATGAAAAACATTGTGTACTCTCGATAACTCCGAAGGTAGTGCCAATCGATAGGCCACATCTCCAATACGATCTAGGATCTCAAATGGTCAGATGTAGCGAGGACTCAGCTTACCTTGTCGGGCAAATCTCATGATCCCTTTGGATGGAGAAACTTTCAAAAACACATAGTCTCTAACCAAAAACTCAAGTGGCCGCCGTCGAGCATCCGCATAACTCTTTTGTCGACTTGGAGCTGTCTTGAGTCTTTGACAAATCAACTTAACATCCTCAGAGGCTTGCTCGACTAAATCAGGAGTTAATAACTTGCGCTCGCCCACTTCTTCCCACCCAATCGGCGATCGTCACCTTCTACCATATAAGGCCTCATATGGTGCCATCCCGATATTTGCATGATTGCTATTGTTATATGCGAACTCAGCCAATGGCAGATGGTCATCCCATGAGGCTTTAAAATCCAAAGCAGAAGCTTTTAACATATCCTCGAGCGTCTGCATAGTGCGCTCGAACTGCACATCAGTTTGCGGATGACAAGTTATGCTAAAATTTAAATGAGATCTCATTGCTTCCTGAAAATGTTCCCAAAAATGAGAAGTAAACCTGGAATCTCTATCCGATGTTATGCTCACTAGAACACCGTGTAGTCTGACGACTTCTCGCACATACAAGTCTGCCAAAGCGCTAGGTGTATCCGTAGACTTCATAGGTAGGAACTGAGCTGACTTGGTTAACCAATCCACAATCACCCAAACACCATCATGGTTCCTTTTGGTCCTGGGCAATCCCATAACAAAATCCATCGTAATGTGTTCCCATTTCCAGATAGGTATAGGTAGAGGTTGCAACATACCTGCTGGTTTTTGGTGCTCTACCTTAACTTACCAGCACGTTAGACACTTCGCCACAAACTCAGCTATGTCTCTTTTCATGCCAGTCCACCAATACACCTTGCGAAGATTATGATACTTATTCGTATTTCTTGGATATAATGTGTACTTAGTGGAATTTGATTCTGTCAAGATTAGCTTTCTCAACTCATTATCCTTATGAAAACATATACGATTCCTAAACCTCAAAATTCCATCACTACCAATATCAAACTCCGAGGGCCTATCCGATTGGATCTCATCCATAACCTCAATACATTGGACATCCTCCCTCTAAGCAATTCGGATTCTATCCATCAACTATGGCTCAATCCTCAAGCTTGCTATAATCCCATTTTGCTCAATAGGTGTAAAACTTAAGCTGAGGCTTGCAAACTCCACAAGCAACTCATATTCTCTTACCATCATGTAAGACACCATACTCACATGCTTACGGCTCAGAGCATCGGCCACCACATTAGCTTTCCCTGGGTGGTAGATGATCTCACAATCATAATCCTTAAGTCGCTCGAGCCATCACCTTTGCCTCATGTTCAACTCTCTGAGAGAACAAATATTTCAGACTTTTGTGATCTGTAAAAATCTGAAATCTCTCACCATATAAGTAATACCTCCAAATCTCTAGAGCAAATACTACTGCATCTAACTCCAAGTCATGAGTGGGGTAGTTCTTCTCATGGTCCTTTAATTGACGAGAACCATATGCAACAACCTTACCATGCTATATTAGTACACATCCCAAACCTTGCCCTGAGGCATCACTATACACCGAAAATCCTCCTGAACCACTAGGAATGGATAGGATAGGTGCAGTCGTCAGCCTGCGCTTCAATTCTTGGAAGCTTTGCTCACAGGCCTCATTCCATTCATACTTCACCTCTTTGCGTGTTAAGCGCGTCAATGGAGCAACTAACTTTGAGAAACCCTCTACAAATCTTCTGTAGTAACCAGCTAAACCCAAGAAACTCCTTATCTTCGTCACTGTCTTCGGTCTCTCCCATTGAACCAGAACTTCAATCTTCGATGGATCGGCCGAAACTCCATCTTTGCTTATTATATGACCCAAAAAGGAGATATGATCTAGCCAAAAATCACACTTACTTAGCTTGGCATAGAATCCTCTATCTCTAAGGGTTTCCAAAACTATCCTCAAATGCTGGTCATGCTCTTCCCGAGACCTCGAATACACCAATATGTCATCGATAAAAACAATGACAAACTGGTCCAAGTACTGTTTAAATACATCATTCATCAGGTTCATGAAGGTTGCGGGTGCATTGGTCAGACCAAACGGCATCACTAGAAACTCGTAGTGACCATACCGTGTCCTGAATGCAGTCTTAGGGATATCTTCACTCCAGATTTTCAATTGATGATATCCCGGCCTCAAGTCTATCTTGAAAAAGACCTATGCACCCTTGAGTTGATCAAAGAGGTCATCAATCCTGGGAAAAGGATACTTGTTCTTGATTGTCACCTTATTCAGCCATTAGTAGTAGATGCACAACCTCATACTATCATCTTTCTTCCAGACAAATAGTACAGGAGCACTCCAAGGGGATACGCTGGGTCGTATGAATCCTTTGTCTAATAACTCCTGAAGCTGCTTCTTCAATTATTCTAGTTCTACTGAGGCCATCCGATAGGGTGACCTTAAAATGGGCTCAGTCATCGGCACCAAATCGATATTGAACTCTACTTCCCTATCCGGAGGAAGTCCTGGAAGATCATCCGGAAACACATCCGAAAAATCCTTGACTACCGGGATGTCATGAAGTTCGGGATTTTTCTGATCTACGTCCTCCACATACGCTATGAACCCTTCACATGCAAATATATTCTATTACGTCAATTTCAAATACTTAAATCAGCAAACATACTTTTGTATTAAGTATTTGAAAAGTTTACAACATAGCTAACGGGAAAGGAGAAGATTACACTCTTAGCATGACAGTAGTATCACATGATTCTTAGCTAACCAATCCATTCCTAAAATAACATCAAACCCATACATATTTAGTAGGATTAGGTCAGCTATTGATTCTCTTTCTCCTATCGTAGCTTACAATTACGATACACTATGTCCGTCATTTGTGATTCCTGAAAGGGAGTACTTATTTGCAGTAATTGTCCTAAATACTCAAGCTCAACAATTAATCTCATAGCAACCTTAGGTGACATAAAAGTGTGTGTAGAGCCCGGATTAAATAAACCAAGGACATATGTATCATTAAGGTAAATCTTACCCTGAATCATCTTTGACGAAGCATCAGCGGACTCCTTATCAATGGCAAATACCCGTCCCTGAGTCACGGGCGCCTTTCTTTTCTCTACCGCCATGGCCTTACGTTGAGGCTGGGTGGTTTTAGGTTGTACTTGAGGGGTCTTCTCGGACTCTTCAGGTACCTTTTGATTTATCTTCGGACAATCCTTAATCCTATGTCCCTGTTCACCACACCAATAGCATACCCCACTCGCAAACCGACAAGGCCGTAACCCATGAAATTTCCTCCATTGTGCGCACCCTGGCATTGTACTCCTCGGTGAGCTAGCAGTACTACCAGCTGGATGTCGGGATCTCTCATCACTTATCTTGATCCTGGTGGGTCTAGGACTTCCTGTACCATAACCATCATCACTCCCAATTTAGCATAATTCCATATAACCATTTAATGAAGACAATTTATTTTCTTATAATGGACTTGCTTACCTATCAAAGCTCTATCATAAGGCCTACTTCTCCTCGATGGATATCTATCACTCGAGGCTCTCTCATCTGACTTTCGCTTCTTCGGTTCTTTACCCTTATTCCTAGCTCGGAAGTCGGCCTGATGAAACTCATAGTCCTGCTCACACAGTTGAGCCTTTTGGACTGCCTCACTGTATGTAGTGATATCCAATGTGTATAACTTAGACCGGATGGAAGGTCTCAATACCTCCATGAATCTGTAGGTCTTGTGATCCTCTCTTCTCAACACTTCTGGATCAAATTTGCTCAGTGTAATAAACTTCGACTCGTATTGACTAACCGTCAAATTCCCCTGAGTCAAGTTCAAGAACTCAACCTGTAACCTTCTCTGAGCAGTGCGTGGGACGTATTGTTCATTGAAAGCTTCCACAAATATGTGTCACGTTACCTCTGGATGTCGAGCCTCTAGCATTGTCTGTGTGGCCTGCCACCATGGTTCATCCTCATCCACAAATAAGTAGGCAGCTAATCCCTCTTTTTCCTTCTCTGTACAAGTCAAGTACCCAAATGCCTTAGTGACCGCCTTCATCCAATTTTCTGAGGCCAATGGATCACTGTCCCCTTGAACTTAGGCGGATCCAGCTTCTTGAACTCTTTAATCAAAGTTATGCTGTAGTAAGCTGTAGGATCCCGTCTCTCATTAGTTGGGACTGGTGGGGGTTGTACAGTAGGTGTAACTGCTGGTGCACTAGTGGCCACATTCGAGAAGTTAGACATAAACTGCGTGAACATCGTGGCCATATTTTCTATATGTTCCTCCATTTTCGCTAGCCTCGTATTAAGGCTATGCGATGGAGATGGAGGAGAAGATTGTGGTGGGGGCGGTTCATCACGACCCCGTCCTCGTCTCGTCTAGTGCCCCTTCTTCGAGTACTCATTCTGCTAGAATCATGATCAAATAACATCATTTAGTATAACCTTAAACAGTTATACTACTCAAATTCAAAGAGACTAGTATAGTACATTAGAGAAATACTCTAATTCTAGCTTATTAACATCGACAAACTTCAGTCAAATCAGCTCTGATACCAATCTGTGACATCCTTGTCATAGATCAAATAGCAACAACTTTTCCTCAAATAACAAGTAAATTGACTAGTTTATCCGATGTCAATCCATCTACCTTCTTTTCAATGCTTTAGGCATTATGATCAGAGTATAGGATTCAATTTCACATGAATAAAATTTTTGTTTTATAAACATGTGTCACATACACCAAGTCTCAAATATGACCATAACCTAGTTCCCCAAATTTACACAAATGTTATATTATACTGTACAATATCAGAAGTAACAGCCAACTGATTATACCTTCAAATGACTAGTGGGAAGCGCGTCTCGAAGGTATATCAAAATCCCAAAAGATGCTCCTCTATCCGGAGCGGGAATTACTTCAAGTAATCTATATGCAAAATGTTCGTAAAGGGGTGAGTTTACGGTCAGTAAAATACTTATGTAGAAGAGCGTACTATATCACTATATGTAGTTTTCCTGCTTGGCTATATAATGTCATGTAAAAACTATTATAAAGCATATGCCATATATATCTTTCGCAAATATCAAATACAAGTAATTCAAATACTTTCAAATGCAAGTAAATTCATCTCTCTTAAATATTTCTACGGATCTCAAATCACGTGAAATCAAATATGCAAATACTTTCAAATAGATGGGAGACAATCAATTCCTAAAAGAATTCATGCACCAAGTAACTCTCGTAATGGATACAGCAAATATGTCCCGTAAGGGATAATCCAAGAGAGATCTCATAAGGATATCGCAAATATATCCCGTAAGGGATAATCCAAGAGAGATATCAAATAAGTGACGTACCCACGTATGGGCCAGGGATCCTCCCCAAAGCCGAACAAGTAAAATACTCATGGCCATTATCTATAGCCCACAGTGCTCACTAGTCAGGTGCCTTGCTGCGGGTCAAAGGGCCGGATTAGAGCTCCTTAGTCAAGTACAAGTACAAATAATGTGCATGCTCTTTTGAGAGATTCAGTCCCCAAAACCTTATTCATATAGGCTTTAAACAAATACAAATATACTTTCTTAAAATAGGTTCTCAAAACCTCTCTTTCAAATAGACAGTCCACTGGTTTTTATGGCAGTCGGCTGCTACACCACGTTTTGCCTTATTGAATTTCTTTCCCTTTTTGAAATTCAATTATTTTATTTTTCAAAATACAAGTAGGGTAGTCGACAGGCCCCAAATAGCAGTCGACCAATTTTGAAACAGAATGTTTCCCGAGAATTGGCAGTCGACTAGCCCCCTAGGTAGTCGGCTGGTTTTGAAACAGAATGCTTTTGAACAAATAGCAATCGACTGGCCCCCTGGGCAGTCGGCTGATTTTGAAACAGAATGGTTCCTTAATAAAAGCAGTCGACTATCCACTATAGCAGTCGACTGGTTTGCCTCGATTTTTGAATATCTCCGCTTTGGTTGTCTCTAGGCAGTCGGCTGCTACTCAAGGCAGTCGGCTGCTCCTAGCCTAATTGGCACTAGGAGTAAGACCCAAATTATACCCTTTCCTACAAATAAACCAACTTTTGTTTCTCTCCAAATACACTTCAAATATATTTAAAACATGCAGACATAGCCTCCCTACGTCCGTTACATAAATTCCTTACCTTGATCGTAATTAATCCCCAAGTTG
Source organism: Heritiera littoralis (assembly GCA_031772115.1). Taxonomy (NCBI): domain Eukaryota; kingdom Viridiplantae; phylum Streptophyta; class Magnoliopsida; order Malvales; family Malvaceae; genus Heritiera; species Heritiera littoralis. Next base: position 2,743,094 of record JAPDPK010000073.1, read on the forward strand.
GTTGCACCAACCCTTGTCCTTTTTCCGTACTTCTTCAAGCTGTAAATATCATAACAATTAAACCTTAATAAATACACTCTACCAACTCCAAACCATCAATAAAATCAACTAAAACTATCTAACTCTCTTACCTTTGCTAGTGACCAAAATTTCAGATTTTGAGATCTCCTTAATCAGTTTGAATCAGCCTTTTATATTAAAGGCTTAGCTTAAGATATCGACAAGGATCGTTTTTTGTCTTAGAAGCTTAACGAATCGATGGCATGAGATGGTGGTTTGTCAAGGTGAGAAAATTGGAAACTTCAAGGAAAATGGAATGGAATGAGAGGGAAAAGGGAGAGGTAGCTGTCGTGTGGGAGAAGATGATGATTAGTCATGGCTTCAATTAATGCATTAAATGCATTCTAATCCCTTCATCATCCCATCTCAGCCATTGACCATCCATTGACCCTTTTGACCATTGATTATTTGACCCTCAATTGATTTAATTCCATTCATATCCCATATATCGTTTATATTTAAAAAATTCACATTTATTCCATTAATCCAAGTTGGAAAACTGTACAAATATGGGAAAATTACAAAAATTTGGGGATTTCACATTCTCCCCACCTTAGAGAATTTGGTCCTCCAAATTCAAATAAGGTTAGGTCATAAATAATTCCAGATGCTTCTCTTTGATTAAGCTCTCTATCTCCCAAGTAGCTTCTTCCATCGTATGTTATTGCTAGAGAACTTTAACCAATGGGATCGTCTACGACCTCAACACCTTATCTTTCCTATCCAAAATCTGAATTGGTTTCTCCACATAACTCATGTCTTCCTGAATCTCCAAGGGTTCATATTCAATGACATGAGACGGATCCAGATTATACTTTCGAGGCATCGACACATGAAAAACATTGTGTACTCTCGATAACTCCGGAGGTAGTGCCAACCGATAGGCCACATCTCCAATACCATCTAGGATCTCAAATGGTCAGATGTAGCGAGGACTCAGCTTACCTCGTCGGGCAAATATCATGATCTCTTTGGATGGAGAAACTTTCAAAAACACATAGTCTCTAACCAAAAACTCAAGTGGCCTCCGTTGAGCATCCGTATAACTCTTTTGTCGACTTTTAGCTGTCTTGAGTCTCTGACAAATCAACTTAACATCCTCAGAGGCTTGCTTGACTAAATCAGGAGTCAATAACTTGCGCTCACCCACTTCTTCCCACCCAATCGGCAATCGACACCTTCTACCATATAAGGCCTCATATGGTGCCATCCCGATACTTGCATGATAGCTATTTTTATATGCGAACTCAGCCAATGGCAGATGGTCGTCCCATGAGCCTTTAAAATCCAAAGCACAAGCTCTCAACATATCCTCTAGCGTCTGAATAGTGCGCTCGGACTGCCCATCAGTCTGCAGATGAAAAGCTGTGCTAAAATTGAACTGAGACCCCATGACTTCCTAAGAATGTTCCCAAAAATGATAAGTAAACCTGGAATCTCTATCCGATGTGATGCTCACTGGAACACCGTGTAGTTTGACGACTTCTCTCACATACAAGTCTGCCAAAGCGCTAATTGTATCCGTAGACTACATAGGTAGGAAGTGGGCTGACTTGGTTAACCGATCCACAATCACCCAAACACCATCACGGTTCCTTTTGGTCCTGGGCAATCCCATAACAAAATCCATTGTAATGTGTTCCCATTTTCACATAGGTATAGGTAGAGGTTGCAACATACCTACTGGTCTTTGGTGCTCTACCTTAACTTACTGGCACGTTAGACACTTCGCCACAAACTCAGCTATGTCTCTTTTCATGCCAGTCCACCAATACACCTTGCGAAGATTATGATACTTATTCGTATTTCCTGGATGTAATGTGTACTTAGTGGAATTTGCTTCTGTCAAGATTAGCTTTCTCAACTCATTATCCTTACGAACACATATATGATTCCTAAACCTCAAAATTCCATCACTACCAATATCAAACTCCGAGGGCCTATCCGATTGGATCTCATCCATAACCTCAATACATTGGACATCCTCCCTCTGAGCAATTCGGATTCTATCCATCAACTCTGGCTCAATCCTCAAGCTTGCTATAATCCCATTTTGCTCAATAGGTGTAAAACTTAAGCTGAGGCTTGCAAACTGCACAAGCAACTCATATTCTCTTACCATCATGTAAGACACCATACTCACATGCTTACGGTTCAAAGCATCCGCCACCACATTAGCTTTCCCTGGGTGGTACATGATCTCACAATCATAGTCCTTAAGTAGCTCGAGCCATCTCCTTTGCCTCATGTTCAACTCTCTCTGAGAGAACAAATATTTCAGACTTTTGGGATCTGTAAAAGTCTTAAATCTCTCACCATATAAGTAATGCCTCCAAATCTTCAGAGCAAATACTACTGCAGCTAACTCCAAGTCATGAGTGGGGTAGTTCTTCTCATGGTCCTCTAATTGACGAGAACCATATGCAACTACTTTACCATACTGCATTAGTACACATCCCAAACCCTGCCCTAAAACATCACTATACACCGAAAATCCTCTTGAACCACAAGGAATGGATAGGATAGGTGCAGTCGTCAGCCTGCGCTTCAATTCTTGGTAGCTTTGCTCACAAGCCTCATTCCATTCATACTTCACCTCTTTGCGTGTTAAGCGCGTCAATGAAGCAACTAACTTCCAGAAACCCTCTATAAATCTTCTGTAGTAGCCAGCTAAACCTAAGAAACTTCTTCTCTCCGTCACTGTCTTAAGTCTCTCCTATTGAACCACAGCTTAAATCTTCGATGGATCGGCCGAAACTCCATCTTTGCTGATTATATGACCCAAAAAGGAGATATGATCTAGCCAGAAATCACACTTACTTAGCTTGGCATACAATCCTCGATCTCTAAAGGTTTCCAAAACTATCCTCAAATGCTGCTCATGCTATTCCCGAGACCTCAAATACACCAATATGTCATCGATAAAAACAATGACAATCTGGTCCAAGTACTGTTTGAATACATGATTCATCAGGTTCATGAAGGTTGCGGGTGCATTGGTCAGACCAAACGGCATCACCAGAAACTCATAGTGACCATACCGTGTCCTGAATGCAGTCTTAGGGATATCTTCACTCCGGATCTTCAATTGATGATATCTCAACCTCAAGTCTATCTTGGAAAAGACTTGTGCACCCTTGAGCTGATCAAAGAGGTCATCAATCCTGGGAAGAGGATACTTGTTCTTGATTGTCACCTTATTCAGCCATCGGTAGTCGATGCACAACGTCATACTATCGTCTTTCTTCCGGACAAACAGTACAGGAGCACCCCAAGGGGATATGCTGGCTCGTATGAATCCCTTGTCTAATAACTCCTGAAGCTGCTTCTTCAATTCCTCTAGTTCTACTGAGGCCATCTGATAGGGTGATCTCAAAATGGGCTCAGTCCTCGGCACCAAATCGATATTGAACTCTACTTCCCTATCCGGAGGAAGTCCTGGAAGATCATCCGGAAACACATCCGAAAAGTCCTTGACTACCGGGATGTCATGAAGTTCGGGACGTTTCTGATCTATGTCCTCCACATACGCTATGAACCCTTCACATGCAAATATATTCTATTACTTTAATTTCAAATACTTAAATCAGCAAACATACTTTTGTATTAAGTATTTGCAAAGTTTACAACATAGCTAACGAGAAAGGAGAAGATTACACTCTTAGCATGACAGTCTAGTATCACATGATTCTTAGCTAACCAATCCATTCCTAAAATAACATCAAACCCATACATATTCAGTACGATTAGATCAGCTATTGATTCTCTTTCTCCTACTCGTAGCTTACAATTACGATACACTATGTCCATCATTTGAGATTCCCTAAAAGGAGTACTTATTTGCAGTAATTGTCCTAAATACTCAGGCTCAACAATTAATCTCATAGCAACCCTAGGTGACATAAAAGAGTGTGTAGAGCCCGGATCAAATAAAGCAAGGACATATGTATCATTAAGGTAAATTTACCCTAAATCATCTTTGACGAAGCATCAGCGAACTCTTTATCAATGGCGAATACCCGTCCCTGAGTCACGGACGCCTTTCCTTTCCCTGCCACCATGGCCTTACGCTGAGGCTGGGTGGTTTTAGGTTATACTTGAGGTGTCTTCTTTGACTCTTCAGGTACTTTTTGATTTATCTTGGGACAATCCTTAATCCTATGTCCCTGTTCACCACACCAATAGCATGCCCCACTCGCAAACCGGCAAGCCGCGATCCATGAAATTTCTTGCATTGTGCGCACATTGGCATTGTACTCCTCGGTGAACTAGCGGTACTACCAACTGGATGTCAGGATCTCTCATCACTTATCTTGATCTCGGTGGGTCTAGGAATTCCTGTACCATAACCATCATCACTCCCAGTTTAGCATAATTCCATATAACCATTTAATGAAGACAATTTATTTTCTTATAATGGACTTGCTTACCTATCAAAGCTTATCATAAGGCCTACTTCTCCTCGATGGATATCTATCACTCAAGGCTCTCTCATCTGACTTCCGCTTCACCGGTTCTTTACCCTTATTCCTAGCTCGAAAGTCGGCCTGATGAAACTCATAGTCCTGCTCACACAGTTGAGCCTTACGGACTGCCTCACTGTATGTAGTGATATCCAATGGGATAACTTAGACCGGATGGAAGGTCTCAATCCCTCCATGAATCGGTAGGTCTTGTGATCCTCTCTTCTCAGGACTTTTGGATTAAATCTGCTCAGTGTAATAAACTTCTGAAGGAAACTGAAACAAACATGCAGCGGAATTTAAATCACTTGGCCTCCACCAGGATCGATTCGAAGAGTTGCCTGATTAGGGTTTCGAGATTTTACCTAACGTTTTCTCTGATTTTTTGTCGTTGGTCGAGTCACAAGCAACAACTTTTCGTTCCTGCCTCTATGGTATCCACACGAACGGATCTCACGACTCTTGAACGTCTCACGATCAGAAGCCTTAAAGAGCGTTTTTTATTTCTTATAACCGAATTGCTAGCTTCGATTAAAAGAATATTTTGTTTTCTGTTTTTGTTTTGTGTGGCTGTGTTTTAGAAAACACAAAACATCCTTTTATAGGCAGTAAATTTTACCCTAAAATTTACTGTCAAACAGAACTCTAATCCTACTTAGAATAGGATTAGTTATATCCTTAATCCAATTCAGAATAGGACTAGTTATATCCTTAATCCAATTCAGAACAGGATTAATTAAGCTCTTCATTGATCCGTTCTAAGTGTGCGACCCAATAGGTTCTCAAAACAATGGCAATGACAAAATTGTCATAGGCAATGAGCGGTATCTAGCAACACATCATTGCTACCCATGTAACGAGAATGTCAATGACTCGACATAACCTTACTCATGATAGATGTTACCGTGTAGTCTAATCCGTTTATCCTTTGATGTCTTGATTAGACACAAGTCATGGAATGTGTCACACTTGTATAGTCTAATCAGTGTTTCTTGATTCCTGAATAGACTAATTAAACAAATAAAATCAATATCTCATATTGACTTATTCGAGCACGCCATGCATTTCTTAGTCTCACTCTATCAAAGGGCCCAAGACATCACTCTTGTTATATAAGAGGGATAAATCCTATCTTGATCACTCAACATCCCTCTACATAGATCAAGGCATACCCAATTACTACCTTTATAGTCCATCTTGTTACGAATGACATCTAGCAACATTAAAGTATGCAATTCTCTATGTTGGGATCTCTGATGATCTCAAGTCAAAGGATCACATACACCATCATCACTATGAGAATCGCTTATGACACTCATATAACAATCCATGTAGTGTTCTCATTGAGGGTCGATCCAGTACATAGTTCTCTAACATGTACCTATGTGATAACTTGATATCCTATATCCATGACAATGGTCATCAGTCAACCACATACTAGTCTTATCGTATCATTGTTATCCTTGTTCACAATAATACCTGACTAGGGATATCTTAAAGAATAGTGTGTTATTACTATTCTAAGGACATTATCATATAAGATTACATTACGCAGCTATAAGACAAATATAATAATGAACTATAATAAATAAAATGTCATGATACATAAAAAAATGCCAAAGTCAATCATCTAATGAATGGTTCTAAGGGCATAATCCAACAACTTCGACTCGTATTGACTAATAGTCAAATTCCCCTAAGTCAAGTTCAAGAACTCAACCTGTAACCTTCTCTGAACAGTGCATGGGACATATTGTTCATTGAAAGCTTCCACAAATATGTCCCACGTTACCTCTGGATGTCGAGCCTCTAGCACTGTCTGTGTGGCTTGCCACCATGGTTTGGCCTCATCCACTAATAAGTAGGCAGCTAATCCCACCTTTTCTTTCTCTGTACAAGTCAAGTACCCAAATGCCTTAGTGATCGCCTTCATCCAATTTTCTGCGGCTAATGGATCACTGTCCCCCTTGAACTTAGGCGGATCCAGCTTCTTAAACTCTTTAATCAAAGTTACGCTACAGTAAGCTGGAGGATCCCGCCTCTCATTAGCTAGGACTGGCGGGGGTTGTACAGTAGGTGTAACTGCTGGTGCATTAGTGGCCACATTCAGGAAGTTAGACATAAACTGCGTGAACATCGCAGCCATATTTTCCATATGTTTCTCCATTTTCGCTAGCCTCGTAGTCGGTCTATGCAGTGGAGATGGAGGAAGACTGTGGTAGGGGTGGTTCATCATGACCCCGTCCTCGTCCTCATCTAGTGCCCCTTCTTCGAGTACTCATTCTGCTAGAATCATGATCAAATAGCATCATTTAGTATAACCTTAAACAGTTATACTACTCAATTTCAAAGAGACTAGTACTGTACATTGGGGAAATACTCTAATTCTGGCTTATTGACATCGAAAAACTTCAGTCGAATCAGCTCTCATATCAATCTGTAACATCCTCGTCACAGATCAAATAGCAACTACTTTTCCTCAAATAACAAGTAAATTGACTAGTTTATCTGATGTCAATCCATCTACCTTCTTTTCAATGCTTTAGGCATTATGATCAGAGTATAACATTCAATTTCACATGAATAAAATTTTTGTTTTATAAACATGTGTCACATACACCAGGATCTCAAATATGTACATAACCTAGTTCCCCAAATATACACAAATGTTATATTATACTGTATAATAGCAGAAGTAACGGCCAACTGATTATACCTTCAAATGACTAGTGGGAAGCGCATCTTGAAGGTATATCAAAATCCCAAAAGATGCTCCTCTATCCGAAGCAGGAATTACTTCACGTAATCTGTATGAAAAATGTTTGTAAAGGAGTGAGTTTACGCTCAGTAAGAAACTTATGTAAAAGAGCGTACTATATCATTATATGCAGTTTTCCTGCTTGGCTCTATAATGTCATGTAAAAACCATTATAAAGCATATGCCATATTTATCTTTCGCAAATATCAAATACAAGTAATTCAAATACTTTCCAATACAAGTAAATCCATCTCTTTCAAATATTTCCACATATCTCAAATCACGTGAAATCAAATATGCAAATACTTTCAAATAGATGGGAGACAATCAATTCCCAATAGGATTCATGCAGTAAGTAACTCTCGTAATGGATACAGCAAATATATCCCGTAAGGGATAATCCAAATGAATACAGCAAATATATCCCGTAAAGGATAATCCAAGAGAGATCTCATGAGGATACCGCAAATATATCCCGTAAGGAATAATCTTGAGAGATATCAAATAAGTGACGTACCCACGTATGGGCCAGGGATTCTCCCCAAAACCAAACAAGTAAAAGACTCATGGCCATTGTCTATAGCCCACAGTGCTCACTCGTCAGGTGCCTTACTACGGTAAGAGGGCGGACTAGAGCTCCTCAGTCAAGTACAAGTACAAATAATGTGCATGCTCTTTCGAGAGATTCATAGTCTCCAAAACCTTATTTATATAGGCTTTAAACAAATACAAATATACTTTCTTAAAATAGGTTCTCAAAACCTCTCTTTCAAATAGGCAGTCGACTAGTCTTTATGGCAGTCGGCTGCTACACCACCTTTTGCCTTATTGAATTTCTTTTCCTTTTTGAAATTCAATTATTTTATTTTTCAAAATACAAATAGGGCAATCGACTGGCCCCAAATAGCAGTCGACCGATTTTGAAACAGAATGTTTCCCGAGAATTTGCCGTCGACTGGCCCCCTGGGCAGTCGGCTGGTTTTGAAACAGAATGCTTTTGAACAAATAGCAGTCGATTGGCCCCCTGGGCAGTCGGCTGATTTTGAAACAGAATGGTTCCTTAATAAAAGCAGTCGACTGGTTTGAAACAGAATACTTTCTGGGAAAATGGCAGTCGACTGGCTTACATAGCAGTCGACTGGTTTGCCTCGTTTTCGAAAATCTCCGATTTGGTTGTCTCTAGGCAGTCGGCTGCTACTCAAGGCAGTCGGCTGCTCCTAACCTAATTGGTACTAAGAGTAAGACCCAAATTGTACCCTTTCCTACAAATAAACCAACTTTTGTTTCTCTCTAAATACACTTCAAATATATTTAAAACATGCAAACATAGCCTCCCTACGTCCGTTACATAAATTCCTTACCTTGATCGCAATTAATCCCTAAGTTGGTTGCACCAACCCGTGTCCTTTTTCCGTACTTCTTCATGCTGTAAATATCATAACAATTAAACCTTAATAAATACACTCTACCAACTCCAAACCATCAATAAAATCAACTAAAACTATCTAACTCTCTTACCTTTGCTAGTGACCAAAATTTCAGATTTTGAGATCTCTTTGATCACTTTGAATCAGCCTTTTATATTAAAGGCTTAGCTTAAGCTATTGACAAGGATCGTTTTTTGTCTTAGAAGCTTAACGAATCGATGGCATGAGATGGTGGTTTGTCAAGGTGAGAAAATTGGAAACTTGAAGGAAAATGGAATGGAACAAGAGGGAGAAGGGAGAGGTTGCTGCTGTGTGGGACAAGATGATGATGAGTCATGGCTTCAATTAATGCATTAAATGCATTCTAATCCCTTCATCATCCCATCTCAGCCATTGACCATCCATTGACCCTTTTGACCATTGATTATTTGACCTCAATTGGTTTAACTCCATCCATATCCCATATATCATTTATATTTAAAAAATTCACATTTATTCCATTAATCCAAGTTGGAAAACTGTACAAATATGGGAAAATTACAAAAATTTGGGGATTTCACATGCAGAGGCTCACCTTCATCAGGCTTGTATAAATCAAGAAATCTTAAATCAGATTGTGGAGTATATAAAGCTTTACAAGGGTAAAATAGTCACTAAGTTGGGTTTTTAACCGTTGACCTAACAGTTGACTCACAAATGGACTAAGTTGTCCTGCGGCATTCAAAAGATTGGGACGGAATGTCTATTTTCAAAACTAATGGACTAAAGTTGAATTATGACCAAACTTTAAGAAGTTTGATGTAATTTACCCTTTAATATATCTTAAGTAACTATAAACATCATTAGAATTGGCCTTATACGATAACTTGCCTACTTATTCGGTTTTACCGATAAATGTGCTATTTCGATAAATTTATATTCCTTGGACTTAAACTTACACAAACTATATTTTTCATATTCTTTTAATACTTTACATAATACTTTGAGGTTTGTTAAATTGCCCAATTTTACCATTTCATCGTTTTCGGTTAAACGAGGCTTAAACCGGACTTTTCGGTATTAAACTAACACTAGACAACTATCAAACCAAGCAAACTTCACCATTTTCATATAGAACCAAGCTGTCCAAAACATAACCTAACCCTGGAAAATCCATTTCAAAATTCTACTTTAGCCAAAATCATGCAAATTCAACATACATCAACATATCTCAACTTCATCTTCTTCCAAAAATTTTACCTTAGTGTTGACCAACTTTGACCAAAGATTGATCCACTAACAATCACCCTCAGCTGTAAATCAACATGTATACAACTTAGAAACACCATAAACAAGCTTAAAAATCCATCAAAGAAGTAGGGAAATCACTTTCTCTCACCTTACAAAATAGGGCAGTTCTGTCTAGATTTCTTCTTACTAACTTTTCACTAACCAAATGACCTTTGTTTTGGCTGAATTTTTATTTTTGTTGTAAGGGACTTATGGAAGAACAATTGGTCCTTCTTGGTCAAACTCTAAATCAGCTTGGAATGTTGCTGAAAAAATCCCACAAGGTAAAGTAGAGGATGACGCATATGGCAAGTTGGGAGAGGTAGTTCTTTTTGGTTCCTTCAAGTTATAGGGGCTATAATACCTTTATGGAGACTGAATTGTGTCTACTTTCTTGGGCTAAAATTTCAAGCCCAAACTCCACTCCTAGCCCATAAGCCTAGCAGTGAACTATAAATCTGGCTGCTAGTTAGCTTGCACCAATAAATCCATAAAAATTGTTTTCTAACCCATTTTAGTGATTTAGCCACTTCTCAAGTGTTCTACTATGTGTCTAGTGTATTTTCATGAAATTTGGCACCTTCTTGTTTGGGAAAAATTTCCGGTTGCGCTTGTTTTACGTGATTTAGTCGTTTCCGATGCTAAACCGTTAAAGTTTTCAGTTTTCTTCTAAAATTTATTTAAATGTCATAACCTCAAATTTTCTAATCAAATTTAATTCTTTAAGTTAATTATACCCTATATTGACTTCCTATGGGGTCGGAATAATTGTTGTTCTTTTTCTCTTTCTTTTATGAATTTATGGGATTTATTTCGGAATTTATTCGGTTACTTGGTTAATTTTCTCTGTTTAGTGCTAACTTAGAATTTCATGAACTTTTTCACTTCAAACCTTTCAATTCATTCTTCCAAACATCAAATCTTACTTATTTTAAAATAAATCCTCGAAAAAACACTTTAATTCAAAATTTTACCTCGGTTTTTATGCCATGAGCTTCATGCCCCCAATCCAAGCCCCTCGGTTCTTCTGGGCTCTACATAAACACCAAATCCACACACTGAAATTCCTTCTAGTTTTCAATTAAATAATAATATGGAAATTTCAAGTTTCACAAATTACTCAAAATAGGAATACAATTAATACAAAAAGTCAAGTATGTTCACTAAAATTTAAGTTTTTATATTTAATGTGAAATGTAAAATCTTGTGTAACATTCTAAACTACCACAAATCAATGGGAGAAATCAAGGCAGATGGAGGGTTAGAAGGGAAGCAGAATTTGTGGATAATATGTTGGAATCAAGAATGCAAAAACCAAGATGGGTTTTTATACTTGCAGATTTCATGGTTGCTTCTCCAATTGGTTTTATGGAGGAGGAGATCAGATCCAGTGCTTTAGCATGTTATCTTTTGTTTTTTGTATGATCTTTGTTGGCTAATTTTCTAATTTGTGCCGCTTACGTCACATACTAGGTTGCTTTGATCTCCACATTAAGATGATTCAAACAATGGTTATTAAGCACCCCAGGTGTTTGATGTAATTCTCCCTCAAGAAACGTTCATCGTTCCTCTGCTCTAGGATTGTCAAGATGGTTTTCATCCTAGGAGTTTCAATGGTAGTTCTTATCTGGATGGTTTTCTGGTGGAGGAGATCAGTAATGTTGCTATAGCATGCTCTCGTTAATTTTGTGTGTGTGTGTGTCCTCTATGATTGATTTACTGCTTGATGTTTGTTGTAAAGCTTGGGTTGTTGCTGCCTAGTCAGTCATAAGAAGACACATGTTGTAAATTTTGGACTCTGTTGTTAGTTCTTTCAAAAAAAACTTTAACTTTTCAAAAAAAAAATCTAAACTACCAACAGTCCCTTATTAGTTAGTGTTTGTGAAATCGATAACTTATAAGAGAAGATTTGCCTTAACAATGTATCGTTACATGTGAACCTAATATTTTGGTCCACATCTATTAAGTACTTTGTTCATTATGGTTTTATATTCAAGTTGGGCTCCTCTATTTATTGCTAATTAATTTTAGGGGTTAAATGTTTAACATAATAACAAAGCCTAGGTTTTCTTTTGTTTTGTTATACTCGCTTGCTACTCCTTCCAAGATTGTCACGTGTAGGCTTTTATGTCTATGCCTATACGTGATAGGAGCATGTTAAAATAATGTTATCCCCTATCTATTAAATATTCTATTTATATTTAAGTTATATCCTTAAACCAATTGTCAATTAGTTTTAGGTTGGAAGGTTAATAGTTTGGATGTTAGTTTTTTTTTTTTTTGTGCTAGTTAATATTTAATCTTTAACATTTCCTATAAATAAATGATATGAATAAAAGAAGGTGTCTCTCTATTTAAATATTATAAATATTTAAATATTATCTTTCTATTTTAAACTTTTAATTAGCGTATATACTTTAGAATTCTAATCAAGTTGATGGTGTTCACATATTAAAGCTCAACTGCTAGCAATAGAATTAAAAAATAGAACACGTACAATACTTTCTTAATTTTTTATCAGAGGATTATAGTGGCTGTAGCAACTATTGTAGTCACCGGCTGACATGAGAGAACCCAATTCTTCTTGTTGAAGCGATTATGTTTATATATAGGTAGAGATTTGTCTTTTACGATTCCATTACTTTAGACATATAACATTACCTTTGCTGAGAGTTTAAACTCATCCTCTACGCAATGGACCTTATTAGTCTCTAACATTTTCCTAAAGGGCACGTTATAATAACATATTTTTAGTCATTATAAATTTTATAATTACAGGTTAGGAATTCAAAGTTGGGTTTTGTCAGCGGTGTGGATTTCACCTCTAATATTCATTAATTATTAAAAACAAAACATTTAACGACGTCGATTTACCCTTTAGTGGCATTTATAAATGCAGCTAATTATGTTGCGACGTTTATTATAAACGTTGCTTAGATTAATGTTGATAATAAAGTGGCATTAGGTGTTTTGCATATAAAGTGATTATAGTATAAAGTGATATTAGGAGTTAAATTGTTAAGAAAGTAAAATTGTAGTGTTTGGTAAACTAACGCTGTGCTGCTAATATAGTGACAAATTTCAAAAATATCCTAAGTATAAAAACAAATTTGATTCATCATTATTAATTTAAAATATAATTATTATATTAAAATATAATAATATAAAGTTATAACTTTTAATATGTTAATCAATTATAATATAAATTTTAATACATTGTTAATACTTTAAAATTTAATTATTATATTAAAATGTAAATATTATAAAGTTATAATTATTAATATGTTAATTTTTTAAATAATATTAAATAATCGAATATATTTTTAAAAATATTAATAAATAGTTCAATGTCAACATTTACTTTGTGCTTACACTAAGTTACCAACAGTTGCTAACACATAACTGCTACTAGCTGTCATCGTGCTCAACGCCATAACGACTGGTTCGTTTTGGTCTGACAGGGTTGTTCGTTTTGGTCTGACAGGGTTGTAATTTGTTTCATCTATTTGGGTGTCTTGTTTCCTAATCACTAATAATGGAAAAGCAAATGACTATTGTGTCAAAGGATTTCTCTGGTCCGTGGAATGTTCTGAAGCTAACAAATGAGAAGTCTGAAACTATGAAAGTTGAGGAAACTACGATTCAACAGAAGAATGATCAAGGAAAGTTCCCACTTGTTGGGTCTCTTTTGATTAACAGACCTTTTAATCATGAAGTAATGTTTTCAACTTTCAAGTAACTATGGAGATTATCAAAGGGAGTTTCCTTTCGAGTGCTGGATGATAATCTGCTTCTCTTCTAATTTCATGCTTTCAAGGATCAGGTCAATTTTCTTGAAGGAGCCCTTTGGACTTTCGAACAATGTGCCTTACTGTTGAATAAATATGATAAGGCCAAATGCCTTACAAAGATTCTGATGTATTCTCTGCTACTTTGGATGCGTGTGTATGATTTACATTCGAGCATGATGCAGGATGTTGCAGAACAAATAGGTGCTAGAGTGGGAACCTTTCTAGAAGCATAAATGGGTGATAAGGTTGGAAGTTAGGGTAGATACCTGCAGCTTAGAGTTGAAATTGATATACAAAAACCTCTATATAGAGCCATCAGTCTACTGGACAATGCCTCAACTGGTTCACAACTAACCTCACTATCGGGTAGTCCATTCCACTAAACGAGGTACTTGTGCTTTAGCATACAGTCCTTCCTCTATTCCACACGCTCAGCTAGAATGCCCCTAACCTCCCTATCATATGAGGGAGCCATTGTCACTGGTGCACCTTGAAACTCTGCTCATGGTGGATCATCACTACCCTTGAGAGATGGCTTAAACATGCTTACTTCGTAATTCCCAATTTCTAGGGACTCATTAGGCTTCAATACAGCCATCTAAGTGACCTCTTTACTTTATCCGCTCTTGGCAAACAAAGTGGTCGTTAGTACCTTGGCTTCGTTATATGGCCTTCATCTCATCAGAACAACACATTGGCATTGTTATCCATAATGTTTATATAGCTCGCAAAAGGTACAACAAATGCACGAATGCAGTCTAGGAAATCTAAACTAATTATAAATTCATGATCGTCAAGTGGGATTACTTCAATGGATTCCTTACCCTTCTAGTCACCCAACGACAGTTTTACACTGTGTGCTACTCCAATTGTTAGAATTGGGTCTGAATTGACTGTGTTAATGGTTTTTATTCCTTTCTTTATGGTCAGGACAAGCTTCTTGGTTGTACATTATGACAAAAGAATATTTGAAGCCCTTGTGTCAACCAACGCTGTGATCAGTTTGCTTGCGACCACTATGTCTACGTACATCAGTCCCTTCTTTAGCCCCTAACCCTAAATTGATGTAGGCTTAATCTAACCAAGCTCCAACATCTCTTGCTTTATTATTGTGGACAACTTGCTTCATTTCGGGTAGTCACGTACATTGTGGGGCACCTCACATAAGAAACATTTTGGTGGCTCATAGTCATTCTTGGAACCCTTCTTGTTAGACTCCTTAGACTTCCACCATGATGGCTTTCCATTGCCATACTTGGATTATCGACTCTAGTCTCCCCCACCTTTGCCCTTTCCATTAGGTTTGGAAGACTCAGACTAGTCTCGCATTCCCGTAAAATCTACTAATGATTCTACAACAATCATGGCCTCGATCAGATCCTAAACACCTTTCTGTCTCAACTACTATTCTGCCCATGGCTTCAAACCATCTATGAATTGGAACAGACCCTTGCTGTTCCCAAGGTAAGAAATTTTTAGCATGAACTCTAAAAACTCTTTAACATACTCTTGTACATCGCCCTTGTGACTGAGCCGATGCAAGTTATGCCTCGCCTTATCCTTGGCATACAAGGGATAGAACTGCTTATTGAATTCTTTCTTAAATTCATCACAAGTCTTGATCTCGCCATTTCCACACTTGCATCTCCACCAAAGTAGCGCAATATCAACCAAATACAAAGTGGAAGTATTTACCTTGGTTTGTTCATTGGTAATACTAATTCTACAAAAGTATTATTCCATACCCCAAAGAAAGGTATTAACATCCTTGGCACACCCGGTTCCTTTGAATTCCTTTGGCTTTGGAACTTTAACACGATGCCTAGGAACTGTAATAGCTAGCATGCCATTCCCAATGGTTGTCTTGCTAATTGTGAGCAACCCCTTGAGCTCTTCCATCTCCTTACACATAGCCTCAACAACAGCTTCCAATGCCTCACTTTTTTGGTAAATATGTCTTATGCCTTATAGAGAGCATTGTATACCTCTCCCTCGAGATCCTCCTTCAACAAGCTAATCTCCTCTATGAGCACATCAGTCTCATCATCACACCTGTCCTTCGTTTCTCCCACAACAATCTTGACCTTGACTAGTTAAGCCTCCATGGACGTGATAATATCCCTCGAGTTGGCCTTCTTAGCACGTCCCCTTGTCTCACGAACCTCTTGGACCTTTGGTTGGTTGTCGGATTGAGATGCCATCATTATTCTACTAGTGCTTCGAACAAATCTGGCTCAGATACCACTTGTCATGAGCTGTGATCTTTAGTTGGGAACCATGCGACCTTAGGCTTGAAGCTTGCATCCTCAAAAGCTTAAGCCAACCTACTTTCACTATCACACACACGCGTTTAAAACACGCAAAAAACACTCAACCAATAAAGATACTTAGTACAGTAAAAAATATGAGAAGTATGTAGATAAAACTCGTAAGCTCTGTATTATTGCAAAACTCTAAGGAGAACTAATTACAATTGAGGTAGGGATACCCGTATTTATAGTAGAGTCCCCTTACATGGATGGACTCTTCCAAGCATAAGTATAACAATTTGAATTACATAAGAGCTTTATCTAGAACATTTTAAACCCCTAAGGACTCTCAAATCCAAGAAACCTAGAGTTTTGGCTGCCAAGGACTTAAATTTAACTAGGTTTAGGAACTCTATCAACAACAACCAGTCCTATATGTTTATCTATATGGTGTGTCTCTACTTCTCTCTTCTGGTGCTGCAATCATGAGTGCAGGCAATCCATGTAGTCACTCGTCCCTCTGTATATGTGGAAAATGCTAGATCATTCCCAAAAACTCCTTCTATCAGACGGTGTGCAGGCCTTGACACTAGCATGATCTTGCAAGAACTAATTCAGAAGAGTTAGCTAGAAATTTAAGAATTAAGAACTTCAAAACTTATATATTTATTATTTCATTTTAGTTCAATTTGTGTTTTTTTTTTGTACAAAATTGAAAGTAATAATAAATTCTCTCAAACTTCGCTTGATAGAGTAGAAAGAAAAATAAAAAGATAGAAAATAAGAAGGAGAGAAAAGTAAAAAAGATTAAAAAACTATATTATTTCTTTTTATCGTTGTACTTGCTAAAAAAGATGAAAATGAAGATGGAAGCATGTTTTCTTTCTTTCTATTACTAGGTAAAAATGGAACGTAAAAAATAAAAAAAAAAGTTATTAGGAGTAATTTAGTATTTTAACTTAATTTATTCACATGGATCATATTTTTTGCTATTTTTTTATTTTTTTTTTGTATCAAGCATTTTCAAAATCCATTCCCCTTTCATTTTTCCATAATTTTCATTCTTTCGTTTTTCAATCATCACTACAGCAAAAATGACTTTTTGCGGTAATTATTTAGCGGCTTTTTTAATAAAATGCCACTAGATGCTGTATTTTTAAGCAACTCACGGCGTTTTTAAGGTAAAACGCCTTAAAAATTAACAAATAATGGCGCTTTTTTCCATTAACGCCGCTATTAAAAATTAAATATATAAAATTAAAAAGTAATATAATTTGTTTTAATTTTTTTTTAATTTTGTATTACTTAGCGGCGTTTATTTTGTAAATCGCCGCTATGTTTTTTTTTTTTATTGTTTAATTCCTTCTTCCCTCCCAGCTTCCACACCCCAATTCTTCTCTCTCTATGCGATAACCTAAAATCCTGTGTGATGCTCTCTCTCTCAACCTAAAATCCTTCTCTAATTCGTTCTCTAATTCCAGTTAACTTCCGATTCTCTTGTAAATTCAAGCTCGATTCTCTCATTGATTCAAGCTTGTTTCTCCCGTTTCTGTTATAATTTTTTTCCCCCAAAATCACACACTCTCTCTGATTCTCCACTGCTATTCAATCTGTCATATACGCCATCTATGCCACCATAGTTAGCATCACTGTCACCATCACATCACTTCTCCTTATTTCTATTTTCTTTGCCCCTACACTTCTATTTCCAAATAAAACCTAGCTTAGCCGTCGTTGTTTCTGTCTAATTAATAGATTGGGTCAAGTTTGACCAAATCCAACTTCCGTAAGGGTTTTTTTTTTTTCCTTCTCCGCAAATGAGCAAAAAGATATCGTTGACGAAGAGAATTTGTTTGAAGCCATCGACAAATGTAAGCTGTGAAATCCCCAAATTTTTGTAATTTTCCCATATTTGTACAGTTTTCTAACTTGGATTAATGGAATAAATGTGAATTTTTGAAATATAAATGATATATGGGATACGGAGGGAATTAAAGGAATTGAGGGTCAAATGTAAACGAGTCAAAAAGGGGAATTAATAGCTGAGATGATCATGAATTAAAGAGGCATTAAATGCCATGGCATGACTCATCATCATCATCATCATCTTCTCCCACACGGCAGCAACACCAGCCCATTTCCTCTCCCTCTCATTTCCACTCCATTTCCTCTAAGTGTTCATTTCAACTCCCTTGACAAACCACCATCTCATGTTATCGATTCACTAAGCTCCATTAACGAAAAACGATCCTTATCGATAGCCTAAGCTATGCCTTTAATATGAAAGGCTGAATCCAAGTGAGTAAGGAGATCTAGAAATCTTGAAAGTTGGTGAATAGCAAAGGTAAGAGAAGAAATGGTTTTAGTTGATTTTTTTTATTGATGGTTTGGGGTTACATAAAGTTGGTGGAGTATGTTTATTAAGGTTTAATTGTCATGATATTTACAGCTTGAAGAAGTGAAAAAAAGGACAAGGGTTGATTTCCACCAAGCTTGTGGATTAATTGCTATTCGAGGTAAGGAATTTATGTAACGGACGTAAGGAGGCTATGTCTACATGTTTTAAATATATTTGAAGTGTATTTGGAGAGAAACAAAAGTTGGTTTATTTGCAGGAACGGGTACAATTTGGGTCCTACTCCAAGTACCAATTAGGCTAGGCGCAGCCGATTACCTTGAGTAGCAGCCGACTATCTAGAGACAACTAAAGCGGAGATTTTCGAAAATCGAAGCAAACCAGTTGACTGCTATGTAAGCCAGTCGACTGCCATTATGTAAGCCAGTCGACTGCCATTTTCCTAGAAAACATTCTGTTTCAAACCAGTTGACTGCTAAGAATGCCAGTCGACTACTTTTCTCCCGGAAGCATTCTGTTTCAAAAATAATCAACTGCTATATGGGACAGTCGACTGCTATTTGCTACAAGCATTCTGTTCCAAAACCAGCCGACTGCCTAGGGGGCCAATCCACTGCCTTTTTTCGGGAAACATTCTGTTTCAAAACCGATCAACTGCTATTTGGGACCAGTCGACTGCCCTATGTGTATTTTGAAAAATAAATTATTTGAATTTCAAAAAGGAAAAGAAATTCAATAAAGCAAAATATGTGATAGCAATCGACTGCCATATATGACCAGTCGACTGCCCATTTGAAAAGAAGGTTTTGAAAACCTATTTTGAGAAAGGGTATTTGTATTTGATAAAGGGTATATGAATAATGTTTTGGAGACTATAAATATCTTGAAAGAGCATGCACATTAATTGTATTTGCACTTGATTGAGGAGCTCTAGTCCAGCCCTTAGACCCGCAGTAAGGCACCTGACTAGTGAGCACTGTGGGCTATAGACAATGGCCATGAGTCTTTTACTTGTTCGGCTTTGGGGAAGATCCTTGGCCCATACATGGGTACGCCACTTATTTGATATCTCTCATGATTATCCCTTACAGGATATATTTGCGGTATCCTCATGAGATCTCTCTTGGATTATCCTTTACGGGATATATTTGCTGTATCCATTTGGATTATCCCTTACAGGATACATTGGCTGTATCCATTACGAGAGTTACTTGGTGCATGAATCCCATTGGGAATTGATTGTCTCCCATCTATTTGAAAGTATTTGCATATTTGATTTCACATGATTTGAGATCCGTGGAAATATTTGAAAGAGATGGATTTACTTGTATTTGAAAGTATTTGAATTACTTGTATTTGATATTTGCGAAAGATATATATGGCATATGTTTTATAATGGTTTTTACATGACATTATAGAGCCAAGCAGGAAAACTGTATATAGTGATATAGTACGCTCTTTCACATAAGTTTCTTATTGAGTGTAAACTCACTCCTTTATGAACATTTTTCATACAGATTACTTGAAGTAATTCCCGCTCTGGATAGAGGAGCATCTTTTGGGATTTTGATATACCTTCGAGATGCGCTTCCCACTAGTTATTTGAAGGTATAATCAGTTGTCCATTACTTCGGCTATTGTACAGTACAATATAACATTTTGTATATTTGGGGAACTAGGTTATGTAAATATTTGAGATCCTGGTGTATGTGACACATGCTTATAAATGAAAATTTTATTCATGTGTAAATGGATATTATACTTTGATAATAATGCCAAATGCATTGAAAGAGAAGATTGATTAACATCGGATAAACTAGTCAATTTACTTGTTATTTGAGGAAAAGTAGTTGCTATTTGGTTAGTGACGGGAATGTCACAGATTGGTATCAGAGCTGATTCAACTGAAGTTTGTCGATGTCAATAAGCTAGAATTAGAGTATTTCCCAATGTACTGTGCTAGTCTTTTTGAATTTGAGTAGTATAATTGTTTAAGGTTATATTAAATGATGCTATTTGATAATGATTCTAACAGAATGAGTACTCGAAGAAGGGGTACTAGACGAAGATGAGGACGAGGTTGTGATTAACCGCCCCCACCACAGTCTTCTCCTTCATCTCCACTACATAGCCCGAATACGATGTTAGCGAAAATGGAGAAACATATGGAAAATATGGCCGCAATGTTGACGCAGTTTATTTCTAACTTCCTGAACGTGGCCACTAGTGCACCAGCAGTTACATCAACTGTACAACCCCCACTAGTCCTAGCTAATGAGAGGCGGGATCCTACAGCTTACTGCAGCATAACTTTGATTAAAGAGTTTAAGAAGCTGGATCCGCCTAAGTTCAAGGGGGACAGTGATCCATTGGCTGCAGAAAATTGGATGAAGGCGGTCACTAAGGCATTTGGGTACTTGACTTGTATAGAGAAAGAAAAGGTGGGATTAGCTGCCTACTTATTAGTGGATGAGGCCGAACCACGGTGGTAGGCCACACAGACAGTGCTAGAGGCTCGACATCCAAAGGTAACGTGGGACATATTTGTGGAAGCTTTCAATGAACAATACATCCCACGCACTGCTCAGAGAAGGTTACAGGTTGAGTTCTTGAACTTGATTCAGGGGAATTTGACGGTTAGTCAATACAAGTCGAAGTTTATTACACTGAGCAGATTTGATCCAGAAATGTTGAGAAGAGAGGATCACAAGACCTACCGATTCATGGAGGGATTGAGACCTTCCATCTGGCCTAAGTTATACCCATTGGATATCACTACATACAATGAGGCAGTCCGTAAGGCTCAACTGTGTGAGCAGGACTATGAGTTTCATTAGGCCGACTTCTGAGCTAGGAATAAGGGTAAAGAACCGATGAAGCGGAAGTCAGATGAGAGAGCCTCGAGTGATAGATATGCATCAAGGAGAAGTAGGCCTTATGATAGAGCTTCGATAGGTAAGCAAGCCCATTATAAGAAAATAAATTGTCTTCATTAAATGGTTATATAGAATTATGCTAAATTGGGAGTGATGATGGTTATGGTACAGGAATTCCTAGACCCACTGGGATCAAGATAAGTGATGAGAGATCCCGACATCTAGCTGGTAGTACTGCTAGCTCACCAAGGAGGACAATGCCAAGGTGCGCACAATGCGGAAAATTCCATGGGTCGTAGCCTTGCTGGTTTGTGAATGGGGCATGCTATTAGTGTGGTGAACAGGGACATAGGATTAAGGATTGTCCCAAGATAAATCAGAAGGTACCTGAAGAGTCAGAGAAGACCCCTCAAGTACAACCTAAAACCACCCAGCCTCAGCGTAAGGCCACAGCGGCAGAGAAAGGAAAGGCACCCGTGACTCAGGGACAGGTATTTGCCATTGATAAGGAGTCCGCTGATGCTTCGTCAAAGATGATTCAGGGTAAGATTTACCTTAATGATACATATGTCCTTGCTTTATTTGATCCGGGCTCTACACACTCTTTTATGTCACCTAGGGTTGCTATGAGATTAATTGTTGAGCCTGAGTATTTAGGACAATTACTGCAAATAAGTACTCCCTTTAGGGAATCTCAAATGACGGACATAGTGTATAGTAATTGTAAATTACGGGTAGGAGAAAGAGAATCAATAGCTGACCTAATCCTACAGAATATGTATGGGTTTGATGTTATTTTAGGAATAGATTGGTTAGCTAAGAATCATGTGATACTAGCCTGTCATGCTAAGAGTGTAATCTTTTCCTTTCCCGTTAGCTATATTGTAAACTTTGCAAATACTTAATACAAAAGTATGTTTGCTGATTTAAGTATTTGAAATTGAAGTAATAGAATATACTTGCATGTGAAGGGTTCATAGCGTATGTGGAGGACGTAGATCAGAAACGTCCCGAACTTCATGACATCCCGGTAGTTAAGGATTTTTCAGATGTGTTTTCGGATGATCTTCCAGGACTTCCTCCGGATAGGGAAGTAGAGTTCAATATCGATTTGGTGCCGGGGACTGAGCCCATTTCGAGATCGCCCTATCGGATGGCGTTAGTAGAATTGGAGGAATTGAAGAAGCAGCTTCAGGAGTTATTAGACAAGGGATTCATACGACCCAATGTATCCCCTTGGGGTACTCCTGTACTGTTTGTCCGGAAGAAAGACGATAGTATGAGGTTGTGCATCGACTACCAATGGCTGAATAAAGTGACAATCAAGAACAAGTATCCTCTTCCCAGGATTGATGACCTCTTTGATCAGCTTAAGGGTGCACAAGTCTTTTCCAAGATAGACTTTAGGTCGGGATATCATCAGTTGAAGATTCGGAGTGAAGATATCCCTAAGACAGCATTCAGAACACGGTATGGTCACTATGAGTTTCTAATGATGCCGTTTGGCCTAACCAATGCACCTGCAGCTTTTATGAACTTGATAAACGATATGTTCAAGTCGTACTTGGACCAGTTTGTCATTGTCTTTATCGATGACATCTTAGTGTACTCGAGGTCTCAGGAATAGCATGAGCAGCAGTTGAGGATAGTTTTGGAAACCCTTAGAGATCGAGGATTGTATGCCAAGCTAAGTAAGTGTGATTTCTGGCTAGATCATATCTCTTTTTTGGGTCATATAATCAGCAAAGATGGAGTTTCGGTCGATCAATCGAAGATTAAAGCTGTGGTTCAATGGGAGAGACCGAAGACAGTGACGGAGATAGGGAGTTTCTTGGGTTTAGCTGGCTACTATAGAAGATTTGTAGAGGGTTTCTCGAAGTTAGCTGCTCTATTGACACGCTTAACGCGCAAAGAGGTGAAGTATGATTGGAATGAGGCTGTGAGCAAAGCTTCCAAGAATTGAAGCGTAGGCTGATGACTGCACCTATCCTTGCCATTCCTAGTGGTTCAGGAGGATTTTCGGTGTATAGTGATGCCTCAGGGCAAGGTTTGGGATGTGTACTAATGTAGCGTGGTAAGGTAGTTGCATATGGTTCTCGTCAATTAAAGGACCATGAGAAGAACTACCCGACTCATGACTTGGAGTTAGTTGCAGTAGTACTTGCTCTGAAGATTTGGAGGCATTACTTATATGGTGAGAGATTTCAGATTTTTACAGATCATAAAAGTCTGAAATATTTGTTCTCTCAGAGAGAGTTGAACATGAGGCAAAGGAGATGGCTTGAGCTACTTAAGGATTATGATTGTTAGATCATGTACCACCCAGGGAAAGCTAATATGGTGGCGAAATGCTCTAAGCCGTAAGCATGTGAGTATGGTGTCTTACATGATGGTAAGAGAATATGAGTTGCTTGTGCAGTTTGCAAGCCTCAGCTTAAGTGTTACACCTCTTGAGCAAAATGGGATTATAGCAAGCTTGAGGATTGAGCCAGAGTTGATGGACAGAATTCAAGTTGCTCAAAGAGAGGATACCCAGTGTATTGAGGCTATGGATGGAATCCGATCAGGTATACTCTGGGAATTTGATATGGGTAGCGATGGGATTTTGAGGTTTAATAACCGTATATGTGTTTAGACCTGGCAATTCGTGTCAAAAATTCGTTTTCGTGTTATGTAAAATCGTGTTCGTGTCGTGTTCATGTCGTGTATTCGTGTCAAAAATTCGTGTCGACACGGAAAATTCAAAATGTTATATTTAGCTTTTACCATATTCATATATTAATTTTACTTAATTTTAACCCCGTGTCATCTCGTGTCACCTCGTGTCATTTATTCGTGTCGTGTCTAAGATTGCCAGGTCTATATGTGTTCCTAAGTATAATGAGTTGAGAAAGCTAATCTTGACAAAACACATTCCACTAAGTACACATTACACCCGAGAAATACGAAGATGTATCACAATCTTTGCAAAGTGTATTGGTGGACTGGCATGAAGAGAGACATAGCTGAGTTTGTGGCAAAATGTCTCACATGTCAACAGGTTAAGGTAGAGCACCAAAGACCAGCAGGTTTGTTGCAACCTCTACCTATACCTATGTGGAAATGGGAACACATTACAATGGATTTCGTTATAGGATTGCCCAGGACCAAAAGGAGTCAGGATGGTATTTGGGTGATTGTGGATCGATTAACCAAGTCAACTTACTTCCTACCTATAAAGTCTATGGATACACTTAGTGCTTTGGCAGACTTGTATGTAAGAGACATCGTAAGGTTACACGGTGTTCCAGTGAGCATTACATCGATAGAGATTCCAGGCTTACTTCTTATTTTTGGGAACATTTTCAGGAAGCCATGGGATTGCAGTTGAATTTTAGCATAGCTTTTCATCTGCAGACTGATGGGCAGTCCGAACGCACTATTCAAACGCTCGAGGATATGTTGAGAGCTTGTGCTTTGAATTTTAAAGACTCATGGGATGACCATCTGCCATTGGCTGAGTTCGCATATAACAATAATTATCATGCAAGTATCAAGATGGCACCATATGAGGCCTTATATGGTAGAAGGTGTTGATCACCGATTGGGTGGGAAGAAGTGGGCGAGCACAAGTTATTGACTCCTGATTTAGTCGAGCAAACGTCTGAGGATGTTAAGTTGATTTGTCAAAGACTCAAGACAGCTCAGAGTCTACAAAAGAGTTATGCGGATGCTCGGCGGAGGCCAATTGAGTTTTTGGTTGGAGACTATGTGTTCTTGAAAGTTTCTCCATCCAAAGGGATCATGAGATTTGGCTGACGAGGTAAGTTGAGTCCTCGCTAAATCAGACCATTTGAGATCCTAGATCATATTGGAGATGTGGCCTATCGGTTGGCACTACCTCCGGAGTTATCGGGAGTACACAATGTTTTTCATGTGTCAATGCTTCGGAAGTATAATCCGGATCCATCTCATGTTATTGAGTATGAACCCTTGGAGATTCGGGAAGACATGAGTTATGTGGAGAAACCGATTCAGATTTTGGATAGGAAAGATAAGGTGTTGAAGTCAAAGACGATCCCATTGGTTAAAGTTCTCTGACAATACCATACGATGGAATAAGTTACTTGGAGCTAGAGAGCTTAATGAAAGAGAAGTATCCGGAATTATTTATGACCTAACCTTATTTGAATTTGGAGGACCAAATTCTCTAAGGTGGGGAGAATGTGAAATCCCAAATTTTTGTAATTTTTCCATATTTGTACAGTTTTCCAACTTGGATTAATGGAATAAATGTGAATTTTTGAAATATAAATGATATATGGGATATAAAGGGAATTAAAGGAATTGAGGGTCAAATGTCAATGAGTCAAAAAGGGGAATTAATGGCTAAGATGATCATGCATTAAAGAGGCATTAAATGCCATGGCATGACTCATCATCATCATCATCATCATCATCTTCTCCCACACGGCAGCAACACCAGCCCATTTCCTCTCCCTCTCGTTTCCACTCCATTTCCTCTGAGTGTTCATTTCAACTCCCTTGACAAACCACCATCTCATGTTATCGATTCGTTAAGCTCCATTAACGAAAAACGATCCTTATCGATAGCCTAAGCTATGCCTTTAATATGAAAGGCTGAATCCAAGTGAGTAAGGAGATCTAGAAATCTTGAAAGTTGGTGAATAGCAAAGGTAAGAGAAGAAATGGTTTTAGTTAATTTTTTTTATTAATGGTTTGGGGTTATATAGAGTTGGTAGAGTATGTTTATTAAGGTTTAATTGTCATGATATTTACAGCTTGAAGAAGTGAAAAAAAGGACCAGGGTTGATTTCTACCAAGCTTGTGGATTAATTGCTATTCGAGGTAAGGAATTCATGTAACGGACGTAGGGAGGCTATGTCTGTATGTTTTAAATATATTTGCAGTGTATTTGGAGAGAAACAAAAGTTGGTTTATTTGCAGGAATGGGCACAATTTGGGTCCTACTCTAAGTACTAATAAGGCTAGGAGCAACTGACTGCCTTGAGTAATAGCCGACTGCCTGAAGACAACCAAAGCGAAGATTTTCGAAAACCGAGGCAAATCAGTCGACTGCCATTTTCCCAGAAAACATTCTGTTTCAAACTAGTCGACTGCTAAGGATGCCAGTCGACTGTTTTTCTCCAAGAAGCATTCTGTTTCAAAAACAGTCGACTGCTATTTGCTACAAAGCATTCTGTTCAAAAACCAGTCGACTGCCCAAGGGGCCAGTCGACTGCCCAAGGGGCCAGTCGACTGCCTAAGGGGCCAGTCGACTGCCTTTTTTCAGGAAACAATCTGTTTCAAAACCGGTCGACTGCCCTATGTGTATTTTGAAAAATAAATTATTTGAATTTCAAAAAGGAAAAGAAATTCAATAAAGCAAAATATGTGATAGCAGCCAACTACCATATATGACCAGTCAACTGCCCATTTGAAAAGAAGGTTTTGAAAACCTATTTTGAGAAAGGGTATTTGTATTTGGTAAAGGGTATATGAATAATGTTTTGGAGACTATAAATCTCTTGAAAGAGCATGCACATTAATTGTATTTGTACTTGACTGAGGAGCTCTAGTCCAGCCCTCAAACCCGCAGTAAGGCACCTGACTAGTGAGCACTATGGGCTATAGACAATAGCCATGAGTCTTTTACTTGTTCGGCTTTAGGGAGGATCCCTGGCCCATACGTGGGTACGCCACTTATTTGATATCTCTCAGGATTATCTCTTACGGGATATATTTGCGGTATCCTCATGAGATCTCTCTTGGATTATCCCTTACGGGATATATTTGTTGTATCCATTACGAGAGTTACTTGGTGCATGAATCCTATTGGGAATTGATTGTCTCCCATCTATTTGAAAGTATTTGCATATTTGATTTCACGTGATTTGAGATCCGTGGAAATATTTGAAAGAGATGGATTTACTTGTATTTGAAAGTATTTGAATTACTTGTATTTGATATTTGCGAAAGATATATATGGCATATGCTTTATAATGGTTTTTACATGACATTATAGAGCCAAGCAGGAAAACTGCATATAGTGATATAGTATGCTTTTTTACATAAGTTTCTTACTGAGCGTAAACTCACTCCTTTACGAACATTTTCATACAGATTACTTGAAGTAAGTCCCGCTCCGGATAGAGGAGCATCTTTTGGGATTTTGATATACCTTCGAGACGCGCTTCCCACTAGTCATTTGAAGGTATAATCAGTTGGCCGTTACTTCGGCTATTGTATAGTACAATATAACATTTGTGTATATTTGGGGAACTAGGTTATGTAAATATTTGAGATCCTGGTGTATGTGACATATGCTTATAAATGAAAATTTTATTCATGTGTAAATGGATATTATACTTTGATAATAATACCAAATGCATTGAAAGAGAAGATTGATTGACATCGGATAAACTAGTCAATTTACTTGTTATTTGAGGAAAAGTAGTTGCTATTTGGTTAGTGACGGGAATGTCACATAAGCTTTTCTCATATTTCAGATTCCCGCTTTTGTTCTGCTTATGAGTTGTGATTCTAAGTTTTTAAGCTATTTTTCTCTGTTGTGAAATAATATTCACAATGAAATCATTTTAAAGGTTTTTTAATCATTTATGTTGTTTGCAATTTCTTTATGTCCTATCCCAGTTTGTTGCCTGTTCCATATTCATTTTAATCCTTTTTTATTTCCGATAATTAATGTTTGCTATTTGAATCGAGTAGTTTTTGGTTTTGGAGATTTACGAGTTCTCACAATTGTAAGTGAATTAGTTTGATTTGTTAGACTATTAATACAGAAGTTTTATTTTCTTTTTATTGAGCTTCATAAGGTGCCTAAGATTGCTTTAATTTCTAAGTGAAATTAAGTATGTGTTGATGAAAAAGCCTAAATAAGTTAATATATCCTTTCCCAAGTAAGAGTACTGTGATTCATATACTTAAACCATTGCACAACTGTAGCAATTCATTAACAAACACCAAAAAGAATATTTGAATATAGAGACAGTAGCTTTAAGATTGTTTAACATATTAATTTTATAATTAAAAGTGTCCCATGAATTCCAAAACATTTTTGCATTATTAATTATAATTTATTTAAAGACTTACTTACTAAAGCAAGAGCAATATATATATGTGTGTGTGTGTAACATTTTTTTTTGGTGTGTGAGGAAATAAAATTTGTCATCCATTCCATTGACAAGGAGAGAGATTACTGGCTACTATATAGCTTTCTGGAACTATGCCATGGCTGATCTAAAAGGAATTTTCTAAGTAGGGTTTTGAAAGCTTTAGGACAACATTCATTTCTGTTATAAAATTATCAGAAATAACAGGCACAAAACTGTATTAATGTTGCAAGCTGAATGTGTATATATATATATATATATATATATATATATGGATATAAATTCAATCACCCAACCTAGAAATTCATCTAAGCTAACAAGACTCCATCAGAAAATGCTTCTATTGATTACCATCTTGTTCATAGGAGATTGGAGAGCTTATTTCAAGAATGAATGAAGCTCTGATTTCATAAATAAATGATCGGTAGATTTTGATTATGTTTTGGTTTAGTTCAAAAGATTTAGAAGAGAGGAATGTTAGGTAATAGAAAAATAGAATGAGCTTATTCCTGAGAGAGCTAGATTTCAAGGAAAGTCAAGTTGAATTGAACATCAATACAAAGCTCATGTTGGGTCAGGCACCATTCGAGCAAGAAGAATCCTCTAGTGGTGAAACCCTTGGCTCTTAATTATAGTTTATATTGTTTTATTTATTCTCTCATGAAAACAATGCAAAGGAAACATAATCCCATGTTACCAAATCCTGTGCAAGATTTGCTTTTGGAAAGCCTTTCTAAGTAATTTGCTATGTTGTGAACAACGATGAACAAGAGTTATATCTATTTGTCTAATAGGAGAATGAAAGATTGATGATGCAAATTTTAAATATGAAAATTAAAGAAAATAAAAGAAACCCTAGTTGATTTGTTAGTAACACTGAAAGTCAGTGATTGATATTATCCAACAAAGGTAATTAATACATCAGCAAACCATTTCTTATAGAGAAGTAGAAAGTCGATCCACCATGAACAAGGACCATTTCCAGAAATCATAGATGCCAAAAAACCGAAAAGAAAGAAGAAAAGATGAGAAAGAAGGCCTAAAATTAACATCAACATCAAAGGAAGTGGAAGAAGAGAATAGGAAGAAGAAGCATGATGATGATGATGATGGCGATAACTAGTCCATGAATTTCCTGACCTTTATGATCCAAGAATCCAGTGTCTAAGATTGCTTTAATTTTAAGTTCATGTTTTTTCAATTTGCCGAAGTAGTCTGAACTATCAGTAAGGTGCATAATTTGGAACCCTGTATGCATAAATAAGTTCTGAATGCCATGATTTCCCATGTTTACTAGCTGAGCAGCTCAAATTCTTAAAACCAATATAGTAGTTTTTGACATGGCTGTTTAAATATCATGCATTTTGTTCTTAGTACCAATCAAGATACTACAATTTTTTACATTCTTTCTTGATCACTCTAAAACTAAAAGCAATTACTGTCTTGCAATGGCTTTTTCTTTGTTTATGCTAATATACATATTACGGATAATGGTATTCTTAAGCATGTGGCTAGAGTTAGAGGCAGAAATAGCAAATTACCCTTTTACAGCTTTACTTCCCATTCTGGGTGTAGTTTCATTTGATTATGATTCTACAATGGTAGTTGCTAATCTTCCTGGTTGCAGAATTGAAACATTTTGCTGAGTACAGTCAAAAGAGGGGTTGCTTATGAAGTTATCCTAGCTGCCTACAAACTTCTTCAATGAACCAAAGAATTCAACAAGGAATTTGAAGGTTAATATTATTTTTAGTTAAATTTTCAATTAATTACACTTCACATTATTATATTTTAATAGCAAATTCTGATTGTACTCTACGAATCTTAATCCATCCTTGAATCCATTCCTATTTGTATCTAATTGATGTTTGATGAATACAGTCATGCATCTAATAATGTGTTAGATGGATAGAACATGTTTGATATAACATGTGTTTTTTACCATGCTGCAGCCTCATTTCTCTATGTTTGTTTCTTGCTTAAATTCTCTTGAGGACTAAAAGGTGTCAGTGTCACTGCATTTTTACAATGTATTACCCTGGCTTAACATTTGTTTCCTTGAACTTGCTGTAGGTAGCATTTACTAGAAATTACAGTGAGTACTTTAGATATGCAACCAATGCAGAAGCTGTTGTTTATCTAATGCTGGTTAATGATATGATTCATGGGCTCTATCCTCTGGTTAACGATATGAGTTTAGTTAAGGATATGCTACACTAGTGGTGCGACTGGAACACCAAAGGTAAGATTATTATGATGTTTGAACTTTGATACTGGGCTTCTCTAGCTACTTTCATCCTTTTCATGCCTTTATTTCCTTTTTTGCTGCCTAACATACATAGGAGAAGTTCAAAATCAGCACATGTTTTAGGGTTCTGAAACATTACAGCAGGGCAAAAGTGCTTGTAAGTTAGCCCCCTCTATACTAATTTTCGAACTGCTCTTCCTTTCAAATTTGTGACTGACATTTTAGTTAACCAATTAGTTTCTCTCCAAGTTAAATCATTTTTGTTGGGTCCATAAGTTTCTAAAACTACAATGAGGGTGGTAAATGAATAGTTGATGTTTTATCTAGAGTATGATGCAAGGAGACCAAAGCAAAGGAGGGGAAAGCATGAAGAGATGTAATAGGTTTCTATGTTTGTCTTGATACAATATTATTTATATGATTTCCTTGTAATTATCAGAAAGTATATTTCCTTAGATATCTTGTGTAGGATTCTAACGATAAACCATTGTGAAATCCCCAAATTCCATGTAATTCCTCCATGTTTGTAAAGTATTATAATCTAAAATGATTAAATAGATATGAAGTTTGATGTATAAATGATGCATGCATGATGTATGGGATATGGAAGAAATACAGAAAGTTGAAAGTCAAGTAGTCAAATAATTAATGTTGATATCAGAAAATATTAAAAGTAGGAGAAAAGAAAATAAATCAGAATTTTGATTGGTGATTTAATGGATGAGTCATAGGAAGAGAGGAGAAGGAGGATTAAATGAGTCAAAGGGTCAAAGGAGTAAAAGGCTGAGATGAATGGATGAGATAAAGCATGCATTAAATGAAACATGCATGACTCATCATCTTTTCTTCACTCCCACGGCAGCACCTTCAAACCCTCTCCATCGTTTCCTCCATTTTCCAAGTTTCCATCCCCAAGCTCCTTGACAAACCACTTCATTCCTCCACCGATTCGTTTAGTTCGTTAAACGAAAATCGATCCTTGTCACTAGACTAAGTGATATCCAAAGTTTGGTAAATTGAATCCAAGTATTGGAGGAGATCTCAAAATTTGAGATTTTGGTCACTAGCAAAGGTAAGAGAAGAAGATGATTCTTCCAACTTTGTTTATGATTTGGAGTTGTTCTGAGTTGGTATAATATGTGTATGATGATTGTTTCAAGATTTGATTTGTATGATGTTTATAAAGTTGAAGAAGTGAAAAGCTAGGGTTGATGCACCAAGCGATTTCACGTTCTCGAAGGAATCGAGGTAAGGAATTTATGTAATGTGTTGGATTATGCCCTTAGAACCATTCATTAGATGATTGACTTTGGCATTTCTTTATGTATCATGACATTTTTATTTATTACAGTTCATTATTATATTTGTCTTATAACTGCATAATGTAATCTTATATGATAATATCCTTAGAATAGTAATAACACACTATTCTTAAAAATATCCCTAGTCAAGTATTATTGTGAACAAGGATAACAATGATACGATAAGACTAGTATGTGGTTGACTGATGACCATTGTCATGGATATAGGATATCAAGTCATCACATAGGTACATGTTAGAGAACTATGTATTGGATCGACCCTCAATGAGAACGCTACATGGATTGTTATATGAGTGTCATAAGCGATTCTCATAGTGATGATGGTGTATGTGATCCTTTGACTTGAGATCATCAGAGATCCCAACATAGAGAATCGCATACTTTAATGCTGCTAGATGTCATTCGTAACAGGATGGACTATAAAGGTAGTAATTGGGTATGCCTTGATCTATGTAGAGGGATGTTGAGTGATCAAGATAGGATTTATCCCTCTTATATAACAAGAGTGATGTCTTGGGCCCTTCGATAGAGTGAGACTAAGAAATGCATGGCCGTGCTCGAATAAGTCAATATGAGATATTGATTTTATTTGTTTAATTAGTCTACTCAGGAATCAAGAAACGCTGATTAGACTATACAAGTGTGACACATTCCATGACTTGTGTCTAATCAAGACATCAAAGGATAAAGGGATTAGACTACACGGTAACATCTATCACGAGTAAGGTTATGTCGAGTCATTGACATTCTCGTTACATGGGTAGCAATGATGTGTTGCTAGATACCACTCATTGCCTGTGACAATTTTGTCATTGCCATTGTTTTGAGAACCTATTGGGTCGCACACTTAGAACGGGTCAATGAGGAGCTTAATTAATCCTATTCTGAATTGGATTAAGGATATAACTAATCCTATTCTGAATTGGATTAAGGATATAACTAATCCTATTCTAAGTAGGATTAGAGTTCTGTTTGACAGTAAATTTTAGGGTAAAATTTACTGCCTATAAAAGGATGTTTTGTGTTTTCTAAAACACAGCCGCACAATTAAACAGAAAACAAAAATATTCTTTTAATCGAAGCTAGCAATTAGGTTATAAGGAATCAAAAACGCTCTTTAAGGCTTCTGATCGTGAGACGTTCAAGAGTCGTGAGATCCGTTCGTGTGGATACCATAGAGGCAGGAACGAAAAGTTGTTGCTTGTGACTTGACCAACGACAAAAAATCAGAGAAAACGTTAGGTAAAATCTCGAAACCCTAATCAGGCAACTCTCCAAATCAATCCTGGTGGAGGCCGAATGATTTAAATTCTGCTGCGTGTTTGTTTCGGTTTCCTTCATAACGGACGTAAGGCGGCTATGTCCGCATGTTTTTAACATGGTTGTATGTGGTTTGGAGAGATGTACTAGCTGTTTTATGCAAGAAAAGTTGCATTTTCGGACTTTACTCCTAGTACCAATTAGGCTAGGAGCAGCCGACTGCCTTAAAGGGAAGTCGATTGCCTAGAGACAACCAAAGCGCTGTTTTTCAAAAACCGAGATAAACCAGTCGACTGCTATGTATGCCAGTCGACTGCTATTTACCCAGTAAGCATTCTGTTTAAAACAAGTCAACTGCTATATGGGACAGTCGACTGCTATTTGGTAAAATGCATTCTGTTTGAAAACCAACCAACTGCCTATAGGACTAATCGATTGCTAATTTTCCAAAAGCATTCTGTTTGAAAACCAGTTGACTGCTGTATGGACCAATCGACTACCCTCATATGTTTTCGAAGAGGAAAATATCAAAATTTTAAATGAAAATAATTTCCATAAAGGAAGTTATGAAGCAGCAGCCGACTGCCATATGAGGCCAGTCGACTGCCCTGTATGAAAAGATGATTTCAAAGCTAAATTGGTTTAAACACATAAGTGTTTTCTGAACAAGTATATTATAAATGTTTTGAGACTATGGACTGCATGATGATTATGCATTTCTGATGGCTGAGAGACTTTGATCAAGTCCTCAGTATTATTATGTTGAGCGAGGAACCCTAGTCAGGTCCTTAATACCACAAGTGACACCTGACTAGTGTTCATTGTGGATTACTAAAGGCAGGAGAGAATCCCTGACCTCTACATGGTGCACCCCTATACTAATGCATGATTAGAATATATAAATGGGTATAAATGATTTATATGATGATGCAATCGCTTAAATAATTGTACATAGTCTCCATCTATTTTAAAATATATGATGTATGTTTGAAGAAGAATAAGATGTGTGTATGTATGTTTTAAAAGAAGTATGATGCTTTAAAGAAAGAAGATGACGCATGTTTTAAAGAAAGTATGTTTGCTTATACCATTTTAAAGAAATATGCATGGTTGCAAACGATATATGAAAGATGTTGATGATGCATGCTTTATAATGCTTTACATGACATTATAGAGCCAAGTAGGAAAATAGAGGCATAGTATGCTCTTTTACATATTTTTCTCACTAAGCATAAACTCACCCTTTTACGATCATTTTTCCTATAGATTACCTGAAGTGAACTTTGCTCCGAGTAGAGGAGCTTGCTTTTGAAAGATTAGAGTGTACATTCGAAAGACGCTTCCCAGTTAGCATAGAAGGTATACTTATATGCTTATGTAAAGTAAATTGTAATTCAGTTACGGTACAGTACAAGTAGCATTATGTATATAAGATGTCGAGGATGTAAGTTAAGATGATGTGTAAGATCCTGTGGAATGGAATGATATTTATATATATCATTTTTATGTTTATTGAAAGTGAATTAATTTTTATGGGCTATTAGATATTTAGCTTAAGGATAAAGAATGGATGACACTGATGAACTAAATCAAATTAAGTCGTATAAGATTATAAGAAAAAGATAAAGAAAAAAGATTAGATTATAAGATGTAGTGACGGGGACGTCACAGCCATACCATGCTGTATACTCTTCTATTCTAATTTTAAATTGTTGAACTATTGAATTACTCTATATATACAACTCTTCTACTCTACTACAAGATGATTGTGCTTGAGATTATATGTGCTCTTCTAAGTGTTTTTTATTTTTATTTTTATATATACTTAGATGGAGCATCCTTTAGCTGTAAAACAACTCCTCCTTCAATTGGCAATGTATTGCTATCAAGAATGGCTCTTACATCATAATGACTCATGTCAGTAAAGAAGTGATGCCCAGAATTATTTTAGCCATGTCCAGAATAATTGTAATTCATACTAAGATATTTTCTAAAAATATAATTAAAAAATCATTAAATATAATCAAGTTAAAAAATATAAATTAAATTTATAATTAAAAAATATAATCAAATAAAAAGTAAATGAAATTGTATAATTAAAAAAATCGAATTATATAAATAAAATATAAAGAAAACGAAAAGTTCAAAACAAATAGAATAGCCCACATAGCGGCATTTTTACTATAAATGCCGCAAAATTAGTGGCGTTTGTAGCAAAAACGCCACTAAACGCAGCAATTAGTGGCATTTTTAACTATCGTAAAACTGTGAAGAAACGCCACGAAAAATAGTGGCATTTTACGCAAAAAAGGCCGTTATTTTTCCAGACACTGGTAAAGCCGGCGTTTTTTGCGACATTTGTGTCTAATGCCGCGAGTATTTAGCGGCGTTTAAAAATGCCGCTAAAAGTACATTTTGCTGTAGTGCGTACAAAGCATAACCTAAATTAGAATGTTAAAATATATATAGTTTTCCAAGTAAATATTTAATTTAATGAGAAATATTATTTAAGCATAAAATTTGAATTTCTTTTCAACAAATGAAAAATTAGCCAACTTCAAAAAAAGTCAGTGAGGCAGTAAGAAACAACGAAGGTAAATTTGTTTGCTGGAAAATAGGTAGCAAAGCATAAACCCCTTCGAAACACTTGTAAAAATTGTCCGCGTGGGACCACGAAAATCTAATATTGATATAACACCCAAACCAATAATCCTTCCCCAATTCAGTCACTCGAGTCAAGACTACAATAAAATAGCAAAAATCGTTCGATACCAGTTAAGAAACCGAACGACAACTCTCCGTGTCCTGTTTAGATGACGGTGAATTAACTTCGATGTGATCGAAAATAATAAAAAAAACGTTTAAAAAAATGTTTTTTTGATAAAATAATAAAAAAATTGAAAAAAGGGACAGAACAATAATTTTACCATCTTGTTATTTTGTTTTATTTGCCTGCCTTGTCCCGCGCCAGCCTCCAAACTCGGACAACACTGGCATCTGTATATATAACTGCTCTTTCTTCCTCCTTTCATTTGTATATAATCAACTTGCAACCGGATTCGGCTGATTCTAATGCTCAATATCTTACGAGCTCGCCAAGACGGTGACTTCGATAAAGCTGCTACCCTCGCTTGCTTCCTTAAGTTCGCTTCCTAGCAGCTAGCATTGACTCCATTGTTGCATCCAAGGAGGAGCCAATCTCCTTATCTAGTCATTACCTCTCCAAGAACAATAGTATTTGATATTCTTGGGATATGAAGAGATAAGCTTGTTGCATTATTGATTTCATTTTCTTCTTGGTTGTGTTGAAGTTTGTTTGAGCTTTTATTGTTCTTGTCTTTCCCTTAAATGTGCAGTGATCGAATGCGCTGCAAATCGAATTTAAGGGAATGCAAGCTCAGATGAGTAGCTGAATTGAATACTAGCTAATAAACAGTAAGAACACAGTTATCAGACGACTAGGCTTATGTAAAATATTTATCAATTAATCTCTAATTAAAGTTGCTAATATCTCAATGTTTTTATTTTTTATATGATTAATTTTATAATTTTAAATCTTGGAAACAAATCAACATAAAAAAATTATTGTTACAAATTATTCTTATTAATATCACTGTCGGAAGGCCTATTTAATTACACGTAACCTCCCATAAGAAG
The DNA here is from genome assembly GCA_031772115.1 of Heritiera littoralis. Classification (NCBI taxonomy): domain Eukaryota; kingdom Viridiplantae; phylum Streptophyta; class Magnoliopsida; order Malvales; family Malvaceae; genus Heritiera; species Heritiera littoralis. The sequence goes on from JAPDPK010000073.1 coordinate 2,779,963, forward strand.
CAACCGCTGTAACCGCCCACTTAACCATACACAAGGAGTAACTGTCATAATTGCCCACTTAACTACATATAACCGCCTACAAGATGTAACCGCCTACTTAACTATACGAACGCTTATATAAAGGGGCAGAAACATGAGAAAAGGGGATTGACTCTCACTCTCTTCTACTTTAATACTTATAATTTCCTAAAACACTTTATTAATTCTAATGCTCAATATCTTACGAGCTTGCCAGGATGATGACTTTGATGAAGTTTATTTTTTTTGGTTACAGTGACTTCGATGAAGCTGCTACCCTCGCTTGCTTCCTTAAGTTCGCTTCCTAGAAGCGAGCATGATTCGATTGTTGCATCCAAGGAGGAGCCAAGCTCCTTATCTAGTCATTACCTCTCCAAGAACAATAGTATTTGATCTTCTTGGGATATGAAGAGATGAGCTTGTTGCATTATTGATTTCATTTTCTTCTTGGTTGTGTTGAAGTTTGTTTGAGCTTTTATTGTTCTTGTCTTTCCCTTAAATGCGCAGTGATCGAACGTGCTGCAAATCGAATTTAAGGGAATGCAAGCTCAGATGAGTAGCTGAATTGAATACTGGCGAATAAACAGTACGAACACTGTTATCAGACGACTATGCTTATGTAAAATATTTATTAATTAATCTCTAATTAAAGTTGCTCATATCTCAATGTTTTTATTTTTTATATGATTAATTTTATAATTTTAAATCTTGGAAACAAATCAACATAAAAGAATTACTGTTACAAATTATTCTTGGATTTAATCTCTCCTAAAAAAAGATAACAATTACTGGATCAAGCATTGACCATTTGCTACAAATTATTTTTAAAATCGAGCTAAAGGTGCTTAAAATAACAATAAAAACCGAGAGCGTAGTAGTAGCTGTCGCCATATGCTTCCAATTATGCGTTCTATTCCACTAGGAGTTCACTGCAAGGAAGAGATTAAAAGATGAAGGGTAATTTTATGTGCACAATCAAAGATTCGAAATCAATTGCATACTTTTTCTACCATACATATTTTTTTCTCCTTATCTTTACAAGCAAACAGTTATGAACAGTGTACTCGATTTGATTTTCCTTGTAAAATATCAATTCGAAGTATAAAAGAAGAAAAAATAAGAGAACCATATGTAAAGTTCATTAAGTTAAGAGCCAACTTCAAATTCCACCTTATCTGGGTTTAATCCAATTATATATTTGTTTGTTTTAAATAAGGGTTTGTTTATTAATTCACTTCTTATTTGATTTAATAGATACTATATATAAGAGTTATTTGATCGTAATTGAAATTTTTACTTTGTAACTCTCAAAATAAAAAAGAAAACATATATATAATAATTTATTTTTAAAATCTCAGCTGATAGAAGTCTTATATCGAGTAAAGCAATAATACCTCAACAATTGATTAAAAATAGCATACAAATATAAAATTTTATCTATAGTTATTGAATGGTGAAAATTATATTACTATTTCTATTATATATAAAAATTATATTCGAAAGTATTAAATCTTATCTAGATTACTAAAAATTAATAGGAATTAATAAGATCTATTTTCTATTCGTTCAAGTTTTCGATTTTAATTTTTTATTTAACTTTTAAGAGACAATGTAACAAACTTTAATTAATAATCTTTATCTAAATTTTGCTAAAAAAAGAAAAAAAATACAATTAGATAAGGACTTTACCGAAGAGCCTGAGCAAGTTGAGCTGCTTTGGTAAAGTCTTTATTTTCTCTTGCTTTTAAGATTTGAAACATCAAAGCAAGCCGGATTTGGGTGGCAGCACTTTGCTGTATGATGAGGCTGTCTCTCTTCGGAGTCGCTCACATTCAGCTTCTACGGCTTCAGCTTTGGCTCAGACTTTTCTTTGCCCCTCTTTCACTCCCTTCTGCTCCAATCTTACCTCTTCCATCTGTGCCGTTAACACTTTGATGCGATTCTTGTGCTTTTTCTGTTGTAATATCTCTATTTGTGTGGACTAATTAAGTATAATTATTATCATATAATTTATTTAGTAGTATAATTTATGTATAGTGTGACCATAATTGTATATAATATATCTATACTATACATGTATTTATCCTTAATGAGACGGATATAATACATGATTCAAAAATATGGGAGGTCCCTACTCTTAGCACCAATATAAAATGGTGGCCCATTAACCATTTTGTTAGGGAAAACAAAATGGTGCATAAGGGTAGCCTTCTCCCTTTCTTCTCTCCCGTAATTCTCCCTCTCACCAATTTCTCCTTCATCCTCAGGAGCCACCAGCTCCGGCGACCATCCGGCGGCATCTCCTCCCTCCAGCAGTGGCGAAATGGTGGTCATTGTGGTGGGTTATGGCTTACCCACCAAAGGTTAGATTTATTGCTTTATTGTTGTGTTAATGACTTGGTGAGTTTTATTAATTAATTCCAACAATTGGCATCAGAGCCACTCACCCAAAGAGTCATTAACCATTTTTATTTGAGGGAGAGAAGCCATAGATAGCCATTTTTGAAGATTTTAACTTTCGGATGGGTTAAACCCATTTCTGTTTTTGGCTCTTTCGAAGCAAAATTTGGATTGATTCATATTGTATGATGTTTATGGATGAAAAACTCATTTATTTTGGACTGAAAAATGGTTGAAATGGAGAGAGAAATGGCCGGGTCGGGTAAAATACCCATTTTCCTGGTATTTTCGCCCAGTTGGGCGAGGAAGATCGGGCGCGTGTGTTAGCTAAAAATGGCGTAGGAGCGCCAATTTTGGGAAAAATGCGGGCGCGTGGGTTTCACGCGCCCGCAGCAGAAATAAAAAAAAATATTTATTTTTTTTGCCGTTTTTCGTACGGGCCCACTTGTTTTAGGGCCATTTTTTGGGCCCGATTTTGGGCAAATCTTGGGGTTGGGTCATCATTTATTGGGCCATCCGGCTGGGCTCTTTCATTTGCAAATTTGGGCCAATTTATTTGGCTTATGGGCTTCTCTTATTGTATTTTGAACCTTTTTTTTTTTGGGTCATTTTGTTGACATATTTTAGGCTTTTAATTTTTTGAAATTAAATTGCCATTTTATTTTATTTTAATCATGAATTAAGATTTTAATTAGTTTAGGCCAAAAATAATTTTGAAATATTATGGGCATTATTTATTTGATTATATTTTAATTGGCCATATTGTATTAATTTAATTTTGGACAATTAAAATTAATTAATTTTTGGGCCATCTTGCCTAATTAACTTAGGGGCCACATTGATTAATTAATTTTTATATGGCTATTAAATTTGGATTAATTATTGTCTATTTTGCATAATTAATTAATAGGCCATTTTGGATTATAGTTTAATTGGCCATTTTGATTAATTAATTATGGGTCATATAATTAATTAATTATTATTTATTTATTTATTTTGAAGACAATTTTGGATATTTAATAGCCATAATTAGTTATTAAGCCCAAAATTAATGTGATATAAGTGAATTTTATGAGGAATTAATTTTGGAGTAATTTTTAGAAATTTAATTACTCATTTATTTCATAATTCACTTAATTTTGAAATATATACTCATGCCCATAAATTACTAATATTTGGCCTAATTAAATAAGTTTAAAAAATTATTTGGATATTTTGTTGAGCCATTTTGGATTATGGTTTACCCATTAGTTAATAATTTATTTAAACAAATAAACTCTCTAGAAATGAAAATTGCCTTATTATTTGAATATTCACATTTATGTGAAATTAATTTAATTAATTAATATTAGATTTAAAATTACTACATATGCTTCAGGAATTGCATATTTTTGGTGTAGTTAATTCTGATCAATAAATTTTGTGAATATTCTTAAAATTATAAATCATTAATTGGATTGACTAGTACTTGCCTGTCGCAGGAATAGTCATGAAGATTTTTTGACGATTTATTCTGATAATTTTAAGGATATAATAATAAGGCAATGCATAGTGATAGTTGCAGTTGCAGTTGCATAATTTACTAAGGTCTTTAGAAGTGGCTAGTCTCTCCCTGTCGGATTGTTAGTTGTTTTTAGAGATGCTTGGGATTGAGAGGATTCTGGTTGGGATATGACACGGTCTTCCTACCCTGTCGGTGGGCGATCATTCAGGTTGTATTCAACTAGTTTTGTCTTATCCTCGGTAGTGTATTGTGGAATTTATCGAGTCATTCCACTAGCCTCCATATTGTGTAACTATCACATATTGAATTTCTAGCAGGATCAAATTAGATAGATAGTATGAATTATTCTCTACGGTTAGGGATATATTGAACTAGGTAGTAATCCCGAGAGTTGATCTATCTACTATACCCAATAGTATGAGCTCTTTGAGGACAAAGTAATATGGAATTTAGGAACACTTAAGTGAGAATTTTCTGATTATATAGGGTATACCATGAAGGAATATATCAGAGAAAGTGTTCCAGTTAATGAATAACCAAGAAATATTTGTGGATGCCATTAGAAAATAGTTCGCATAAGATGGATAAAGGTTGCTATAGGATTTTGATTCCATATATGGCAGATTCAGTATTACTTCCTTCTGGGATGGAGAATTGGAGATCTTCCAGTTTTACAGATCTCATTTAATGCAGAAGGAAGTATGACATTTTAATATCAAAATTGATATTGCCATTTAAGAGTGGGAGATCTTTCAGGTTAACAGATCTCATTCAGCCATAATGATGACATATGCCAATATTACTGCCAAAAGGAAATATTATTAAGAGGTCTCAATAAAAGGTCATTTTAGAAGAAGAAATTTGCCAAGTCTATTTCCCATTTTAGTTCCACTAACACCTCTAAATATCAATGTGTGCCACTTCTGTAATAATCCTGGACACAAGAGGTAGATTGCAAGAGTCCTTTAGATTGAGATGTGCAAAAAAAAGCATTTTGTTAGCTTTTATTTTGAATCCAATCTAGGAGATATGCCATTTAACTATTGGTATTTCGGTACCGGTGCTATTACTGATAAAGCCATAAGCCACCCGAGATCGAATAAGGGAAAATTGTTGTGAATTGGGGTTATAAAGTTAGAATCCATACTGAAAATATAGTCAGTTCGTTGTTATATTTCGTAGACAGTTTTGAAATTACTGTCGATTGATACTTTTCATCTTGATAACAGAAAAGTATTTCTAATTAGTAACAACATATGCATTGATTCTGGCATTTTGCGTAATGGATTATATACAGTAGACTTATACCCCAATATTGAACAAATTTTCTTCAACAGTGAATGATGTGACTGTAGATTTTGATTATGATAGGATAGATAAGAAATCTATTAAGTTGTGGCATGGGTTAGGGATATTTCGAGGCACATGAAGAGATTGTATTAAGGCAAATCTTACTGCTAATATTAAGGAAATGATTAGCAGATATTGAAATGATTAGGAGCTGATATATACTGACAATTGTAGATCATTCACATCCTGTATTCAGTGGATATAAGTGTTTCATCACCTTCACTAAAGACCATTTTGATTTAGGTCATATAGAGTGAAAGATCTGATCTTATAGAGGCCTTAAGCATTCTGATTAATTCCGCTGCGCTGCTTAAGGCAATGATCAGACAGTAGTGATGAATATCATGTTTGGTATAATGAAGCTAGGCAAAATCATATACCGGTTTTCAGTTAAGTGCACTATAGGATTATGTATTGACGCCTAGTGTACGATGCTTGGAATATTGAAACAGAATGAGATCACAGTTGCAGTCAATCGTACATTCTGATCTGGTACGATTTATGTTAATCACTCCAAATCTTTAAAATTCGAGTGGAGTGAAATTAAAACTGCAATTCACATTCAAAGTTGATCTCCAAGCAAGACCAGTTCCTAAATGCATCCCAAGTTATAGTCAGACATTAAGCCGATTTTATGTCATTTTCTATGTTTAGGGTTATAAGGTAAGGCAAAAGAGCTATAACCCATAGTCAAGAAAACTTGACAAGAAAACTATCAGCGGCAAGTTTGTTGGCTTTTATATCGGCTAGAAAGATTCTAGATTTCATTTCTCGTTGTGTGACACTAAAATCATTAAGTCTGACAATGCAATCTATTTAGTGGATGACTTAAAGAGTGGGAGTTGTGAACTCCACAAAGTCATTATTAAGATACATTTTGTTGTGTCATTCCCATATATGTGTTATCTTTTGATGATGAAAAGCCACAACCAAAGGAAATGATTGATCTCAATACCATATTTTGAACCTGCATCTGACTTTACAGAGGAACATGAATGTAAGATTCATGTGTCTTCTAATTCTGATGTTTTTCAGGAGACTATACTGATTCGAACTCTTAGAGTTGAATATTAGTCACGCAGGATGAGTAAGCATCTATGTTGCACAAAGATGCATGGGATCTATTTCTGTTGTCATATCATTGTAGACCAAGTGAAACCTAAAGATTAGGCTAAAAAATTTTAAAGCTAAATTTTGCCAAGGCTTTAAATAAAGCAACCTAAAAGTTTGTAGTTCCTAAGGTGGAACATACAGTTCGCGAACTTAAGGAGTTCATTTGCGAACACTGAAAGGCATCAAGATTGTAATATATAAAGAATGAGATTGTCACTTTGAGGAGAATATTATTGTTTGATAATTGGATCCATTGCGAGGTCAGTGGGAGTTATGTGCTTATTGTGCTCTAAGTGATGATGTCAAATAGCAGCCTATAGCACTGACCTATTGTATGAGACACTTCATGTCGTCATGTCACTTCAGGATGAAGAATCTAAGTGAGGCTCCATTTCGTTTTAAGGATTGAGATTCTTTGTGACATATCAATAGGCAAACATTATTGGTCTCATGGAACCTATATTAAGTGTCGAGTAGGTTTATTGTATGTTGTTCTCCTAATGAGACGTCATTTAGTAAAAGGTGACATATTGTGAAAATCTCAAAGTCCTCAAGATAAAAGTGAAAGAGCTCATATCGAGTGTAGTGTATGCCTTATTGTGGGTAATTACTGTATGCTCAAGTTTATACACATTTGGATATTATGTATACTATAGATGTATTTCGGAGATACTTGAGCGATCCTGTAATAGAGAACTGGAAGCTATAAAGAGAGTATTTGGATATTGATAAATCTGACATTTTGAGTTTGATCAGATATTCTGATGTTAATTTTGCGAGCTCTCCAGATATTGAAAATTATTTTGGTTATATATATAATTATGGATATAAAGGAGCTGTATTTTGGAAAGTGTAAAGCAAACACTTACAGCATCCTTGATTGTGGAGGCTAAATATGTAGCATGTTGTAAAGCTACATGATGGGCCATTTAGGCAGCAGACTTTCATCTCAAGGCTGGTTTTCTGTGGTTGCCATTTCGAAGTCTTGTAGATGTACTGTGGTAATACTACAGCAAGTATTTTCTCTCTCAAAATGTTAGGAGTTCCTCACACTCCAAAATGTTCAGATATCATCATTCAGTTTGATAGAGAGAAAAATAATGGAATCCATTACTTAATTGGATTATAGAGCACATGTTTGAAAGAGCTCATTCTGTCTAACTAAAAGTTTGGCTGCTAAAGTGCTTTGACGACATAGCACTTGTATGAGGCATATGGAGTCATTTGCTGTATTAAGTTAGTGGGAGCTCTATAATGAAATCAACTGCAGTTGTATGGATGGATTCCTACTTGTCATAAATGCATGTTCTATTTACGCGTATTTTGGTGAATATGGCATTTCGTTGGATGAGATATTCCGCATTAGTCTCATATGTTTTCTGTTGAAGTGGTGCATCATTTGATTTAGATGCATGGACCTAATGGAAATGGATATTGTTTCTGTTTTCATATCATTTCCATTTCACACTAATACTACTATTTTGTTGCAGTCTTTATAAGTTTACGCATTTGTACCCTGTCGGTATGATGCATTTTGAAGCTTATAAAAGGCTTGTTGTTGTTAAAGTATGTATGAGTCTACACATTTGTACCCTTTCGGCACAATGTATTTAGAGGGCTTACGAATACATATTGAGATTATATGATATATTTTATTAATTAACTTAATTGTCCAAGTGGGAGAATGTTGTAATATCTCTATTTGTGTGGACGAATTAAGTATAATTATTATCATATAATTTATTTAGTAGTATAATTTATGTATAGTGTGACCATAATTGTATATAATATATCTATATTATACATGTATTTATCCTTAATGGGACGGATATAATACATGATTCAAAAATATAGGAGGTCCCTACTCTTAGCACCAATATAAAATGGTGGCCCATTAACCATTTTGTTAGGGAAAACAAAATGGTGCATAAGGGTAGCCTTCTCCCTTTCTTCTCTCCCGTAATTCTCCCTCTCACCAATTTCTCCTTCATCCTCAGGAGCCACCAGCTCCGGCGACCATCCGGCGGCATCTCCTCCCTCCAGCAGTGGCGAAATGGTGGTCATTGTGGTGGGTTATGGCTTACCCACCAAAGGTTAGATTTATTGCTTTATTGTTGTGTTAATGACTTGGTGAATTTTATTAATTAATTCCAACATTTTCAACTTCCTTCTCTTCTGCTCCAAAATTAATAAAATATATACATGTCAATAAAAGATACTTATATTATTTTTAGTCAACCCCCTGATAAATTTAATGAGTTTATAAATCTATTGAATTTTATTTTGCCATATTTTTAACTTCATTCAACTGTTTTCAATTGAGAATTTCAAGAACTCCTATTAAAATTTTACTTAATTAATGTGTATTTGATAAACCGAAAACTTTAAAGTTGAAAAATAAATTATTGGCCTTAAACATGTATTAAACTAAATTTTTTATTTTTAAAAAATTTTAAAGTACTAAATATGTAATGAGTAAAAAACGCCAATGATCATCCATGATTTTTTTTATGCAATGTTTCATTTTTTTGTACAAAGACAAATATTTTCATCTGTTTTACGGTCTGCGATTAATCTTTTTTGAGTTGAGAATAATAAATAATAAAACTCTCTCAATAATGAAGACTCCAGTGCTCTAAAGCCGGGAGTGACAAACAATCATCCATGATTTTTTTATGCAATGTTTCATTTTAATCAACAATATTTAAAACTCAAAACTGTGGATCAACAAACTTTCAAAAATATTTTCGGATTCCATTTATTTGAAAGCATATTACCTACAAGTATTGCACTAACTAATCACATACTCTATTTTTTTTTTAATCTTCTAGTATTCTCTGAAGAATATGTATCATTATCTTACTTTTATTTGTGAAGTTTAAAAATTACACTAATCCTTATAGTAAATATTTTAGGCAGGTACTTAAATGCTTTCCGTTCATTCTATCAATCACGTACATTTAAAAATTTAAAGACAACATCAAATTCAATCCAAAGATCTTAGTAAAATGCATCAATTTCATGACCCCTATGCAATATTTGATTTTCATCCATTATTTTTGAAACTTAATATTTTCAGTCACGACCTTTTACAAAAATTTTAAATCTATCTATTCTGTCAATCGCCATCAAAAATTTAATGAATATGTTACATTAGATCTTAATCTATTCTGTCAATCACCATTAAAAATTTAATGAATATGTTACATTAGATCTGCTCAAAGGTTGGGCTACCTGCCCAAACCCCGAAGACTCGTTCAATATTTAATTTGGCTTGGATAGAAATATGAGATATATTTAACGAGCTTAAGCAAAATTTTTAAGCCCGATAAAAAAAACAAGCCAAGCTCGGGCTTGACTCTTTGAAACCTAAGCCCGGCCCAACCCAACCTAAACATAAATAAAATTAAAGTTTTTCTAAAATATATTTACTAAGTATATTGTAATTATATATACATAAAATATTATTGATTAATAAACATGATTATATATTTAATATGAAAATTGAAGTGTAAATTTTGACAAATCAAATTAAACCTTAAAGAGACTATAAGAATAAATAATAAATAAACAAAAATTAAAATATTAAATAAATAAATAAAATAATATTTGGGTCAGTTGAGCTCAAGCTTGCAATATAAATAAAAAAAAGGGCCTGAACTAAAAGTCAGATTTAAATTTTCGAGCAAAATCGGGCCTGAGCTTGCATATAAGCTGTTATTATATACCTTAAACTTAGCTTGAACCCATCCATAATCAGGTCTATTTACATTAGTGCCACCTAAATGTTCAAGACATAAATATCAACCAAAACTCAAACGAACCCATCTCTTTCGCTAGGTGTGCTACATTTTATGATGGACATATAATTTAAACCAATTAATAATCGGCTAAAAGTTTTTTTGATATATTTACGCGCCCAAAAGGTGTTTTTATATTAACAACATTTTAAAACTTCCCTTATCTTCAATCCCAAAAAAAAATTGCCTTATCATGTAGGAACAAAGGATCTATCATTTGACGTGAATATTATGTTAAGGCATAACGGCTTATATCGCTAAGGGAGCAACAAACGAGAGTAACGATATGAAGCAAACGTCCATATGATCATCCACATTTTGTACCTATCAACAACATCAATCATAATTTCTAAAAATCTTATCACATGAATAAGATGAACACTAGCCAAAACACTCAACATGAACAATAGAAGCTTTTCTTCAAACTAGAATCGTCCCTTACTCAATATTCTTGTATCACAACTCATGGATTGTGGCTTAGTTGGTAACGAAAGTTGAGTTTGTGAAAAGAATTCTCAGGTTTGATTCTTCACTAAACACATCTTTGGAGAGGAGTGAAGAGCCTTAATTGTGACTAAGGCTCGAACAAGATTAATTTCAAACTGTTAAAACAGATGATGATACCTGTGATTTACACTAAAAAAAATTCTTGCATCACACTCTCTTCTCAACGTATCAAAACCAACACCTAAACTGTAATGAACTATGTAGGCAGAGAGAGAACTAACTAAAACCTAGAACTTATGAATTTTTGGTTCTTCAGTCACTGTATCTTTCAATTTGTTAATAAAAATATGGTCCATATAGTCAGCAAGAATCCTAACATTTTCCCCAAATTCTAGGTGCCAAGAGAATGTTAAAAAGTATATATAGGTTTCAAATTAAATATTTAATTTAATGAGAAATATTTTCCAAGAGTGAAATTTGAGTTTCTTTTCAACAAACAAAAAATTAGCCAACTTCGAAAAAGGCCAGTGAGGCAACAAAAAACAAAGAAAGTAAAGTTGCTGGAAAATGGGTAGCAAAGCGTAAATCCCTTTGAAACTCTTGTAAAAACTGTCCGCCTGGGACCACGAAAATTTAATATTGATATAACACCCAAACCAATAATCCTTCTCCAATTCAATCACTCAAGACTACAACAAAATAGCAAAAATCGTTCGATACCAGTTAAGAAACCGAACGACTACTCTCCCTGTCTGGTTTCGATGACAGTGAAATTAGCTTCCATAATATTGAAAATAATGAAAAAGCATTTACAGATATATTTTTTATAAAATAATAAAAAATTAAAAAAAAAAGGACCAAACAATAATTTCACCCTCTTGTTATTTCATTTTATTTGCTTCCACTGCCCCGCGCCAGCCTCCAAACTCAGACAACACTGGCATCTGTATATATAACTGATATATAATTAATATTTACTTATAAACTCCACTTACTTATCGGTTGGGCTGTCTGTGATGCTTAACAACTCTTAACATTTTAAATAAGAATTAAAACTCTTATTACTTGTGCAAATATGACTTGTTACATTAATACTCTAAGATGTATATACATCCCCTTCTATTTAAAGTAGTACTGTACAATTTTTCTGAATATATAAAAGAAATAATATACCTTCGATATCGAATATCTACTAGCAGTCGATAATCTCTGGAAGATAATTCTCTTAACCCAGGATCAACAATCTGTGGAGTGGTAAATAAGGGGTGAGCGATAACGTGCTCAGTAAGGAAAGTGTATACTGCATTATACCAGTAAAACCATATTCTTTATTTAATTTATTTCTCCCAACAATAAACTCAATAGGAAAAAACAATGGATATTGTAATACAATTTGTGATAGTCAAATCATTTGTTAAACAGTTACAATATCATATAATAAATAATGAAAAGGATTCAACAAATCCTCTCAGAAATCATCAAGTTGAGACTAGGCATCACCCTATAAATAAATCATGCTATCATCATTCCCCCTCCCCCTTGCGAGAACGGAATAATTATCCCAATAGGGATACAGTAGATCTATGGCCACAATCTATGGGTGGTCCTCGGGGTTCACTTGCCAAGTGACCTCGAGACCGCTGATGATTTGGCGGGTCCATCAGCCTTATAACTCATAATAATGCATGAAACTAGGGGCTTAAAGTCTCAAAATCATATTTATAGCTCAAAGACCTTTAAAGGAACATATTTAATTCATAATAATTTCAAAAAGGTATTATTCTCATTTTCATAGAAAATGTAAATTGAAATCTGTTCGCCCATGGTCAGCTCGTCCAATCTGGCTCGCCTATGGTCAACTCTTTCAGTGCGGTGAACTTGTGTTCGCCCGCCAACCATTGGTTTTAAAAACAAGTAAAACTGGCTCGCCCCAGTGGCTCGCCCATTATAGCATTGCCATGGTCAACTCGCCCAAATGCGGTACTCCATGGTCAACTCACCCATTTCATGAAAGCAGGGGTCGCCCGCCCCAAAACAACATTTAAAAGGGTTCGCCTATATTGACTCGCCCGGATTTCTATTTAAAACATGGTTGCTCGCCCAAAAGAACATAAAAGAGTTCTTTGACCAAATTTGTAAAAAGGTTTGGGCTCGCCCGCCTTAACAGTTCGCCAATCATAAAAAAAACAAAGGTTCGCCCGCCCTGTACCAGTTCGCCCAACAAACAGTATTGGGTCGGCTTTTAGTTCGCCCATAACAAAGCAATTTATCAGAATAACATGCATGTCATAAACCAAAACCATTTCTCAGTAATTTCATAAATTTAACTCCACAGGATATGCATTCTTTTCACACACAACTCCCTTACCTGGTCTCTTCAAAGCTTAGCTTCCCGCTCACCTTTATCAACTCTCACTTCTCAGCTGCAAGGTAAAATATTAAGACCATTAATATTTTCTTTTCGTATATTTTCTAAAACTATTAAGATTTTCTAACACTTTGGCGAGATTCTGTGACTACTTTACAGCTTGCCATTCGCTCAACAGAGCTCACCAGTCGTCATTGGGCTTACATGTGGTAGCTCGCCCAGTCCTATTTGCCATTCACTCATTGGCTTATTTTGGGAGCTCGCCCAACCTGCGACTCGCCATTCATAATGGCTTAAATGTGGAGTTCGCCACAATTCAACTCATCTTTTTCAATAGTTTGGGCGATCACATGCCCTCGCCCATTCGGGCGATCACTCTGACTAACCATAAATATTGGCGAACATGTATATCACGACTCAGACAATTTATTTAGCTCGCCTCATCCTTTGGGCGAGTATCTTCATTTCTTGCTCGCCCATTTGGCGAGCTCACGTTCGCCCATCATGTTTCCTCTACTCAGGTTACACATGCATAACACAGCAGCTTATGTTCAACCATTAACGTCCCCAACCATTAAAATTTTATCCGTGTTAACTTACTACATACTTTCATGCTAAGTAATATACCTACACATCTTCTACTTAGCATATCATCACTATAAGCCAAGGATTAAATACACACAGTGTTGACTAGAAATTTATTTACCTGTTTTGATTGAGCTAACACAATCTCACAACTTGTTTTGTTGTTCCACATGTCTGTCCCCTTCTCTTATTGTTTTTAGGTGATCTTGAGATAAAAGGAGGATTTAGCAAAGAGGGCTAGGTATTTAGTTAGCTAGGGGAAATGAGTTTTCTACTAGGACTCCTTGGAAACAAGAGTAAAGCACTCCATTTCCAGCTATAATATCAAAGCTGGCGTACAGCAGGAGGAATCGAGAGAAACATGAAATTGCTGGGTATTCGATCTCACCATTCCTCTTCATATACAGGTTTCTCAATACCCCTTTGCTGCCTGTTAACCTCAGTTTCTTCCCTCATCATTTCTCTTGTCTTGTAGCGTGTTAATGCATGAAGAAAATTACTCCTCAATTGTGACGTCCCCGTCACTTCATCTTATCACTTATCTTTTTCCTTCTTATTTAGATTTAGTTCATCCAGTGTCATTCTTCCCTTAATCTTAAGCTAATCATTTAATAACTCATGAAATTTTATTCAATTTCCATAAACATAAAAAATGATATATATAAATATCATTCCATTTCCACAGGATCTCATACATCATCTTAACTTACATCCCCGACATCTTATATATAAAATTTCTACTTGTACTGTACTGTAGCTGAATTACAATTTAACTTTACATATGAACATATAAGTATACCTTCTATGCTAACTGGGAAGCGTATCGAGAAGGCACATTTCGATTCTTCAAAAACAAGCTCCTCTAGTCGGAGCGGGATTCACTTCAGGTAATCTATAGGAAAAATGGTCGTAAAAGGGTGAGTTTACGCTCAGTAAGAAAACTACATAAAAGAGCGTGCTACGCCTCTATATGCCTTTTTCCTACTTGGCTCTATAATGTCATGTAAAGCATTATAAAGCATGCATCATAATATTTTTCATGCATTGTTTGCAATCATGCATATTTATTTCAAATGACATGGCAAACTTACTTTGTATGCTTCATTTAAAATATAGCATACATATAAAACATGCATCGTACTTCTTTCTTGGAAACTTCATACTTCATAGCATACTTAAAAACATACTTCATATACTTAAAACATACATCGTGCTTCTTTACTTCAAAACGTACATCGTATATCCTTTGAAATAGGATGGAGACTATGTACAATATTTTAAGCGATTGAATCGTCATATGAACCGTTCATTCCCATTCATATGACTCAAATCATGCATCGGTACGGTAGTGCACTCCGTATAGGTCAGGGATTCTCTCCTGCCTTTTATCTTTCCACAGTGAACACTAGTCAGGTGTCACACGTGGGATTGAGGACCGGACTAGGGTTCCTCGCTCAACATACATATTACTGAGGACTTGATCAGAGTCACCCAGCCATCAGAAATGCATAATCATTACGCAGTCCATAGTCTCAAAACATTTATTGTATACTTCTTTCTTTCAGAAAACACTTTGGTGTTTAAAACATTTTGGCTTTGAAATTCTCTTTTCATACAGGGCAGTCGACTGGTCTTATAGGGCAGTCGGCTGCTCCTTCATAACTTCTTTTATCGAAATAATTTCATTTAAATTTTTCGATATTTTCATATTTGAAAATACATGAGGGCAGTCGACTGGTCCATATAGCAGTCGACTGGTTTTCAAACAGAATGCTTCTTAAGAAATAGCAGTCGACTGGTCCATATAGCAGTCGACTGTTTTTGAAACAGAATGCATTTTGGCAAATAGCAGTCGACTGTCCCATATAGCAGTCGACTGGTTTGAAACAGAATGCTTCTGGGAAAATAGCAGTCGACTGGCTTACATAGCAGTCGACTGGTTTGCATCGGTTTTGAAAAACGGCGTTTTAGTTGTCTCTAGGCAGTCGGCTGCTACTTAAGGCAGTCGGCTGCTCCTAACCTAATTGGTACTAGGAGACAAGTCCGAAATGGTTATTTTCCTGCAAAGAAACAGCTGGTACTTCTTTCCAAATCACATGCGAGCATCATAAAACATGCGGACATAGCCGCCTTACGTCCGTTACATAATTTCCTTACCTCGATTCCTTCGAGAACGCGAAATCACTTGGTGCTTTAACCCTAGCTTTTCACTTCTTCAACCTGAAATCATCATACCATTTCGAACCTCAAATTAAACAACATACACATGCCCTACTAACTCAGTACAACTCCTTATCATGAACCAAATTGTAAGAATCATCCTCTTCTCTTACCTTCACTAGAGACCAAAATTTCTGATGTTAAGATCTCCTTCAATACTTGGATTCACTTTATCAAACTTTGGATATCACCTAGTCTAACGACAAGGATTATTTTTCGTTAAATGAACTTAGTGAATTGGTGAGGGAGTAAGGTGGTTTAGCAAGGAACTTGGAATGGAAACTTGGAAACTCGGAGATGGCACGAGAGGGAGAGGGCTGGAGGTAGAGGCTGACGTTGGGGATAGCTGATGGGGATGATGAGTCATGCACTTGCATTAATTGCATGCTCATCCTTTAATTCATCTCAGCCCTTGACCTTTCCCTTGACTCATTTGACCCATTAATTTCCTCTTTTCCTCCTTCTCATCTCAGCCATTCATTAAATCACTAATCAAAATTTCTGATTTTATTTCTTTTCTCATACCTTAATTAAATTTCTGATATCAACATGCTTCATTTGACTTATTGACATTCAACTTTATTATTTCTTCTATATTCCATTCATCATGCATACATTATTCATACATCAATTACACATCAACTTCATATTCATTTTATCATATTTACTTAGAATACTTTACATACATGGAGGAATACATGGAAATTGGGGATCTCACATCCTCCCCACCTTAGAAAATTTGGTCCTCCAAATTTGCCCTAGCTTGTCATGTAAATAATTCTGGATACCTTTCTTTCATTAAGCTCTCTAGCTCCCATGTAGCTTCTTCCATCGTATGGTATTGCCAGAGAACTTTCACTAAGGGCATCGTCTTAGACCTCAATACTTTGTCTTTCCTGTCCAAAATCCGAACCGGTTTCTCTACATAACTCATATCTTCCCTTATCTCCAAGGGTTCATATTCAATAACATGAGACGGATCCGGATTATACTTCCGAAGCATCGACACATGAAACACATTATGTACTCCCGATAGATCCGGAGGTAATGCCAATCTATAGGCAACATCACCTATCCGATCTAAGACCTCAAATGGACCGATATAGCGAGGACTCAACTTACCTCGTCGGCCAAATCTCATGATCCCTTTGGATGGAGAAACTTTCAAGAACACAAAATCTCCAACCATGAACTCAAGTGGCCTCCGTCGAGCATCTGCATAGCTCTTTTGTCTACTCTGAGCTGTCTTAAGCCTCTGACAAATCAACTTAACATCTTCTGAGGCTTGTTCGACTAGATCTGGAGCCAACAACTTACGTTCGCCCACTTCTTCCCACCCAATCGGAGATCGACACCTTCTTCCATACAAAGCTTCATATGGTGCCATCCGATACTTGCATGATAGCTATTATTGTATGCAAACTCGACCAATGGCAGATGGTCATCCCAGGAGCCTTTAAAGTCCATAGCACAAGCCCTCAACATATCCTCGAGCGTCTGAATCGTGCGCTCGGACTGTCCATCAATCTGCGGATGAAAAGCTGTGCTAAAATTCAGCTTAGATCCCATGGCTTCTTGAAAATGCTCCCATAAATGGGAAGTAAACCTGGAATCTCTATTAGAAGTGATGCTCACTGGAACTCCGTGTAGTCTTACTACATCTTTTACATACATATCTGCCAAAGCATTGAGTGTATCTGTTGACTTCATAGGCAGGAAGTGAGCTGACTTTGTCAATCTATCCACGATCACCCAAATACCGTCATGATTCCTCTGGGTTCTGGGTAATCCCATAATAAAGTCCATCGTAATGTGTTCCCACTTCCACGTAGGTATAGGCAGAGGATGTAGTAGTCCTGCTGGCTTTTGATGCTCTACCTTAACCTGTTGACATATGAGACATTTCGCTACAAAATCTGCTATGTCTCTCTTCATGCCCTTCCACCAGTACACCTTGCGAAGATTGTGATACATCTTCGTATTTCCTGGATGCAACGTGTACTTAGTGGCATGTGCTTCAGTCAAAATCAACTTCTTCAATTCATCATCATGTGGGACACATATACGTCTCTTAAACCTCAAAATTCCATCACTACCGAGATTGAATTCTGAGATCATACCTGACTGCATCTGATTCATAGCTTCAATGCATCTATCATATTCTTTTTGAGCACTTCGGATTCTTTCTATCAAGTCTGGCTCAATCCTCAAACTAGCCATCATTCCAAACTGCTCATTAAGCCTTACATCAAGGTTGAGGCTTGCAAATTGCTCAATTAGCTCATATTCTTTTATCATCATATAAGACACCATACTTACATGCTTCCGGCTCAGAGCGTCCGCCACCACATTGGCTTTTCCCGGGTGGTACAATATCTCACAATCATAATCCTTCAGAAGCTCGAGCCATCTTCTTTGCCTCATGTTCAATTCCTTCTGAGAGAACAAGTATTTCAGACTTTTGTGATCCGTAAAAATCTGAAATCTCTCACCATACAAGTAATGCCTCCATATCTTCAGGGCAAACACTACTGCAGCTAACTCCAAATCATGAGTCGGGTAGTTCTTCTCATGGTCCTTCAATTGTCTGGAACCATACGCTACTACCTTACCATGCTGCATTAACACACATCCCAAACCTTACCCTGAGGCATCACTATACACTGCAAATCCTCTTGAACCACTAGGGATGGTAAGGATCGGTGCAGTCGTTAGCCTGCACTTCAACTCTTGGAAGCTACTCTCACAGGCTTCATTCCACTCATACTTCACTTCTTTGCGCGTCAAGCGCGTCAATGGAGCAGCTAGCTTGGAGAAACCCTTTACAAATCTTCTATAGTAGCCAGCTAAACCCAAGAAACTCCTAATCTCCGTCACTGTCTTAGGTCTTTCCCATTGAACCACCGCTTCAATCTTCGATGGATCAACTGAGACTCCATCTTGATTGATCACATGACCTAAAAAGGAGATACAATTGAGCCAAAACTCACATTTACTTAGCTTGGCATACAATCCTCGATCTCTGAGGGTCTCCAAAACAATCCTCAAATGCTGCTCATGCTCTTCCTGTGACCTCGAATATACCAAGATGTCATCGATGAAGACAATGACAAACTATTCCAAGTACTGTTTAAACACGTCATTCATCAGATTCATGAAAGCTGCAGGTGCATTGGTCAGACCAAACGGCATCACCAAGAATTCATAATGGCCATACCGTGTCCTGAATGCGGTCTTAGGGATATCTTCGTCTCTAATCTTCAATTGATGATATCCTGACCTCAAGTCTATCTTGGAAAAGACTTGCGCACCCTTTAGCTGATCAAAGAGGTCATCTATCCTGGGAAGAGGATACTTATTCTTGATCGTCACTTTGTTCAACCACCGGTAGTCTATGCATAATCTCATACTACCATCCTTCTTCTTGACAAAAAGCACAGGAGCACCCCAAGGGGATACGCTGGGTCGTATGAATCCCTTGTCTAGCAACTCCTGAAGCTGCTTCTTCAGTTCTTCCAATTCTACCAAAGCCATCTGGTAGGGAGCTCTTGAAATGGGCTCCGTCCCCGGCACCAAATCAATCGTGAACTCCACTTCCCTATCCGGAGGAAGTCCTGGAAGATCATCCGGAAATACTTCTGGAAAATCTCGGACTACAGGAATATCATTGAGTCCGGGACGTTTCTGATTTACGTCCTCCACATAAGCAATGAATCCTTCATACAGTCATACATACTTTTCATTACTTTCATATAAATTCAAATCAAAACCAAACAGTCTTCATATTAATTACTTGCAAAGTTTACAACATAGCTAACGGGTGAAGAGAAGGTTACACTCTTAGCATAACAGTCTAATATAACATGACTATTAGCTAACCAATCCATACCCAAAATAACATCAAACCCATACATATTCAGTAGGATTAGGTCAGCCTTAGATTCTCTTTCTCCTACCCGTAGCTTACAATTTCTATATACTAACTCTGTCATTTGTGATTCCTTAAAAGGTGTGCTTATTCTTAATAAGTGTTCTAAAGTCTCAGGCTCAACAGGTATTTTCATGGCAAACGTAGGAGACACAAAAGAATGCGTGGAGCCTGGATCAAACAATGCCATGACATTCATATCGAATAGGTAAATTGTACCTTTAATCACTTTGGACGAGGCATCGGCAGACTCTTCGTCGATGGCAAACACTCGTCCTTGGGTCACAGCTTTCTTTCCCTTCTCGGCAGCAGTGGCCTTAGGTTGCGGTTTAGGGGTCTTCTCAGATTCATCAGGCATCCTCGGCTCTCTCTGAGGGCAATCCCTGATCATGTGCCCTTTCTCCCCACATCTAAAGCAAGCGCCACTCGCCAAGCGACATGGCTGTGATCCATGAAACTTCCCGCACTACTCACATCTTTGCATCGTACTCTTTGGTGAGCTAGCAGTACTTGCCAACTTGATTTTGGGATCGCTCATCACTTATCTTGATCCCGGTAGCTCTAGGAGTACCTATATCAGTATCATCATCATCATAACTCCAACTTCAATATAATTCCATATAACCATTAAATTAATTTAAAGATCATCTTTCTATACTTTACTTACCTATAGAAACTCCTTCAGATCGTCTACTCCTCCGAAATGGATACCTATCACTCGAAGCTTTTTCATCCGACTTCCGCTTCATCGGTTCCTTGCCTTTACCCTTGGCTCGAAAGTCAGCATGGTGTAGATCATAGTCCTGCTCACACAGCTGAGCCTTACGGACAGCTTCTCCATAGGTGGTGATATCCATCGGATACAGTTTAGATCTAATCGGGGACTTCAATCCCTCGATGAACCTATAGATCTTATGCCCTTCGTCTCTTCGAACCTCTGGATCGAATCTACTCAAGGTGGTGAACTTAGATTCATACTGATTCACCGTCATTGTACCTTGAGTCAAACTTAGGAACTCGATCTTCAATCTATTCCGATCCGTGCGTGGGATGTATTGTTCATTAAAAGCCTCCACAAATCTGTCCCACGTGACCTCATCATAGCGGGCCTCTAACACGGTCCGAGTGGCTTGCCACCAATATTCAGCATCATCAATCAACAGATAGGCAGCCAAACCTACTTTCTCCCTTTCGGAGCAGGGCATGTACTCGAAAGATTTTAGGACAGCTTTCATCCAGTTCTCAGCTATCAACAAATCTCTTTCCCCCTTGAACTTGGGCGGATCCAACTTCTTGAATTCCTTAATCAATGCTACACTGCAATAAGCTCTAGGATCCCGCATTCCAGTAACTGGAATTGGTCGGGTTACTTCGGTAGGAGGAACTACAGTTGCAGTTGCTTGGGTGCTTGTGGCCACACTTGGGAAGTTAGACATGAACTGCGTAAACATCGTGGCCATGTTCTCCATGTGCTTCTCCATTTTCGCTAGCCTTGTATTCGGGCTATGTGGTGGAGATGGGTGAGGAGACGGAACTGGGGGCTCTTCAGTGCGACCCCGTCCTCTTCCTCTACTTGTACCTCTTCTTCGTGAGCTCATACTGTAAATATAATCATCATTGAGCTCTTTAGTATAACTAGAAACAGCTATACTATACATTTGTATTCAGACAAGTACAGTACAATTGGGGAATACACTCTATTTCTAGCTTCTTGACACTGACAAACCTCAATCTAAACTGCTCTGATGCCACTCTGTGACGTCCCCGTCACTTCATCTTATCACTTATCTTTTTCCTTCTTATTTAGATTTAGTTCATCCAGTGTCGTTCTTCCCTTAATCTTAAGCTAATCATTTAATAACTCATGAAATTTTATTCAATTTCCATAAACATAAAAAATGATATATATAAATATCATTCCATTTCCACAGGATCTCATACATCATCTTAACTTACATCCCTGACATCTTATATATAAAAATTCTACTTGTACTGTACTGTAGCTGAATTACAATTTAACTTTACATATGAACATATAAGTATACCTTCTATGCTAACTGGGAAGTGTATCGAGAAGGTACACTTCGATTCTTCAAAAACAAGCTCCTCTAGTCGGAGCGGGATTCACTTCAGGTAATCTGTAGGAAAAATGGTCGTAAAAGGGTGAGTTTACGCTCAGTAAGAAAACTACATAAAAGAGCGTGCTATGCCTCTATATGCCTTTTTCCTACTTGGCTCTATAATGTCATGTAAAGCATTATAAAGCATGCATCATAATATTTTTCATGCATTGTTTGCAATCATGCATATTTATTTCAAATGACATGGCAAACTTACTTTGTATGCTTCATTTAAAATATAGCATACATATAAAACATGCATCGTACTTCTTTCTTGGAAACTTCATACTTCATAGCATACTTAAAAACATACTTCATATACTTAAAACATACATCGTGCTTCTTTACTTCAAAACGTACATCGTATATCCTTTGAAATAGGATGGAGACTATGTACAATATTTTAAGCGATTGAATCGTCATATGAACCGTTCATTCCCATTCATATGACTCAAATCATGCATTGGTACGGTAGTGCACTCCGTATAGGTCAGGGATTCTCTCCTGCCTTTATCTTTCCACAGTGAACACTAGTCAGGTGTCACACGTGGGATTGAGGACCGGATTAGGGTTCCTCGCTCAACATACATATTACTGAGGACTTGATCAGAGTCACCCAGCCATCAGAAATGCATAATCATTACGCAGTCCATAGTCTCAAAACATTTATTGTATACTTCTTTCTTTCAGAAAACACTTTGGTGTTTAAAACATTTTGGCTTTGAAATTCTCTTTTCATACAGGGCAGTCGACTGGTCTTATAGGGCAGTCGGCTGCTCCTTCATAACTTCTTTTATCGAAATAATTTCATTTAAATTTTTCGATATTTTCATATTTGAAAATACATGAGGGCAGTCGACTGGTCCATATAGCAGTCGACTGGTTTTCAAACAGAATGCTTCTTAAGAAATAGCAGTCGACTGGTCCATATAGCAGTCGACTGTTTTTGAAACAGAATGCATTTTGCAATAGCAGTCGACTGTCCCATATAGCAGTCGACTGGTTTGAAACAGAATGCTTCTGGGAAAATAGCAGTCGATGGCTTACATAGCAGTCGACTGGTTTGCATCGGTTTTCGAAAAACGGCGTTTTAGTTGTCTCTAGGCAGTCGGCTGCTACTTAAGGCAGTCGGCAGCTCCTAACCTAATTGGTACTAGGAGACAAGTCCGAAATGGTCATTTTCCTGCAAAGAAACAACTGGTACTTCTCTCCAAATCACACAGCATCATAAAACATGCGGACATAGCCGCCTTAATCCGTTACATAATTTCCTTACCTCGATTCCTTCGAGAACGCGAAATCACTTGGTGCTTTAACCCTAGCTTTTCACTTCTTCAACCTGAAATCATCATACCATTTCAACCTCAAATTAAACAACATACACATGTCCTACTAACTCAGTACAACTCCTTATCATGAACCAAATTGTAAGAATCATCCTCTTCTCTTACCTTCACTAGAGACCAAAATTTCTGATGTTAAGATCTCCTTCAATACTTGGATTCACTTTATCAAACTTTGGATATCACCTAGTCTAACGACAAGATTATTTTTCGTTAAATGAACTTAGTGAATTGGTGAGGGAGTAAGGTGGTTTAGCAAGGAACTTGGAATGGAAACTTGGAAACTCGAGATGGCACGAGAGGGAGAGGGCTGGAGGTAGAGGCTGACGTTGGGGATAGCTGATGGGGATGATGAGTCATGCACTTGCATTAATTGCATGCTCATCCTTTAATTCATCTCAGCCCTTGACCTTTCCCTTGACTCATTTGACCCATTAATTTCCTCTTTTCCTCCTTCTCATCTCAGCCATTCATTAAATCACTAATCAAAATTTCTGATTTTATTTCTTTTCTCATACCTTAATTAAATTTCTGATATCAACATGCTTCATTTGACTTATTGACATTCAACTTTATTATTTCTTCTATATTCCATTCATCATGCATACATTATTCATACATCAATTACACATCAACTTCATATTCATTTTATCATATTTACTTAGAATACTTTACATACATGGAGGAATACATGGAAATTGGGGATCTCACATCAATAAGTCGGTTAGCTCTCTTTTCTACTCTCATTAATGGTTGAAGAAAATATGGCAATAAAAAGGAGATAGCGTGATGCAGATTTTCTACCCTCATTAACTGGCCAAGACCATTCCAGCCAATTAAATTCATCCTATGTTAGACTTTAACATTCTTTTTCTTCTCCTCGCCACTTCCAGCCACTATCATTGACCTTTTTATCTAATTTGTTCGTCCTTTGTCTAACATCCATTACTCTTCATCCCTTTTTTACATTCTTCAACCAATAACAAATATTCTCTTATTGACTTTGATCTTTCTGCCATTAATTCCAACAATTTAATTTTCATTCTTAAAATTTTAAATGTTCATTCTACCTCACATACACCATAAATTTAAATCCAATAAGAAAATGAAAAAAATGGAAATTTGTATTCAATATTTATTTCCACTATCAATCCTTTACAAATATGGTGTACAGTATAAAATAATAGGGTCTCACACCCAAACACCTTGAAAATGGCCACTTTGACACTTCATTTTGGTGTCAAATTGTAGAGCTGTGAAAGTTAGTATGGGTTGGTAAAGACAATTTTATGTTTTGAGGTCATTTACTAGGGTTTTCTTAAGCTTTCTCTCTCTTCACCAAGCTTAACCATGGAAAGATGAAGGGAAAAATGGTGGCTGATGAGAATGAAGGAGGAAGAGGCTGGAAATTTCTAAAATAAGGATATTTTAATGTATAAATTACCATTTTACCCTTATACTCAAGTAATCTTCTTATTTTGCCCTTCACAATTTGACTGTGTTGAAACAATCTATCTAACCTCCAAAATATTTCATTTAAGCATAGAACATCTCTATTTTACTCATTGTAATCATCAAATATGTTTTTGTCATGGTTTGACTGTAATAAAGGTGAAATTACCAAAATACCCCTAACCGTTGTATCACGTAAACTTTTATTTTTATGCTTGATTTATTCTATCAGTCTACATGGCCTAAAACCTTATTTCATAAGAAATTATTCACCACTGATAATTGGTCAAAAAGTCATCTCGGTTTAATTGTTATTCACGAAAATTCCAACGACCTATGACCTAACCATTATTTTCAAAATCGTTGCATGCTTTTCAAAACATGCTTAAATGAAGGAATTTCGAAGTGCAGTTTTCTCCTATCTCAATATTTCATTCCAAATATCATGACTCTAGAGTTTTACCGCAATCTGGATTGTAAAAGTCCTGTGGGGCCCACATGACGGATTCCTTTTATCAACCTAATTATTCCATTTCTTGATAATTCATCCTTTATCTTTTCATTTCTCTAACCTTTAAATTATGGAATTTATTGGAAAATTGTGGTCATCACACGTAAGCATTCTTTATTTCTCTCTCTTCCTCAACTATAATAATTATTTTCTTACTCTAACTAAAACACTATTTATTGGTTTTTAAAATAAATTTGAACTATCTATCTCAATCTCAACTATAACAGTTATTTTCGTCTGCCACTCTAACGGAAGCACTAATGGTTAGTTTTTAAAATAAATTTAAAATATCTATTTTTTGAATTAATTTTAAAGATAGATATGATAAGATTTAACTGATAATATTTATCAGTTTTTGTTTTCAAGAGAAAGATCACTCACTTGCTGTTCTCAAATGTCATTCTTTTGAGTAATGTCTCTCTTCAATTTCCTGTTGCGATGAAGTGAACATCAAAGGAAGCAAGGTTTTGGAATATGGGATTGGGATCAGCAAGGAAACTCTTTTGAGAAAGGTTCTTGAAATTTTTCTTATTTAATGATTTGTTGATCTTCTTTCTCTATTGGGTCTTTAGCTTTTCTTTGAATTTAAAGTATTTAAAGAAGGAATTGCTATAATTTTGATTGAAGGGGTCTTGATGCTTGACGAACTTTGTCTAAAGTTTTAGGTATGCCTATGTTAAGTGGATTCTTATTGTTTATTGTAGTTGTTTATAGATATGAAAAAAAAAATGGCTGGGTCAGACGAGAACAATCCTAGAGTCATCGAACCATTACATCTTCAAGGTGATTAATTCAACTTTATTTCCTGTAACCTCTCTCTTGATGTTTAAATAAATATTCAAAATTTAAAGTATCTCTAGAATTTCTATATTTCTTCCTAACAAGCCATTGTTTTCTATACTTGCCTCTACGTTTAGCATGTTGTTAGAGATACACTTTTCATTAGTTATTCAGTATCAAAAAGTTTATGCAAAAACAAGAAGATTAGGTTTAACGAAATAAGAGAATTAAAAGTTACATAGAGAGTATTATTATTTTTTTAGATTTCTTATAGCATTATTATTTTCTAAGATTTCTTATGACATTATTATATAAGCAACTTAAGTGACATTTTTTTTTGTTGTTGTTAATGGTAAAGGAGGTAAGAGGAAGAAGGAAAAGAAGAAATGGCAGTGTGGTGGCTGAGAACTGGAAGCAAATTAGACAAATTAGTTAGTCATTTATATGAGTTCTAAATATTGTGTTTTAGTTGTGTAACAGGCAAATCAAAGGAGGAATTTTAGTTGTAACCCAAAAAAAAAGGAGTTTTAGTGATTTCTGGATTTCAAAGGTTGGAGTTTTGTATAATGTCCTACAGACATTTCAAAGTAAGTAACAATGCAAAAGGAATCGAGTTTTGCATAACCGAAAAGTGGTAATTCTTTTATTTAAATAATAACAGTATAATAAAAAGAATCGCATTTAGTTATTGAAAACTATCATTCAAATTTTATTCATTTTAAAATTTTAAAAAAAATAACTAAAATCTAATCCAATTTAAAATTGTCAATTTAGGTAATTATTTTTTAAAAAATATTTTTTAACAAAAATAATCTGTTCTTAAAAAATTTATTTTGTATTACTTTTCATATCAATTTTTAATTTTTTAATATTCAATTTGATATGAAATATTTAATATGTTATGATTTAATTTTAAAGATTTAAAATTAAATCATTTTCGATAAATTAATTTAATGAATAATTTAACTTTGCGATGCAAACTATTATTTTTATAATACAATTTGGCAAGCGCATAGAGCAACACATCAGTGTCGCAAATAGCCCAAATTAGCAGGCGCTTTTCCTTGGCGAAGAAGTTTACCATCTCTTCGGTGCAAAATTTTTCTATGGCTCTCCTTTTACCATATTTATGGATCAACGTTGCCTGCCGCTAACCTTTTTTTAGCAAAACGTTTTAAACTCGCTCTTTTCATTTCCCTGTAAATACAACATACCAGCGTGCAGTATTTTTTCTTCTTGTCTACTTCCAATTTTTTTGGTGAAATTTGATTGCTTCCGTTCTTCTTATGACTTTTAGAAACTTCATATCACTTGCAATGAGAGATCTTATTAACAGAAGGGGATGAGCAAATGTAGCAGTTGCAATATATTCGGAATTTATCAAAGATTTTCCTTTTTTACTGAGAAGAAAATATTATTGATCAACAGGAAACTCAAGTAAGATTTGGTTTACAAAACAGTCCAGGAGGACCAGATTGCAGCCCCTTTGGTGAGCCGAAGAATTGCCTCTCTAGGAACAAAATCGACTGAGTTTGGTCCAGAGGGCGTGGATGATGGGCTGTGATGCATCTGTCAATCCTGTACTGTAGGAACCAAGATTGATCCTGAGAAGGTAAGAGCGTTTCCTTCCGAACTCTCTGACTCACAGTTGGCTGGGAGCGAGATTTGCTGGCAGATCTTCAACCTTGCACAAGGGCGGGTATTGCGGTGTGGAGAGCGAAATCAGCGCCCAGAACTTCATTTCAGGCTCCTCCTTTCGCATCGTCCACAGACAACTGTAATGGAAGAAGAGATGGAGGAGATGGAGGAGATGAAGTAAAGGAGACTAAGGTTTTGTTGAGTTGTTACCAAACTGGCCTACTTTACGTTACATATTGTTTGATTGTTTTCAAACGTGGTGCTTACTTTTGGAGGGATCGTTCTTTTCATACTTGACGTGGGGTTGAAGTATTCTGTCTCATTTTACCAAAAGAAGTATTCTGTCTCATTGCGTGGCGTGATAAATGCAATTTCCTGACATTTTGACATTTCTTGGCATGACTTTACCTTTGAGCAGCAATTGTTTACTGACTTGACCGAAAGTAAGAAAACGGACAAATTGCAATTAGGTGGCCTGATCGTCGGCATCATCCGTCATGACTTTTTTTTGGGTGAGTATCACGCATGGGAACTTGTTTTGTTGTTTTTTTGAACACAAGAAAATGAATCGAATAAAGCAATTAGATCCTGACTTGTTTTTTGGACCGAAATCTTTATTCGATTCATTTTATTTTTCTTTTTTATAATAGTAGAGCAACGTTAAGGCTCAAACGTGCCTTTCATAGGAAAATTCATCTCAAGCTTTCTATTAGACTCTGAAAGGGATAGCGTGAATAAAGTCAATACTTCACTTTGGAAGCCAATAGTGTGAAGACAAAAGGGTGGATCGCCAGACTCTAGGCGAATCAAACAACAAACGCTCGAGTTCTCTCCAACCTAGCGTTGTATCGGACGATCACATGATGATGATCTATTATTTGTCAACTTTTCTTTGTTCTATAAATCGACCTCTTTAATTTCGAATCTGACACTGATAAGTAAAGTTCGAAAATTAACATTTTCATTTTTTTAGTTATTGAAAGAAGTGTAATTAAATTTTTTTAGATATTTAGGTATGATTTAAATTTGAAAATTATTATTATTAAAAGAGTTTTATAAGTTATTATTTTTGTTTGAATAAAATTAATTTTAAATAATAAAATAAATGAAGATATATGTAATATTCAAAGATTTTTAAGTAAAAAATTCTTGATTAAATTTGGTTAGAAGGATGAAAGGTTTAAATAAATAATTTAAATAAAAAAATCACAATTTATTTTTAAATAATAAAATATGTACATGTGATTACAAAAAATTTTTTTTTCAACGTTTAGATATTTAACGGTAGAAACTAAAGTAAAAAAGTAGGCCATAATTTATAAACAATTAATTATGATACCGTAATTTGTAAATATGCTTTGATGTTAGTGAAGATGAAAATTTTAAATTAAATAAAACCGATTAATGAAAAATTATAAAATATTCATAAAAAGTTAATAATAAAGTAATTTTCAAATATACATTTCTGAGATAACCAAAAGATTTATTTTTATTTAAACTTAATTTAATAAAATATTTAAAATAATTTAAATTAAAGTTAAAAAATTCTGACAAAAGAAAATAAAGAACATGATTGTTACATAATATATATTTTTTTTAGAGAGAGAGAGAGAGTAATGGGAGTAATGTTACCTGTGTAGTATTAAGTTCTTAATTACTTGTAATCTTTAATTTTTTATACATTTAGCTCCTTAGGATTCTAAATTTTTTTAAATCTGTAAGTTTTAAAATATTTCCAATATAGTCAATAACTTTTTAATTTAGTGATTAAAAATGAATTGTAATATGTTCTAAGTTTTCAATTCGAATTCAAACATTTCATCTTTAATTATTTAATATTTTTTTATAATAAAAAAATATTTCCAATATACGTGTTTAAAGCGTGCAAATTGACGTGTCTCCTGCGTTTGCTGAGAAAGTCTCGCTATATATAGAGCAAATGTATTACTGGAACCAGCAAGCTTCTAATCAAAAGATATTTTCATCTGTAAAAGCTGTAGTAGGAGGAACAGGAAGTGCAACAGCAGGCTCGTAGTCTCAACAAGGATGCACTCCAAAACATTATGGACAGTAGCGAATCGCTGTCAGGTTTGACGTCATTGTTATTTTCATTCTATTTATTCTGGTCGTTCACGATTATTGGTTTATGATTAACGTAAGAAATTAGGGAACCATTTGAAGTAAATCGCTTGAAAAAAGTAAAGATTTTCTAACTACGGCGTTCGTCATGACAACTTTAATGTCCTACACTACCTATAGGCTGACAACCTCTCTCTCATACATTAATTTCACATTAGATAAATAATATAAAAAATTCAATTGTGTAATTTTTTTTGTTGTACTAGTTTCTAATACCTTTTTAGTATTGGCGAGCCTATTAAAGCCCGTTCATGGCTTTTCAAGGAAACATACATATACATATACATATACACATATATATACACACACACACGTATATATATATAGTTACTCTCGTTTAAAATTAATTATTTTACATATTTCTTATAATTTCATATAGAATTAATATTTTTAATTTCCTCAAAAAAAATATTTTTAATCAACATTTGAATTTAACAACCTACTTATATATATCATACATGTAATTTTTTGAGTCAATTTGATTTTTTTGGGTTCATAGTAAGAATAAGAGAGAGTGTGAAATCGAACTTTGAATTTAATTTCTCCTAAAAAAGATAACAACTATTAGGCCAAACTTTGATTGTTAATTAGATTTTTTTATTATTTAAATCGAGAATAATAATTTTTTAATATATATTAACTATTGAAATTTTATTATCACAGAACAAATACTTAAACGTATTTGATTAACTTGAAATTTTGTGTGCATAATTTATGTGAATTTAACATAAAATTCAATGATCGATTAAAAAGATATAAATCATATAAAAATATATGAAAGTGTGTAAACTTTAATTAGTTTTACTGAATTTCTCCTTTCTCTGCATGTATATATACACACATAGAGATAAGTGATTCATTTATATTAGTGTAAAACTAAATTAGTTTTACACCATTTCATATCTTTTAATACATCTTTAATTTAATCCGACAATTGGATATTATACTCTATTCAAGTAAATTATGCATACAAAATTTCAATTTAATAACAAATGTTTAACCACTAATTTGATAATAATAAAATTTTAACCGTTAATATATTTTGAAAAATATATTATTTTTTATTAGAATGATAAGGATATTAAAGCGACTCAAAATTTTACGTGTATGATAAATACAAGTAAGTTATTAAATCTAAGTAGTTAGTTAATCTCTATTTTAATCATATTTGAAGTTATAAAAATAATGTAAAATAAATTGTTTTGGGAATTACACTACCCATGTACAGAGAAGGTAATCCCAACAACTAGAAAACTTGTGTGTTAATGCAAATGGAGAACAGTGGAAAGAAATCTAGACGGAGTGGAGATTCTTGGGTGTAATCCACTTTTAAAAATGCTTCAACAGCTTGACTTGGAGGCTCATCAAATACGAAAATGCTTAATCGTGCAATTCTAAACTTTGATGTAAAATTAAACATTTGATTATATCTCACCACAAGAGATGTGATATTTAGATTTTAATGCCAAGTTACAACATATTCTTCTATTTCTACCTGTTTACATCATATGTAGACTCGGGATTTCAAAGTCGTCGTTAGACTCTTATCAGATATTTTATTTTGTAGCAGAAGAAGAGGAGGTTGACAAACCTAAACTCTCGCATGAAAATCCTAAGAACGGAGATGGAAGAAATAAGCGAAGAACAAAAAAAGATAAAAGAGGGGCAAAGACAAGTAAGAAAAAAATTTGAAGCCATTGAACTGGAATGTGAGCAGCTTCGAAAAGAGACTATCCTCATAACAAAACAAAGTGCCAGCACTCAAATCCGCCTTGCTCTCATGTTCCAGATCCTCAAAGCAAGAGAAGACCACGACTTTTCGAAAGCATCACAGCTCACTAGTGCTCTTCGGTCATTCTCTTCACAATTTCAGTTAAAATTCTGTAGAAATATATTTTTTTGTTTCATAACTTTTGATTTGTGCTAACATTACCTTTCCCATTTTCTTTCACTACAGTGAGCTTATAGCGAGGGAGAACTAGTTTGATGGTCAATCGATGAGGCATGCTATAATAAACGGTGAAGTAGATTCCATTGAGGAAGGAAGAAATTCGAATCCTGTTTTTTAACTGAAGGAATTATGCGCCAGTGTTTGAACCACATGCTTTCGGACGACTTTCCTTCTTTGTTTGGGGCTGATGATACTCATCTTGTGTTTGAGTGTTCCTTTTTATCTGTTTTTGTGTTTGGGTGTTCTATTATTAATTATCTTATTTACTTTAGTTAATATTTTATTATAAGTTATTTTATCAGTGGATGTTCTATAGTCTGACTTTGTTACATTGTTTAGTATAACTATATATTTTATTTTATTTTATTTAGAGTTTGTAAAAGACTAAGGTTATGTTTGGTTTGCAGAATGAAAAAAGTTTTATTTGAGAATAGAAAAGTGAAGGATTAGAATAGATATGAATTATGATGATGATGGTATGATCTTATGGTGTCTTTATTTTAATCAATACTGATGAGGGATATTTAGGCATAAGGGCATTTCGGTCCTTCAGCATCTGTGGTCGATTTGACCTCACTAGAACCCCTCCAGAGCTGACACCTGAACGTGCCAGCTCTGCCATCATCATTACAATGGAAGCATAGCTCGGCCCCTGACGCGCCGGTCTCCATCCAGGTGTCATCGGCTACCTCGGGACCGACCACTCTCCTAGGGAATCAGCGTACGCGTGAACACCTTGGCGGGAACCTGACGGGGCATCCATCAGCCGACCTGTATCATGGAACTGACAGGTCAGCGCCTTACTATTCGACCACGTTTCTTCCACCTGTGCCGAGGTTGGAGGCTAAGCGTGAAGTACCTTGCCTATAAATAGCCCCTTCATATTCACGTCGGTGGGGGGTAGAATCTAACTCTCCCGAAGCTCTGCCATTCTTGACAACAACATTTGGCGCGCCAGGTAGGGGACTACTCTAAGGTTGTTGTCCAGAATGGCACCCAGAAGGAGAGTTGCAGAAGAGGAGGAACCAGTTGCGCCGGTCAGTCCAAACACCACACCCGACGACCAACCCAACCAACCAATCCAAAGGCCACCTCCCACAGCTGAACAATTCTATCAGCTCTCCCAACAGTTGAAAAACCTTACCGAATTAGTCCAGGCTCATGTCCTCACGCCCTCACCAACCCAAAAGCCCCCGTCGAGAAATGACACCGATCAACCTGACCTTTCCCAAACACCCTCACCACCAAGAGAAGAGGTAAGCGCTAGTACCTCTTCCCAACCAGAAATAATGGAGAAAACCAAAACCAAAACCCAACAGAACTTCCCCGACACCAAAAGAAGTCACCGAAATGCCTCGCTCTCAGCCCCCATGTCCCAAAACCACACTCATGACCGGTTAGAAGCAAGGATGGAAGCGATGGAGAAACAGATACTAGAGAGAGAACAAATCCACATAGACGAACTGAAGCTGCTGGAAACGTCGCCATTCCTAGAAGAAATCGACCGCGCCCAGCCCCCCAAGGGCTTCAGAATGCCCACGATAGAGGCGTACGACGGTACAACCGATCCCTTTGACCACTTGGAACTTTTCCGCGCTAACATGTCCATACAGGGAGCGGACGACCCGTTGATGTGCAAAGCGTTTCTGGCCACTCTCAAAGGAGCAGCTCGAGCATGGTATTCCGGCCTGGCTCCCCGATCTATCGGCTCTTTCAAAGAGCTCGGTCATTCATTCTTAACTCACTTCATCAGCAGTAGACGAGCTAAGAAAACTACTCTGAGCTTAATGGCAGTTAAGCAACAGCCTGGAGAATCACTGAGGGAGTATGTAACAAGATTCAACGCCGAAGCATTGCAAGTCAAGGACTTGGAGCAGTCTGTGGCAGTAGCCGGCCTCATGAATGGCCTTACGGACGACGAGTTTCATTTTAAATTCTCTCTCTCTCTGGAACCCCCTAAAACCCTTCCTGAGCTCTTGCACAGAGCAGAGAAATACATCAACGCCGAGGAAACCATGTCGGCCAGATTAAGCACGGAAGACCATAAAGATGACCCACTAAGCCACAAAAGGAGGGGGAGAGAAGACGAGAAAGACAGGGGAAGCAGGAAGTTCGGTAGACTAAATGGCCACCAGGCCAGGAAAAGCCCAGAAAGAAAGGGCTATCAAACTTATACTCCCTTAAACACTACAAGGGAAAGGATTTTAATGCAAATTGGGAAGGACCCTCAGCTCAAGTGGCCAAGGCCAATGAAGCCAAACCCACAAAGGGTTAGAACTAAGAGGTGTGCGTTCCATCGAGACCACGGCCACACGACCGAGGAATGCACTGACCTCATGAATGAAATAGAGAACCTAATCAGAAGTGGTCGCCTGAAAAGGTTCGTCCTAAATGAGACGAGGCAAGACTTCAGAAGAGGCGGATACCAGCAAAGGAATTTCAACAACCGGCCTCGAACAGGCTACGGAAGACCTCCACCAACATGGAATGCAGGAGAAAGGGGGCAGGGGCAGAACCGAAATGAAGAGAGGACCGGAGGAAATACAAACAGGCCAACAGCAGGGATAATCAACGTCATAATAGGGAAACCACCGGCTTTCACAAGAAAAAAGGTCGGCCAAACAACCATCATGGCCATAGGCTCCTCGGTCAAGAAGCCCAGATCTTGGAAGGACGAGCCCGTATCCTTCTCTGCCAGGGATCTTGAAGGTATAGAATTTCCCCACGAAGATGCAATAGTTTTCAGCGCAGTCATTTACAACCACGTGGTAAGAAGGATTTACTTCGACAACGGAAGTGCCGGAGACATCCTGTATTACGAAACACTGAAGAAAATGGGAATCAATGATGATCGGCTAAAGCCGCATCCGACGCCACTGGTCGGGTTTGGCAATGAACAAGTCCCTGTGATCGGCACCATAGTCCTTCCGCTAACAATGGGTACGGAGCCGAGGACAGTGACGGCAATGGTAGAATTCATGGTGGTTAAAGTCCCCTCCGCCTATAATGCCATTATTGGCCGACCCAGCCAAATGCAGATGAGAATGATCGGATCAGCTCCGCATCTAAAAATCAAATTCCCAACCCCTCATGGAACGGGGGAAGTCCAAGGAGATCAGTGACTGCCCGACGTTGTTACATGACCGCAATAAAAACAAAAAGAAAAGCCGAGGAGGCCATGGCCATAGAAGTACCCGACCAGCGGCCCGAGCAAGGACGTGGCCGACCACAACCAGCCGAGGACCTCATCAACGTCTCCTTCGACCCAGAGGACCCCACCAAGCTAGTACAGATTGGTTCAACTCTGGAAGGAAAAGAAGAGTTGGTACAGCTAATCAGAAAAAATGCCGATCTGTTTGCATGGAGGCCTGAAGACATGCCAGGGGTAGACCCAAGTGAAATCGTCCACCGCCTTAACGTGGACCCAGAAGCCAGACCAGTGAGACAGAAGAAGAGATGTTTTGCAATCGAAAGACAAGAGGCGATCAACGAGGAAGTGACGAAGCTCCTTCGAGCAGGATTTATCAGGGAGGCCCACTACCCGGAATGGTTAGCCAACGTAGTAATGGTGAAAAAGCATAACGGAAAATGGAGAATGTGCGTTGATTTCACCGACCTTAATCGGGCTTGCCCAAAAGACAGCTTCCCTCTACCAAATATCGACAGATTGGTCGATAATAGTGCCGAACAAGGGCTACTGAGCTTCATGGATGCCTACTCCGGGTATAATCAGATCAGAATGCTCGAAGAGGACGAGGAGAAAACCGCATTCATCACAGAAAAAGGTCTATACTGTTACAAGGTTATGCCTTTTGGGCTAAAAAACGCTGGTGCCACCTACCAGAGGCTGGTCAACAAGATTTTCAAGGAGCAAATCGGAAAGACCATGGAAGTCTACGTGGACGACATGATCGTAAAAAGCAAGAAGGTCGGGACACACTTACGAGACCTGGAAGAGGCCTTTGAGGTCCTCAGGAAACATAATATGAGGCTCAACCCCCTAAAGTGTGCCTTCGGAGTAACTTCGGGAAAATTCCTAGGCTTCATGGTCAGTCAGCGAGGCATCGAAGCTAATCCAGAGAAAGTACAGGCCATTCTAGACATGAAACCGCCGACCTCAGTAAAAGAAGTGCAGAGGCTCACTGGTAGAATAGCCGCCCTCAACAGGTTCATGTCAAGATCAGGCGATAAATGCATTCCATTTTTCAAAACGTTGAAGAACGTACGAGAGTTCAGGTGGACCGAACAATGTCAAAGAGCCTTCGAAGAACTCAAGGCTTTTCTCTCCTCCCCACCAGTTCTGTCCAAACCACGGATCGGGGAAATGCTATACTTATACCTGGCTGCAACTGATCAGGCAGTGAGCTCAGTATTGATAAGGGAAGAGACCGGGGTGCAAAGGCCGGTATACTTCGCCAGCAAAGTACTACAGGGGCTGAGCTCAACTATCAGAAAGTGGAGAAGCTCGCCTATGTTCTTGTCACCTCGGCCAGAAAACTGAGGCCCTATTTCCAATCACACCCGATCACCGTCTTGACCGATCAACCACTCAGACAAATCCTCCAAAAGCCAGAACTGTCAGGAAGGCTAATTAAGTGGGCAGTGGAGCTCAGCGAATATGATCTGCAGATTAGACCTCGGTCATCCCTCAAATCTCAAGTGCTTGCTGATTTTGTGGTGGAGTATGTGTCAACAGAACAAGCTACACAAAGAAGTCCGGAGATGGAAGAACCAGAGGAAGAGAAGGCATGGAAGCTTTATGTGGATGGATCGGCAAATAGCAAGAGTAGTGGGGCCGGACTAATCCTAGTCAGCCCGGAAAAGGTCAAAATACAGTATGCCCTCAAATTCAACTTTAGGGCAACAAACAATGAGGCTGAATACGAAGCACTCATCACGGGGCTGAAGTTAGCAAAAGAGTTGAAGGTGGAAGAGCTAACCGTCTTCAGTGATTCCCAATTAGTGGTAAACCAGGTGAACAAAGAATTTGAAGCCAAGGGAAAAGCAATGATTAAATATTTGGAAAAGGTCGGACTTCTACTCTCAAATTTCAAAAAATACAAAGTGAAACAAATTCCAAGAACAGACAACACTTTGGCCGACTACTTATCCAAAATGGCCACAGGTTCCAACCTGGGTCTTATGCCAGGAGTTATAGTGGAAGTAGTGGAGCAGAAAGCAATAGCCGACGAGCAAGAGGTAGGCCAGATCGTAGAAGAGGCAGGATCGTGGATGACCCCATACATAAGATTCTTGACTACAGGAGAAGAACCAGAAGATCGGACTCAAGCCAGATCCATGAGAAGGAAAGCCCCAAGATACACCCTCATTGACGGAAAACTTTACAGAAGATCATTTAGTTTGCCTTATCTTCGATGCCTAAGCCCGGTCGAGGCAAACTACGTTTTGAGGGAAGTACACGAAGGAATCTGTGGAAATCACATCGGCCCTAGAGCCCTCGCACACAGAGCGCTAAGGCAAGGTTACTACTGGCCCACAATGCATAAGGACTCAGTCGACTTGGTAAGAAAATGCAACAAATGCCAAAGGTTCGCACCGATCCAACATGTTCCCTCGAACGATCTCACCTCGGTCACGAGCCCTTGGCCATTTATGCAGTGGGGGATGGATGTGCTGGGACCCTTCCCACCAGCTACAGGACAGAGAAGGTTCGTTCTTGTCACCATTGACTATTTCACAAAATGGATTGAAGCCGAAGCCCTCGCAAATACCACAGAGAAACAAGTTCAAAATTTCTGTTGGAAGAACATCGTCTGTAGATACGGGCTTCCAAAGGCAATTGTCACCGACAACGGAAAACAATTTGATAATCCAAAATTCAGGACTTGGTGCGAAAACTTGGGCATACAGCTGCGGTTCACGTCGGTAGCACATCCTCAGGCCAATGGGCAGGCCGAGGCGGCCAACCGAACAATCTTGGAAGCCTTGAGGAAAAAGTTGGATGACAAAAAAGGGGAATGGGCCGACCTATTACCCGAGGTCCTCTGGGCACTGAGAACCACGACAAAAGTCCCCACGGGGGAAACTCCATTTAACCTCGCCTTTGGGACCGAAGCGGTAATCCCCGTAGAAATAGGTATGCCAAGCTTACGTGTACAGTTGAACACCGAGCTCGGAAACGAAGAAGCCCTGAGAAACAATCTGGACCTCTCCGAGGAACACAGAGACCGAGCACTCGTCACAATGGCAGCCTACCAGCAAAGAGTAACGGGGTACTACAACAAGAAGGTTCGAAAGAAGCCGATCAGACATGGGGACCTAGTCCTAAGAAAGGTGGAAGCATCAAGAAAAGATACGGCTGGAGGAAAACTGGCCCCAAACTGGGAAGGACCTTACGTGGTTAAAGAGGTAGTCCGCACAGGAACTTACAGGTTGAAGGACATAGATGGCAAAGAAATTCCAAGGACTTGGAACGCCGATAACTTGAAGGTCTTTTACCAGTAATCAGCCGATCTGAATCCTTGTTACCCCTATTATCAGCTCAGCCAGCTCAGCTGGTCTTTTGTTAGCATTCCTAAGCTCATCTTAATTTTGTTCATCTCGCGTCAGCTCAGCCAACGTTTGGCCCTAAGATATGTAAACCATTCATGAGACAAAGTTGTTGAAAGGAAAGAGGCTGATCTTTCTAATAAAAGGATAATATCCATGAAGCATTACAAAAAGTTCCAATTTAAAAGAAATTCACAACGAAACACCAAAGTAAAAACAGTACAACACAACTATAGAAAGAAAATCAAACAGCAGCATCATCCTGAACCTCTGCCCCCACATCTTCAGTCTGAGCCAGGGTGGCAACAGTAGCCTCGCCGTCGGCACCCTCATCCTCGGCAGCCGAAGGTTCATACTGAACTGTCTTAAGATTTTCAAGGGAAATCATAGACAGGTCTAGGTCGGGATACACGTGACCGACCTCACTGATAGCCAAGGCAAAGGCACCTCTCACCCCTTCTGCGTTTGCGCGTTTTGCCGCTGCATCAAATTGTGGGGTATTCTGAAAATTGGCTAAGGCCTCCTCGGCCCCAAGGCGTCTGGCCTCTTCCTTGATCTCTTCAACTCGGCTCAGCTCTTGCTTTTGTTTTTCTACCTCAGCCTTAAGCTCGGTCAGTATCTGCTCGGACTCGCGCCCCTGGCCCTCCAGCTGCTCTACCTTCTTCGAAAGAGTGTGGCATTTCTCGCGATAGGAACTGTAATCCTTATGCAGCTTCTTCACCTGATCCTCGGCCCTTGTAGCATGGGCCAGAGCAAGCCAAGCGTGATGAAGGCTGGCGTTGACGTTCACCGAACAAGGGGAGTTCATCTTATCCTTATCTGCGAAAAAAAAAAAATAAAAAAAATAAAAAATAAAAAACTGAGTACCACAAAAAACTAAATAAGCAAATGTGAAGAAGAAAAAGCTGACCTGCCGGAGGGAGCATGGACTTGGCTAGTTTCCGCGCCACGGACGCACTCTCGAAAGCACTATCCGAGGAGGCAAGTTCCACGGTAAGCTTGACATTTTTTGGGACCTCGGCTCCTGGTTCCGGAGTGTCAGAGATGTCCTCCACACCTCGGGCCCTTTTGGGAGAGGGCTCACTCACCTCGGCCTCCGTGGTCTTCCTTTTCGACTTGGACTGTGATCGAGTTTGTCTGGACCGAGATGGAGGTGGTTGGCTGGCACCCTCAGTCGGAGGCTGAGCTGCAGGACGAATGTAGTCGAAAATGTTGAAACGTCCAGACATATCTGCATAAAAGCGAATAGAGTTTAATAATCAGATCAGCCATTAGAAAAACTGGAACCAAAACCAACTAATTACCAGGTCGGTCTTGAGAGCCGAGCTTTGTCAAAACTTCGGCGGAAGTCAGAAGTTTGGCATCTAAGAGAGCCCTACCATAGTCTCTCAGCTTATTTATTTCGTGATGAGCTCTAAGCTCCTCACCAAAGATATCACTCATATCGTCAGCCCCCTCTTTCATTTTACCACGGCTATTAGTCACTTGCCACTCACCAGGGCTTATTAAACTAAAAAAATGAAGTTTCCAGATTTTATTTGATGAAGGTATATTACTAAACAGTTTTTTACGGAGACGAGCTGTTGTATAGTACCAGCTCTTATCTACAGGGCTGACCTTTATAGAGAAAAACGACTTGAATAACTTAAGGGTCAACGGAAACCCCAAACCCTCACACAAAACTAAAAAACCGACGATATGACGCCAGCTATTTGGAAGCAGTTGAGAAGGTGCTAAACCATAGAAGTTCAAGAGCTCAACCACGAAAGGATGAAGGGGAAATCTAAGACCAGAAAGGACGGCCTCCTTATAAACCCACAACCTGGATTTACCTCGATCCTGTGTGACCCTATCGGTACCACGAGGTGGATCTATCCTAAACTGGGGAGAAATATATTGGTCTTGACAGAGATCGGCGAAGTCCCTCCTTGTAAACAAGTTAGGACACGCCTCAGGAAGAGCCCCACCTTTCAGAGCCTTCATAACTGTCAAAGAAGCTTGACGAGAAGTGGAAGGCCTACCCTGAAGTTGCCCGAGGTCATGAATTTGAACCCCAGAAGCACGAAGGCTATCCTCTAAAGCCTGCTTCTCTTCATCTTGCATAGGCTGGAGCCACCAAAGTGCCTTAGTCCTACGTTCTAAAAAAGGCTCGGCCGAGGCCACGGTAGCCGAGGCCACAGAAGCCCTATCCTCGGATACCTCAGCCTGTTCGGCTTGATCGGCCTGCTCATCTTGACTATTTAATCCTAACCTAATCTCGAGCTCGCGAAAACTATCCGAGCTATCCCGGCTAGGAGGAGTAATAATCTCTACTGAAGAAGAAGACATAGGGAAGAGGACTTACCTAAAAAAGCTCAGACTTATGGGGGAAGCTGGGA
Organism: Heritiera littoralis; assembly: GCA_031772115.1. Lineage (NCBI taxonomy): Eukaryota > Viridiplantae > Streptophyta > Magnoliopsida > Malvales > Malvaceae > Heritiera > Heritiera littoralis. The sequence continues at coordinate 2,820,518 of JAPDPK010000073.1, forward strand.
GCGACCTGAAGCGAAACGAAAATCGAAGAGAAAGAGGAGACGAAACTTTGCTGAATGAGCAAAAATGAAGGAGACTCCCCTTTTATAGAAAATCCGCGGAAGGTAAAAGGTCACCTAGAGAACCAAAACGATCTCCTCGGGATACAGGGGGAAAGATCGCCCTTGGATGATCTTGGAACTATCCAGAGCATATCTATTCCTACGGTCAGGATGACACCATCCTCGATTTAGCAGATCGAGGAAATCAGACTTTAATGTTTCTGACCGTTTTCTCAACCACTTCGTCCGGACCTAACTATGGAATCCCAAAAGACTAAAGTACTCCCCAGAATAATCAAACTATTCTTTTCTCAACCACTCAACCTCCCACCAGATAGCTCGGTTCCCCCGCATGTGCACCCGAGCTCTTCGACCCACACATGACGTCCGAGCTCTTCGACCTGCACACGACGTCCGAGCTCTTCGACCGAGCTTACGGACCGACTTCGGGGGGGACAGAATGATGAGGGATATTTAGGCATAAGGGCATTTCGGTCCTTCAGCATCTGTGGTCGATTTGACCTCACTAGAACCCTCCAGAGCTGACACCTGAACGTGCCAGCTCTGCCATCATCATTACAATGGAAGCATAGCTCGGCCCCTGACGCGCCGGTCTCCATCCAGGTGTCATCGGCTACCTCGGGACCGACCACTCTCCTAGGGAATCAGCGTACGCGTGAACACCTTGGCGGGAACCTGACGGGGCATCCATCAGCCGACCTGTATCATGGAACTGACAGGTCAGCGCCTTACTATTCGACCACGTTTCTTCCACCTGTGCCGAGGTTGGAGGCTAAGCGTGAAGTACCTTGCCTATAAATAGCCCCTTCATATTCACGTCGGTGGGGGGTAGAATCTAACTCTCCCGAAGCTCTGCCATTCTTGACAACAACAAATACATAGGGCTGCTTTTCTATATTAACAGGGCAATTGTTCTGCTTTTCAATATCCCTATGGACTTCCTTTTCAAAGCATATGTTCTCCGTTGGCAGAAGGTGGAATTTTGTTCTGCAGTCTGGAAGCTTCTGTTTGATGGAGCTTGGAACTCTTGGCTGTTCTATCTGTTTTGGCCTTTTTATTTGGGTTAAGAGAAAAGTACAATTAAAAATTTCTTAGAAATCACTACATATTGAGATTTTCTTAGAATATCATTTTCGGAAGGTTATAAAATAATCAATAAAAGAAGAAATCATAAAAACACATAAACAAATATCAAATATAAATAAATAAATAAAGAAATAAATAGATAGATAAAATAAGGAAGATGAACAAATAAAAGTAGTTTAATAAAAAATCTGAGATAATGAAAATTAAAGTTATGAAATTCAGAACCAATTAACATTATATGATTGAGGAAAGATTTCTTTAAATGTTTTCTAAAGTCATTTTAATACATGATTATCACATCAATTTCAATTAGCACTAAGTTTCAAAGGTAAAAAATAATCTTAAAGAATTAAAATTATTTTTTATCTTTCAAAAAAAATTAATTATAAAGAGGATATAACAAGATAAATGCATATAGTAATCTCCTGAAGAAACAATCTAATTTAATATGCTTATACTTTAGTTTCAAACACAATACTGAACACTAGCACTGATCATAAAATGCTACAAGGATCACAAATCATAAAAAAAAAAGAAAAAACAATGAAGGTTAATTGCTAAAACAATATTTTGAATAATTAGATAATAATAGTATTGGATTTTACTCATCGAATTAATTGGAGAGTAGCTTTGTAATGATATTCAAAACATAGTTAAACTTTTAATTAAAACAAAACAAAGTTAAAAAAGTACCTATGCTCACCATTTTCTAACCCTCTTAAAACCTAAAACAGAAAATAATGATTACTAAAGAGCTTCTCAATTGATGTACAACAAAAGAAAATTAAAATTAATAAATAATGAATAATCAGGTTATAATGCTTGAAGTCATTCAAAATATTTTCAGCACAAGAATTCCCACAAATAATGAAAGTCAAGACTTGTTAGCATACTAGCTGACGTCACTTTAACTTGCTAATTCTTAATTTTTACAAATTGACAAGACAAAAAATAATCAAACAATAATGGTACATTTAGAAAGCTAATTAGATACACATTGACAATGTCATATGATGAAATATGTTACCTAGTATAATTCATTCATTATTGCTGAGAACTTAGTCCAATAATTTGACAACCTATCATTTCGATTAAAATGATAAATGAATATGATGCAAGTCAGGTTGTTAACAGAGAATGAACTAGTAAAAAAGAATGCTTTAGCGCTGTGAGAAAAAATCTTTATCATATATATTTTGTGTTGAAGTCTTAAAAACAGTTTTTTTTTTAGTAGAAATCTTGAATATAGTTCATATACATGAAAATATGATGTAAGATTATTTTTTAGTCGTTATTTGTAATATTTTAGTTCATAGGCATCAAAATATGGTGTAAGAATTTTTTTTGTCTTTATTTTGTAACATTTTGTATAATGAAATAAAATACTACAAATTATTCAATATGTGCAACGTAGTCTTTTACTTGAAATTACTCTTCATATATTAGTGATAGGTAGTCTACTGATTTTAATTTCAAATAAATCAAAATTTGTAAATAATTTAATCACATAATTTATTTAAAAATTAGACTATTTTTAAATATAAAATCTATTCTATTTTCTATAAGTTCGACTGTAGGTTCCCTCCAAAATGTGTTCTTTTTCTTCTTTTTTTTTTGCTAAGCCAATAAAATCGTCCAAGATTTAACAAGAAGTATTATTAGCAAGAGCTAGTAATAAACAAGAACCAACGACACTGAAGAAACCATGGAAAAATTTTAAGCATCCAAAAAGATACCAACACCAATCTCACTCTTGTACAAGAAGCCCACCTAAAACAGTTAATTACTTAAAATTGATACCATGAAGAAAAAACCATTCCCCTGCAACAGTGAGCTCTCAAACATGAAGAATCAAATCATCTCTTGAAAAACCACCATTAATGCATTGGCATTAAATAGAACACCTCATAAACAATAGATCATCCAGATTAACAAAAATGGTTGATGCCAGTCCAATCAAAATCCATGGAAACAACTCCAAAACAGAGCATCCCTTTCAAGAACAAAATTGAAAACATGCTGTCACCACCAACTCTACCACATCTCCATAAAACTGCCGTCACTATTAACCCAAAACATACATACATCATCTCATAAAAGATACCCCAAGTCACAAATAAGATCTATCATCGCAGGATTAATTTCTTGAACTTTCCAATTAATAAAAGAGCCTCCCATGCTAACTTAGTCATCCCTATTCTCCAATTCAATTAATCTCTCCACAATCACCTCATCAAAGCAATTAGCAGAAAAACCCAATAACTTCCCTATTTTCCACGTTTCTTTTGCTTCTTCTATTTGTTTTGAAAGCACTGAGTTCCTATGCTCGATATCATTATTGGACACTGAGTTCTCAGAAGAGGTTGAAGAAGTAATACTCTACCATATCTCTAAAACGTGTTCTATATTTATATGTTACATTACGTTTCTAGAATCGTAATTTATACTATTGAAAAAGGACTACATCATAATAGGTTATGTTCAGAAAAATATAGTATTTTATCTTTATATTATGCTTTTTAAATGTAATCTATTAGCTTTTTCCCGCTAGTGCACCCACACCAGTCGGGCTAATATGGAACATATCTAATAAAACAGAAAGGTTTTTAGTGATTTACATGGGGAAAAAGAAGCGGGATTAGCCAGTCGGAGCAACAACTATAGAGCTCAACTATGGAAAGATATTATGGCATGTGAGGGTCCAACCAAAGGTTAAAATTTTCATGTGGAGGTTAGTACATAATATTCTTCCAACTAAAACAGCTCTCCAACAAAGAGGCGTGTTACAAGAGAGCAGCTGTTCAGTTTGTGGTTAGGAGGAATAGACAGCGAGACTTGTTTTTCAAATGTTTTCTGGGTAGTAAACTACAAAAGTATAGCATAGATATAAATGGATTGGATACAGTTCTTATTGTGCACTTACCAGTCCAATTGAGAGTTCTGGGTTCAACTTCAGCCTACAAGAATTGTATAGTTGAACAATGCTTCAGCAAGTGCTAGGTTTTGTGGAGAACCAAATCAGGTGCTTTCATGATGGCCATTACGGCTCAAAGGGATAGGGTACGAGAGGATGATATTTTAAGGAGAGAAACTGGAGCTTGGCAAGCTCCACCAGAAGGTACCATAAAAATAAAAGTTGGTGCAAATTCTGGGAAGGCTTCTCTAGAGGTGGTTGCAAGGAATAATGCGGAAGAAGCATGCTGGTGTGGAATATCTAATATGGAATTGGTAGAAATTAAGTGTACTACTAGCATAATTGTCGGCTACAATTGGCAAATATGACAGTTATCTGTCATTTCCATTGAAAGTGATTGCTTGGTAGCTTATAGAAGAATTAAGTAATCCATATGATTCTTACTGGGAAGGGACATTATGGACATTGTCAAAGGTTTCACTGAATGTAGTGTTTCAAAGGTAAAGTAAGAAGCAAATATTCTAGCACATCTAATATATATATATTAAAAAACATAGAAGCCTTATAAGTAAGCTATGTAAGCGTTTACGTGAATAATTTCTTTTCACGATACGTAAAATTAAAATATACATAAGATTTATATTAAAACTGAAATCAAGTAAGTTTTTTATTTTTGTATAACCACTCATTATCCACACCCACAAAATAGGAAGTAGTGCAAAGAATGGAAAGCTCACTAAAAAACCAACACTATTTAATCCAATTTTTAAAGCGTTCCTCATCTTATTCAAATATTAACACCATCTATTTGAATAACCACTCATTATCCACACTTACAAAATAGGAAGTAGTGCAACGAATGGAAAGCTCACTAAAAAACTAACATTATCTAATTCAATTTTTAAATTGTTCCTCATCTTATTAAAATATTAACACTATCTATTCAAAATTTTACACAAATTTTATCTAAATAACATATCCATTTATTTTTCTTCTATGTTTTTTTTCTTTAACATTCAATCCATCATTTCAAAACCTACAAAATAGGAAGTAGTGCTACAAATGGAAAGTTCACTAAAAAAATATCGCTATTTAATCCAATTTTTAAATAGTTCCTCATCTTATTTAAATATTAATACTATCTATTCAAAATTTTATTCAAATTTTATCTAAACAAGAAATTTTCTTCTATGCTATTTTCTCTCACATTCAATCCACCATTTTGAAATATTTAGTTTTTTAACAGTTTTTTATCTATTTCGGCAATGCCAACTTTTTTTCCAACCTTCAATTCCACTTTCTATTCATATTGTACAAAACTTGCCAATTAAACCTCACTATTTGTGGAATCTTTTTCAATTAGTTCTCAATCTTCTTCTTTAATGGTACGGTAACCCTTTTTTTTTTTTATGCTCTCTCTCTTCATTGAAACTTCTTTTTTATTTGTTTATAAATAGGGAGTCATGAAGGCGATAAGCAAAACGATGACAAACTTTTTTTTTTTGAGTAGAAACAATGACAAACTTAACTATACAGTAAGCGGTTATTTTTTCAATTTTTTTAATTTTATATTTTTTTTAATATTATATGTGAATGGGATAAATTTATTGATTTTTTTATGGTTTCAAATTTATTTTTCAGACCTCGCCGTCTATTATCATGGAATTTCTTTAAATTAATTTTTAATATTCTTCTTCAACTGTACGGTTTTTTTTCAATTTTTGTTTTATAATTTTTAATTTTATATGTGATGGAACCTTTCTTTTTTATATTTTCACTCTTTTCTGTTGAATTTTTTTATTTGTTTGTAAACAATCGTACAGTATTGTTTTCAAATTTTTTTAGTTTTATATTTTTTAAAATTTTATGTGGATGGGGTAAATTTATTTATTTATTTATGCCTTTAGATTATTAAAATTAATAGAGTGTTGGAGAAAATGTATTCAAGATAATGAGCAGTTGAATCTTCTAGCCAAATCCATTGAGCCTTATGAGGGTTTTTTTTCTTAATATTTTTTTGTATTTTTTTAAATTAAAATAATTAAAATTACTAAGCATAAATTTTTTAAAAAGTATGTGAATGGTACAAATTATATTTATATATTTAAATAAATTGTAAACTAGTAGTATAGCTATAGCAACAAAAAATAGATAGTTGCCGAAAGTTATCAGCAAATTGCAAAAGCATAAACAATTAGTTGAACAATTGATTATGAGTTACTTGACACTTGAGGAAGTCAAGAGTTCAAGTCGTTTCGGACACGAATTGTGAGTGACCCAGTGAACAGGCTGGGCCTCACGACAAAACCTTGAGAAGGCCATGTGGGCTCGCCAAAGAGGACAGTACGGATGAGTAAAGGCGGACGGCAGATGTGTAACATCCAGAATTATAAAATTCCGAATCAAATTTTTCTTTTTTTTTTCTTCTATCTTTCTCATTCAATTATTCGATGTCGATTGGTTTTGTAACGACCTGTTACCACATTTTTAACCTTATTTTACACAATTCATCCAGTTGGGCTGTCTGTGATACTTCACTTTTACTAACTATTAAACAATTTAATAAAATATTGTTAACATTATACACATCCCCTATCTTACTTAATAAGCAAGTAGTACTGCATACATGTCTAAATACAAAAAATAAATGATCATACCTCATATAAATCAGTCGGTTTGTCACATTGTCCTTTATGTGCAGCCGTAATCCACAAATATTGGATCTCACCATCATTAAAACCTAAAATGTTAAAATTGGGGAGTGAGCAAACCATGGCTCAGTAAGAGAGTTATATGCTACACTTGATATTCAGCTATCTATATGCTGAAAATAATTTTTTTTTATTTTCTTTAAAATCTTCCTAGCTGGCTCTAGGCTCACATGTAGGAAGGATACTACAGTCGGCTAGGGATCCAGATAGAGTAAGGCAGGTATTTTAAAATACCTGACTTGTTCCGGAACCTAGAAGCAATGTAGAGAGTATTAAATCCATTTTTCTCAAAACGATATGATCTTCGTTTTTTTTTTCGTTTTTTTTTCCACAGAGTAAACCACTTATTTCTTTTCACTTCAGTACCCTTTAAAACACGTGACAGTACAGTGATTTGTAAATATCCAATCATTGGATAATCACTTCTTTGATTATTTCTATCTTAGAAATAATTCTTATATTATTCTTTTAGAATAAACATCTATTTCTCTTTTCAAATCAGTAACCGTATCGTACAGTTCAGTAAAACAGTATATTCAATATTCAGTAAAACAGTATCTCGATACGGTTTAGTCAGTAACAGTAAACCGTAGCTACCAATTCAGTAAATAGTATACGGCAGCTTTCCGTTCAATAAACAGTAAATGGTAGCTTTCCGTTTAGTAAAACAGTAATCAGTGGCTACCACTTCAGTGCACAATACAGTTCTGTAAACACAGTATTTGGATACGATTTTTCATCAGTAAGCAGTGACCAGTGCTCAGTACAATAAACAGTACAGTAAATAGGATTCCGTAAATCCTTTTAGTAAACATTAATCAGTGTGTGAGACTAGGCATCAAATAAATCATGCTCTCATTGTTCCCTCAGGAACACAAGTCGTCCGCCTTTGGGGTGCACCCGTAGGCCATCGCCCCTCACGGCTATCTCTGATAGATCTATGGCCATAATCTATAGGTGGTCCTCGGGTCCACTTGCCAAGTGACCTCGAGACCTCTGATGACTTGGCGGGTCCATCAGCCTTGTGACACCCTGAGGTGCACCCGTTGGTCCATCGACCCGAGCCACCGCCCCAGGTGGGTCACGCAATTACATGAATAATAGTGCATGAACTCAGGGTCTAAAGTCTCAAAACAGTATAAACCGTACCATAGCCTTTATGGATTTTTAAACACCGTAAATCAAATATCCATAAGGCTCACATGTAAATATAATCACCTTTATGAAATTTATAAAATAAATAACATTTTTCAAATTATTTCATAAAGGTATATATCATGTTTTCTATACGATGAAGACAGTTTGAAAAATCATCACTGAAAGTATAGAAGGGCAAAACTATCTTTTCTCCACCGTAAAACACTTATGCACGCTTTCCCGTGCTTTCACTTGAAAACATGGTTTTCAATAATTTATGAAAAATAAAATATTTATTTTTCCAAATTCATAAATCCCGTAACCATGTTTCTTTCTAAAACACGTGTAGAGACCTCTAGTCTCGAAATCATAGTTTTTCATCATTTCTTAACCTTTATGAAATTTATATAATTATTTATCTCACAATTAAAACCATAAAGGTTTTATATTAAATCAAGTGAATATTTAAGAATATTTATAAAAATATTCACTTCAGTCTCTTTTTCATTTTTATCTCGTTTCACGTGAAATATCACCTATCGGGTGAATTTTTGGTGATTTCCTTTTCACCATACTCGAAAACATGAATATTTTATAATTAAATATCATTATATTCATGTTTTATGAAATTTACTTGATTTCTCGATTTTCGTGCCTGAAAATCGTTTCACGTGAAATCAAATCATTTATTATGGTTTTCGGTGATTTTCAGTAAATTTCAGTAATTTTTTTGATAATTTTTCGACAGTATTACAGCTGCCGATTTGACTAGCCTCCTGCACGAAAATACAGTTTATATTTCTCAACCAGTATTTCACCACAATTTAAAACCGATAAATCACCACAAATTTCAAAACCAATCATGATAAATTGCATTTATAATTTAAATGCATAATTTAAAACATGGCCGAATATCCTTACATGCGGCACATGTCTCCCTTACCTGTTTCGGGTCGGCGACTGCCTCTCTAAGGTCGCGCTAGTGTTCACCTCGCCCGATTCCATCGGCTCGATCATCGAGGGAATTTTCTGAAATTTAAATTCTAAAATTTAGAATTTTTCCATAATTATTTAAATAATTAAATTATTCAAATAATTTAATTCTTTTCGGGATTTCTTACCGATTCTCGTATTTTTCGGGATTTCCCGTAATTTTCGAATTCTCGGGAATTTTTCAAATTCCCGGAATTCCTTTCCCTTTTCTTTTTCTTCTTTTTCTTCCTTATTTCTTTTTCTCTTTTCTTTTCTTTTCTTTTTCCTTTTTCTTTTTCTTTTTTCCTTTTTTCTTTTCCTGGCCGGTTCAAGCCCTTCAGACCGGCTCCACCCTCCTCACCGCCGGTTCTCCTCCGGTGGCTGGTTCTCCGGCGGTTCGGGGGCTCAGCAGCTAGCCGGCGTCGAGGCGAAGCTGCCGGTGGTCTCAGCTTGGCCTGGATCGGTGGCACAGCGGCAGATCTACTCGGTTTTGCCTCGGTCACTTCTCCTCCTCCGTCGGCCTTCCTCCGCCGTTCCCAGCCTCTCTGGTGGCCTCCATCCCTTTCCTCTTCTTCCGGCGGTGCTTCAGCTGTGGTGGCGGCGGCCGGTTTGGCCGGCAACGCCAGATCTGGTTTTCCTCTTTCTCTTTCGGTTTCGCCGAAATTTCCTTCTATTTCCTTTCCGATCTCCTTCAGCGGTCGTCCTCTTCCCTTCCTTTCTTCGCCGGCGACATCGTCTCTCCCTTCCTCTCTCTTTTCCCTCGTCGGCGGTGGCAGCTCTGCCACTGTCGGTTTTGGCTGGGGAGGATCGGGTTTGCTTCCCCGATTCTTCCTTTCCTTTCCTCTTTTGTTTTTCCCCTCTTTCCATATTTAGTATATAATATACTACTATATATTATATACTATAACATATATTTTATACATATAATATATACCATATATTATACATATATTATTTCCAATTTAAATAACTTTCATATATATTTTCAACTTTAATGTAAATCAATATTTACATTTCTCAATTATATGTATATATATATTTATATATACATAAGAGATTTTACTGAAATACATATGTATTTGTATAAAAATACATTTATATAATTAAATTATATAAACGTATTTCCTATTTTCTTTTCTCATCTCCTTATTTAATTTGGATTTTCCATTTATCCAAATTAAATTTCCTCATTTCTTTTTTTTTTTTTTGAATTTCTCGATTTGTCACTTCTTCAATTCTCGGGATTTTCACCAATATCCCGCTCTCACAATTTTATTTATTTATTTGCTTTAATATAAATTTCCAATAATTGGAAAATTTACGGTTATCACATTCTCGCCACCTTAAGAAATTCGGTACTCCGAATTTAACTTAAATTCAAAGGTGGTACATGCCGTATACTTGCGACTTCTGACCTCTAGGTCATCCTCCAAGTAATACTGCTAGTACACTTTCAACATCAAGAGTACTTTAGACCACTACATGCTGTCTTTCATCATATATGTCTATACTCCTATAAGTTCATTTATCAAATCGGGAGTTGTTCATTTCCACTCTTTTCACATAAGAGTCCACGCACAAAATTTTTCATATCACAGTTGATCTATGCTGTTCACCATCCACTTTTCTCACTTAGTGCCAAGTCGATATAATTTGGTACTATCATGTACTCAGGTCAATTAGTTGTATGTAATTGTCCCAGTAGCTTTTACATCTCATGCACACGCTCTCTCAGCATCAGTATGGAGCGGTGCTATCAGTACACTTGGGATCTCAAAGCCTTTTTCTATCTCTCATTAGCATATGGCAACTCAGAGACTCCCATCACATGTCATGCTCACTAGAACTATACATATATATTTCCACTGTTTCAGACTCATACTTCAACTAAGGCACTAGTGAATTTAAGAGTCGGCTAATGGAAAGTGATTCTATTTAGATCATCAGTCTTTAATCACTTCCATATCATTATTTCCCTTTTGGACTCTTTATTGTCCACAATATTCATTTTCTCTTTTATTTCATTAAGGCTGCATCTCACTTGCAGACTTTACTATTGATCATCTCTTACAGTCATAGATCATGAGACTATCATGTTCTCTTCATGTAGTATGGTCTTTAAATCTCTTTTCATAATTTAGATTCCATAATTGAATCCTCAATTTATATATTTAATCACCACATCATCTATATACTTCCATCGCTTCTATCATGTTACGATGGTTATATATATAATCATTTTTCATTTATATACTGGCAGTAAAATAACACGTGTCATTCATTTTACTCTTTTGAGTATCATTACTTTCACTTGTCAAATTTGGCTTGATTTTACATCTAGCCACTGTCGTGTGATAACCAACATTAGATCATTTTTAGTCTTACCTTTGGGAATTGTTTCATATTGATGTTCCCTTCTCATCATGCAATTTATTTCTTTATTCCACTTTCATCTTTTCATATTTTTACTCTCATCCTTTTAGTCGGTTTTCTTGATTGGTATGGTACTATACTGCTAAGATCTTTTAAAATCTTGCGTACCGTCTTTTCTTTACACTTGTCCATTTACCAACTCTAATTTCTTTAATTATGTCTCATTAGTAGAGCAGCTAGTCCTATAACTCTTTTATATATTGGCATTAGTATCTAGCTAGACTCATTATTTTCGTATCTCGATCATTATCTCGATATCATAGACAGGTTCACTATCATCCTGTTGTCTTGAGATCATCTATCTCAGGAGGAAATACTATCTAGCCAAATTTCTTAGTTGCAAATCTTAGCACAATTCCACAGTCTTTAAGAGTTTAAGGATCATACCACAATGCTGCTCATATTCCATTTATACTTTAGACTCTATTAGCATTTCATCAATTTACTCATGTAAGGATGCCTCATTCATTAGGCTTATATACCTCCACAGGGACTCGTAATTATTTATCGAGTTCTAATCATTATCTTATGACATCAGTCTCCGACTTTTATTTAATGATGCTTTATACAAAGGTAAACCTTATGAACTCCTCATGCATCTCAAATTAGATCAGTGAAGCGTCCATTTTCATGTAGATGAATACTCGTTCTTCACAAGAACTTTATTAATGATAGGAAATTAATACATTCTTTTTTTTAATTCATCTATGTCTCAATATCATCAGTGCTTCTCTCATTTACACTTATACAAATAACTTCATTATCCTCAAATTTACGTTATCTGTATTTTTATCGTTCACACCTTTACACGTGAATTCCATTATCCACACATTTTCCAGAGTTATTTTCTTAAGCCTTTCGGATTCTTTCTATATTCTCCGATATAAGCTTGTAAGTAGATTTCATATCCACAATCGAGTCAATGTTAGCTCGATTTCTCCAGTCTATATAACTCTAAAAATCTTATTAGGAATCACATCCGATACTTTCTTTAATCACACATCTCTTATCATTTCGGACATCTCATCCTTATGCCCTGTCATTTTCACTGTGTATTCTCAAGGCAGAGACATTTACTATTCAAATCATTTTGACTCACACTCTACCTTGATTTCATTATTCACTCATTTACAGTACTCCATACAGTACATCAAGTTGCAATGCATATCTCAAATGGTCCGGTTCTATAATTAAATATTCATTTAATACCTCAGAAATAGTATAAATGTATAGAACCTCAATCAACCGTACAGCTATGGATTTCATCAATTTTGTTTTCTGATCACTTTCTCAGTCATTTTCTGTAATTATTTCACTTTTCATAATATTTAACGATCCCGTTCAATACACTCTTAATTCCGGCCCTTACAGTTAGTAACCGGGCCAATCATCTTATGAAATTCCATTATACACTCCTTGGATCGCATCGTATAAGGCCCCGGCCCGTCCGCCGTCCGCCTATACATATCTATACCGTCCTCTTTTGGCGAGCACACTAGCCCCCCTCAAGGATCTATCGTGAGGCCCAGCCCGTTCACTAGGTCACTCACAGCCGCGTCCGAAATCTAAGTGTCAGTGGAATCAGTAATAGGGATCGCTATATTCATATGACATCCTCTGTGCCATTAATAACTCCATTTTTATCAATGAATTCAAGATCACTTGGTTTTATCACTATTCAAAACTTCACCCAACATAGGGGCATTTTCGTCATTTCGACATTAATTTCTTTCTCCTCAGTATACATTTGAATCAATGAACTAATCATCTATGTGCTGATAGTATCCTTTCGGATACTTATACCAGCAATTTAGATCTCATTCGATTTCGACAGAGAAGTTCACTAAAATCCACAATTGGATTATTTTGCATAAAATGGAGCTTTACATCATCAATTTCTCTGTCAAATCAATCAATTCCAACCTCTGTTAATCTATTCTGACTCCCGGTAAAATTTTGAAGGTAGGGGTATTTTGGTCATTTTTAGTCAAAAATTTTCTCTCTCTTCAAATTACCCTCAATTGGTGATATTAAAGTCTATTTAATGATGATATTTCATTCCCCTCATTTATATCATCACTTTTAGGTCTCAGTTCGGTTCGGTTCGGACAGAAAGTACAGGTGGGGCCCTCACCGAGTCCTTTACTGGTCCTTACCGAACCGGCCATCATTTAGATTATAAGATCACCACTTTCGGGTAATTCTGAGCCTATTTATTTCTTTTTAACATTTTCAATTTACACTTTCTCACTCCCTTTAAATTATTTTATTCAATTTACACTCATTTATTTTCTCTATGTATTCAGACGACACAGTACTACCGAGGATGTTTAACACTTTTCCTTCCAAAAGTATTCACAGATATCAGACCAACCATGCTCTGATACTATTGAATCTGTAACGACCCGTTACCACATTTTTAACCTTATTTTACACAATTCATCCAGTTGGGCTGTCTGTGATACTTCACTTTTACTAACTATTAAACAATTTAATAAAATATTGTTAACATTATACACATCCCCTATCTTACTTAATAAGCAAGTAGTACTGCATACATGTCTAAATACAGAAAATAAATGATCATACCTCATATAAATAAGTCGGTCTGTCACATTGTCCTTTATGTGCAGCCATAATCCACAAATATTGTATCTCACCATCATTAAAACCTGAAATGTTAAAATTTGGGAGTGAGCAAACCACGGCTCAGTAAGAGAGTTATATGCTACACTTGATATTCAGCTATCTATATGCTGAAAATAATTTTTTTTTATTTTCTTTAAAATCTTCCTAGTTGGCTCTAGGCTCACATGTAGGAAGGATACTGCAGTCGGCTAGGGATCCAGATAGAGTAAGGCGGGTATTTTAAAATACCTGACTTATTCCGGAACCTAGAAGCAACTGTAGAGAGTATTAAATCCATTTTTCTCAAAACGATATGATCTTCGTTTTTTTTTTTCATTTTTTTTTCCACAAAGTAAACCACTTATTTCTTTTCACTTCAGTACCCTTTAAAACACGTGACAGTACAATGATTTGTAAATATCCAATCATTGGATAATCACTTCTTTGATTATTTCTATCTTAGAAATAATTCTTATATTATTCTTTTAGAATAAACATCTATTTCTCTTTTCAAATCAGTAACCGTATCGTACAGTTCAGTAAAACAGTATATTCAATATTCAGTAAAACAGTATCTCGATACGGTTTAGTCAGTAACAGTAAACCGTAGCTACCAATTCAGTAAATAGTATACGGTAGCTTTCCGTTCAATAAACAGTAAATGGTAGCTTTCCGTTTAGTAAAACAGTAATCAGAGGCTACCACTTCAGTGCACAATACAGTTCTGTAAACACAGTATTTTGGTACGATTTTTCATCAGTAAACAGTGACCAGTGCTCAGGAACACAAGTCGTCCGCTTTTGGGGTGCACCCGTAGGCCATCGCCCCTCACGGCTATCTCTGATAGATCTATGGCCATAATCTATAGGTGGTCCTCAGGTCCACTTGCCAAGTGACCTCGAGACCTCTGATGACTTGGCGGGTCCATCAGCCTTGTGACACCCTGAGGTGCACCCGTTGGTCCATCGACCCGAGCCACCGCCCCAAGTGGGTCATGCAATTACATGAATAATAATACATGAACTCAGGGTCTAAAGTCTCAAAACAGTATAAACCGTACCATAGCCTTTATGGATTTTTAAACACCGTAAATCAAATATCCATAAGGCTCACATGTAAATATAATCACCTTTATGAAATTTATAAAATAAATAACATTTTTCAAATTATTTCATAAAGGTATATATCATGTTTTTTATACGATGAAGACAGTTTGAAAAATCATCACTGAAAGTATAGAAGGGCAAAACTGTCTTTTCTCCACCGTAAAACACTTATGCACGCTTTCCCGTGCTTCCACTTGGAAACATGGTTTTCAATAATTTATGAAAAATAAAATATTTATTTTTCCAAATTCATAAATCCCGTAACCATGTTTCTTTCTAAAACACGTGTAGAGACCTCTAGTCTCGAAATCATAGTTTTTCATCATTTCTTAACCTTTATGAAATTTATATAATTATTTATCTCACAATTAAAACCATAAAGGTTTTATATTAAATTAAGTGAATATTTAAGAATATTTATAAAAATATTCACTTCAGTCTCTTTTTCATTTTTATCTCGTTTCACGTGAAATATCACCTATCGGGTGAATTTTTGGTGATTTCCTTTTCACCATACTCGAAAACATGAATATTTTATAATTAAATATCATTATATTCATGTTTTATGAAATTTACTTGATTTCTTGATTTTCATGCCTGAAAATCGTTTCACGTGAAATCAAATCATTTATTATGGTTTTCGGTGATTTTCGGTAAATTTCAGTAATTTTTTTGATAATTTTTCGGCAGTATTACAGCTGCCGATTTGACTAGCCTCCTGCACGAAAATACAGTTTATATTTCTCAACCAGTATTTCACCACAATTTAAAACCGATAAATCACCACAAATTTCAAAACCAATCATGATAAATTGCATTTATAATTTAAATGCATAATTTAAAACATGGCCGAATATCCTTATAGGCGGCACATGTCTCCCTTACCTGTTCCGAGTCGGCGACTGCCTCTCGAAGGTCGCGCCTGTGTTCACCTCGCCCGATTCCATCGGCTCGATCATCGAGGGAATTTTCTGAAATTTAAATTCTAAAATTTAGAATTTTTCCATAATTATTTAAATAATTAAATTATTTAAATAATTTAATACTTTTCGGTATTTCTTACCGATTCTCGTATTTTTCGGGATTTCCCGTAATTTCTGAATTCTCGGGAATTTTTCAAATTCCCGGAATTCCTTTCCCTTTTCTTTTTCTTCTTTTTCTTCCTTCTTTCTTTTTCTCTTTTCTTTTCTTTTCTTTTTCTTTTTCCTTTTTCTTTTCTTTTTCTTTTTCTTTTTTCCTTTTTTCTTTTCCTGGCCGATTCAAGCCCTTCAGACCGGCTCCACCCTCCTCACCGTCGGTTCTCCTCCGGTGGCTGGTTCTCCGGCGGTTCGGGGGCTCAGCAGCTAGCCGGCGTCGAGGCGAAGCTGCCGATGGTCTCAGCTTGGCCTGGATCGGTGGCACGGCAGCAGATATACTCGGTTTTGCCTCGGTCACTTCTCCTCCTCCGTCGGCCTTCCTCCGCCGTTCCCAGCCTCTCCGGTGGCCTCCATCCCTTTCCTCTTCTTCTGACGGTGCTTCAGCTGTGCTGGCGGCGGCCGGTTTGGCCGACAACGCCAGATCTGGTTTTCCTCTTTCTCTTTCGGTTTCACCGGAATTTCCTTCTATTTCCTTTCCGATCTCCTTCGCCGATCGTCCTCTTCCCTTCCTTTCTTCGCCGACGACATCGTCTCTCCCTTCCTCTCTCTTTTCCTTCGCCGGCGGTGACAGCTCTGCCACCGTCGGTTCTGGCTGGGGAGGATCGGGTTTGCTTCCCCGATTCTTCCTTTCCTTTCCTCTTTTGTTTTTCCCCTCTTTCCATATTTAGTATATAATATACTACTATATATTATATACTATAACATATATTTTATACATATAATATATATCGTATATTATACATATATTATTTCCAATTTAAATAACTTTTATATATATTTTCAACTTTAATGTAAATCAATATTTACATTTCTCAATTATATGTATGTATATATATATATATATATATATTTATATATACATAAGAGATTTTACTGAAATACATATGTATTTGTATAAAAATACATTTATATAATTAAATTATATAAACGTATTTCCTATTTTCTTTTCTCATCTCCTTATTTAATTTGGATTTTCCAATTATCCAAATTAAATTTCCTCATTTCTTTTTTTTTGAATTTCTCAATTTGTCACTTCTTCAATTCTTGGGATTTTCACCAATATCCCGCTCTCATAATTTTATTTATTTATTTGCTTTAATATAAATTTCCAATAATTGAAAATTTTACGGTTATCACAGGTTGACATTCGGTGTCGATGTAAGTTCGATTCTATAACAAAATTAAGATATAATATTTATAATTCTATTTATAACAATTCAATATAATTTACATCCCACTAGATCATGTATATATGTATATATATAATTTTTTGGAACACTGCACTGATTTCATTCCACTTACAAATACGTCTGCTGTGCATTTATTAGTCTGAATATAAATATATATTTCCACATGTACCTGTACTCCTGACCGCAACTTTGAGTGATCTCTTCCCCTACCTTGTAACTTCTGTAACCACGCACATGGATGAACTATCTGGGATGGTGAGTAAGGGGGTGAGCTTTGGGGAAAGCCCAATAAGAAAAAGCATATAAAAGAGTGGTACTATGCCACTATATGCAGTAAAAATCATAACTTTAAATTTTATAATTAAAATAATGCATATGGGTGCATGTAAACATTTATTGAAAACTCTTTTAAAACATATACTATTCATATAAATATTCATTGTTCAAATCATTTAAAATCAATCTATATTTAATTCAATCACTGTTCATATATTCTTTCACGGTTCACTTTTCAAATCATTTCAATCAAATCTGTCATCTTTCTGTAAATCAATCATTTCATATACTGTGTAAAACAATAGAGTGTGAGCATCCAAGAAACCCATACACAAACTATATCCCTACAGGGACTTGTATAGGGTTAGGCGTACCCAAGGGCCAGGCATCCAGCCCTAAGCCGTTCCTACCTGTAACAATGGCCATTGTCGAAGATCTACAGTGTACACTCGTCAGTGACAACTGTGATCGGATAAAGGGGAAGGTACTGGGGACTTAGCTACGGTCTCCCAGCCCTAATCATCAATCTGTATGCATGAATCCACAAGGAGCTAGCACTCTTATAAAATCATTTTCATATATCTTAAAATCACATTAAATCAATTTTCATGTAAACTATTTCAATCGATTTCTATTCATGTAAACAAATCAACACTTTATATATTCTAAATAAATCTCATAAAACTAATAAAACATATTATCATCATTTCATGTATTCAAATATTCAAACTATATAAAAATACTATTTATTTAAGATACTAAGCATGTAAATAATTAAGGGAAACTTTTTATAATTTTCGGTAACCTTTTGGTAAATTTATATTCTAACCCCTTTTATAAATTTCGATATATAATTTCTAAATCACCCAAATTTCCCACATGCATGCACAGTATTTCCTACACTACTTCCATATACCATTCCTTACCTCTATTTCCGTGTAGAATAAATCCGGTAACCTCATTTATGCCTCTTTTCTATTTATCACTCTCAACAATCCATTTATTTTTATTTTCTATTAATTACTACACATAACCACAATTAAATTTATATTGCTCTTTAAATTTAATTCTATACTATGACTTTTAAATTAATTTTCTATCGCATGCTACAATATGGATTCTCTTAAATTACAAGTCTTTTCTAAATCTATTCTCCCTACTAATTTTATTAACCTAAATCCATTATTTGCTACTCATTAAATCCTAGAATTTTTCATAAAACCCCATCTTTAAAAACTTGGCTGATTTTTACCATATCACTAAATCTTATTCTTTTCCGAATTTTAAGTTCCTAATTAATTTCCATGCATGTATACAACATTTCTAAAAATCAATACACATCAAAGTTGCATTAATTTCATCATCCATTTTATCCATGCCGTGAGGTTTCCATGACTTTATCTTTAGTGTTCTTCATTCATTTTCTTCTTAACTTAGAAATTATTTCCTACTCACTTAAGGTTTACATAAAATATTTTCAATTTGTCAAGATTCATCATCAGCACCTATTCCCCATCATAGCCGAACCCTATGTACATCTCTACCTTCTTATTTATACTAAATTCCCACCATGGCTGCATTCTTATCATCCTTCAATTTTTATTTTACTGCTATTTTACATGAAAATCATATCAATTTTCTTCATGTGCAGCCATGGCCGAGACATACCCCTGCTCACGCCACTTTCGTATCCAACAATTCATCATTTCATGCAAGCTTCAACCAAGTTCCTAATAGGTTTCCTATCAGATTTTTAGTCATCATTCCCACTAATTTACACCCAAGATACATTAAATTCATCACAAATCTCACCATTTTCTTTTCACTTCCCATTTCTGTCCTGCACTCTACACTTTTATTCAATTCAATTCAAAGTCTTAAATTCATCATCTATGCAATACACAAGTAGATACCATCATTAAAATTAGGCAACACATCACCCAAATCAATTTACCTTGATCAACCGACTGTACAGCCCCAAAAGAAGTCCGATTCCCTTGCTCCAGCCACCCAATTTCTGAGTTTCAGGTGTTATTGAGGTGAAAGACAGGTTTAACAAGGAAGGCTTAGTGTTATGATGATAAAACATGGTGGATTTGTCGGGTAAAATGAAGACTACGTGAGACAAGATGGAGAGGAACGAATGGCAGCAGAAACAGAGTTGGTGCAGCAGAGAAAATGAGAGAAGCAAGTCGGTGATGGTTCTAAGGTCTTCTTTTATTAACATATCAACCAAGTAAAATATGCCACACGGTCCACTTATCATATTTACCCTCTTTTCTCTCTTTTCCCTTCTTTTCTTTTATTTATTTATTTTTTTTCAATGCAGCAAGCTTCTCGTGGAAGCTTGCTGCGTTACACTTTCTTTCTTTTTTTTTCTTTATATATATATATATATATATATTTTCAATAGTTAACTACTTTATTTCTTATTAAGTGTTTAAAACATAATTATCATTAAAGTATATTCTTTCTCAAATTATATTCCAATTTTTATACTATAATCCTAGTAATTCCCTTTTTCATTTCCTATCTTCTATTTTATTAATTCTTATAATTAATTTATTTTATTTCTTTGGACATATTACTAACATATTATTACGATAAATCTTATTCATTGTATTCTTTTTTTTTTCCAATTTTTTTTCACAATCTATCTTTATTCAATATTTATTTATTTATTTCAACTAGTTTATTAACATTTGAAATTAAATTTACAGATACTTAACTCCAAAAATAAGAGAATTTGTGGTTATCACAGGATGGGCCGAGGCCTTACAAGAAAATACGCGTTTTTTTGTAATGGCCCAGTTCACCAAGCAGGGTCACCTTACTCACCCGTACTGTCCGCTTTGGGTCCAGATCACCAAGCAAGACCCTTACAGATTTCTTTTGCATCCGGAGCGACTTGAACCCTTGACTTCCTCAAGTGTCGAGTCACTCCTCGAGTGACTTGACACTTGAGGAAGTTAAGGGTTCAAGTCGCTCCAGACGCGAATTGTGAGTGACACAATGAACGGGCTGGACCTCACGACAAAACCTTGAGGGGGTCATGTGGGCTCGTCAAAGAGGACAGTATGGATGAGTAAGGCAGACGGCGGACGGGTCGGGCCTTACAATATTGGTATTGCGAATTCTAACCTTGCTAAACTTTTGGCAATTGTTGAAGCTCTCTCTTTTTTTGTCAAAACAAGAATCAACCCATCTTCTCTTCTTATAATTGAAAGTGATTCGAAAGTGGTTATCTTTTGGCTGAATAGAATCAACGCAAGCCCATGGAACTAGAATAATCTTCTCAACAAGTTGCATAATTTGTATTCGAGCTTTGATTCTATTTCATTTACTCATCTTTTTAGAGAAGCAAACTTCTTTGCGGACTCCTTGGCTAAAGTTGGAGTAGATTGTACTATTGATATGGAGGCTTGGTTGTAATTCCTTGTTAATTCAAACTTCAAAAAAAAAAAAAAGAAAACATAGAAGCCTTATAAGTAAGCCATGTAAGCGCCTACGCGGATAATTTCTTTTCATGACACGTAAGACTAAATTACACATAGGATTTATATAGAAACTAAAATCAAATGAGTTTTTATTTTTGTATAACCACTCATTATCCATACCCACAAAATAAGAAGTAGTGCAAATAATGGAAAACTCACTAAAAAACCAACACTATCTAATCCAATTTTTAAAGATGTCCTCATCTTATTCAAATATTAACATTATCTATTTGAATAACCACTCATTATCCACACTTACAAAATAGGAAGTAGTGCAACGAATGAAAAGCTCACTAAAAAACTAATACTATCTAATCCAATTTTTAAATTGTTCCTCATTTTATTCAAATATTAACACTATCTATTCAAAATTTTACTCAAATTTTATCTAAGCAACATATCCATTTATTTTTCTTCTATGCTTTTTTCTGTCACATTCAATCCACTGTTTCAAAACCTACAAAATAGGAAGTAGTGCAACAAAATAGAAAGCTCACTAAAAATCTAATTCTATCTAATCCAATTTTTAAACCGTTCCTCATCTTATTCAAATATTAACACTATCTATTCAAAATGTTATTCAAATTTTATCTAAACAACAAATTTTCTTTTATGCTACTTTCTCTCACATTCAATCCACCGTTTGAAAAAATTCAGTCTTTTAACATTTTTTATTATCTATTTTAGCAGTGCCAACTTTTTTTCTAACCTTCAATTCCACTTTCTATTCATAGTGTACAAAACTTGCCAATTAAACCTCACTGTCTATGGAATCTTTTTCAATTAGTTCTCAATCTTCTTCTTTAATGGTATAGTAAGCCTTCTTTTTCTTTTAATGTTTTCCCTCTCTTCATTGAAATTTCTTTTTTTATTTGTTTATAAATAGGGAGTCATGAAGGTGATAAGCAAAATGATGACAAACTTAACTATACAGTATGTGATTTTTTTTTTCAATTTTTTTAGTTTTTTTTAATATTATATGTGGGATAATTATTGCATACATTGTCAGTAGAGTTTTTTTACTCCACAAGCAGGGTGGGTTAGGATCATGACACATGTCCTATTTTATTTATTTCTTATTTTTTAATATTTTTATATGACATGTGTCATGATCCTAACACCACTTGTGAAGTAAAAAAAACTCCACTAACGGTGTATGCAATAATTATCCTTATGTGAATGGGATAAATTTATTGATTTTTTTATGCTTTCAAATTTTTTTTTCAAACCTCGCCATTTATCATCATGGAATTTCTTTCAATTAATTTTTAATCTTCTTCAACTGTACAGTGATTTTTTTTTCAATTTTTTTGGTTTTATAATTTTTAATTTTATATATGACGGAACCTTTCTTTTTTATATTTTCACTCTTTCCCATTGAATTTTTTATTTGTTTTTAAACAATTGTATACTTATTGTTTTTCAAAATTTTTAGATTTATATATATATTTTAAATTTTATATGTGGATGGGGTAATTTATTTATTTATTTATTTATGCTTTTAGATTATTAAAATTACTAGAAGTGTTGGGGAAAATGCATTCATGATGATGAGCACTTGAATCTTCTTACCAAATCCATCTAGCCTTATGAGGGTTTCTTTTCTTAATATTTTTGTATTTTTTCAAATTAAAATAATTAGAATAACTAAGCATAAATTTTTAGATTTATATATATTTTTTAAATTTTATATGTGGATGGGGTAATTTATTTATTTATTTATTTATTATTTATTTATGCTTTTAGATTATTAAAATTACTAGAAGTGTTGGGGAAAATGCATTCATGATGATGAGCAGTTGAATCTTCTTACCAAATCCATCGAGCTTTATGAGGTTTCTTTTCTTAATGCTTTTTGTATTTTTTTCAAATTAAAATAATTAGAATAACTAAGCATAAATTTTTAAAAAGTATGTGAATGGTACAAATTATATTTATATATATTTAAATAAATTGTAAACTAGCAGTATAGCTAAAGCAACGAAAAACCCAACAAAGTTGCCGGAAGTCATCGGCAAACTGCAAAGCATAAACCCCCCTCAAAGGTAAACTCTTGTAAAATTGTTCCATGTGGGACCCCCACACAAATTAAAATTGATATAACAGCACCCAAACGAATTCAGTCATAAAAGACTATATAATAAAACACCAAAAACCGTTCGATAACAGTAGAGAAGCCAATTGACTCTTGCCATTCACCTCATTCCCAGACAACACAGGCATCAATATATATAACTGCTCTTTCTTCCTCATTTCATTCCGATTTCTCTTCATCTTCGTAATTCTTTTTGTTTTTTTCTGTTGAAACTACGCGGTTTTGCTAAAATTATCATGTTATATAGCCCAGTAGTGTTCATGGCATTTCACTCATTACAATCAAAGATTATATCTCAATCTGTTTTAGTTTTAATTGATAACTTTAGCTTTAAACCGACAACATGGCGCAGAGCATGATCAGGAAGAAGGCTTTGAAACCAACAATGGAGAGTTTGAAACTGAGGGTCCAACGAATAAAAGCAGATATGGGAAAGATAAGGAAAGATCAAAGGTGCATAAGTGAGGAGCAAAGAAATATAAAAGAAAAGTTTGCAGAGGTTAAACGCCAATGCGATCAACTCGGAAAGCAAACTCAACTGATTATGAGGCAATCAAGTAGCAATCGAATTCGGGTTATTCTAATGTACATTATCGTACGAGCTCGCCAAGATGGAGACTTTGATAAAGCTGTCACTCTCACTCGCTTCCTTAAGTTCATTTCTGATAGAAGGAGTTTATAATATGAATTTGAGAAGTGAAGATCACTTTCTTAAAACGTTATTAGACCTCTAAGATAGAATAAAGTCTCTAACTTTTTATGTACTGGAAATGATTATGCATAAAAACTTATTTAATTTATAGTTGAATAGTTGTGTCAGCTAAATAGTTATAATTCTATTGTTATATAATTATTATAAATAAACAAATGTTTTTGTTAAAGCACAATTATTCATTTAAGTAGTTATAATTTTTTTTTGTTATATAACTATTATAAACAAAACTCCGCCTGTGTGAGTTAACGCAGCCGGTCCCAAGCCCGGGTAAAGGAGGAGGGTGGCGGTAGGTTTGGATAACCAGCCTTAAAAACTAGTCCAATCTCATGAAATGAACCAATATCAAAACATCGTTGGGGCGTCCCCTACATAGCGACGCGCTGCATCGGAGCCCGGGTGTAGTGAAAAGTGGGCAAGGGTTGCTAGGTCGTCGCCTGGAAGTGACGCGCCACATCGACGCCTGGATGTGGTGTTAAATAGGCAAAGGTTCCCACACCATAATGGACGGGGGTGGGTAAAGAAGTTAGTCCATAACCATAAGCTTAGGTTAGGATCCTGGAATATAGGTACGCTTAGTGGTAAGTTAGGTGAGATTTGTGAGGTTATGAGTAGGAGGAGGGTTAACATCTTGTGTCTCCAAGAGACCAAATGGGTTGGGGAAAAGGCTAGAGAGATAGCACCTTGGCAATATAAGCTTTGGTACACAGGGAAAGATAGAGACCGAAATGGAGTAGGTATCATTATAGATAAAGAGTACCATAAGGATGTTGTACAGATTAAGAGACAAGGGGATAGGATTATTTTGGTTAAACTAGTTTTAGGAGAAGAGGTGTTGAATGTCATTAGCGTGTATGCACCCCAGATAGGACTTGATGAGGTTAGTAAACGACAGTTTTGGGAGGATTTAGATAAGGTAGTACAAGAAGTACCCATAGGAGAAAACATTTTTATTGGCGGTGATCTTAATGGACATGTAGGTACAAGTAGAGAGGGTTTTGAGAGAGTACATGGGGGTTTTAGTTATGGTGTAAGAAACGAGGAAGGAGATGCTATCTTAAATTTTGCTTTATCTTATGACCTAATCCTAGCAAATACATTGTTTAAGAAGAGAGATTCTCATCTTATAACCTTTAGAAGTGGACCAAGAGCAAGTCAGATAGATTTCTTTTTAACTAGGAGTAGGGATAGACATAGATGTTTGGATTGTAAGGTTATCCCAGGTGAGAGTGTTACCGCGCAACATAGACTCTTAGTTCTAGATATGAAGATAGATAGACGACATCGAAGGAACCAACAAAAAGGAATTGAACGGATTCGATGGTGGAAGCTAAAAGAAGATTGTCATACAACATGTAGAGATAGTTGGATTCAAAAAGAGGCTTGGACAACAGAAGAGAACCCAAATGTAATGTGGAATAAGATGGCAAAATGCATTCGGGAGGTAGGCAAAGAGACATTAGGAGTATCAAACGGAAAAGTGCCGACTGGAAAGGATGCAACATGGTGGACTGCAGTAGTAAAAGATGCTATAAATACTAAGCGAGAGCGTTACAAGGCTTTAAAGAAGAACAATACAGAAGAGAGTTTTTCGGAATATAAGGTAGCAAGAAAGGAGGCAAAGAAGGTTGTGGCAGAAGCTAAGACGAAGGTTGCGAAAGAGATTTACGACAAGTTGAACACAAAGGAGGGAGAGAAAAGGATATACAGATTGGGGCGAGCAAGAGAAAGGAGGAGTCGCGACCTAGGAGTCGTGAAATGTATTAAGGATGAGCATCAAAGAACTCTCGTTAAAGATAATGACATTAAGGACAGGTGGCAAGATTATTTTAACAAATTATTTAATGATGGACAAAATAAAGTTTTGGATAATATTTCGGTGCCTCTTAAGGATTTAAATCGGTGCTTTATGCGTAAAATCCAAGAGACAGAGGTAAAAGATGCACTAAAGATGATGAAGAATGGAAAAGCTGTTGGACCTGATGACATCCCAATTGAAGTTTGGAAATGCCTTGGAGATGTAGGAGTTAGGTGGTTGACAAATCTATTTAATAAGATTTGGCACACTAACAAAATGCCAGAGGAATGGAGGAAGAGTGTCTTAGTACCTTTATATAAGAACAAGGGAGATATTCAAAGTTGCGCCAACTACCGAGGCATAAAATTGATGAGTCACACGATGAAACTATGGGAGAGAGTGATAGAACGGAGATTAAGAAAGAATGTAGAGATATCGGAGAATCAATTTGGTTTTATGCCGGGTCGATCAACTATGGAGGCAATATATTTGCTTAGACAACTTATGGAGCACTTTCGAGTAATGGGTAAAGATCTTCATATGGTCTTTATAGATTTGGAGAAAGCATATGATAAAGTGCCTAGGGAGGTACTCTGGTGGTCCTTAATGAAGAAAAGAGTTCCTTTGAAATATATTAAACTAATTAAGGACATGTATAGAGGCGCAAGAACACATGTGAGGACAGGTGGGGGGCAAACAAGTGAGTTTCCTATCACGGTGGGATTACACCAAGGGTCAGCATTGAGTCCATTCTTGTTTGCGGTAGTTATGGACGAACTAACAAAATCCATCCAGGATAAGGTGCCCTGGTGTATGATGTTTGCAGATGATATTGTCTTATGTGCGGAAACCAAAGCGGAGATCAACACAAAGTTGGAAGTATGGAGACAAACGTTGGAATCAAAAGGATTAAAACTAAGCAGAGTGAAGACTGAATACATGGAGTGTAAATTCAGTTCTAACCAATTGGAAGAGCATGATGTAGTGAAGTTAGACGGGGTGGCGATACCTAAGCGAGATCATTTTCAATACTTGGGATCAATAATACAGATGGATGGAGAGATTGATGGTGATGTGACCTATAGGATCCAGGCTAGATGGAGTAAGTGGAGAAGTGCTACAGGTGTGTTGTGCGATAAAGGAATTCCTACGTGGTTGAAAGGCAAGTTTTATAGGACAGTTGTTAGACCAACATTGTTATATGGTAGTGAATGTTGGGCGACTAAGAGGCTACATACACAAAAGATGAGTGTAACAGAAATGAGAATGTTACGGTGGATATGTGGATATACAAGAAAGGATAGAATGAGAAATGATGATATTCGTAAGATGATTGGAGTGGTACCTATCGAAGACAAAATGTGTGAAAATCGTTTATGTTGGTTTGGACATGTAAGACGTAGACATGTAGATGCTCCAGTTAGGAGAATAGAGGCTATGGATGTTGAGAGAAGGGTTAAGACTAGAGGAAGACCGAAAAAGACTTGGAAGGAAGTAGTTTGGAAAGACATGGAGGTTTTAGAATTAGATGAGCAAATGGCCTTGAATAGGAATCTATGGAGGCAGAGAATACATATGGACGATCTAACGTGATTTTAGATATTGGTTCATATAGCTTACCCCAATCTATTGGGATAAAGGCTCTGATGATGATGATGATGATGAACTATTATAAACAAATGTTTCTATTTAAACAATTACTCGAAATATGAATACAATTAATACAAAAAAGTCAAGTCTATTCACTAAAATTTAAGTTTATATATTTAATGTGAAATGTAAAATCTCACGAAACATTCTAAACTACCAGCAATCCCTTATTAGTTGGTGTTTGTGAAATTGAGAACTTATAAGAGAAGATTTGCCGCAATAAAGTATGTGAAGCCAATATTTTGGTTCACATCTGTTAAGTAGTTATTCTTTGTGGTTTTATATTCAAGTTGGATCCCTCCATTTATTGCTAATTGATTTTAGAGGTTGGATGTTTAACATAATAACAAAGCATATGTTTTGTTCTGTTTTGTTATTTTTGCTTACTACTCCTTCCAAGATTGTCACGTATAGGCTTTCATATCTCTACCTACACATGATGGGAGCATGTTAAAATAAAGTTATCCCCCATCTATTAAATGCTCTATTTATAATTAAGTTGAACCCTTTTGTCAATTATCAATTAATTTTAAGTTGGATGCTTAACAGTTTGAATGTTAATATTTAATTTTTTTGTGCTAGTTAATATTTAATCTTTAACATTTCCTATAAATTAATAAATAATATGAATATAGAAGGTATCTCTCTATTTAAATATTATCTTTCGACTTTAAACTTTTAATTAGCGTATATACTTTAGAATTCTAATCAAGTTGATGATGTCCACACACCTGTTAAACCTCAACTCCTAGCAGTAGAATTAATAATAAAACACATATAATACTTTCTTGATTTTTTGTCAGAGGATTATAATGGCTGTAGCAACTATTTTAGTCACCATTTGACACAAGAGAACCCAATTCTTCTTGTTGAAGCGATTATGTTCATATATAGGTAGAGTCTTGTCTTCTACGTTTCCATTACTTTAGACATATAACATTACCTTTGCTAAGAGTTTAAACTCATCCTCTACGCAATGGGCCGTGTTAAGGAATGTGACTAACGGTTATGTTAGTTGAGTTAGTCAGCTGTCAAACTAACTCAACTACCATAACTGATAGTTTCTTATCTAGTTAGTTTTCAACTATAGTTTCTGTTAGTAACCGTCTCATTGTATCTCTTTAAATAGTTCTACAAGCTCATCATTTCAATAAGATGATTCTTCCACATTTTATCATATCCTCTGTATCTACATACTTCTCTTCTTCTTCTTTCTCTTCTCTTCTCTTCTCATCTTCTTGCTACCTATTTCTTGAAGTCTGTATAATTTCAACATGGCATCAGAGCAGGCAACGATCACTCTCAAAGATTCATCTTCATCTTGTTCGATATTCAACCCAGGATCACAAGCTATTACAGTAAAGTTGGATGTCAACAATTTCTTGCTGTGGAAACAACAAATAGTGGCCACTTTCAGAGGTTACGGGCTCAAAGGCTTTATAGATGGAACTCAGCCTACTCCAACAGAAAGGACTTCTGAGTTTGATCTTTATGATAGACAAGATCAACTCCCGGTTTCATGGCTCCTTTCTTCTGTAAGCAGTCAAGTTCTGCCAAGTCTCGTTGGTTGTGACACCACCAAAGAACTTTGGGAGGCAGTTGAAGAATATTTTGCATCCCAAACTAATGCAAAAATTATACAATACAAAAGGCAACTTCAGAATATGAAGAAAGGTTCACTCGGAATGAAAGAATATCTTGTAAAGATCAAGACTCTATGGGACACATTGCAATCTTGTGGTTGCAAGATGAGTGACACTGAGCTGGTGCACACTGCCTTATCAGGATTGGGTCAAGAGTATGATGCTATTGTTTGATGGCTACACCGAGTACAATTCCGGATTCCTCCTGGTATTCTGACCCTGGAGCAACCAACCACATCACCAACACCATAGAGAACCTTAATCTTGGATCTGCGTATAATGGTACTAGTCAAATTCACATGGGAAATGGTGCTGGCATTAGCATAGTAGGTATAGGCTGTTCTACTGTTAAAACTCCTTTCAATTCACTCAAATTGAACAATATCCTTCATGTTCCTCAAATAACCAAAAATTTACTGTCAGTATCACAATTTTGCAAAGATAATCATGTTTTATTTGAATTCTACTCTGATTTTTGTCTTGTGAAGGACCTTATGTAACGCCCTCGGAAGCCGGATTTTCGGGCTAACTTTTTTCTTCACTTCCTATGTTTGTCACTCGCTCAGTGTAGCTAAAAACCTAAAGAGTAGTCTTACTCTTATATTTGTTTAAGACTAGTTGTCTAAGGTCCCATTATAATCTTCTCGCAAGACGTGTCGAAAACGACACTGAAAAACGACGCCCCTACTTTAGTCTAGTATCCATCCCCCTACTAAGCACATCATCGTTTCAACCTGTAGAAATTTCAAATCTCCATGTAACTTCTAAAATACTAGACATCCATGTGATTCAATATATAAACATATCGAGATTACAACTTATCTACGAATCACAATATGTTTACAGACTCGATATCACCTAGTACTTACATCTCGAATCCTATACACTGTGTACACAAAAGAATTTAGTCTGGGATATAAACAAAAGAACAAAAGATTATACCTTAGCTCAAAATATAGCTTTCTGCAGCTCGACAAAAAGACTCTCGATGCACCACGCTCGTGCCGAGTCTACCTGAAATAATCTGAGGTGGAAGGGGGTGAGCTTTGGGGAAAGCCCAGTAAGAAAACATACGCTAAGTGATATTAGATGTTCTACTATGTTCGTGCATGTGTATGCGTAAATGAGTGCGTCAAAACTCATGCTTAAGTATGTTTTACAGAAAATGCAAGTTGACAAATTATTGTTCTATAAGCTATAAAAACACTTGCACTCACGCATTTATAAAATCGAAATACAATCAAAATACTTTCAAGAGACAGGATTTCATTGATAAGGCATCGTAATATAACCGGGATCTTTGGAAATAACCGAAAGCTTTCTATGAAAGCATCCACTGTAGCTAGCAGTGGTTTCCGTTCCGAACCAAGATTCTATCCATGATCATGAATCATCCCAGCACCAGTGATCATCTAGTAGCTGAGGTACAAGTCACGACTATTTTTCGGACGCCTGGAAGACCACAAAGCATCCAGGATATTTCTTGATAGTTGCTACACAGGCTCACTAAATGCCACATAGGCATAATTTAAACGCCACACAGGCTTAATAAACGCCACACAGGTGAGTGCCACATAGGCAAGTGCCACACAGGCAAATTCCAAGCATCCCTTGTCTCTTATGCCAAAAATTCATGCAAGAATACTTTTTACAATGTATCTTGGGTATGGGAGACATAATTCGTATTAAACCCTCACGTTTTGATAACCTCATCGTACAAAACATATTTTAAAAAGACAATATCTCGATGACTAGTAATGGTGCTTGAGGTATATGAGGTTTTAAATATATTATAGAATTTAAATCAATGCCAAAAATCTATTTAATAATTTCTAACGAAATTTCGGCATTATGACGGCATAGGTAGAACGCTACCCAGCGTCATAATCCACAACCAAACAACCTGCATAAAACACCAACCAACAGTATGTTCATCCACAAGTCCAACACAGTTTAAATTCAAAACCATTTGTACTTCAACTCAGTTCAACACGTATGAAATTCAACCAAGAATGCATTTAGAATCAATAAGTATTAAATACAGAAATTTGGACATACACAACATAGCATACTAATAAACATTTACCGTATATTCCCTTACCTTTCGTTGCACGACACCACACTTACACAACATACTACTTAAGCACTTTCTCGGATTCTTTCTTCGCATACCTACACTAAAACCAACACCTTTAACCTTACTATAGCGAAAACCAACATTCCTTAACAATTCACACTAACTTAACTATAACCGTATTCAAGAGAAAGCTTATCACCTTTTTAAGGCTCTTCCAAGAAAACCAAGCACCCTTATAACCGTGTTCTTTCTCAATTCGATTTGCCATTAAAATTCTCTCCAACAGCCCTACATTCATGTAACATCATTTTCACTTGGTCACCTAACGCTGTTTCGTGACTCACAATTAATAAGCTTTAACTACCTGTGATCACTTATTCACCATGACATATGAACACTATTGTCATAACGTATTAGGCTTTGGGGAAAACCTAATAGCTAGACACTAAAATCAAAGGAGTCGCCACCAACCATTCTACCTAGGTGTGGTTGGTCACCTATTCAAACTAAGGATAAGGCTTGGTCTACGTTCAAAGATACTAGGGTTCGGGAGTACGGTTACGTGAAGGGAAGGATTAGCACCCCTACAACGCCCATCCTAAAATGGTACCAACTAGTTTTAGGTTATCTTTACAATTTGCCTTGTGTTTATATTAATTTCGATATGCTTATATATATTGGGAATATTTCTAAGATTTTTCCACCAATTGGGCTCCAATCTTAGAAATTCCCCTCACCTCAAGATGTTCAAGGAGTCTCAATTGACTTTCTTGAATTCCATCGTCGGATCAATAGAATATTTTATGAAACTCTTATATATATTTTAAATTTGGCTCTAATATTGATTCCATATTAATTTCTATATTTTCTAAGTCTTATCTTACATTATTCTTATCTATATGTTTTATTTATTTATTTATTTTATTTATTTAGAGAATAAATATGAACCATGGTTTATTAAAGGTTTTCTTAAAAGCGTCCCATCAATTTGGCTCGGCTCAAAAGAAATCTTTCCACCTAGAAATTTTCAAGGAGTCCCAATTAACTTTCTTGAAATTTCATCATTGGCATGATTCATGTTTACTCTTTTATCTATCTAATTTTATTTCTTATGATTTTTATTTTATGCTATTTAGTTCATTTACTTCTCTAATTTTATTTAAATTTCTTTAATTTTAACCTTGATTTAATTTATCTTTATTTTATTTATTTATATTTATTTAATAAACATGAATTATATTTTATCGAAAATTCTTTCAAAAGTATTCCATCAATTTAGCTCAACTTAAGAAAGAATCATCTCACCTAGAAATATCCAAGGAGTCTCGATTGACTTTCTTGAAATTTCATCCTCGGTATAACTCATATCTATTTACTATCTAATCTTAATAATTACTAATTATTTTCAATCTAAACTATTTCATCCTATTTATTTAATTCTTCATCGAATTTATGTTCTTGTATTTACATTTATTTATCTATATTTATTTATATTTTATTCATATTTAATTTACTAAGAATAAACATGAATTATAATTTATTGAAAATTCTTTCAAAAGTATTCCATCAATTTGGCTCAACTTAATAAAGAATTTCCTCTCACCTAGAAATTTCAAGGAGTCTCAATTGACTTTCTCGAAATTTCATCATCGGTATAATTCACATTTATCCTAACCTAATTCCTATTTCTTATTTACTATCGCATTTTATTTATTTATTATCCTTGTCTATGTTCATTTAATTTCAGTCTTTATTAATTAATTTTTATCCCTTCTATTTGTTTTATATCTATTTAAAATAAATATGAATCATATTTTATTGAAAATTCTCCCAAAAATATCCCATCAATTTGGCTCAATTTAAGGGAGAATCCTCTCACCTAGAAATTTCAAGGAGTCCCAATTAACTTTCCTCAAAATTTCATCATCGGTATAATTCACATTCATTCAGTAAAATCCAGTTTTTTAATTTGATTACCATTTTTTATCCTATTATTTTTCTTAACTTATTTCTTATTATCATTTACTAAAGCACTACAATTCTAAGCTACATAAACAAATTTGACAATATTCTAACCATGCACTAAATTAAACATATCATATAAATTTCATTTGCAAAATTAAAGAAATCATGCCCATTATATTGAATCATGCTAATTAAATTAAATCATACTAATTAAATTAAACTAAACAATCAAGCCAATAAAATAATAATAAAAATATAAAATAAATAAAAAAAACATTCATCAATTTATATACACAAGCTACATTAATTAAATCTTGTCAATAATTGTTAAATCATACTATTCATGCATCTGATTAAATCTATTAACTTATCTAAATAATTGTTATTTTATTTCATAATTTTGTTAATTAGGTTACTGTATTAATTACAGAAATGTACAAAAACAAAAAAAAATCATCAGAAATAATAATAATAATAATAATAATAATAATAATAATAATAATAATAATAATAATAATAATAATAATAATAATAATAATAATAATAAGAAGATTAATAAATAAATAAAATAAATAAGTAAATAAATAAAACAAATAAAAAAAAACGGAAAAGGAAATTATCAGAAAATTGGAAAAGAAAAACCTTGTGATCGGGTCGGGTCGGTGCGGGTCAACACG
This sequence comes from Heritiera littoralis, assembly GCA_031772115.1. NCBI lineage: Eukaryota > Viridiplantae > Streptophyta > Magnoliopsida > Malvales > Malvaceae > Heritiera > Heritiera littoralis. Next base: position 2,854,281 of record JAPDPK010000073.1, read on the forward strand.
CGGGTCAACACGCGGATCTTGGCTCTCCAAAACGACGTCGTTTGAAGCTGGGTATTTAAACCCTTTTTCCCGATTTTTTCGGTTAAATTCCCTCCCTTTCCAAAAAAAAAAACTTCAGATCCTCTCTCTAACCGGGCGATTCTCGGCGGCCGGAAACTTCAAGCGGTCGTCGGAAAACACAAGAAAGTCGCCGGAAAACACAAAAAGTCGCCGGAAAATTCAAAATTTTCCAGATTCCGGCGACTCTACCACCTTATTCGCCAGATCTCGGCTTGAAGAAAAAAATCCAGAAATACTCCTCTCCTCTCCCTGAAACCAGATCTGGAATCCTAGTCACCAAATCTCCGCAAGCTCCAGATCTGAAACCCCCCAAACCAAAAACCGAAAAATCCCTCTACCCTAAACAGAATCCCACCGTTCTCTTTTGATTCTGTTTTGTTGTTCCTCTCTATGTATTTTTCTCTGTGTTTTCTCTGTTTCTGTTGTTGCTGTTGATGCCTGTTTTTGATTTGTGGCTATCGTTTCTTTTTTCTTTTTTCTTTTTTTTTCTGTATTGTCTCCTTTTATAAAAATTCAGATCTGAATAGTTTGGAAGTTTGGAAATCGGATCACAGATCTGATTGTGATTGTCTCTTTAATGTCTGATTTTAAATTCCTTTTTTCTTGATTTCCTTGCAGATTCTGAAGACAAGATCTTTCCTTTTTCGTTTCTGGCGGCCATTAGGGTTAGGACTCATTTTGGGGGTCACGATGCGTTTAGGGTTTCTGGGCAAGGCTAGGGATTCTGTTTGGGGTTAGGGTTTTGTTCGGTTTAGGGTTTGGGATTTGGGGTTAGGGGTTCGATTGGGGTTAGGGATTTGGGTCTCGGTGAGGGTTTGGGTTTCAGATTAGGGTTTGGGGTGGAGTCTCTGTTTGGGGTTTCGGTCAGGGTTAGGGTTTCGGTAGGGTTAGGGTTTCATTTTGGTTTTGTTTCCTTTTTTTAATTAATTTTTTTTTGCATTTTTTTAATCAAAATAAATAAATGAGTAAATAATAAAAGAAAAATAAAATACTAAAATTCATATCAAATAAAATAAATAAATAAAATAACAAATAAAAATAAGAATGCAAAGAGAAATAAAGAAAAAATAGAAAGAGGAATAATAATAAAGTGAATAATAATGAAAAAGAAAAGAAGAGAAAAGAAAAAAAGATAAAAATACAAAACACACACACACAAACAAAATAAAATAAAATAAAATAAAATAAAATAAAATAAAATAAAATAATAAAATAAAAAATAAAAAATAAAAAAAAGAAAATAAAATAAAAATAAAAATAAAATAAAAATAAAAATAAAAAATACAAATACAAATAAAAATAATAATAAAATAAATAATAATAAAATAAATAAAAATAAAATAAAATAAAATAAAAATAAAAATAAAAAATAAATAAAAATAATAAATAAAAATAAAAATAATAAAAAAAATAAATAAAAAAAATAAAGATAAAATCAAAATGAAATAAAAATCAATTATTTAAACATGGGTTTAATTCACTTTTTATTTTTAGAATATACGTCAAGCGACTCGAGATTCACAATCCCGGACAAAATTGGTGTCTACAGTTGCCCCTCTTTGTACATTTGCTATGAAACAGTAATTGTGCAAAGACATAGACATCCATTTTGTCTGCATCCATTTTATTATTTTTTTCCTTTCTTTTCAAAATTTTGATTTTGATTTTGATTTGATTTTTTTTTTGTTCTCCCCCTTTTTTCTTTCACCTGAAGTGCTCTTTCAACTAGGAAGGCCCTGAATTTTTAAATTTTCTAATCTCTTAAATGCTCGTTCGACTAGGAAGGCCCTGAAACTTTAAATTTCTTCTCATCTGAAAGTGCTCCTTCGACTAGGAAAAAAAATTTTTTTTTTAATTAATTTTTTTTTTATCAAAATGCTCCTTCGACTAGGAAGGCCCTGAAACTTTAAATTTTCTCCTCTCTTAAATGCTCCTTCGACTAGGAAGGCCCCGAAACTTTAAATTTCTCATCTAAAATGCTCCTTCGACTAGGAAGGCCCTGAAACTTTAAATTTTCCCATCTCTTAAATGCTCCTTCGACTAGGAAGGCCCTGAAACTTTAAATTTCTCATCTAAAATGCTCCTTCGACTAGGAAGGCCCTGAAACTTTAAATTTCTCATCTAAAATGTCTTTCTTTTTGAAATGAATGGGATGCATGCTAAAAATAATTTCATTATAATTGTGACAACAAAGGCTCAAAACCCCCCTCCCCTTTTTTTTTTGGACCAATCACCTTCAATCTTCATTCTTCCCCTTTTTTGTTTTTAAGCAGCTGGTGTATTCGACTTAGTTTACCAATCTTCTGATATTCCACTATATTTCTGTCCCTCTTCTTTCTCCTTTTAAAGCAATGCAATTATCTTTTTCTCTCAATTTTTTTTTAAAAAAAACTGTTTGCCAATCATCTATTCATTTCCATCCTAATAATATGACTAAACATAATGCAAATTTCGATTTTCCCAATCAAGGTAAGAAGGTAAATGGTAGTAGATACGAGATAAGTTTGGAAGAGAGGTTATTTTATTATAAACATCAAGCATATCTGAACAGAGGAATATTACAAGGAATAATTGCATTGACGAAATAATCAAATATCTCAACAATCAACATTCTGACAATTCTGATCGAATTAATTCAAATTTCTCTTTTGAAAAGCCTACTCCATTAGTTTGTCTAATATTGCAGAGCCCTTCGGACTAAACCTTTTCCTTTGATATCACAAAATTTCCGATGCTGATCTTTCCCCTACACTTAAGCTGCCTTTTCAGGTTTTCAACATAAGTGTCTCCCCCATTGATTTAAACCGCCCTTTTCGGGTTTTCGATTTAAATCCTCCTTTTTTTTTTTTTCTCTTTTTCTCTTTTTTTTTAGGCATAATACCTCTTCACAGCATCGGAATTGATGGGGTTTGGCAGGTCCTCACCGTCCATATTTGCCAATATTAATGCCCCACCAGAGAAAGATCTCTTTACTACATATGGTCCTTCCCAATTTGGCGCCCATTTTCCCCTCCTATCTTGTTGATTTGGGAGGATCTTTTCAAAACCAGATCCCCTTCTCGGAATTTCCTAGGTCGGACTTTCTTATCATGTGCTTTCATCATTCTCCTTTGGTACAACTGGCCATGGCATAAAGCTACAAGCCTTTTCTCGTCAATAAGATTCAATTGCTCATAGCGTTCCCGTACCCACTCTGCCTCTTCTAATTGTGTTTCCATTAAGACCCTTAATGACGGAATCTCTACTTCAATTGGTAGCACTGCCTCCATCCCGTACACTAATGAGAATGGGGTTGCCCCAGTAGACGTGCGCATTGACGTTCTATACGCGTACAAGGCAAAAGGTAACTTTTCATGCCAATCCTTATAAGTTTCTGTCATTTTTCCCACTATTCTCTTGACATTCTTGTTCGCGGCCTCTACTGCCCCATTCATTTGTGGTCGATATGGCGCCGAATTGTGATGCTTGATTTTGAACTGTGCACAAACTTCTTCCATCATTGTGTTATTCAAATTACGAGCATTATCTGAAATAATTCTTTCTGGAAGTCCATATCGGCATATGATATCTTTCTTTATGAATCTGCATACTGCCGTTCGTGTCACACTAGCAAAAGATGCTGCTTCTACCCACTTGGTAAAATAATCAATCATCACAAAAATAAACCGATGTCCATTTGAAGCTTTTGGTGTAATGGGTCCTATCACATCCATCCCCCACATAGAGAAAGGCCAAGGAGGGGCTAATACATGCAGAGCCTCCGATGGAGCATGAATCTTGTCAGCATAAATCTGACATTTGTGGCATTTTCTAGCGTAGTTAATACAGTCTTTTTCCATGGTTGACCAATAATAACCCGCTCTCATTATTTGTCTTGCCATCATATGACCATTAGCATGTGCCCCACAAGATCCTTCATGTACCTCCTCTAATATCTGTTTAGCTTCTGCAATATTCACACATCTCAAAAGCACCTGGTCTCGACTTCTTTTGTATAAGACTTCCCCGTCTAAAAAGAATCCCATAGCCATTCTCCTAATGATTCTTTTGTCATTCTCCGAAGCATGTTTTGGGTACTGTTGGTTTTTAATGTACTGTAAGATGTCATGGTACCAAGGCTTTCCATCACTTCTTCTTCTAAACTTGCACAATGCGCTGGTGAATTCTTCAGATTCATCCTGATGGGTTGAATTTCAGCATTACTGTCCAACTTGAACATTGCAGCTAAAGTGGCTAGAGCATCTGCCATTTGATTCTCCTCTCGAGGTAGATGCTCAAACTGAATACTTTTGAACTGATCAATTAAACCGGCTATGTATTTTTGGTACTGGACCAACTTCGAATCCCTAGTTTCCCATTCACTCGCAACTGGTAGATGACTAGAGCCGAATCTCCATACACTTCGAGCACATCAATCTTCTTTTCAATGGCGGCTTGCAAACCCATGACACATGCTTCATACTCAGCTACGTTGTTGGTACAGTTGAAGTCCAATCTTGCAGTAATCGGGTGATGATCTCCTTCTGGGGATATCAGGACCACTCCTACTCCTCCCCAAAAGCATTGGATGCTCCATCAAAGAACATTCTCCATGATTTCTTAGCTAGCTTCTCTTCTTCTACCTGAAATACAGCCATCAAATCCTCATCTGGAAAATCGAGTTTCATAGGCACATAGTCATCGGCAACCCGGTCTGCTAAGAAATCAGCGATTACACTCCCTTTAATGGCCTTTTGAGTCACATATATAATATCATACTCAGAAAGCATGACTTGCCACCTTGCTATTCTACCAGACAAAGATGGTTTCTCGAAAATGTACTTCAAAGGATCAAGTTTGGCCACCAACCAAGTCGTGTGATATAACATGTACTGTCTGAGTCTTTGGGCTGTCCAAGCTAAAGCGCAACACATCTTTTCCAATTGAGAATACTTCACTTCGTAGTCAATGAATTTCTTACTTAGGTAATAGATGGCTTGTTCTTTCTTGCCACTCTCATCTCGTTGCCCCAGTACACATCCCATTGAACCTTCGCAAACTGTCAAGTACAAAATCAAAGGTCTATCAGGAATAGGAGGTACTAACACAGGCGGGTTTGATAAGTACTCCTTGACTTTATCGAAGGCCTTTTGACATTCTTCATTCCATTCCCCAGAGTCATGTTTACGAAGAAGCTTGAAAATTGGATCACATTTTGAAGTAAGTTGAGATATAAACCTGGATATGTAGTTTAGCCTCCCTAAGAAACCTCTTACTTCTTTGGTGGTGCGAGGAGGGGACAAGTTCTGAATGGCACGCACTTTGTCCGGATCAACTTCTATCCCCCTTTCGCTAACTACAAATCCCAATAATTTTCCAGATCTTGCCCCAAATGTACACTTGGCTGGGTTTAACTTCAACTGGTATTTCCTCAACCTTTCAAAGAGCTTCTTAAGATTAGCCACATGGTCTTCTCCTTCACGAGACTTTGCAATCATATCATCCACGTACACCTCAATCTCTTTATGCATCATGTCGTGGAAAAGACTAACCATAGCCCTTTGATATGTAGCTCCAGCGTTCTTCAATCCGAATGGCATGACTCTATAGCAAAATGTTCCCCACATTGTCACGAAAGTAGTCTTTTCCATATCTTCTCTAGCCATCTTGATTTGATTATAGCCGGAAAAGCCATCCATAAATGAAAATATGGAATGCCTCGCTGTATTGTCCACAAGGGTGTCAATGTGAGGAAGCGGGAAATTGTCTTTAGGGCTAGCTCTGTTCAAATCCCGATAATCCACGCACATCCGCACCTTTCCATCCTTCTTAGGCACAGGGACAATATTAGCTACCCACTCCGGGTATTTGGCCACTTCAAGAAAACCTGCATCGAATTGCTTTTTAACTTCCTCTTTGATCTTCAACAACATTTCCGGCTTCATGCGTCTTAACTTTTGTTGTACCGGTTTGCACTCTGGTTTCAAAGGCAATCTATGCTCCACAATATCAGTATCAAGGCCAGGCATATCTTGGTAAGACCAAGCAAACACATCTACATATTCACGAAGTAACTCCTTAAGACCCTTTCTTTCATCCGATGCTAGTGATGTTCCGATTTTGACCTCTTTCTTATCTTTTTCATCTCCCAAATTAATTATTTCAACAACTTCCTGATGAGGTTCAATTGGTTTCCTATCTTCTTCCATCGATCTCAACAAGTCACGGGGTAAAGGGTAGTCCGTAAAGACATCTTCATCATCAGATTCACCAAATTGAGCAGGGTTTTCAAAATCAAATTCTGAATTATTGACATTATTATCATCTTGTTTATTGTTTTGATACCTGAAAGTAGATGAAATGGGAAATTATAGGTATTTTCAGTGTTGGCATGCTAAAGAAAGAAAGAAAGAAATGATTGGGAAAATAGGAATGCATAATGCTAATCATTTATTGAAATGGAAAATAACAAAGTTGGCCCATACATAAAAATTTATTTGGGTGCTTTTGGGCTGAAGCACTAAAAAAATCCAACTTGCTTTATTCAAAACATAAAAGAAAAAGACAATTGCATTATTACTTTTCAAAGGAAATCTCTGGGAACTCCAAAATCGTCCAATTCTTCAACTCAGCTCCTGCAGGGGTCATATGCACAAACCGTCCAGCTACATTCTCCTCTGATATCTTCTTATCTACCATGTGAATGGACAAATCAGAGAAATCCCCCTCAAGCTGCATCGCCAGTTTCCCCCTTTCGTCACTAGTTTGATATCCACCAAAATAAAAGGTGTCATAAAGGTAAGGAATGACCAATTTCTCAGTTTCAAATTCGTCCCCTTTCAAATGTGCTATTCGCCTCTCTTTCTTTTCTTCCATCTTCTTTGCTTTATCTTTCCAAGTTGGTTTGTATCCTAACCCGAACCTGTCCTTGCTTTCCAAAATTGTGATGGCCTTTCTAATCCCTTGGTGGTTTCTTCCCAATCCGACTCCTGGATACCAACCTTTGCCCATGGTTTGCTTCACCACCATCTCTGTAGCTGCTGACAGGTGAGGAGCATATAATTTCGAACCTTCTCCTATGTAGGTTGCATTAACAAACTCAAAAGCTCGATATGAACATTCCCATGCATTCTCTGTTGTCTCAACATACGGAGTGCTTGGAGATTGAGTGACAAAGATGTCTTCCTCTCCCGAAACTGAGATTTGTTGATTCCCCACGAAAAACTTCACCTTTTGATGGAGAGTGGAAGGGACAGCTCCTGTCGTGTGTATCCAAGGCCTTCCTAGCAAAAGAGTATATGAAGGCGTAATATCCATGACTTGGAATTGTATATTGAAAATACATGGACCAATCTCCACAGGTATCTCTATATCGCCCGACACTTCTCGACGGACTCCATCAAATGCCTTGACAATCATGTTGCTTTTCCGCATATACGATGAATCCACTGGTAACCTTAGCAAAGTGCACATAGGCATCACATTGAGAGCCGATCCATTATCAATGAGAACCCTGCCAATTGTGTGGCTCTTACACCTGACTGTGATGTGAAGAGCCTTGGTGCTTCCCCTCCCTTCCGCAGGAATCTCATCATCACTGAAAGATATATAATTTGAAGCCACCAAATTACCGACTAAATTGTCCATTTTGTCCATGGATATATCAGGAGGTACGTATGATTGATTCAACACCTTTAATAAAGCATTCTGTGAGACTCAGAATTCAGGAGAAGTGATAAGAGTGAAACCTTTGCTGGTGTTTTGTTCAACTGCTCGACAATATTGTATTCACTATGCTTAATCAAGCTCAAAAACTCATCGGCATCTTCTTTCGTAATAGACTCTTGACATCTTGTCTCTTGAACCTCTATCGGGTTAACCCTATCCCCTTCCACAATTCCTGCCTTCTCTTTTCTAGCTTTAGCTAACATTTCAGGACTATAGCAACGCCCACTTCGTGTCATTCCCCCAACTCCAGTGATATTCGCTGTTTCGAGGCTTTTAGGGGACATATGCTCTCTTTCTCCATTCATTACTATATCATAGCCATATCTCCAAGGTACCGCCTTGTTGTCTTTGTATGGAAACGGAATAGGAGCTTTGATTGTGATCCCACTAGCTTGGCTTGATTTTTCCTCAAGGCGGATTTTCAGAGGCTTTGACTTTAGGTCGTCATCAATCACACTAATCTCATTCCCTTTTCCTCTTCCTTCCCAAAATTCAATTTGATATGAGTCCATCAACTCTTGCAATCTGTAACGAAAAGCTTCACAGGACTGAATTGAATGACCTACTGCACCATTGTGGTATGGACAAACCAGATTGGGATCATACGAATCTATATGGTCTCCAAAATCAAGGTTTCTGGTTGCAACATGTCTGCCTTCACTAATATATCAAAGACCTGACTTAACGGAGTCTTTATTTCTGCAACAGCTCTTTTAATGTAATCCTTCTTTTCATTGCTTAACATGTTCACTGCTGCTCCACCATGGTCTGGCAAAGGATTCCCATTCACAACTTGTTCTGCTTTCGGCTCCTCAAAACTCAACTGCCCGCCTTCATCAAGCCCTGCACTTTATACTTCAATCCCAAGCAATTTTCTATAGAGTGACCCACATTGTCATTGTGGTAAGCACACTTTGCGTTTGGATCATACCATTTGGGATACGGGGGTTTTAGGGGTTCAAGGTATACGGGGGCAATAAGACGGTTTTGCACCAGTTTAGGATATAACTCCGCATAGGTTATGGGGATTGGGGTGATAGGGGGTCTTTCTTGATTGAAGCGTGGCCTTCCAGGGTTGTTCATTAGGTTTGTAGGTTGAGTAAAGGGTTGGGTTGGTCTCATGCTTGGCGAGCGAAAAATGGGCTGAGTATTTGTTGGTGGGTTTAGTTGATATGGGTAGGGTGAAACATAATTGATAGCATGAGGATAAGATTGGTATTGGTTGGATGGGCGTTGGTGAATAAAACCTCCTGCAGAGATAGCCTGGACATCTCCTTCCTTTTTCTTAGGAAACCCTCCTTTCCTGGCCTCTACACCCTCAATCTTGCCATTTTTAATAGCATTTTCTATTGCCTCTCCTGAAAGCACCATGTCAGAAAAGTTCTTACTGACATTTCCTATCATCCTCTCATAATAAGGAGCTTTGAGAGTGTTTAAAAATAACATCGTTAACTCCTTTTCTGTCAATGGAGGTTGAACTTCAGCAGCTGCATCTCTCCACCTCTGAGCGTATTCTCTAAAATTCTCGTTTGTTTTCTTCTCCATGCTTTGGAGAGAAAGGCGATCAGGAGCCATATCACTTACGTGACGATATTGGGCTAGAAATGCCCTAGCAAGGTCTTTCCACGAATGTATACGACTCCTGTCCAACTGAACATACCACCTTGCAGCAGATCCTGTAAGGCTATCTTGAAAACAGTGAATGAGCAACTTTTCATTACGAGCATATCCTGCCATCTTTCTGCAGAACATCGTAACATGGGTTGTCGGGCATTTAGTTCCATCATATTTCTCGAAGTCCGGAACCTTGAACTTTGCGGGCAACACCAAATCGGGAACTAGGCTCAACTCTTCTGCATCAACATTCCCAAAGGAGTCGTTTCCTTCGATGGCTTTCAACCTTTCCTCCAACATGTCACATTTCTGTTGTATCCCTACAGCTAGATTGTCAACTGCTTCTCTCTTCAACTTCTCTTGTTCAAGAGGATCGTCCAAGTTTGGGACGAAAATAGGGTCGACAGGACTAGACCCTATACCAGGTTGATTTTGGCCTATAGCATGGCCTTGTCCTCCCATTGAAGGTGTTGCGTGAGCATAAACCTTTGGAGACATTTGGGCTTGATGGGTGAACCCTTGAGGGTATGGTGGATCATCACTAGAACATTCTTCTTTTGTTGCTAGGTCTTGCACAACTCCCTTCCCCTTAGCCATACTCATCATCAATTCCATCATCTTGGTCATTTGCTCTCGAGTTTCCTCTTGAGCCTTGACAATCTCTTGTTGCACTTTCTCCATCCTATCAATCCGTGCTAATTGTTCGCTCTCCATTGCTCTAGTTCGTGCACGAGTTTGGTATGGATGATTTGGAAGGGCTATTTTTGTACCTTGTTGTCACAATTAAAGAGAATTATTTTTATTAAATGCTCATGAAGGAAAAAGCAAAAGTAGGAAAAATCTTTGTAAGAAATTTATTGCATAATAAAGGATTGTCTTATAACAAAAACTTATAAAAAACCAATGCTTATAAAGCTAGTCTCATAACAATTGTTGAACAAAATTAAAGATCCACTACATCCATAAAGAAAATCTAAGGTGTCCACCTAAGCCTCCTCAACAAACTGTAGTGACCTTGGATCTCGTCCAACAGTAGTCGCAGATTCTCCCCATGCTCAGTAAGTGGGCTGACTCCGAGCTTCAAATCCATTATTCTGTCTTCCATGTCTCTTGCTCTATGTGCCATGACATTAATTTGTTCAATCATGGAAACCAAAAGATGTGAATCGCGAGCTCTCCTTAAAGTAGCATACTTCTCCTTTAGCTCGTTCAACTCATTAACAACCTTTTGCAAGATCTGCAAGTATTCTTGGGATCGATTAAGGGCATCTTGCGAACTCATCTGTTCGCTTATGACCTTGCCTTCAAGTTCTTCACATTTGGTCCTCTTCTTTTGTATCTCAGTCTTAGTTGTTCATTCTCTTCTCGCAAACGTTTACTTTCAGACCTTGAGAGTTGCTCCTTCAAGTATCTGATTTCATCTATCAACTTATACTTCTCTTGATGGACCCTTGTATACGCTTGCTCCCTTCTCCCCAGCTTTTCCTCCGTTTCACATTTGAGCTTCTTAATTTCCCTCTCTAGGGCTTTCTTTTCTTCCTCTAATTTCCTCTTGGCAATCTCCAGATCTATCATGGGGTCTCGGGGTATAGGCTCTTCGTGGGCTTCATCTTCAGGGGGAAGTAAAATATCTTTGACTCGCCTAGCATGCCAGACAGAATATTCAGGGGAAATTTTATCTATAAATCTTCCCTTTTGTATTTTGCAAGCTGTCTTCCAAGCCTTGACATCATCTTCTATCTTCCTTAGTGCCCCTTTTTCAATATAGGAGTATTCCCTTTGGTCGAGTCCAAATGTCATGGGGATGAACTGGTCATATCCTAGCTGTCTTCGTACCATGATGGGAGAATAAGTAATAGTCCCCACACACCCAACAAAGGGACCCATGGTTGCCTCCACATTTATACACCATTGACCTTCGTGGCATCCATGGTGCTAACCAAACTACATCTTGGGTCGTGGTTTTGCGCAAAGTCGAAACCCATTCCTTTTTCGTCTTGAACTTGGGCCACTCACTTTCACAAAATTCCTTAATAGGAAGACTGCTACCAAGGAAAGCATCTTTGAATTTACTACATTCACATTTAAAATGACTCCTCATCCACATATATAATAACTGCATGCACCCGATGAAACGCCCTCCACCATTCCTACGACAGTAGCTCAAAGATCTAAATGTTTCAGCTAAGATAACCGGAGCAGCATTCACCTCATGCTCATGTTGTTCAACGAGGTCTACAAGAACAATCTCCACATACTGCAATGATCTAGGAAAAACCACCATCCCATAAATAGCTAATGCCATTAAGCTCATACTTTGCTTGTCTGTCAATTGTTTGCCAAAACAACTCCGAAGAAAATTCCATCCCAAATAGGTACCTTCCCCTTTTTCTTGATGTGTTGGTCAACCTCTTGTACATCAATACCTATCATTTGTGCTAAACACTTGCGATGGCTCCTCTTATTCTTCTTGTAAACCTTGCTTTTCTCTGACTCCTTAATACGAAGTAAGACCGTGTACTCCTCAATAGTGGGCACCATGTCCACCTCGTTAAACACAAAGCACCTATACGAAGGATCCCAAAAATACACCATAGCCCTGATCAAATTATCGTCCACAGGTACAGTAAGAAGCAACGCTAAATCTCCATATTTCTCTTGAAAGGTAATCTGTTTCGTTTTATCCCACTTTTCCAGATATCAATCAATTCAGTGAGATCATTTTGCTTGAGATCAAGACGAACTTTTTCTGGAAGGCTACACACGTGATCTCTGGGCAAGCAATCACCATCCTTGCGTTGAGCTTCCTCAGATACCGCTTTAACCATATCAGCGAGTTCCTCCAACATAGGCTTATCTTGTAGACGGTTTCCCATGGGTGTAGAGAACCAACTTTGTCAATCAATTGCTATGAGACAGGTTTTCCTACAAGAATGCATGATGAGTCAAAACAAGACATGATTAAAGATATATGCACATACTTCAAATTTTGTTAAACATTGCTCCTTCATGTGTCCTATAAGGTTTCCATACTATAGGTAGGCATAGTTCTATCCTAGGGCGGTTCCCTTAAGCTTCTACATGTAGGGCTTGGATGGTCCAATGTTCTAAAGGTTCCCAAATTGTTCCTTACTATCGTCCACATGGACTAGTAAGGCACCCAATCCTCACCCATCATAGGCTACAAACGGAAAGGTTCAATTTGAGTGGGAGTATTTCGCTAGCCATTGCGGAGGTATTACCTCACGAGAGCGTAAGTACTCTACTCCCTCCTAAGAAAGGGTAAAGCCCGGGAAGAGGGCTGATGTATGCAAATGCGCGTGAAGTGTGTGTGGAAGGAACATGTAATTATTAACTTTTCTTTTATAAAATTTAACACTCTTAAAATGAATCTAAGATAACCTAAAACCAATTGTTGGCTTGACCCTCTAAAGTCCCCAGTGGAGTCGCCAAACTGTCATAACGTATTAGGCTTTGGGGAAAACCTAATAGCTAGACACTAAAATCAAAGGAGTTGCCACCAACCATTCTACCTAGGTGTGGTTGGTCACCTATTCAAACTAAGGATAAGGCTTGGTCTACGTTCAAAGATACTAGGGTTCGGGAGTACGGTTACGTGAAGGGAAGGATTAGCACCCCTACAACGCCCATCCTAAAATGGTACCAACTAGTTTTAGGTTATCTTTACAATTTGCCTTGTGTTTATATTAATTTCGATATGCTTATATATATTGGGAATATTTCTAAGATTTTTCCATCAATTTGGCTCCAATCTTAGAAATTCCCCTCACCTCAAGATGTTCAAGGAGTCTCAATTGACTTTCTTGAATTCCATCGTCGGATCAATTAATAATTTATGAAACTCTTATTATTTTAAATTTGGCTCTAATATTGATCCATATTAATTTCTATATTTTTAATCTTATCTTACATTATTCTTATCTATATGTTTTATTTATTTATTTATTTTATTTATTTAGAGAATAAATATGAACATGGTTTATTAAAGTTTTCTTAAAAGCGTCCCATCAATTTGGCTCGGCTTAAAAGAAATCTTTCCACCTAGAAATTTTCAAGGAGTCCCAATTACTTTCTTGAAATTTCATCATTGGCATGATTCATGTTTACTCTTTTATCTATCTAATTTTATTTCTTATGATTTTTATTTTATGCTATTTAGTTCATTTACTTCTCTAATTTTATTTAAATTTCTTTAATTTTAACCTTGATTTAATTTATCTTTATTTTATTTATTTATATTTATTTAATAAACATGAATTATATTTTATCGAAAATTCTTTCAAAAGTATTCCATCAATTTAGCTCAACTTAAGAAAGAATCATCTCACCTAGAAATATCCAAGGAGTCTCGATTGACTTTCTTGAAATTTCATCCTCGGTATAACTCATATCTATTTACTATCTAATCTTAATAATTACTAATTATTTTCAATCTAAACTATTTCATTCTATTTATTTAATTTTTCATCGAATTTATGTTCTTGTATTTACATTTATTTATCTATATTTATTTATATTTTATTCATATTTAATTTACTAAGAATAAACATGAATTATAATTTATTGAAAATTCTTTCAAAAGTATTCCATCAATTTGGCTCAACTTAATAAAGAATTTCCTCTCACCTAGAAATTTCAAGGAGTCTCAATTGACTTTCTCGAAATTTCATCATCGGTATAATTCACATTTATCCTAACCTAATTCCTATTTCTTATTTACTATCCATTTTATTTATTTATTATCCTTGTCTATGTTCATTTAATTTCAGTCTTTATTAATTAATTTTTATCCCTTCTATTTGTTTTATATCTATTTAAAATAAATATGAATCATATTTTATTGAAAATTCTCCCAAAAATATCCCATCAATTTGGCTCAATTTAAGGGAGAATCCTCTCACCTAGAAATTTCAAGGAGTCCCAATTAACTTTCCCGAAATTTCATCATCGGTATAATTCACATTCATTCAGTAAAATCCAGTTTTTTAATTTGATTACCATTTTTTATCCTATTATTTTTCTTAACTTATTTCTTATTATCATTTACTAAAGCACTACAATTCTAAGCTACATAAACAAATTTGACAATATTCTAACCATGCACTAAATTAAACATATCATATAAATTTCATTTGCAAAATTAAAGAAATCATGCCAATTATATTGAATCATGCTAATTAAATTAAATCATACTAATTAAATTAAACTAAACAATCAAGCCAATAAAATAATAATAAAAATATAAAATAAATAAAAAAAACATTCATCAATTTATATACACAAGCTACATTAATTAAATCTTGTCAATAATTGTTAAATCATACTATTCATGCATCTGATTAAATCTATTAACTTATCTAAATAATTGTTATTTTATTTCATAATTTTGTTAATTAGGTTACTGTATTAATTACAGAAATGTACAAAAACAAAAAAAAAATCATCAGAAATAATAATAATAATAATAATAATAATAATAATAATAATAATAATAATAATAATAATAATAATAATAAGATTAATAAATAAATAAAATAAATAAGTAAATAAATAAAACAAATAAAAAAAAACGGAAAAGGAAATTATCAGAAAATTGGAAAAGAAAAACCTTGTGATCGGGTCGGGTCGGTGCGGGTCAACACGCGGATCTTGGCTCTCCAAAACGACGTCGTTTGAAGCTGGGTATTTAAACCCTTTTTCCCGATTTTTTCGGTTAAATTCCCTCCCTTTCCAAAAAAAAAACTTCAGATCCTCTCTCTAACCGGGCGATTCCCGGCGGCCGGAAACTTCAAGCGGTCGCCGGAAAACACAAGAAAGTCGCCGGAAAACACAAAAAATCGCCGGAAAATTCAAAATTTTCCAGATTCCGGCGACTCTACCACCTTATTCGCCAGATCTCGGCTTGAAGAAAAAAATCCAGAAATACTCCTCTCCTCTCCCTGAAACGAGATCTGGAATCCTAGTCACCAAATCTCCGCAAGCTCCAGATCTGAAACCCCCCAAACCAAAAACCGAAAAATCCCTCTACCCTAAACAGAATCCCACCGTTCTCTTTTGATTCTGTTTTTTTGTTCCTCTCTATGTATTTTTCTCTGTGTTTTCTCTGTTTCTGTTGTTGCTGTTGATGCCTGTTTTTGATTTGTGGCTATCGTTTCTTTTTTCTTTTTTCTTTTTTTTTCTGTATTGTCTCCTTTTATAAAAAATTCAGATCTGAATAGTTTGGAAGTTTGGAAATCGGATCACAGATCTGATTGTGATTGTCTCTTTAATGTCTGATTTTAAATTCCTTTTTTCTTGATTTCCTTGCAGATTCTGAAGACAAGATCTTTCCTTTTTCGTTTCTGGCGGCCATTAGGGTTAGGACTCATTTTGGGGGTCACGATGCGTTTAGGGTTTCTGGGCAAGGCTAGGGATTCTGTTTGGGGTTAGGGTTTTGTTCGGTTTAGGGTTTGGGATTTGGGGTTAGGGGTTCGGTTGGGGTTAGGGATTTGGGTCTCGGTGAGGGTTTGGGTTTCAGATTAGGGTTTGGGGTGGAGTCTCTGTTTGGGGTTTCGGTCAGGGTTAGGGTTTCGGTAGGGTTAGGGTTTCATTTTGGTTTTGTTTCCTTTTTTTAATTAATTTTTTTTTTTGCATTTTTTTAATCAAAATAAATAAATGAGTAAATAATAAAAGAAAAATAAAATACTAAAATTCATATCAAATAAAATAAATAAATAAAATAACAAATAAAAATAAGAATGAAAAGAGAAATAAAGAAAAAATAGAAAGAGGAATAATAATAAAGTGAATAATAATGAAAAAGAAAAGAAGAGAAAAGAAAAAAAAGATAAAAATACAAAACACACACACACAAACAAAATAAAATAAAATAAAATAAAATAAAATAAAATAATAAAATAAAAAATAAAAGAAAATAAAATAAAAATAAAAATAAAATAAAAATAAAAATAAAAATAAAAAATACAAATACAAATAAAAATAATAATAAAAAAATAATAATAAAATAAATAAAAATAAAAATAAAAATAAAATAAAAATAAAAATAAAAAATAAATAAAAATAATAAATAAAAATAATAAATAAAAATAAAAAATAATAAAAATAATAAAAAAAAATAAATAAAAAAAATAAAGATAAAAACAAAATGAAATAAAAATCAATTATTTAAACATGGGTTTAATTCACTTTTTATTTTTAGAATATACGTCAAGCGACTCGAGATTCACAATCCCGGACAAAATTGGTGTCTACAACTATTTAAACATTTGAAACAAATAATATAAATATATTAACCTTTGAATAAAAATCTTACATTAATAAATACCAATAAAAGCACAACATCATCTTGCATATAAATCTTACCTCTTATGCCAAAGCTTAGTTTTAGCAAAATCACTTAGATACTTTCAGCTGATCATGCATTTCTCTTGCAGCCTACATGTCCCCTGTTTTGCATCCTCGGTGCCCCTCAATTTCAAGCCTTATAATCCCCCGTCACTGCCTTGTTCCAGAACCGAGAGAAGGGCTGTTTCTTGCTGCTGCGATTCAAAGAAAAATATAGCAGTTTCTTTCTTCTGTTTTGTCTTCAGTTTATTGTCTGTTTTCAGCCTTAAGAATCCAGCCTCCTCGGTCTTAATTCAAGCCCTAAAATAAGCCTTAAAACAACCTTTCAAAACACTCTAACTCTACCTTGTTTCCACGTCATTTTCATCAGCACAAAGTCCAGTCTTAACCCGCTTGTGATTGTTAGCTATGCACCGAGAAAGGGAAAACCAGCAACCTTTGTTGGTTCTGATCAATTTTGCCCAAGAAGGTCTCTTTCAAACCCCTCGCCTACTGCATTCACTCATTCTTTTCTATTTTGGCATGAGAATGCTTCAGCCAAGACACATTCTCTTCCTGTTTCCCTCACCAGTTTCCCAGCCAACAATGGCTTTTCTCTAAATTTCTCTACTTGCTGTGAGAGCAGGTCAGTTTCTCCTTCGATTCACCTGGCTCTGATCGGTCCCATCTCCTCCAAGACTACTCTCTTTCCAGCAGCAACTAGCAAGACCATCGCTTCACCAAATTCCTCTCGATCTCGCCCTCCACTCACAGCGCACAACATTGATCCCCCGCTGCCTTGTTCTGCCGTGACTCTCCTTCCTTGTGCTACCCTTGCTGCTCGAAATGAAGACCCCTTAAAGACCCAAATAGCTCTTGGTTGCTTCAGTTGGTGCCCCTCAAGTTTCAGTATTTTATTTATTTATTTTGTTGGTAACCGAGAATGACAGGAGATAGTGGGGGTTGTTGGGGTCGGAATGGCTTCTCTAAGAAGCCAGATGTTGCTGTTCATAATATATATTATATATAAAATATGTAATATATATATATATATATCTAGAACATGTGTCTATT
The DNA here is from genome assembly GCA_031772115.1 of Heritiera littoralis. Lineage (NCBI taxonomy): Eukaryota > Viridiplantae > Streptophyta > Magnoliopsida > Malvales > Malvaceae > Heritiera > Heritiera littoralis. The sequence goes on from JAPDPK010000073.1 coordinate 2,872,080, forward strand.
AGATATAGTTGTAGGTTTTATTATTATTATTTTTTTTATATATTTTATATCATTTAATTCCATACGTTAAATGTGTGTGGATACATATACATTTATATATATGTACTCATGATATATATATATATATATATATATATATATATATATATGTGTTATATGTATCTATGTGATTTGAAACATGTAATGTTTCATACTTATGTATTAAACCCAAATTTATAAGTTTAATAGATATATATATATATATATATATATATATATATATATATAGATCTACTTATCTTGATCAAAACTATATATATCTACTTAGATATATATTCTCATATACACATTTATAATTAATTTAATAATCAAAGCTAGGGAAAAATCTCGGTTATCACACCTTACAACCAAGGAAGTACTTCACACAGGGACTCTTGAGGATGGTTTGTACAAGTTTAATCTGGCTTTAGATAAATCCACTACAGAATCCAACTATCCTATAAACTCATCAGCTTCCAATCTGCTTGTACATACTGCAACTGCAGTTGGTTCTTTTGAACTCTGGCATAAACGTTTAGGACACCCTCATCATTCTGTTGTATCGAAAATTCTATCCAATTGTAATATCCCTTCAAACATAAATAAAATGAGTGTTTGTATTCATTATCAACAAGCAAAGAGTCACAGACTCCCTTTTTCTTCTTCTAACACTACCTACTGCTCACCTTTACAAGTCATAGAAGCTGATCTTTGGGGTCCTGCCCCATATATTTCTGGAAATGAGTTCAAATATTACATTTCCTTCATTGATATGTTTTCAAGATACACGTGGATATACTTTTTACAAACCAAAAATCAAGCCTTACCTTCCTTCATACACTTTAAGAAAATGGCTGAAAAACAATTCTCAACCACCATAAAAGTTCTACAAACTGATTAGGGAGGTGAATTTCGAAGTTTTTCATCTTTCCTTGCTTCTGAAGGGATCATTTTCAGACACCCTTGTCCACATACTTCCCAACAAAATGGAGTTGTTGAGAGAAAACACAGACATATTATTGATACTGGCCTTACCCTACTTTCTCAAGCTTCTCTTCCTTTCAATCTTTGGTCTGAAGCCTTTTCTACTGCAGTGTTTCTTATCAACAGATTACCTAGTACAATTCTTCACTCAAAGTCACCATTTGAAGTTCTTCATAAGATGAGACCAGATTATTCTTTCTTTAAAACTTTTGGTTGTCTTTGTTTCCCTTACCTTAGGCCTTTTATAATAAAAAGATGGACTATAGATCTTCACCTTGTATATTTCTCGGTTATAGTCCCACCCACAAAGGTTATAAATGTTTAGATGCAAATGGCAACATGTTCATCTCTAGGCATGTAGTTTTTGATGAAACCAAGTTTCCATATTCAGATATGTTTTCTAAAACAACTACTGACAAAACAAATTCTGACCTTCATTCTTCTTCACCTCTTCTAGTTGTTAAATCTCTCTCACCATCTTCTTCTTCCCCTTTACCTCAAAACTCATCTTCCTTATCTCCAAGTCCATCCTCAACTCCTTCTTCTAGTCCTATCACTCATCATTCCTCTTCTTTACAGCATAACAGCCAACCTTCTATACTAGGACTAGTGCCACACTCTGTGAATAATCAGCATACCATGACCACTAGATCCAAGAGTGGTATCTTCAAACCAAAGACATACCTAGCTGATCTTGATACACAAGAACCCCTTACAGTTGATCAGGCATTTCAGCATACAGAATGGGTAAAGGTTGTTCAAACAGAATATGATGCATTGCTAAAAAATAATACTTGGTCCCTAGTTCCTTGTCCTTCAGATAGGTCAATTGTGGGTTGTAAATGGGTATTCAAGCTCAAGAGGAACTCAGATGGATCAGTGGCAAGGTATAAAGCTCGATTAGTTGCTAAGGGCTATCTACAGCAGGCTGGAATTGATTATGGTGAAACTTTCAGTCCGGTTATAAAATCAGTAACTATCAGAGTTATTTTAACTATTGCATTGTCTAGAGGCTGGAGCATTAAACAAGTTGATGTAAATAATGCCTTTTTAAATGGCACATTATCTAAGGAAGTATATATGTAGCAGCCTCCTGGGTTTGAGGTTCAGAACAGTAGCCGACAGCTTGTCTGTAAGTTGCACAAAGCCATATATGGGCTGAAGCAGGCACCGAGAGCTTGGTATGACAAGCTTCATTCTTTTCTTCTTCAACAAGGGTTCATGTCATCAAAATCTAATCCATCTCTTTTCATTAAGAAGGTCTCAGCTCTCACAATCTATGTCTTAGTATATGTTGATGACATTATCATAACTAGAAGCTCAGAAAGAGAAGTCACCAAACTCATTCATGACCTGGACAAAGCATTTTCTCTAAAAGATCTTGGCTCCTTGAATTTTTTTCTTGGTATAGAGGTAACAAGTCTTCCTATTGGGATTTTACTTTCTCAGACCAAGTATATCAAAGATCTACTACAAAAATTTCACATGGCAGATGCAAAACCATTGACTACGCCTATGGTTAGTTCTCTAAAGCTTTCAAATACTGATGGCTCTCCTATAAACAATCCTCAAATGTACAGGAGTGCCGTGGGAGCCCTACAATATGTTACCATTACCAGACCTGAACTTGCCTACTGTGTTAGCAGGTCTCTCAGTTCATGCAGCCCCTTGATACTCACTGGAAAGCTGTGAAAAGAATTTTTAGATACTTGTGTGGGACCTTACACCATGGACTTTTAATGAAACCTTCCTCAGTTCTTCACCTCATAGGGTTTACTGATGCTGATTGGGGTGCTGATCCAGATGATAGATGATCAATCTCTGGATACTGTGTCTTTTTAGGTTCAAATTTAGTTGCATGGAGTTCTAAGAAATAGCACACCGTCTCTCAATCCAGCACGGAGGTAGAATTCAGAAGCTTGGCCCATCTCACAGCTGAAATTACATGGATTCAATCTCTTTTGTCCGAGATTTGTTTTGATCTTCCAACCAAGCCTCATATATGGTGTGACAATCTTTCCACTGTTGCCCTATCAGCTAATCCAGTCCAGCATGCAAGAACAAAGCATTTGGAGTTGGATATCTTCTTTGTCAGAGAGAAAGTATTACAAAAGGTCATTGCTGTCAATCACATACCAGCTTATGATCAAATAGCTGATATTTTCACAAAGCCATTATCTTCCTCCAACTTTCTAAGATTGAGATCTAAGCTCACAGTTCAACCCTCAACAGTGAAAGAGAAGGATCGAAGAGAGCTGCATTTGCAGGGGAATGTTAAGGAGAAAGATCAAAGAGAGCTGCATTTGCAGGGGATTGTTAAGGAATGTGACTAACAGTTATGTTAGTTGAGTTAGTCAGCTATCAAACTAACTCAACTACCATAACTGATAGTTTCTTATCTAGTTAGTTTTCAACTATAGTTTCTGTTAGTAACCGTCTCATTGTATCTCTTTAAATAGTTGTACAAGCTCATCATTTCAATAAGATGATTCTTCCACATTTTATCATATCCTCTGTACCCACATACTTCTCTACTTCTTCTTTCTCTTCTCTTCTCTTCTTATCTTCTTGCTACCTATTTCTTGAAGTCTGTATAATTTCAACAGACCTTATTAGTCTCTAACATTTTGAATGGGTTTTCTTAGTGCCTAACGGGCACGTTATAATAATATATTTTTGGTCATTATAAATTTTATAATTACAGGTTAGGAATTCGAAGTTGGGTTTCGTCAGCGGTGTGGATTTCACCTCTACTATTTGTTAATTATCAAAAACAAAACATTTAACGACGTCTATTTACCCTTTAGTGGCTTTTAAAAATGCAGCTAATTATATTGCCACGTTTATTATAAACGTTGCCTAATTTAATACCGACAATTAGGTGTTTTACATGTAAAATGATGCAGTGTAAAGTGATTGTTAGGAGTTAAATTGCAAGGAAAGTAGCATTTCAGTGTTTGGTAAATAAAGTTTTGCTGATAATATAGTGACAAATTTAAAAAAAATCTTTAAGTATAAAAACAAATTTGATACATTATTATTGATTTAAAATATAATTACTATATTAAAATATAAATAATATAAAGTTATAATTTTAACATGTTAATCAATTATAATATAAAATTTAATACATTATTAATAATTTAAAATTTAATTATTAGCCAACGAGGCCTTGGCTTAGTGGCAAGGAGGAGGCCCTGAGACTTTGAGGTCTCAGGTTCGAGTCTCACCAAGTGTGAGCTTGAGTTAGTCTAATTATTTACTAATTTGTTTAGTTTGTTATAGTTTTTTATTAGTTTACCTAGTTTGAGTAATGTGATTTTCATAGTTATCCATTCATGGAATGTAATATGCTGATTGTGATTGTAACTTTTAAAATTTAATTATTATATTAAAATGTAAATAATATAAAATTATAAGTATTAATATGCTAATTTTTTAAATAATATTAAATAATCAAATATATTTTTAAAAATATTAATAAATAGTTCGATTTCAACATTTACTTTCTACTCTGAGTAAGTTACCAACAGTTACTAACACATAACTACTACTGACTGTCATTGTGCTCAATGCCATAGCGACTGGTTCGTTCCGGTTAGCCAAGGTTGTAGTGGTTTCATCTCATCTATTTGGGTGTCTTGTTTCCTAATCACTGATAATGGAAAAGCAAATGACTATTGTGTCAAAGGATTTTTCTGATCCATGGAATGTTCTGAAGCTAACAGATGAGGAGTCTAAAACTATGAAAATTGAGGAAATTGCAAGTTGATAGATTAATGATCAGGGAAAGTTCTCACTTGTTGGATATCTTCTGACTAACAAACCTTTTAATCATGAAGCTATGTTTTCAACTTTCAAGTAACTATGGAGAATATCGAAGGGAGTTTCCTTTTGAGTGCTAAATGATAATCTGTTTCTCTTCCAATTTCATACTTGTAAGGATCAGGTTACTGTTCTTGAAGGAGCCCCTTGGACTTTCGAACAGTGTGCCTTACTGTTGAATAAATATGATGAGGCCAAACACCCTATAGAGATTCTGATGTATTCTATGCTACTTTGGATGTGTGTCGATGATTTGCCTTTGAGCATGATGCAGAATGTTGCGGAACAAATAGGTGATAGAGTGGGAATCTTTCTATAAGCAGATATTGTTGATAAGGCTAGAAGTTGGGGTAGATACCTGCGACTTAGAGTTGAAAATGATATACAAAAACCTCTACAAAGAGCCATCAGTTTGTTAGACAATGCCTCAACTACTTCACAACTAACCTCACTGCTGGGTAGTCTTTTTCTCTAAACAAGGTACTCGTGCTTCAGCATACAATCCTTCCTCTATTCCACATAGTCAGCTAGAATGCCCTTGACCTCCCTATCATATGAGGATGCCATTGTCACTGGCCTTGAGACTCTACTTATGTTGGATCATCACTATCCATGTGGGATGGCTTAAATATGCTTACTTTGTCATTCCCAATCTTTAGGGACTTATTAGGCTTCAATGCAACCTGGCAAGTGACCTCTTTACTTTACACGCTCTTAGCTAATAGAGTGGTTGTCAGTACCTTGGCTTCGTTATGTGGCCCTTATCTCATCAGAAAACACATTAGCATTGTTATCCATGATGCTTATATAGCTTGCAAAAGGTACAACAAATGCACGAAAGCAATCAAGGAAATCTAAACTAATTATAAATTCATGATTGTCAGATGAGATTACTTTGATGGATTCTTTACCCTTCCAGTTACCCAATAACAGCTCTACATCATGTGCTACTCCAGTCATTGGAATTAGGTTTGAATTATCTTGATGGTTTTTATTCCTTTCTTTATGGTTAGGACAAGCTTCTTGATTGTGCCTTCAGGCAAAAGAATATTTGAAGCACTCGTATCAACCAACCTGTGATTAGTTTGCCTGCAACCACTGTGTCTATGTACATTAGTCCCTTCTCTATCCCCTGAACCTGAATTGATGTAGGCTTAATCGAATCAAGCTCCAATGTCTCTTGCTTTAGCTCATCATCCTGCTTTATTATTGATGACAACTTGCTTCTTTTCGGGCAGTCACGTACCTTGTGGTGCATCTCACATAAGAAACATTTTGGTGGCTCATAGTCATTCTTGGAACCCTTCCTGTTGGACTCTTTGGACTTCCACCCTGATAGCTTTCCATTGCCATACTTGGATTGTTGACTCTTGTCTCCCCCTCTGTTGCCCCTTCCATTGGGTTTTGAAGACTCAGACTAGTCTTGTTTTCCCTTGAAATCTACCAATGACTGTGCAATGGTCATGGCCTCGGTTAAATCCTAAACACCTTTCTATCTCAACTACTGTCGTGCCCATGGCTTCAAACCATCTATGAAGTAGAACATACCCTTGCTATCCCTAAGGTCAAAAATTTGCAGCATGATCTATGAAACCTCTTTAACATACTCCCATACCTTGCCCTTTTGACTAAGCCGATGCAACCTACGCCACACCACATCCTCAGCATACACGGGATAGAACTACTTATTGAATTCTTTATTGAATTCATCCCAAGTCTTGATCTCACCACTTCTATACCTGCGTCTCCACCAAAGTAGTGCAATATCAACTAAATACAATGCGGAAGTGTTTACCTTGGTTCTCATCGGAAATACCAATCTCATGGAAATATTATTCCATGTCCCAAAGAAAGTTGTTAACATCCTTCGCACACCTGGTTTGTGAAATCCCTAAATTCATGTAAAGTCCTCATATTTGTAATGTATTATGAGCTGAAAAGATTTAAGTAAATATGAGAATTATGATGTATGAATGATGAATGGAACATAAGAAGAAATAAGGGAATTGAAAGTTAATTAGTCAAAGAAATTAATGTTGATAGCAGGAAAACAATTAAAGTATCAGAAAAGAATCAAAATCAGATTTTTAATTGGTAATTAAAATACATGTGGCATATGAATGGAAGAAGACCAATTAAGGGAATGGTTAAAGGGTCAAAGAAGCATGGCTGAGATGATTATGGGATAAAGCATGCAATTAATGCAAAACTGCATAGTCATCATCTCTTCCCTCCATCACCCAATGGCAGCCCCTTTCCCAGCCCCTCTCGTTTCCTCTCCAAACTTCCAAGTTTCCATTCCAAGCACCTTGACAAAATACCTCATTTCTCCATCGATTCAATTAGTTAGTTGAACGAAAATCGATCCTTGGCACTAGACTAAGCTATATCCGAAGTTTGGTAGATTGAATCCAAGTATTGGAGGAGATCTCAAAGTCTGAAATTTTGGTGACTAGCAAAGGTAAAAGAAGAAGATGATTCTTTCAATTATGTTTATGGTATGGAGTTGTACTGAGTTGGTATGATATGTGTATGGTGATTGTTTAAAGGTTTGATTTGTGATGATGTAACAGCTTTGAAGAAGTGAAGGAAAGGAATTGGAGTCACCAAGTGATTTCGTGCTCTCGAAGTAATCGTGGTAAGGAATTTATGTAACGGACGTAGGGTGCCTATGTCCACATGTTTTTAAGTGTTTTGGAGAGAAGTACCAGTTGATTTTACGCAGGAAAAGTTACCTTTCAGGTTTTTCTCCTAGTACCAATTAGGCTAGGAGCAGTCGACTGCCTAGAGACAACCAAAGCGTAATTTTTCGAAAATTGAGACAAACCAGTCGACTGCTTCAAACCAGTCAACTGCTATATGGGACAGTCAACTGCTATTTGCAAAAATGTATTATGTTTCAAAACCAGCCGACTGCCTATAAGATCAGTAGATTGCTATGTTTCCAAAAGCATTCTGTTTCGAAAACAGTCGACTGCTATATGACCAGTCGACTGCCCTATGTGTTTTTAGAAATTAAAAATATCGAAATTTTAAATGAAATTAATTTCAATAAATGGAAATATGAGGCAGCAGCCGACTGCCCTACAAGGCCAGTCGACTGCCCTGTTTGAAAAGAGATTTCAAAGCCTATTTCAAGAAAGTATGAAGGTCATGGCAAATAGCTATATGGCCAATGTTTTGAGACTATTAAGTACTTAATGATTATGCACTTCTGTATATGTTCATGGCTGAGGAGCTCTAGTCCTGCCCTTAGTGCTACAGATGTCACCTGACTAGTGTTCACTGTAGCCACCGACGTTTGGCCAAATTGTCTCTGTTATGTATATATTGGCTAGGGGAGGATTCCTGGCTCCTACGGGAGTACGCCACAAGATTCAGTGCATAATTCTGTTAATATGTAAATAGTCTCTCTGTTATATGATGTATGTTTTGATGAAAGAATATGATGTATGTTTTGAAGTAAGTTTACGAAGTATGATGTTTTAAAGAAAGTATATAATGTATGCTATTTTAAAGAAGCATATAAAGTATGTTTACCTATACCATTTGAAAGAAATATGCATGGTTGCAAACTATATATGCAAAAAGTACATGATGCACGCTTTATAATGATTTACATGACATTATAGAGCCAAGCAAAAAACTGCATATAGAGGCATAGTACGCTCTTTTACATATTTTTCTTGCTAAGCGTAAACTCACCCTTTTACGAACATTTTTCATACAGACTATCTGAAGTGATCCCTCGCTCTCAATAAAGAAGAGCCTATTAGTGGATCTTTAAAGTTTACCTTCGAGAGACGCCTTCCAGTAAAGTATTGAAGGTATACTTATGTACTTATGTAAGGTAAATTGTTATTCAGTTATGGTACAGTACAAGTAACATTTATGTATATAAGATGTCGATGATTTAAGTTAGGAATGATGTGTAAGATCTGTGGAATGGAATGAGAGATATATATATGGCATTAGTCTGTTTTATTGGAAATGAATTATTCATATTTAGCTATTACACATTAAGCTTAAGAAAAAGAAGAATGAATGACAATGATGAACTAAATCAAATCAAGTCGTATAAGATAATAAGAAAATAAAGTTAGATGGTAAGATGTAGTGACGGAGAAGTCATAGATTGGTATCAGAGCTTATTCGATTAGTGTTCATCATGTCAATAAGCTAGAGATAGAGTATATCCCCAATGTACTGTACTTGTCTGAATACATATGCATAATATAACTTTTTGTAGTTATATTAAAGAGCTTAAATTGTGATTATATTGACAGAATGAGCTCACGTAGAAGAGGTATTAGTAGAGGAAGAGGACGAGGTCATGAAAAACAGCCCCCAGTACAGTCTCCTCCTTCATCTCCACCGCATAGCCCGAACACTAGGCTAGCGAAAATAGAGAAACATATGGAGAATATGGCCACTATGTTCACACAATTTATGTCTAACTTTCCGAATGTGGCCACAAGTACCCCCGCAGCTACACCTGTTGTTCCTCCTACAAAGTTACCCACCAGTCCCAGCTACTGAAAGGCGAGATCCCAAAGCATATTGTAGTGTGACGCTGATCAAGGAATTCAAGAAGTTGGATGCGCCCAAGTTTAAGGGGGAAAGAGATCTATTGGCCGTAGAGAATTGGATGAAGGCGGTCATGAAATCTTTTGAATATATGACCTGCTCCGAAAGAGAGAAGGTGGGCTTAGCTGCGTATCTATTGATAGATGATGCCGAGTATTGGTGGCAGGCCACTCGGACCGTATTAGAGGCCCGATGTAACATCCCGTTACCACATTTTTCACTTATTTCTATACAACTTTACCGGTTGGGCTATCTGCGATGCCATTAACATTCAACCGTGACAGTAATAAATGATAAACATTTATTTAACGAATACGGAATATGAAAATTCTTTTCTTATTTCCTTACATCTGACATCCCCTATTGGCTTTATCTCAATAAAGTAGTACTGTATACCTATGTCCGAAATGTAAAGGAGAAGAGACTGTACCTGTCATGTTAAGCATCCTTTGCCCCAGAGCTTTATATGTAGCTCTATCCATTTGGGAGCTAATTCTCTAACTCCTTGTCTTTTATCTGTGGAGTTAAAACAAAGGGGTGAGCGAACCACGCGCTCAATAAAGGAAATGTATGCTGCTTTAATTAAAGCCAAACTATATACCACAATTTATTTATTTTTCCTTACAATCACACTGAGTAGGAAAACAGTGGATATAGTAAACCACCTCTCAATACACCATTCAGAATCACATGATAACTAGTTTACTTTAAAATGTAGTAAACAGTAAATAGGATTTCGCAAATCCCCTCAGTAAATAGAAATCAATAATTTGAGACTAGGCAACAAATAAATCATGCTCTCATTGTTCCCACAGGAACACAAGTCGTCCGCTTTTGGAGTGCACCCGTAGGCCAACGCCCCTTACGGCTATCTCAACTAGATCTATGACCATAATCTATATGTGGTCCTCGGGTCCACTTGCCAAGTGACCTCTAGACCGCTGATGACTTGGCGGGTCCATCAGCCTTGTGACGCCTCGAGGTGCGCCCGTAGGTCCATCGACCCGAGCCACCGCCTCAAGTGGGTCACGCAACTACATGAATGATAATGCATGAACTCAGGGCCTAAAGTCTCAAAATCACTTTTATATCTCATGAAAAGCCTTTATGAAAATTATCTCTCCTTTATTATTATTTTCTCAAAATGATTTGATTCCCAAAAAGGTTTAGGTTTTCTGTTTACAAACACCTTGAAAACAGTCCGAAAACTCAATATCTAAAACCTGCTCGCCCATGTCAACTCGCCCATTGTGGCTCGCTCATGGCAGCTCGCCCAGTGCGGTGAACTTATGTTCGCCTGCCACCCTTTTTAAAACAAAACACTGGCTCACTCATAATGGCTCACCAGACAACCAGTTCTCCCATTATGGCAATTCCCATGGTCAATTCACCCAACTATGGCATTTCCATGGTCAACTCATCCGAAGGAATTTATATTTTATTTTTTCAAAATATTAAAAATAGCTAATTTATCGTTGAGAAAATGTAAATAGAAACCTGTTCGCCATGGTCAGCTCGCCCATGGTCAACTGGAAAGGGGTGAGCAAGTATTCGCCCGCCACTCCTTACTTTTAAAACATTAAGTAAAACTGGCTCGCCCTCATGAGCTCGCCCATCATTTTCTCAACAAAAAGGGATCGCCCGCCCAAAGGCATTTACAAAAGGGTTCGCCCATCTGTGGCTTGCCCGGATTCTATTTAAAACAAGGTCACTCGCCCAACTTTCATAAAGAGCTCGCCCGTCTAAAGTAACATAACAGGTTTGGCTCGCCCGCCAATACTAGTTCGCCCAAATATCATAAGGCCGGCTTTGTAGTTCGCCCAAAATCAAAACATTTTAACAAATAATGCATGTCGTAAAACAAAACATTTATCAATATTTTCATAATATTTACTCCACAGGACATGCATTCACTTCACACACATCTCCCTTACCTGGTTCAACGAAGCCTTGCTTCCTGCTCGCCTTCCAAATCGCATTCACCGAGTTCATAATTCCCGGTTGCAAAATAATTTATAAATTCTATCAATATTTCTTTTTCAACTATTTCCAACACTTTGGTGAGACTTAATATTCGACTAGCTTGCCCAAAAGTATTCTTACTAGCTCGCCCAACCGAGCTCGCCATTCATCAAATGGCTTACACGTGGTAGGTCGCCCGCCATTCAACTTGCCAGATTAGCATACATAAGGGAGCTCGCCAACAAATCTTTTCGCCAAGTTGGCTAACAGAAGGGAGCTCGTCTATGACCTAGCTAACTTGTGGCGGCCTTGCCACATGCCACTCCACGTGATTTAGTTCGCCCTTAATTGTGAGCTCGCCTAACACGTCTTTCTATTCAGAAATGGGCTCGCCCGTGAACTAGCCTTGGGCGACCTTGCCCATTTGGACAAGTACTTTCAACATGACGAGTTCATATTTCCTACTCGCCTCACTGGCGATTACTAACTTTCAACATAGGCGATCACCATAATCGCCATTCTCATCACTTTTACACCATTTCCATTACTTATTCATTCTTGATTATTTTCCAGACTATACATTGTTCTAGTTTCTGGTATATTCTCGCAAGAATTAACTAAAACAATGTTCATTACTTTGTAAATCATCAAACTGTATCCTCAAATACCAAAATAAATAACGTAGAATGTGAAAACTCACCTTAACCAACTGCCCTTCCAGAACAGATTGCTTTCTGTCTCATGTTGGCCTCCTTTTACTTATTCCTTCAGCTCATCAAACGATGGAGGAGAGGTTTTATAAGCAGGTTTACTTGTTTAGCCAACTGAAGAGTGAAGCTCAATAAATCAAGCATGGCAGGAATAGAAGGAATAACATAAACTTGCAGTTGCATAGTTTTCGGGAGGAAGATGAAGTTTGCTAAGCGGTCTTCCTCAATTGTTTCTCCTTATATAGCCATGCTATCCAATCAGAACCCATCACTTGGCCTTATCCCATTTTCTTTCATTTATTTCACGTCTTTCATGCATTTAATGCATGAAGAAAAACTGAAGCTTAAGCTGGCGTGAAAGTCTCCCTTCCACACGCCTTTTTCTGCTTCTATTGACTTTGTTTTATTTCTCAACCAATAAGGATAAGTTACTTACTGACTTTAACATCTTCTCCATTAATTGTCTTCAATCGTATGACTTACAAAGTCAATTTTGGCTACCAAATGGTTTGAATCTATTTTTATTTTGTTTATAAGTGTCATTCCAGTTCGCCCCTGCATCAAGAGGCCTCAGCTTCTATTCACCAATCTTTGAACTCGCCACTTTATCTTGATGCCAACTTAAGATTTGGTAATTACGAGAAATTTACTTTTGGCGATCACGGCTATTGGTACATTGTTGGCGATCACAGTTTACAGCTCTACTCACACACTTGCTATCATATAACTCACTCAATTAATATGGGCGATCACAAGTCCTCGCCCCATTCGGGTGATCACCAGCTATGGCTCAACTCGCCAACCTTGCTCTGATTCATGCCACACGTTGGCGAACTCATCTATTCTCCAGTATGGCCTTTAGAAACTAGTCATCCTCCATTGGCGATCAACCTTATTCGCCCGTTGACGAGCTCTTCCATTTTAATACTCGCCCATCGAGTATTTCACATAAATTGCTCCGTTCATATCTCAAATAAAGGAGCTTTTCCACCCAAGTGGAAATCAATATTCGTTATTCATTAAATTTCCATTTTCAATTTTATGAAATTAGAGTCTACAGTAATGTAGAATCGGATCTTACACCCGATATGATGAGGTTACGTGGGATCGATTTGTAGAGGCCTTTAATGAACAGTATATCCCACGCACTGATCAGAATAGGTTGAAGATAGAGTTTTAAAGTTTGACTCAATGGATGATGACGGTAAATCAATATGAATTGAAGTTCATTACCTTGAGTAGATTTGATTCAGAGGTCCTAAGGAATGAAGGACATAAGATCTACCGGTTCATAGAGGGATTGAAGTCCTCTATCAGATCCAAGTTGTTCCGATGGATATTACCACTTATGGAGAGGCAGTCCGTAAGGCTCAGTTGTGTGAGCAGGACTATGACCTTCATCACGCTGACTTCCGAGCTAAGGGTAAAGGCAAAGAGCCGATGAAGTGAAAGTCGGATGAGAAAGCTCCGAGTGATAGGTATCCATATAGAAAAAGTAAACGATCTGAAGGAATTTTGATAGGTAAGTAAAGTATAAGGAGATGAATTCTAATTTAATTAAATGTTTTTATGGAAATATATTGAAATTGGAGTTATGATGATGATGATACAGGAACTCCTAGACCAACCAGGATTAAGATAAGTGATGAGAGATCCAGATATCCAGCAGGTAGTACCGTTAGCTCTCCGAAGAGTACGATGCAAAGATGTGAGCAATGCGGGAAGTTTCATGGATCACAGCCATGTCGCTTAGCCAGTGGTGCTTGTTTTTGATGTGGTGAACAGGGACACATGATCAAAGATTATCCCAAGAGGAATTTGAGGACATCTGAGGAATCAGAAAAGACCCCTCAACCACAGCCTAAGGCCATTACTACATAAAAGGGAAAGAAAGCAGTAACCCAAGGACGAGTGTTTGCCATCGATGAGGAGTCTGCAGATGCCTCGTCCAAAGTGATTAAAGGTAAGATTTACCTGTTTTATATGAGTGTTATTGCATTATTTGATCCAGGCTCTACGCATTCATTTGTTTCACCTATGATTGCTATGAAAGTGCCTGTTAAGCCTGAGCCTTTAGGACACTTATTGCAAATAAGCACACCATTTAAGGAATCTCAAATGACGAAATTAGTATATCGTAATTGTAAGCTATGGGTAAGAGAAAGAGAATCAATAGCTGACCTAATCCTACTAAATATGTATGGATTTGATATTATTTTGGGTATGGATTGGTTAGCTAAGAATTTTGTGATCTTAGATTGCTATGCTAAAGATGTGATCTTCTCTTCACCCGTTAGCTATGTTGTAAATTTTGCAAGTGATTAATTTTAAAATATGTTTATTACTTGATTTGTTTACAAATGAAAGTAATGAGATGTATGGTTATGTGAAGGATTTATTACTTATGTGGAGGACGTTGACAGGAAACGTCTCGGACTTCATGAAACTCCTGTAGTTAAGGATTTTTCAGAAGTGTTCCCGGATGATCTTTCAGGACTTCCTCCAGATAGGGAAGTAGAGTTCACGATCGATTTGGTGCCAGCGACTGAGCCCATTTCGAGATCTCCCTATCTGATGGCCTTAGTGGAATTAGAGGAACTCAAGAAGCAGCTTCAGGAGTTACTAGAAAAGGGATTCATACAGCCCAGCATATCCCCTTGGGGTGCTCCTGTGCTTTTTGTCTAGAAGAAAGACGGTACTATGAGGTTGTGTATAGACTACAGAGGGTTGAACAAAGTAACGATCAAGAACAAGTATCCTCTTCCCAGGATTGATGACCTTTTTGATCAGCTTAAGGGTGCACAAGTCTTTTCCAAGATAGACTTGAGGTCGGGATATCATCAGTTGAAGATTCGGAGTGAAGATATCCCTAAGACTGCATTCAGGACACGGTATGGCCACTATGAGTTTCTGGTGATGCCGTTTGGATTAACTAATGCATCCGCGGCTTTTATGAACCTGATGAATGATGTGTTCAAACAGTAATTGGACCAGTTTGTCATTATCTTTATCGATGACATTTTGGTGTACTTGAGGTCCTAGGAAGAGCATGAGCAGCAATTGAGGATAGTTCTGCTAAACCTTCGAGATTGAGGATTGTATGCCAAGCTAAGTAAGTGTGATTTCTGGCTAGATCATATCTCCTTTTTAGGTTATGTTATCAGTAAAGATGGAGTTTCGGTTGATCCATCAAAGATTGAAGCAGTGGTTCAATGGGAAAGACCGAAAATGGTGACGGAGATTAGGAGTTTCTTGGGTCTAGCTGGTTACTATAGAAGATTTATGGAGGGTTTCTCAAAGTTAGCTGCTCCATTGACGTGCTTAACGCGCAAAGAGGTGAAGTATGAGTGGAATGAGGCCTGTGAGTGTAACTTCCAAGAGTTGAAGCGCAGGCTGACGACAGCACCTATTCTCACCATTCCTAGTGGTGCAGGAGGATTTTCGGTGTATAGTGATGCCTCAGGGCAAGGTTTGGGATGCGAACTAATGCAGCATGGTAAGGTAGTTGCATATGGTTCTCGATAACTAAAGGACTATGAGAAGAACTACCCTACTCATGACTTGGAATTAGCCGCAATAGTGTTTGCTCTGAAAATTTGAAGGCATTACTTGTATGGTGAGAGATTTTAGATTTTTACAGATCATAAAAGTCTGAAATACTTGTTCTCTCAAAGAGAATTGAACAAGAGACAAAGAAGATGGCTGGAGCTTTTGAAGGACTATGATTATGAGATCTTGTACCACCTGGGGAAAGCCAATGTGGTGGCGGATACTCTGAGCCGGAAGCACGTAGGAATGGTAGCTTATATGATGGTAAAAGAGTATGAACTGATTGTGCAGTTTGCAAGCCTCAACCTCAATGTTATGCTTTATGAGCAATTTAGAATGATGGCTAGTTTGAGGAGCCACAGTTGATGTACAGAATTCGGATTGCTCAAAAGGAAGATGATCAATGTATTGAGGCTATGAGTCAGCTTCAATCAGGTATAACCTCAGAGTTCAATATGAGTAGTGATGGAATCTTGAGGTTTAATAACCGTATATGTGTTCCTGATGATGATGAGTTAAGAAAGTTGATTTTGACAGAAGCACATGCCACTAAGTACACGTTGCATCCAGGAAATACGAAGATGTATCACAATCTTTGCAAGGTGTATTGGTGGATTGGCATGAAGAGAGACATAGCTGAGTTTGTAGTGAAATGTCTCACATGTCAACAAGTTAAGGTAGAGCACCAAAGACCAGCAGGTTTGTTGCATCCTCTACCTATACTTATGTGGAAATGAGAGCACGTTACGATGGATTTTGTTATGGGATTGCCCCGGACCAAGAGGAATCATGATGGTATTTGGGTAATCGTGGATAGGTTAACAAAGTCAGGTCACTTCCTACCTATAAAGTCTACAGACACACTTAGTGCTTTGGCAGACTTGTATGTAAGAGAAATAGTAAGACTACACGGTGTTCCAGTGAGCATCACATCCGATAGAGATTCCAGGTTTACCTCTCACTTTTGGGAGCATTTTCAAGAATCTATTGGGTCTAAGTTGAATTTTAGCATGGCTTTCCATCCGCAGACTGATGGATAGGCTGAGTGCATGATTCAGTAGCTCGAGGATATGTTGAGAGCTTGTGCTATGAATTTTAAAGGCTCCTGGGATGACCATCTGCCATTGGCTGAGTTTGCTTACAATAATAGTTATCATACAAGTATCGGGATGGCACCATATGAAGCTTTGTATGGTAGAAGGTGTCAATCTCAGATTGGGTGGGAAGAAGTGGGCGAGCAAAAGTTATTAGCTCCTGATTTAGTCGAGCAAGCTTCTGAAGATGTTAAGTTGAATTGTCAAAGGCTTAAGACAACCTAAAGTCGATAAAAGAGTTACGCGGATGCTCGACGAAGACCCCTTGAGTTTATGGTTGGAGATTTTGTGTTTTTGAAAGTTTCTCCATCTAAAGGGATCATGAGATTTGGCCGACGAGGTAAGCTGAGTCCTTGCTACATCGGTCCATTTGAAGTCTTAGATCGAGTTGGAGATGTCGCCTATAAGTTGGCATTACCTCCGGAGCTATCGAGAGTGCATAATGTGTTTCATGCATCGATGCTTCAGAAGTATAATCCGGATCCGTCCCATGTCATAGAGTATGAGCCCTTGGAGATAAGGGAAGATATGAGTTATGTAGAGAAATCGATTCGGATTTTGGACAGAAAAGAGAAAGTTTTGAGGTCTAAAACGATCCCATTAGTGAAAGTTCTTTGGCAATACCATACAAGGGAAGAAGCTACATGTGAGCTCGAGAGCTTGATGAAAGAAAAATATCCAGAGTTGTTTGCTTAAAAAACCGATTCAAATTTGGAGGACCAAAATTTTCAAGGTGGGGAGAATGTGAAATCCCCAAATTCATGTAAAGTCCTCATATTTGTAATGTATTATGAGTTGAAAAGATTTAAGTAAATATGAGAATTATGATGTATGAATGATGTATGGAACATGAGAAGAAATAAGGGAATTGAAAGTTAATTAGTCAAAGAAATTAATGTTGATATCAAGAAAATAATTAGAGTATCAGAAAAGAATCAAAATCAGATTTTTAATTGGTAATTAAAATACATGTGCCTATGAATGGAAGAAGACCAATTAAGGGAATGGTCAAAGGGTCAAAGAAGCATGGCTGAGATGATTATGGGATAAAGCATGCAATTATTGCAAAATTGCATAGTCATCATCTCTTCCCTCCATCACCTAATGGCAGCCCCTTTCCCAGCCCCTCTCGTTTCCTCTCCAAACTTCCAAGTTTCCATTCCAAGCACCTTGACAAACTACCTCATTTCTCAATCAATTCAATTAGTTAGTTGAACAAAAATCGATCCTTAGCACTAGACTAAGCTATATCTGAAGTTTGGTAGATTGAATCCAAGTATTGGAGGAGATCTCAAAGTCTGAAATTTTGGTGACTAGCAAAGGTAAGAGAAGAAGATGATTCTTTCAATTATGTTTATGGTATGGAGTTGTACTGAGTTGGTATGATATGTGTATGGTGATTGTTTAAAGGTTTGATTTGTGATGATGTTATAGCTTTGAAGAAGTGAAGGAAAGGAATTGTAGTCACCAAGTGATTTCGTGTTCTTGAAGTAATCGAGGTAAGGAATTTATGTAACGGACGTAGGGTGGCTATGTCCACATGTTTTTAAGTGTTTTGGAGAGAAGTACCAGTTGATTTTATGCAGGAAAAGTTAACTCTCGGGTTTTACTCCTAGTACCAATTAGGCTAGGAGCAGCCGATTTCCTTAAGTAGCAGCCGACTGCCTAGAGACAACCAAAGCGTAATTTTTTGAAAATTGAGGCAAACCAGTCGACTGCTATGTAAGCCAATCGACTGCTATTTTTCCAGTATGCATTCTGTTTCAAACCAGTCGACTGCTATATGGGACAATCGACTGCTATTTGCTAAAAAGCATTCTGTTTTAAGACCAGTCGACTGCTATGTTTCCAGAAGCATTCTGTTTCGAAAACAGTCGACTGCTATATGACCAGTTGACTACCTTTTTCTCGAAATGCATTCTGTTTGAAAACCAGTCGACTGCTATATGAACCAGTCAACTGCCCCATGTGTTTTCAGAAATAAAAAATATCTAAATTTTAAATGAAATTAATTTCGATAAATGAAAATATGAGGTAGCAGCCGACTACCCTACAATGCCAGTCAACTGCCCTGTTTGAAAAGAGATTTCAAAGCCTATTTCAAGAAAGTATGAAGGTAATGGCAAATAGCTATATGGCCAATGTTTTGAGACTATGAAGTACTTAATGACTATGCACTTCTGTATATGTTCATGGCTGAGGAGCTCTAGTCCAACCCTCAGTGCTACAGATATCACCTGACTAGTGTTCACTGTAGCCACCGACGTTTGGCCAAATTGTCTCTGTTATGTATATATTGGCTAGGGGAGGATTCATGGCTCCTACGGGAGTACGCCACATGATTCAGTGCATAATTCTATTAATATGTAAATAGTCTCTCTGTTATATGATGTATGTTTTGATGAAAGAATATGATGTATGTTTTGAAGTAAGTTTATGAAGTATGATGTTTTAAAGAAAGTATATAATGTATGCTATTTTAAAGAAGCATATAAAGCATGTTTGCCTATACCATTTGAAAGAAATATGCATGGTTGCAAACTATATGAAAGAAGTACATGATGCACGCTTTATAATGATTTACATAGCATTATAGAGCCAAGCAGAAAACTGCATATAAAGGCATAGTACGCTCTTTTACATATTTTTCTTACTGAGCGTAAACTCACCTTTTACGAACATTTCCCATACAGACTATCAGAAGTAATCCCTCGCTCTTGATAGAGAAGAGCCTATTAGTGGATCTTTAAAGTTTACCTTCGAGAGATGCCTCCCAGTAAAGTATTGAAGGTATACTTATGTACTTATGTAAGGTAAATTGTTATTCAGCTATGGTACAGTACAAGTAACATTTATTTATATAAGATGTCGGGGATTTAAGTTAGGAATAATGTGTAAGATCCTGTAAAATGGAATGAGATATATATATGTCATTAGTCTGTTTTATTGGAAATGAATTATTCATATTTAGCTATTAGACATTAAGCTTAAGAAAAAGAAGAATGAATGACATTGATGAACTAAATCAAATCAAGTCGTATAAGATAATAAGAAAACAAAAGTTAGATGGTAAGATGTAGTGACGGGGACGTCACATGGTTCCCTTGAATTCCTTTGGCTTTGGAACTTCAACACGATGCTTACGAACTGTAGCAGCTAGCATGCCACTCACAATGGTTGTCTTGCAGGATGTGAGCAACCCCTTGAGCTCTTCCATCTCCTTACACATAGCTTTAATGACAGCTTCCAATGCCTCATTTTTTTGGGTCATCATGTCCAATGCCTCATGGAGAGCGTTTTATACCTCTCCCTTGAGATCCTCCTTCAAGGAGCCGATCTCCTCTACGCGCACATTAGTCTCATTACACTTATCCTTCATTTCTCCCATAACAATCTCAACCTTGACTAGCTGAGCCTTCATCGACGTTATAATATCACTTAAGTTGGCCTTCGTAGCACATCCCCTTGTCTCATGGACCTCTTAGGCCTTTGCTTGGTTGTCAAATTGAGATGCTATCACTATTTTGGTAGTGCTTTGAACAAATTTGGTTTAGATACCACCTATCAGGGGTTGCAATCTTTAGTTGAGAACTGTGTGGCCTTTGGCTTGAAGCTTGCATCCTTGGAAGCTTAAGCCAGCCTACTTTCACTATCAAGCGCACATGTTTAGAACACACAAAAAACACTCAACCAGTAAAGATACTAAAGTACAATAGAAAACAAGAGAAAGATATAGATAAAACTTGTAAGTTCTGTATTATTGAAAACTTTGATGAGAACTAGTTACAACTGAGGTAGGTTTACCCCTATTTTTAGTGAAGTTCCCTTACATGGCTAGACTTTTCCAAGCATATGTGCAAGAATTTGAATTACATAGGAGCTCTATCTAGAACATTTTAAACCCCTAAATATAGTCAAATCTTAGAGACTCCAGAGTCTTGGCTGCCAAGTACTTTAACTAGGTCCAGGAACTCTATCAACAATAAGCAGTCTTATATGTTTGTCTATATGGTATATCTCTTACGCCCCTCTTCTAGTGCTCCAATCATAAGCGCAGGTAGTCCATGTAGTCACTTGATAGAGTAGAAAAAAAAATGAAAAGATGGAAAATTAGAAGGAGAGAAAAGTAAAAAAGATAAAAACAATTATATTATTTCTTTTTATCGATTTACTTGCTAAAAAAGATGAAAATGGAGGAGGAAAGTGTGTTTTCTTTATTTCTATTGCTCGGTAAAAATGGAAAGTAAAAAATAAAAAATAAGGTTTTAGGAGTAATTTAGTATTTTAACTTAATTTATTCACAGAGATCATTTTTTTCCTTTTCTTTTTTTCTATTTTTTATTGTATCAAGCATTTTCAAAACCCATTTCCCTTTCATTTTTCCATAATTTTCATTCTTTTGTTTTTGAATTGTACAAAGCATGATCTAAAATAGAAAGTTAAAATATACATATAGTTTTCAAATTAAATATTTAATTTAACGAGAAATATTATTTTAGAGTGAAATTTGAATTTTTTTTTTCAACAAACAAAAAATTAGCCAATTTCCAAAAAGCAAGTGTGGCAACAAAAGACAAAGAAAGTAAAGTTGCTGGAAAATAGGTAGCGGCAAGCATAAACCCCTTTGAAACTCTTGTAAAAACTGTCCGTGTGGGACCACGGAAATTTAATATTGATATAACACCTAAACCAATAATCTGTCTCCAATACAGTCGCTCAAGACTATAACAAAATAGCAAAAACCGGTCGATGCCAGTTGAGAAACCGAGCGACTCTTGGCCACTCTCGCTATTCCTAGACAACACAGGTATCTCTGTATATAACTGCTTTTTCTTCATCCTTTCACTCCGGTTTCTCTTCATCTTCGTAATTCTTTTTTTTTTTCTCTTAATACTTGACTCGTTAAAATTACGCGGTTTTTCCAAAATGATCTTGTTATATAATCCAGTATTCATGGCATTTCCCCCAATACAACCAAAGATTAAATCTCAATCTGTTTTAGTTCTAGTAGCGAATTTGAGCTTCAAGTCGACGACATGGCACAGGGCAATATCTGGAAGAAGGCTTTGAAACCAAAAATGAAGAGTTTAAAAGTGAGGGTCGAACGAATAAAAGCAGATATGGGAAAGATAAGGGAAGATCAAAGGTGCATAAGAGAGAAGCAAAGAAGTATAGAAGAAAAGTTTGAAGAGATTAAGCGCCAATGCGATCAACTCAGAGAGGAAACTCAGCTGATTATGAAGCAATCAACTTGCAACCAGATTCGGCTGATTCAAATGCTCAATATCTTACGAGCTCAACAAGACGGTAACTTCGATAAAGCTGCTACCCTCGCTCGCTTCCTTAGGTTCACTTCCCAGCAGCAAGCATTGACTCCATTGTTTCATCCAAGGAGGAGCCAATCTCCTTATCTAGTCATTACCTCCAAGAACAATAGTATTTGATCTTCTTGGGATATGAAGAGATGAGCTTGTTGCATTGTTGATTTTATTTTCTTCTTGGTTGTGTTGAAGTTTGTTTGAGCTCTTATTGTTTTTGTCTTTCCCTTAAATTTGCAGTGATCGATTGTGCTGCAAATTGAAATTAAGGTAATGCAAGCTCAGAGGCTTCTGTAATATTACAATCTGTTTTTCTTCAAAATTTCTCACTTTTCTGCAACAGAAGAAATGGTTGTTTTAAATCCAAAAAAAAAAAATTGTTTAATAGAAATTAAAGCATAATTCAAGACCAGTTTCACAACAATATATGCAGTGTTGTCGCAAAATAGTCTCTACCACGTCTTATACATCTGTGACAGAATTTAGTATAGGAAATCTTTCCATCACAGATTAGACACTTTTCTGGTAATTTCCTTTAATTAATGTTGAAAAATATTTTGACGAGACATTCACTGTAAGACCTGATTCTAAACTACTGTAGAGTCTAATTTCATAAATTAATAATGGAAATTAAATAAATAATGAATATTGATTTTCACTTGGATGAAAAGTTCCTTAACTTGAGTTGCGAAAGAAGCAATTTCGGTGAAATATTCGATGGGCGAGTACTATAGTGGACAGCTCGCCAATGGGCGAGCAAGATGAAAATCGCCAATTATGATGGCGAGGGCGAATAGGGAGTTCACCCAAATAGGGCGAGGGCGAGTAGGTGAGTTCGCCCAAATGCTGCCAAGGCTCCTAATCGCCCATACAGATTGAGGAAATTAAAATGTTAAATAAGAGTGAAAATTTGTGGGAAATCATAGCAATGTGGCGAGTAGAACAATACAAGTTTATCGCCAACAATATGACAATTTTCGTCATATATGTAATAGCCAAGAAAAGGAAATTATCTTGTAATTTCCAGATGAGTTGGCAAATTGAAATATCTTTGGTGAACTCAAATTGTGCTAGCGAGCTGATATCTCACAATAAGGAGGCGAACGGGAATTAGCACAGACAAAATGAAAATAGATTCAAACAATTGGCAGCCAAAATTGACTTATAAGTCACACGGTTGAAGAGAATTAATGGAGAAGATGTTGAAGTCAGTAAGGAACTTATCCTTATTGGTTGAGGAACAAAAACAAAGTCAATAGCAGAAGAAAAGGCGTGTGGAAGGGAGACTTTCACGCCATTGTAAGTGCAGTTTTTCTTCATGCATTAAATGCATGAAAGACGTGAAATAAATGAAGGAAAAAGGGATAAGGCCAAGTGATGAGTTCTGATTGGATAGCATGGCTATAAAAGAAAAAACAATTGAGGATAACAGAGTTAGCCAACTCCAGCTTCTTCACGAAAGCCATTCTACTGCAAGTTATGCTCTGTTTCTTCCATTTCTCTGCCATGTTTGATCTACTAAACTCCAACCTTAAGTTGGCTAAACACCTAAACCTGCTTGCAAAACCATTCCTCCATCGTTGATGAGTTAAAGGAATAAGCAAAGTGAGGCTAACAGGAGACAGGAAGTATTTTATTTTGGAAGTGCAGTTGAGTAAGGTGAGATTTAATGGTTCTTGAGATTTAATGATATATTTCTATGATTTCAAGTATGAGAAGCAGGAGTATAATCTTGCTTTTGATTTATTCTTGATAGATCATAGAAATAGAAAAAATTCATATTTTGAATTAGATGAAGTATAAAATGAAACTGGGTTGATATTGTAGTAGAATGATGGGAAAATACTGGAAAAGTGATGAGTATGGCGACAATGGTGATAGCCCATGTTGAGTGTTAGTAATCGCCAATGTGGCGAGTAAGAAAATAAAGAACTCGCCAAAGTCGTTGTCAAGTGGGCGAGGTCGCCCAACGCTAGTTAAATTCATGGGCAAGCTTAGTGATCATGGGCGAGCTGGAATGTGGTAGTGGCGAGGTCGCCACATGTTAGTTTAAACCGAGGTAATGGCGGGCGGATTGATTGTTGGGCGAACTCCGAACTCCCAATAATTAACCAATATATGAATGGCGAAATATTTGGCGAGCTCCCATGTGTAAGCCATTTGGTGAATGGCGAGCTCAAATAGGCGAGCTACTAAGAGCTCTGTTGGGCGAGCTAGTAGTATATATTTGGGCGAGCTGATTGATTTATCTCAAGTCTCGCCCAAATTATGGAAATATATATAAAGAAAATATTAATGGAAATTATAAATTGTTTTGCAGCCGAGAATTGGAAATGGGTATTGGCGAGCAGGAAGCAAGGCAAAACAAGGTTTCGTTGGACCAGGTAAGGGAGATGTGTGTGAAGTGAATGCATGTCCTGTGGAGTAAATATTATGAAAATATTACTAAATGTTTTGTTTTCTGATATGCATTATTTGATAAAGTGTTTTGGGTCTCGGGCGAGCTAAAAGCTGACCCTTATGTTATGATTGGGCGAATTGGTACAGGGCGGGCGAGCCCTTGTTTTTCTAATGTTAGGCGAACGGTTATGGCGGGCGAGCCAAACCTTTTATCATTTTGGGCGAAAGAACCCTTATTTTGTGAAATGGGGCGAACGACCCCTGATTTATCAAAACCCAGGCGAGCCAATGAATGGCGAACCCTTTTTCTATGCCTTGGGCGAGTGACCCTCTTATAATGCATTTGGGGCGGGCGACCCTTTTGTTAAGAAAGTTGCGGGCGAGCCAGTTTACCTGTTGTTTTTAAAGGCTAAGGCTGGCGGGCGAACACTAATTCGCCTCATTGATGAGTTGACCATGGGAGAGCCGAATGGGTGAGCTGACCATGGCGAATAGGTTTCTCTTTTCTAAATGTTTTTCAACGGAAAATGAACTATTTTAATATCTTTGAAAATAGAAAATATAAACCCTTTTGGGCAAATTGACTAATGGGCGAGCCACGAAGGGCGAGCCAGTCTGCTTGAAAAGCAAAGGTTGGCGGGCGAACACAAGTTCACCGCACTAGGCGAGCTGCCATGGGTGAGCCATATTGGGCGAGCTGACCATGGGTGAGCCATATTGGGCGAGCTGACCATGGGTGAGCAGGTCTTAAAGTTGAGATTTTGCAATGTTGTCAAGGTGTTTTGTAAACAGAAAGCCCAAACTTTTCTGGAAATCAAATCATTTTAAAATGATAATATGGTGAGATAATTCCATAAAGGTTTTCATGAGAGATAAAGTGATTTTGAGACTTTAAGCCCCTAGTTTCATGCATTATTATTTATGTTGTTGCGTGACCCACCTGGGGCGGTGGCTCGGTTGATGGACTAACGAGTGCACCTCAGGGCGTCACAGGGCTGATGGACCCGCTAAGTCATCAGCGGTCTCGAGGTCACTTGGCAAGTGGACCCGAGGACCACCTATAGATTATGGCCATAGATCTAGCAGAGATAACCGTGAGGGGCGATGGCCTACAGGTGCACCCTAATAGCGGTAGATTCCGTTCTCGCAAGGGGGAGGGGGAACGATGATAGCATGATTTATTCGTAAGGTGATGCCTAGTCTCAACTTGTTGATTTCTATTTACTAAGAGGATTTGTTAAATCCTATTTACTGTTTACTACATTTTAAAGTAAAACTGATTAGCCAGTGATTTAAATGATGTTTTGAAAGTACTGTTTACTATATCCACTGTTTTCCTACTTGATATGATGTTAGGAAAAACAAATACTTTGTGGTATATAGTTTTGGTTTTATAAAGCAGCATATGTTTCCTTTACTGAGCAAATGAATTGCTCATCCCTTTGTTTTAACTCCACAGATAAAAGACACGGAGTTAGAGAAGTAGCTTCCAGATGGATAATTAACATTACAGGCACAGTCCCTTCTCTTCCACATTTCAGACATGAGTATACAGTACTACTTTAATGAAACAAAGTCAGTTGGGGATGTTAGATGTAAGGAAATAAATAAAAGAATTTTATATTTCGTAATTGTTAATAAATGTTTATCATTTATTATTGTAATTGTTGAATGTTAATGGCATCACAGACAGCCCAACCGGTAAATTTGTATAGAAATTCGTGAAAAAGGTGCTAACAGGATGTTACATTCACACCATAATAGTCAAACAATTTTTGAAAATATGACATTATTTTAACGAGTTTTTTTTTTGGTTTATAGAGAAATATAATGAAAATACGAGAGAACTGAATTTTAGACCACTAAATCAAGTATAATGAAATATAATGAAAATGTGACACAATTTTCCTTCTCTCTTCCTCTGACACCATTTTTTCTCCAGTAAGGTAATTATGTTTTTTCACATTTGTTGACCAACTAATAATATTGGATGGTCAAAAGATCGAAGGATGCGATTTGAAACAAGAGGGGCCAAAGTGCCATTTAGGAAAATACTGAGAGGGTTTTTTTAGATTTTAATTTATTATGAATTGTCTTGATTGATAATAAAATTTATCTAAAATTGACACCTTATATAGTTCAGTAAGAGTTAGAGGGTTGTTAAAGTAATTAAAATTGCGAAAATTACTTTGTGTTGTATGCTTTATTTAGTTATTTAGAAAAATTTAGAAAAATTGATCACATTTTTAACATCTTCTAAATTTCATTTTCATAAAATAAATAAATTTTCAAATATATTATAAAACCATCGACTTTAGCATTTGGATGAGTAGTAACAAATACAAGTATCTCATACTCAAAAAGCTGGTAAAAATTACTGTTACAAATAATTCTTGAACCTAATCTCTTATACGAAAAGATAACAATCACTGAATCAAGCATTGACCATTTGCTACAAATTATTCTTAAAATCAAACTAAAGGTGCTAAAAATAACAACAAAACCCAGAGCGTAGCAGTAGCTGTCGCCATATGCTTCCAATTATGCGTTCTATTCCATTACGAGTTCACTGCAAGGAAGAGATTAAAAGGGGAAGGTAATATTAGCTGCACAATCAAAGTTTTGAAATCAATTGCCTACTTTTTCTACCAAACATTTTTTTCTCCTTATCTTTAGAAACAAACAGTTACGAACAGTGTCCTTGATTTGATTTTCCTTGTAAAGTATCAATTTGAAGTATAAAAGAAGAGAAAAATAAGAGAACCCTATGTAAAGTTCATTAAATTAAGAGCCACGTTCAAGTTCACCTTAGGTTAATTCAGTTATATATCTATTAGTTTAAATAGGGGTTTGTTTATTCATTTCTTATATTTGATGTAATAGATGTCTACATATAAGAGTTATTGGATTGTAAATTGTAATTGAAATTTTTACTTTGTAACTCTCAATATAAAAAAAAAACATATAAATAATAATTTATTTTTAAAATCTTAGCTGATAGAGGTTTTATACTGAGTAAAGCAATAATGCCTCAACAATTAATTAAAAATAGCATACAAATATAAAATTTTATCTATAGTTATTGAATGGTGATAATTATATTACAATTAATTAAGCAATAACACCTCAACAAAAGTGTTGATATAGGTTCTGTATATACTAAGGCTTTGCTTGGTAAGAAGGATGGAAAGGGGTGAGGATGAAAAATTTGATAATTTAATGGTTAAGTTTCATAACCACTTTCCTATTTTGTAGCTTAACCATTAGATTAACAAATTTTCCATCCTCATCCCTTTCCATCCTTCCTACCAAGCAAAACCTAATAGTTTTAAAAATCTGTTAGTATATGCCATATACTTATACTTCGAAAATTTATAGACTGTCAAAACAGGTTTAGTCTATATTGATGGTTGATAAAAGTGTGGTATAGGAATTATATATTCTAAAAGTACTAAAAAGCCATCGGTATAATCTCTTTTTACCTACACAATTTGACCGTCAATATAACAAAGTGTCAGTATATCTTATTCAAATTACTAAAAATTACTAAATCTCATTCAAATTACTAAAATTTAATAGAGTGTTAGATCTATTAATTTAATGAGATCTATCTTCTTTTCGTTCAAGTTTTCTATTTTAATTTTTTATTTAATTTTTGAGAGAACTTTTTTTTTGCTAAGCAAGAAACTATTTATTGAAACCAAAACTGAGTACAAAGCAGTGGGGATATCAGAAAAAGGGTTGAACAGAACACCATACGATTAGAAACCAGACCCCAAAATGCATAAAAGTAACCCGAGAGATGAAAGCAGGCCCCAAACAGAACACAAAACAGAAAGAAGGAAATATCGCGAACACAGAAAGGAAAAAAGCACCACATGAGCTGGGTCGGCCCCAAATTACCACCAAGCTTTAAAAGCAGCCAGCCTATCAACACCTGCTTTTGCTAATGCATCAGCAAAACCATTGGCTTCAGGAAGAGTGTGATTGAAAGAAACTGAACATTTTTCTTTCAGCAAGTCAATCTCAGAGAAGGTATACCAAAGCTTCCAAGACCTGGAACTTTTATGACAGCACCAAGTTGTAGCAACTTTGGAGTCCGATTCAATAATGAGATTATAAGAGGAGAAATTTCCAGAGCTTACGAACATCTCAAGCGCAGTTTTAATAGCAGCTAGTTCAGCTTCATTAGATTCAGAGATACCAAGAGGGACTGAGAAGAGAGCAATAACATTGGAATTATGATCTCTGAGGACGCCTCCGCAACCAGCTGGCCCAGGTTTACCCCTCACAGAACCGTCGACGTTGAACTTCAAAAATCCAGCTTCCGGAGGAACCCAACAAACTTTAACTAATCTAATCTAAATTTTACCCAAAAAAGAAAAAAAATAAAATGAGATAAGAACTTTACCGAAGAGCCTGAGCAAGTTGAGCTGCTCTGGTAAAGTCTTTATTTTCTCTTGCTTTTAAGATTTGAAACATCAAAGCAAGCCGGATTTGGGTGGCAGCACTCTGCTGTATGATGAGGGCTGTCTCTCTTCGGAGTCGCTCACATTCAGCTTCTATGGCTTCAGCTTTGGCTCGGACTTTTCTTTGCCCCTCTTTCACTCCCTTCTGCTCCAATCTTACCTCTTCCATCTGTGCCGTCAACACTTTGATGCGATTCTTGTGCTTTTTCAACTTCCTTCTCTTCTGCTCCGAAATTAATGAAATATACATATCAATAAAAGATACCATATTGTACCAAAAAAAATAAAAGATACCATATATTATTTTTAGTCAACCCCTTTATATTTAATTATTGGCAAATTTAATGAGTTTATAAATCTATTGAATTTTATTTTGCCATATTGTTAACTTCATTCAACTGTTTTCAGTTGAGAATTTCATAAACTCCTATTAAAATTTTACTTAATTAATGTGTATTTGATAAACCGAAAACTTTAAAGTTGAAAAATAAAATTTTGGCCTTTAACATGCATTAAACTAAATTTTTTATTTTTAAAAAATTTACAGTATTGAATATGCAATGATTAAAAAACACCAACGATCATCAGTGATTTTTTTTAATGCAATGTTTCATTTTAATCAACAATATTTAAAACTCAAATTGTGGATCAACAAACTTTTAAAAATATTTTCGAAATCCATTTATTTGAAAGCATCACCTACAATTATTGCACAAACCAATCACATACTTTTTTTTTTATTCTTTTAACATTCTTTAAATAATATGTATTACTATCTTAACTCTGTTTGTGAAATTTAAAAATTACACTAACAATATACTATATAATAATCCTTATGGTAAAAAAAACAAATTAGGTAGGTACTTAAATGCTTTTCGTTCATTCGATCAACCATGAACCTTTAAAATTTTAAAGACAATATTAAATTCAATCCAAAGATCTTAGTAAAATGCATAATTTCATGACCCCTATGTAATATTTGATTTTCATCCCGTATCTTTATAACATAATGTTTTATAACATGCTTTATAACATGCTTCAGAGTATTGGTCAAGTTGAATTTTGTCATATTCTCAGAGAAGCAAATAATTTTACTGATCATCTTATCAAAAGCGAAATTTCTCATAACTCTGACTTTTTGGCATGATTGTAATCTTTCTCTTTTTTCAATAGAGTTTACCTTTCAAAAAATAAACATAATGTTTTCAGCCACGGCCTTTCAAAAAATTTTAAATCTATCTATTCTATCAACCACTATTAAAAACTTAATGAATTTGTTACATCAACGTCACCTAAAAGTTCAGGTGACATAAATGTCAACCAAAACCACTATTAAAAACTTAATGAATTTGCTAGGTGTGCTACACTTTATGATGGATATATAATTTAAAAACAATTAACATTTTTTTTTTGTTGGATACATTTACGGGCCCAAAAGGTGTTGTTAATTTAATTGATTTGAAAATTTTATTTTATCAACATTTTAAAACTTCCCTTCCCTGGTAGGAACAAAGGATCTATCACTTGACATGTATATTAGTTTTCGTATAACAACTTAGAACAACAAACGAGGATGTTCCGATTCTATAATTAATTTTAAGATGAACATTCAACTCAAAGTCAATTGATAATAGGTTAGGAGGCATTTGTTAATGCAAACGTCCATACGATCATCTACATGTGAAATTGAGTGGTAAATTGAAAAGTGATCAATTTATAACAATATTAAAAGATCATGAATTCGAAAATTAAATTTAAAAAATTATTGATAAAAATAAAAACATCACACAGAAATTATGAATGTATCGTATTATTTACTCAAAAAATCAAATAGGCCTTTTTTTTTTTAACACGCAAAAATCAGGGACGTCCATGTGGGATTGAAGTTGCAAAACGGAATTTGCAATAAGAATTTCATGTTTCCATGACTATTCTATCTGCATATTGCTGCAGGCGATAGAAAACCAAATGAAGTTTATGTTTGTTGAAAACTAAAAAAAATGAAGGAAAAATGTGTACCTTATCTCCCCTTTGTGATAACCCTGAATTTAGAGCAGCGATAGTCAAGGGAGACTTGCTCATCTTTGCTAGTTTGTCTGCCCATGGATTTCCCCCTGCTACATGCTCTACATATAATGGTTCCATTCCCTATGGAAAACGTCAGAGCTTAACGTAAAGTCCAATGAGTCGAACGATTGCTCTTACGATTGATTATTGTTGGGCCACAATTTCCTTGGCTGTTAAGCTGAATTGACTTCCGCCAAGCATCGTCAATGATATTATAGTTAAAAAAAAAAAAAACCACACATTTCAAACGATTTGTCTAGCAAGCTGTTCAGCGGAAATTTCATGTTTCTAATAAAGGTTATCATCGCCTAGCAAGCAGTGCGTGGAAAGCAATATTGATCCGTGTAGAATAAAGGCTACAGCTAGATACACGTGAAACGATTTAAAGGTTCACATGCTACGGTAGATTCATGGTTTTCTCTTTATTTCCACTTTCAAAATATTTTCTTAGTATTTAAAATTAAAAAAAACTTACTTTTTTTCCTCAGATCTCATTAAAATTAAAAAACTTACTTTTTTTGGATCTCAAAATTCTTCAAAAACTTCAATAGAAATCCTGGATTTGCTAACCAAAAAATTAAAGATCCAAAACCCAAAAAAACCGAGCTGTCTTTGTCTTTTTTTTCCCCCTCTACTTGTGATCCCACGCTGAATTTATAGGATTTAATTTTAGAATTTAGATCGAATATAATCTTTTTTCTAAACTATTTACTTTATTTAAATTATATAAATTACCTAAATAGCTAAAACTATCTTTTTTTTTTTGAAAGTTAAAATTTTATTAAATTGGACTAGTAAATGTCCAAATTTTACAGCTTTCATCCTAATGATTCACTTGGTATCTACTCCCCGGATTTACAAAAATCGGTAAAAACCTCTAAAAAGCTAGTAGAATAGAAAACATCCTGAGGCAATGTTAACGTGGACTATACAGAAACACCGTTGTAAATGGCAACAATATAACAAACATCTGGTCGGCACAACAGCAGCGTTCTTTGTGTGAACTTGGTTTGAGTTTTGAAGCTCCCTAGAAATGAAACAACAGCAAGAAGAAGCAGCATCAAAGGACCAACATGAACATAAAAAACATCAAGATATTTAGTTTGATTTCCTTCACCACCTGCACATTAGAAAAACGAAACACAGCGCATCGCAAAATAAAGGGCTTGGCTAATATCATGGAGGTAAGCAAATTCCGCACACCAACGTGTTCGACAAATATCAAGAGACAAAGAAATAGCATCTATAGATATTAGCATTTGGATAGAATTCCTCCACCACCTACACAGAAGGTGGCTAAACGCAGCCAACAGGGGAGCTATGCAAAACCCATGAAGGCGAGCCCAGAACTCCAAATAAAACGACCTTCAATTTATTAGCGGCCAAAACACCAAATAAAACTCCAAATGAATTCAACCTCCTCTCCTACAGGATGTACTGAAGCTTGACTTGAATCACCAGAATAGCAGTTAATTGGTTTGACCTATAAACTAAGATGCAAATATAACCCAACATAGAGATTAGAAGCTGGTATCTCCAAACTTCAGAACCAAGTATCTGTTCCGTTCCTAATTAGTCAAAAGATAAATTATATCTTGACAATTGCTGATTCCTACATGCATGACTGAACTTAGCTCAAAGCACATTAAATCATCGACCAAGACATCCCTTTGAAAACCAAAATCCATTTCCACCATACATTTACTGATCTCGACAGATATTTCTCGCCATGTCTTCTATTTATGCTTCCAGACTTCTTATAATATCCTCTTCATTTGCATTCATTGATAGACCCAACATTTTAGCTACCTCTATGGTAGCTTGTGCCTCTCATCTTAGCATCCTATTTCTGTTTCTGATGTCCTCATCCGAGATCTCTTCTTCAAAGTAGCTCGGTGTATCTGAGTAATACTCCATCTGTTTGTTTTCTTTTTTCCTTGAGAAGTTTGTCTTCTTCCTATTCTTTGGTCCCTTCCTTTTGACTAAGAACAAATTCTTCTTTCCCAATTTATCTTCGACAGATTGGAGATCTGAAACAGAGATGAATTTTTTATTCTTTTTGGTATTCTTCTTGAGTATCTTCAGATTGTTGGATCATTTGTTCTTCGATTAGATCGGGGAATGTTTTGCCATATTGAACCAGACACAAGGCTCTGTTTTCCTCACTTGGCATGTCAGAGTCTGAATTTGGATTCTTCCTGGTCATCGGACTTGGATCAATCAATGGGGGAGCCGTCTCCTCTGCCGAAGATGTTGTTACCTCAGTACTTAATATCTCATCAACGAATTTTAATTCAAAATTCCCTCTAATTTCTTTATCTCTATTCAATGTAGCCACCATTTCATCGTACTCTTGCTGACATCCCTTCTCGGAAGTAACAACCTCACCACATTCCAAGGGCGGCTCATCATCATTAACAGCCTGCAAGATTTGAGCTTCCTTCTGTACAGATTCTTTTGCTTGAACAGTAACCATCATCGGATTTGAAACAGTTGCAGAAGCGGGAAAATTTGAGTTTCTTCCTTGTACAGTGAATGGAAGCTGGTTCAACTTGAATTCTGAATTATTTTCCACCTCTAGATTAATGTTGAATTTCGCGTCATTCACCTTGATTTCCATTGAGTTTACAACTGATAATTCTTTGTTTACAACGACTAAAATTCTTGCAAAGTCTAAACACAGTTTATTAACAGAGCATTCATCAGCTAGGATGTACTTACCCACGTGGTTACCAATCTATTTGAAGGTTTCTTCGTTCCAAGCATGCAGAGGTATTCTGCTTATTTTGATCCATGCAAACCGTTCATCGCTGATTAGCTCCTTAGGCCATGGTTTTATCCAGAAAAACCATTCTTCAAGCCATGAGTTTCCTTCCGCTAGTAAATTCAGCACTGATTCCTTTCTTTCAAATCTGATCAAGAACTAGCTGCCACCCATCGGATAGAATGAGAGAGGAGAAAGCTCTTCCAAGACCAAATGTTGCTGGAGTGCCTGGATCGCAAAGGGGGAACGAACTGATGCCACCACCGAGGCTTCAAGCCTTTTCAAATCTTGAATAGGGAGTTCTAACACAACCTGTTCACCATCTAAAATAGCTTGGTTGCAGCTGGGTTTTGTTGGATCAACAATGTTTCTTTTATTAGTTTTAGTGAAGTACCTATTGTTGAAGTCATTTACAGCGTTTCTATTGGGAGACTCTTCTCGTGATAGTGATCGTTCATCACGCCTCCTTTGGGAAGCACCGTGTGTTGAAGAATTAGCCCGTTTCCAGTAAGTTGTGTTTACATTGAACCTTGCAAAGTGGACGTCTAGCCGATGGTCGAGGAGCCATGCACCATTGAGCTTCTCTATTGCATTGTTGGCTTCACTCCATGTTGGAAATCTTACAAAACCATACTTCCTTCCTGATTTGCTACTCTTATGTGGAATAAAACCATCCATTACACTTTGGTGATGTTTTGTTTAAGCCATCTACCATGGATGTTAGGTGGGATGTTATTAAAAAAAATAGAAAAGGATTGGTAAACCATGGAATCTTGTAACCCAAGGAGACTGTAATATTTTGAACGAGATGTGCTGAAACTTGAAAAGGAGAGGATGGAGTCCTTAATAATAATCATCTGATATTCATCAATGCACTTCACCTAAGATTGAAAATCAATGCACTTCGCCTAAGATTAATTGCTAAAACTATCTAATTAAATTATCAAAATTTATCTAATTTATCTAAAATATTAAAATTTATTTAAATTATCTAAAGTTCGAAATTATCTAAATTTATCTCATCATCATCATTATCTATCCTAGTAGATCAGGGTAAGCTACATATCCAACATCTGAAATCACACTAAATTGTCCATATCAAGACGCCCCAACGATGGTATAATATTGGCTCATTTTATGAAATTGGACTAATTTTTATGGCTAGTTGTCAAAAGAAAGCAAAGGCTACTGCAGATTGGGTTGCTTGTCAGTCCAAAAGGAAGATGTGCTCAAGAAATTGGGTTAATAAACCCCCATCTTCCTTGGTCCATATTCTGAATAAAGATGGATTGCCTACGCCACTAGTGTCGTGTATTTGTTTACTAAGTATTATGAGGGAAGGTGTTTTGTTCTCTCGAACATAATACCTAGTTGATATTGTTACAATTTACATATAGTGTATGTATTGTACTGTGATTAGTTGTGATGAAATAAAGGTGATGTTTGAATGGCCAAGAAAAAAAACCTACCGCTATCCTTCTCCTTTACTTAGGTTTGAGACTGGCTGCATTACAACTCAACATAGGCGAAGTTATTATCTAAATTTATCTAAATTATTTAAATTTCTAAATTATCTAAATTAGTAATTTATCCAAATTATTCTGATTTATCTAATTATTTAATATATCTAAATCCTAATTTATTTAAGTTATCTAATTTATTTAATTTATCAGAATTTATCTAAATGATCTGGTTTATGTAAATTATCTAATTCATCTAGACTATTGATCTAAATTATCTAATTCATTTAAATTATCCTAATTTTATCTAAATTATCTAAATTAATTAAATTTTATAGATTATCTATGTCATAACGTCTAGGTCCGTGAACCTAGCCCGCTAGACTTTAAAACTCTAGGAGTCGCCACCAACCATTCAAACCTAAGGTGTGATTGGTCACCTGTTCTTGTCTAGAGATAAGGCTTAGTCTACGTTCAAAGAATCTAAGGTTCGGGAGTACGGTTACGTGTAGGGAAGGATTAGCACCCCCACAACGCCCATCCTAAAATGGTACCAACTATTCTAGGTCATTCTAAATTTATCTTAATTTGAGTTAATTTCGATATGCTTAATATATTGAAAATTTACTTAAAATCCTTCCATCAATCTGGTTCAGACAATAAGTAAATCCCCTCACCTCAGGAGTATTCAAGTAGTACCAATTGACTTGCTCGAAGAGGCTCCGTCGTCGGATCATTTAAATACATTATGACAACCCTAATATTGACTTTATACCCAATAAATCATTCTAAATTTAATTTAAATTATTTTCGATATGCTTAAAATATTGAAAATTTACTTAAAATCCTTCCATCAATCTGGTTCAGATAATAAGTAAATCTCCTCACCTCAGGAGTATTCAAGTAGTACCAATTGACTTGCTTGAAGAGGCTCCGTCGTCGGAATATATTATGAAAATCTTAATTTTGGCTCTATACCCAATTTTCTATTTTATTTTAATTGTCTTTATCGTATTTACTCCTTCTTTTTTATTCAAATTATTTCCATATCCTATTTCTATTTTATTTTGATTATCTTTATTATTATTTTATTTCTATTTTAGAAAATGAATACATATTATTATATTGAAAATTTACTCTAAACCTTCCATCAATCTGGTTCAATCTAGAGCAAACTTCTCACCTAGAAATTTCCAAGGAGTACCATTTGACTTTCTTGAAATTTCATCATCGGATAATTTGTATTCATCTTCACAATTTAATTACTCTTATTTATTTATTTATTTATTTATTATTGACTTTCTAAAACCTAAAGACTCCCCTAACATTTTCGTAAAAGATTAGTTTTCTAGATAAATTTCATAAATTCTACTGCATAAATTACCTCAAACACACAAAACATTTACTTAAATTCTAAATATACATGCAAACTGAATATCATATCATCATGCAAACAAGTCACAAATATACAAATTATATACACGATTATTTATGAGCATACAAATTGGATCATATATCAAATAATTAACATTCCAACTAAATTATTCAATTATTAAGTCAAGTCAATTAAATTATTAAATCAAATTATCATGTCATTAAAACATTAAACTGTTAAATGGTTAAATACTAACTTACCATTAATATACCAAATTGTTATCATATAATTATTGTCTCAAATGTTAAACATCAAATCATATTGTCCATTAGTTAATTATTAAAATAAGAAAAGAAAGAAAAAAAAACCTGAAGACAATCGGCCTCCTTTGCTTCTCTTTTTTTTTGGTTTTTCTATTCACTTACACTTTGAATTACTTCCTTTGATCTGACAACGTATTTATTAGCAAAAGTAGAAATACTTGGCAATGCGAGGCGAGCGATAGCAAAGGCAGGTGTCGCCGGCGATGCAAACAGCAAAGTCAGCGATTGGAACGAGACAAACAGCAGCAGCACATGGTGAGAAAAGAGCTACAATTCGGAGAAGTACATGCAACAACCAACAACGAAGTTGTGCTGTAACAAAGGCGAGAAGAGCAACGATCAATGATGTTGGGGCGAGCAAGACTGATGCAGATCTCAGGTTGTGTTGGATAAACGAGCAAGGAGAATGTGATGGTTGTAGCAAGGTGGATCGTTATTGGAGGAAGAATTTAAAAATTGAGATGAACCTTCTGTCTCCCTCCCTAAATCATGAGTTTTAGTCTCTTTTTATAGCTACAAATTTGTTAGAGTCCTAATACAACTATACTTATTCTAATAATTATCTCCTATTTTTAATATTTTATTTATTTAATTCTTATATTAATCCTAATCTAACTCTACCAAATTTAATATTAATCCAAATAATTATCCTAAAAAATCTATCCTATCCTAAAATTATTTTTATTTTTATTTCTTTTTATCTTTTCTCTTTTTTTTTTCTAAATCCTATTTTAATTTTAATTTTTTTTAATTAATGCTAATTCTAAATCTAAAAATTCTAATTTAATTCTAGCCTAATTCTAAATTGTTAAATTAAAATACAATGTCACTCAACCCAATTAATTATTTATACAAATCAAAACCCCGGACAAAATAGGGTGTCTACAGCTGCCCCTCTTTGTGCATTTGCTGTGAAACAGTAATTGCACAAAGACATAGACACCTAGTTTGTCTGACTTCTCCTTTTTTTTTAATTTTTTTATTTTTTCAAAAAAGAGCTCCCTCTAAACAGAAAGGCAGTCAAACTTTAAAATCTTGTCTAAAAGCTCCTCCTAAACAGGCAGGCAGTCAATCTTTAAAAATCTTGTCCAAAAAGCTCCTCCTAAACAGGCAGGCAGTCAAACTTTAAAATCTTGTCCAAAAGCTCCTCCTAAACAGGCAGGCAGTCAAACTTTAAATCTTGTCTAAAAGCTCCTCCTAAACAGGTAGGCAGTCAAACTTTAAAATCTTGTCCAAAAAAAGCTGATTTTTTTTTTGAAATTTTAGGAAACCCCTCTAAAATTTTTCTTGTCAAAAAAAATTTTGGAATCTTAGGAAACCCCTCTAAAATTCCTTTTCTTATCCAATTTTGAATTTTGGGAAACCCCTCAAAAACTTCTATTCTTGTCCAATTTTTGAAATTTTAGGAAATCCCTCTAAAATCTCTTTTCTTGTCAAATTTTGAATCTTAGGAAACCCCTCTAAAATTCTTTTTCTTCTCTTTTTGAAATTTTGGGAAACCCCTCCAAAACTTCTTTTCTTGTCAAATTTTGAATTTTAGGAAACCCTTCTAAAATTCTTTTTCTTGTCCTTTTTTTTTTGAAATTTTGGGAAACCCCTCCAAAACTTCTTTTGTTGTCAAATTTTGAATTTTAGGAAACCCCTCTAAAATTCTTTTTCTTGTCCAAATATGAAATCTTGGGAAACCCCTCCAAGACTTCTTTCCTTATCTAATTTTGAAATTTTAGGAAACCCCTCTAAAATTTCTTTACTTGTCAAATTTTGAATTTTAGGAAACCCCTCTAAAACTCGTTTTCTTTGTCAAATTTTAAAATTTTGGGAAACCCCTCCAAAACTTTTTTTTTCTTTTCAAATTTTGAATTTTAGGAAACTCCTCTAAAACTCTTTTTCTTGTCAAAATATGAAATCTTGGGAAATCCCTCCAAAACTTCTTTTTTGTCCAATTTCAGAGATTTTATGCAATTTATCCTACTCAAGCAATTGCAATTTATCCTCTCCATGTAATGCCATTCATGCAATTTATCCTATTCATGAAATATCATTCATGCAATCTATTCTATTCATGTAATGTCATTCATGCGATTTATCCTATCTATGCAATTTATTCTATATATGTAATGTCATTCATCCATTTTATTCATGCAATGTTTTCTTTGAAAATCATTTCATCCTTAATTGTAGCAACAACAAGGTTCTTCTTCATCAATCTATCTCATGCATTCTTCTCTTTTCAATTGTCATCCTATCTTTATTTTTCCCTTTCTTTTCTCATTTTCCTTCTGCCAAT
Organism: Heritiera littoralis; assembly: GCA_031772115.1. Taxonomy (NCBI): domain Eukaryota; kingdom Viridiplantae; phylum Streptophyta; class Magnoliopsida; order Malvales; family Malvaceae; genus Heritiera; species Heritiera littoralis. Next base: position 2,911,272 of record JAPDPK010000073.1, read on the forward strand.
TTTCTTTCCCAACGAAGCTCTTGACTTCGTGCCCTATATACCTTATCTTATCCCTTGTTTCTTCTTTTTATTATCCTATCTATCTGGTCATTCATTTGTTCATTAAAATTTTTACTGAGACCTCATCATTCATTCTTTCTTATTCATTGGTTTTTCTTGATTTCCAATTTCCATTCATCCATAAGTTTCCTTTTATTTCATTTTCCTAAATAATATAGGAGTCTTTCACATATTTTGCCAAGCAAACATTCATTACCATTCTAATTTCAAGATCAATGCAACACAATTTCTCAATCCCTCAAGGTAAGGATATAGCAAAGAAATGATAGGTGAAATGAAAAGAGTGGTATCGTTCAACATTTGAAAAGATTTAACAAGAAATTGTCAGGCATAAAAGGAAAGTAGGCTTGAATGAAAGGTGAGAATTTTTAGGATTAGGTAATAGTATCCAAATAATAACAATTCAAACAATTCTGATCAATGAATACAAAATTCCCTTCAAAGGTCCACCTTATATGATCACGTTGAGTTCATTAAAATATCCTCTTGCCCCTGTATCATTGACATCCAGTTTTTCTGGTATCTAAGATGCCTTTTCAGGTTTTCAACTTAGACGCACTCTATTGATCCAAACTGCCCTTTTTGGGTTTTCAGTCTGAATCCTCCTTTCATTTTTTCATTTTTTTTTACTTCTCTTTTTTTCTTCTTTTTTCATTTTCTTTTCTTTCTTTTTTTTGAATTTATTTCTCTTCATTTTCAACTTCATTGTCCTTGATGAAACTTCTTTTATTTGTTCTCCATTTTGATTCATGCCCCAACATCATATATTTCTTCACCCAATTTAATGCTCACATAGATCCAAGAGAGTCTTCGAAATCCCACTTCTTCCATCTAGAGAAATCTTTTTCCTTATCTTGACCTGCTTGTCCTACTTCCATCCAAAGGATCATCATCTCATAGTGTAAGTATGCCTTTATTCAACACATGATTCTTCAATAGGAGTACTCATATTTGATCAAAATGGACTTTTAAGGCACGTAATGTAGGCTCAGGTGAGGGTTTATGAAAGAAAGGATAATATAGGCCCAAAATAAGTGTTTCAGGGTTCATCAAACCAAGAATCATTTTTCATGAATCGACTTTTGTCCCATTCTAATTTGCTTTCTCTCTCCTTTTTTTATTCAAATGTGACTAGGGTTTTCACTTTCTTGATTCAAACCCTCTTTCCTTCTTCATTCTCTTTTTCTTTTTTGTTCTTTTTTTTTCACAAAAGGGGTTTTTTTTTCTTTGCCCCTTTTATATTTTTACTTTGCCCCACAAATCTTTCATCATCTATTTTCTTTGCCCCCTAGTGTGGAGGGTGATTCTTGGTGGGTTATATCAAAAGAATATAATAGGCTCAAAAAGGGTAATCAATGGATAATTTTACTCACGCTTGAAAGGTAATGAAAGAAGGCCATTTCTCATCTCAATACAAGTACTCTCATTAAAGGTCATCTATTGAACAAAGACAAACTCATTAGAATTTCATGTAGAGATTCACCTTTACTCGTAACATTCTATGGTTGAAGATTTTGGACAATTTTCTTCTATTCTCTTCTTGCTTAAACAATCTTGGCAAACTGGAAATCCATCCAAACAAAGCAGTTCTTTCATAATTGAATTTTATACTCATTGCTATTATCATTATCATGTTCATTATTTGGATACTTTCAAGCTTGGTAACAATGTAAATCATGTGGGTATTAGTGTTTTGTATAAAAGAACAAGATTGGAATGAGGAATTAAGAAATATGCATCGCACTAATCCTTTATTGAAAATGAAAATAAATGAAAGTTGGCCCAATACATAAAAGAAAATCTTAGTGCTTTTGGGCACAAGCGCTCCTATATTACCTAAAAAATGTCCTAAGATGAATGAAATTAGACACAAAGAAATAACCATTATCTTCAAATTCAGTGAATCAATCAATATCATCCACTTTCTTCCATAGCATCAACCACTACCCTTTGTGTGATCTGGTAGAGGATTATCATTCACATTTGGATCATTCTTTGCCCCAAAACTCAAAATTCCAGCGTTGACAAGTTCTTGGACTTTCCTCTTCAAGCCCATACAATTCTCAATAGAATGACCAACATTGTCATTATGATAAGCACACTTTGAATTAGGATCATACCACTTTGGGTAGGGAGGCTTCAAGGGTTCTATAAAAATAGGGGCAATAAGGTGACCCCTTACCAACTGTGGGAACAACTCTGTGTATGTCATTGGTATAGGGTCTATCGTGACATTTCGGCTAGCTCGAGTATTTTGGTCATTAGGTGAAAAAGTGGGGTCTTGTGAATGGGAAATGGGTTGGTAAGCATTCTGATGATAAGTTTGTGGGTGGGGTTGAGAATAAGTGTAATTCACTGAAGGTGAATAAGAGGTATAGGAGCGACGTGAGTTATTGGAGACAGCTTGTGCATCTTCTTCCTTCTTCTTTGAAAACCCATTCCTCTTGCTATCATTCATAGATGCTTCAATCTTACCACTCTTAAAGGCATTTTCAATAGCTTCGCCTGTCAGCACCATGTCTGCAAAATTCTTGGTCACACTGCTAAGCATACGCTCATAGTAAGGAGCCTTGAGAGTATTCAAAAAGAACATGGTGATTTCCTTCTCAGTCAAGGGAGGTTGAACTAGTGATGCCACGTCTCTCCATCGTTGGGCATATTCTTTGTAGCTCTCATCTTTTTTCTTTTCCATACCTTGGAGAGATAAGCGGTTAGGAGCTACATCAAACACATGTTTGTATTGAGCTATAAAAGCTCTCGCCAACTCAAACCAAGAAGAAACTTTGCTCCTTTCCAATTGGTTGTACCACTTAGCTGCTGACCCAGTCAAACTGTCTTGAAAAACATGAATTAATAGCTTGTCATCCCATGCATATGCCGCCATCTTCCTACAGTACATGGTGAGATGATCTTTTGGGCACGATGTTCCGTTGAACTTTTCAAATTCAGGCACCTTGAATTTTTGTGGAAGCACGACACCCGATACCAAACACAACCTTTTAGCTTCAATGGGTCCAAAATAGTCAAATCCTTCCATGGCACTTAGTCTTTCCTCTATCAAGCTCAGCTAGGCTTTAGTACCATTATATTCTTCCTTATGCTTCAACTTTTCTAGCTCTGTGGGATCATCTAAATTTGGCATCTCTACTGGGTTTTGAGCTTGTGTTGTTGATGAATTTCCTTGAAGACTTTCTCCTTGCATCTGTAAAGGCATTGAGGCTTTGACAGTACCTCCTTCGGAGACAAAAATGGGATTGTCTCGCATGCTTTGTTGAGTTTCTTGAACAGACTCCTCTTGATTACCCATATTCTCCTTTCCTTTAATCATGGCTTTTAGCAACTGGGTAATTTCACTTAATTGCCCCCTCATCTCTGTATTTTCCCTTTCCAACTTTTCTATCATAATATTTTGATCTCTTCCATTATGCGTGCTTGATACCTTGTATGATATCTGTGGAGGGCAGATCGTCTAGTGGATGCAATTTTGATACCTTGAGTGCCACAATTAAGTTGAAATTATATTTCATGTGATGATATGTTTATGCACAAAAATGAATGCATATGGAATGCACTTAAGTCTAACAATCTCTCCTAACAATCAAAAGTATGTTCATTCTCATGATAAGACAAATGCAAACTTATGTGCTTGATATGTTATGCAATGCAAAATCAAACACAATTATGCATGACTTAATGATAACAAATTCACCTCTTTTTTTTGTGTCCTATTTTGGATTTGAGTCTAATACTTCAAGGGTTTTGTAAGGCTCTACCTAAGGTTTGGGCGTCTTAGGTTTTCCTATATGCAAGGCCTGGATCATTTAAAGTTCTAAAGGTTCCCAAATTGTTCCTCACTGTCATCCACACTGGACTAGTAAGGCACCCAATCCTCACCCATTATAGGCTACAAGCGGAAAGGTTCAATTTGAGTGGGAGTTTTTCGCCAGCCCATGCGGAGGTTATCACCTCACGAAGGCGTAGGTACTTTTCTCCCTCTTAACAAGGATAGAGCCCGGGTTGAGGGCTTATGCATGTATGCATGTGAAGTGTGTGTGTATTAAATGATTATTAAGCATTATGAAATCAACATTATTTCTAAGCAAATTTCTAATGACCTAAAATATATGTTGGCCTGACTCTCTAATGTCCCCAGCGGAGTCGCCAAACTGTCATAACGTCTAGGTCCGTGAACCTAACCCGCTAGACTTTAAAACTCTAGGAGTCGCCACCAACCATTCAAACCTAAGGTGTGATTGGTCACCTGTTCTTGTCTAGAGATAAGGCTTAGTCTACGTTCAAAGAATCTAAGGTTCGGGAGTACGGTTACGTGTGGGGAAGGATTAGCACCCCCACAACGCCCATCCTAAAATGGTACCAACTATTCTAGGTCATTCTAAATTTATCTTAATTTGAGTTAATTTCGATATGCTTAATATATTGAAAATTTACTTAAAATCCTTCCATCAATCTGGTTCAGACAATAAGTAAATCCCCTCACCTCAGGAGTATTCAAGTAGTACCAATTGACTTGCTCGAAGAGGCTCCGTCGTCGGATCATTTAAATACATTATGACAACCCTAATATTGACTTTATACCCAATAAATCATTCTAAATTTAATTTAAATTATTTTCGATATGCTTAAAATATTGAAAATTTACTTAAAATCCTTCCATCAATCTGGTTCAGATAATAAGTAAATCTCCTCACCTCAGGAGTATTCAAGTAGTACCAATTGACTTGCTTGAAGAGGCTCCGTCGTCGGAATATATTATGAAAATCTTAATTTTGGCTCTATACCCAATTTTCTATTTTATTTTAATTGTCTTTATCGTATTTACTCCTTCTTTTTTATTCAAATTATTTCCATATCCTATTTCTATTTTATTTTGATTATCTTTATTATTATTTTATTTCTATTTTAGAAAATGAATACATATTATTATATTGAAAATTTACTCTAAACCTTCCATCAATCTGGTTCAATCTAGAGCAAACTTCTCACCTAGAAATTTCCAAGGAGTACCATTTGACTTTCTTGAAATTTCATCATCGGATAATTTGTATTCATCTTCACAATTTAATTACTCTTATTTATTTATTTATTTATTTATTATTGACTTTCTAAAACCTAAAGACTCCCCTAACATTTTCGTAAAAGATTAGTTTTCTAGATAAATTTCATAAATTCTACTGCATAAATTACCTCAAACACACAAAACATTTACTTAAATTCTAAATATACATGCAAACTGAATATCATATCATCATGCAAACAAGTCACAAATATACAAATTATATACACGATTATTTATGAGCATACAAATTGGATCATATATCAAATAATTAACATTCCAACTAAATTATTCAATTATTAAGTCAAGTCAATTAAATTATTAAATCAAATTATCATGTCATTAAAACATTAAACTGTTAAATGGTTAAATACTAACTTACCATTAATATACCAAATTGTTATCATATAATTATTGTCTCAAATGTTAAACATCAAATCATATTGTCCATTAGTTAATTATTAAAATAAGAAAAGAAAGAAAGAAAAAACCTGAAGACAATCGGCCTCCTTTGCTTCTCTTTTTTTTGGTTTTTCTATTCACTTACACTTTGAATTACTTCCTTTGATCTGACAACGTATTTATTAGCAAAAGTAGAAATACTTGGCAATGCGAGGCGAGCGATAGCAAAGGCAGGTGTCGCCGGCGATGCAAACAGCAAAGTCAGTGATTGGAACGAGACAAACAGCAGCAGCACATGGTGAGAAAAGAGCTACAATTCGGAGAAGTACATGCAACAACCAACAACGAAGTTGTGCTGTAACAAAGGCGAGAAGAGCAACGATCAATGATGTTGGGGCGAGCAAGATTGATGCAGATCTCAGGTTGTGTTGGATAAACGAGCAAGGAGAATGTGATGGTTGTAGCAAGGTGGATCGTTATTGGAAGAAGAATTTAAAAACTGAGATGAACCTTCTGTCTCCCTCCCTAAATCATGAGTTTTAGTCTCTTTTTATAGCCACAAATTTGTTAGAGTCTTAATACAACTATACTTATTCTAATAATTATCTCCTATTTTTAATATTTTATTTATTTAATTCTTATATTAATCCTAATCTAACTCTACCAAATTTAATATTAATCCAAATAATTATCCTAAAAAATCTATCCTATCCTAAAATTATTTTTATTTTTATTTCTTTTTATCTTTTCTCTTTTTTTTAAATCCTATTTTAATTTTAATTTTTTTTAATTAATGCTAATTCTAAATCTAAAAATTCTAATTTAATTCTAGCCTAATTCTAAATTGTTAAATTAAAATACAATGTCACTCAACCCAATTAATTATTTATACAAATCAAGACCCCGGACAAAATAGGGTGTCTACAATCTAATTTATCTAATTCATCTAAATTGTCCTTCATTTTTTTTTGTCTTTTTCTTTCTCTTTTTCTTTTCTCTTTCTCTTTATTCGTCGTTCTTTTCTCTTCTTTTTCTCTACATCACAATCACCAACTTTCAAAAAATCCACTTTTTGGTGGTAAGCCATCACTCATCGACGGTAGTTTACTTAAAAAATTTATCATTTTATCACTATTGAAAAGCTAATATTTTGCAAAGGATTATCTTAATCAATAAAGAAAAACTAACAAATTAATTCGATGTTCTTTAAAACTATTTAAACCCCAAAAAGTATAGCAACTTGAGCATTATCCCTGCAAGCATGCAATTTTTTTAGGAACCTTTTGTGCTCTAACTCCTCCAAATCATGTAACATCAAAACAAAATAATACCCTCTCACATCAAATTCATATAAACATAGTTGGGGTAGTTTTCAAACGTTAATTTGAGGCAATTTTTCTACGTTATTCATAAAAAAAAAAAAAAGCATTAGTATTTTTATCTTAACTATATGCTTATAAAACCCAACAAAAAAAATGCTAGTTAATGAAATTAATGTCATTTCCTAAAATAAACAGTATTAAAACATATTACCTCCATGACAAGAGCATCAATATTTGCTCTAAGTATGACAAAAGGAGGCTTTTCAATACCAATATATCCCCTTCACAATTCAGTAAGAAGGAGAAAAAAGCAAATAAAATGAACGAAGATAGAAGAAGAAAGAGGTTATGGCTTATGAAGGTTAAAGCTGCAGGTTAGTTTTCTATATCTATACATTTTGAGAAATTTATAGAAAAACCCATTAGATAGTGAGAAAGAGGATATTAATAGGAAGAAGATGGTAAATTTTGGAAGCAAAACGCAGTCAGCGAGTTATGTGATGTAGAGAGAAAAAGAAAAAAAGAAATGAAAAAAATCACATCATCTCCGTGTAAATGAAAATAAGTCACGTCATGTCACATAAACAAGGGATGTACAAGTAGTCCAAATAAAAAGCTACGTTAGCAAGTCAATGTTACGTTAGCAAAAGTTAATACTAGATCATTATTTTTAATAGAGATCTTTATCAATGATATGGATTGGATTAGAAATTATAAATTAGAATAGTAAATGGATTTTTTTTATGAATTATAATATAGGGACTAAATTTCAAATTTCGTAAAAGTACAGGAATCAATTACATGGGACAAAAAGTGCCTTGTCAACAATGTCAACTCTACACCAACAAAAATCAACAAATTCAATGCCATGTCAGCAAGTCAACACCACATCAACAAAAGTCAAAGGCCATGTTAGCATTTTTAATGAAAAATGTAACAACCGTTATCGATTGGATCAAAAATTTCAAATTATAATACTAAAGGGATTTGATTTTTTTGAATTATAATGAATGGACTAAATTTCAAATTTAACGATAGTATAGGGATTAATTGCATAATTTGACTTTTTAAATTTGAATACATTTTCAACAGAATAAAATACATTACTAATGAAAATTTTCAGCGGTAATGATATAAATTACAATCACGAATGGGGTATTCACCATGAAAAACTTCGTTGGTAATACTCTTAAATTTATTAGTGTCAAAAACAAGTAGTATATATCTATGAAGTTTCATTTTAGTAGAAGTACATAAAGATTGAGGCATTTGTCCAATTTGTATATAAAAATTATTTTTTATATGTTTTGATTTCAATTATTAATATACATATATATTTATATTAACAATAACATTTTAATGCTATTCGGGATATATTGCCATATGTATTCATCACTTGACGTTTTAAATTTTTTTTGTTTACTTTAAATATCTTTTTTCTTCTAGTAATATTTATTCTTCAAATAATAATAAAATTATTCGTTTATTTCATTCAAACAATAAGAGTTCATAGGAGCAGTACTGTTTTTTTAAAGCTAAGACAAATAGTTTTATAATACAATTTGGCAAGCACATAGAGCAACATGTCAGTGTCACAAATAGCCCAAATTAGCAGGCTGCTTTTCCTTGGCGAAGAGCCTGCCGCTAACCTTCTTTTCGCATAACTTTTTAAACTCACTTTTTTCATTAGATTTATATACGAAGCATTAACAGTGTATAGTTTCTATAGTTTTTATATATTGTCAATGCACCAGATGTTGACACCTCATCAATAGACCCTTATATGCAAATATAAATAAATTTTTTTAATTTGCTCATAAAGGTCTATTGATGAAGTGTCAACCTTTGGTGTATTGACAATGTATAAAAACTATATACTATCAATGCATCATATACAAACTCTTTTTCATTTCCGTCTAAGTACAACATGCCAACGTGCTCTATTTTTTCTTCTTGTCTACTTCCAATTTTTCTGGTAAAATTTGATTGCTTCCATTCTTCTTATGACTCTTAGAAACTTCATAGCACTGGCAATGAGAGATCTTATTAACAGAAGGGGAAAGTTTTTTCGTGATCAGGTGATGAGTAAATGCAGCAGTGCTGGCATGAATTTACGGTTGACATTGTTGCATTAATTAATTGTTTAATCATTTAGGTTGCATGCTCACCGGCATCATGCATCATGACTTTTTTGTTGGGTGAATATCGACTTGTTATTTGTTTTTTTTTTTTTAGAAAAGAAGAAAATGAATCGAATAAAGCAATTAGATCGTGACTTGTTTATCGGATCTAATTCTTTGTTAATCGAATAAAGTACTATACCAACGTTCAAGTTGGTTCAAACTTCAAAATTCAAATGCCTTTCATTGGAACATTCATCTCGAGCATTACAATTAAACTGAAAAGGACAGCAATAATTGTGGGAGCCAATAGTTTAAAGACAAGAGTAAATATAGGACGATCAAATGCTAATTATTTATCATCTTTTATTGTTTCTACAAGTCGACCACTTCAATTTGGAATCTGACAATGATAATTAAATTAAAGTGATTGACAAAAAAATTATAAAATATTTTTAAAAAGTTTAGAATAAGTAATTTTTAAATATACATCTATTAGATGATCAATAAAATTATTATTATTAAAGCTTAATTTAATAAAATATTTAAAATGATTTAAATCAGTTAAAATTTTTTGACAAAAGAAAATAAAAGAATGATAATATATATGGAATAAAGGGAGTAATGTTATCTGTGTGGCTTTGACTGGAATGTTATCTGTGTGGCACTTTTTTTTGGTACATAGTACTTTTTTTTTATTCCTTATTACTTTTAATCTTTAATTTTATATATTTAGTTGGGTGCTAAATCTTTTTCGATCTGTAATTTTTAAAATATTTCCGATATATGTGTATAAAGTGTAATAAATTCACGTGTCCTGCATTCGGTGAGAAAATCTCTATATATATGGAGGAAATGCATTACAGCAAACATCAAACCTCTATTGAAAGAATATTTTCATCTATAAATGCATGAAACATCTTCAAGTAGTAGGAACAGGAAGTGCGACCCCAGGCTCGCAGTTGCAACAAGGATGCACTCCAAATCATCATAGAGAGTAGCAAATCGCTGTCAGGTTTCTAAATTTGACGTCGTTGTTATTTTCAGTGTAATTATTCTTATCTGTACAAGGTTTTCTAACTACAGTTAATATATATTGAAAGATATATAAATATATATATATATATATATTCTTATCTGAACTATTATTATTTCAAGTAAATCGCCAAAAAAGAAGTAAATATTTTCTAACTACGGCGTCCGCCATGACAACTTTAATCTCTCACATACCTATAGGAAGACAATAACTCTCGTTCTCTCTCTCTCTCTCTCTCTCTCTCTCTCTACATATATATATAAAGAATATTGACATTAATTTCACATTTGATAAATAAAATAAAAAATATTCAATTACGTAATTTTTTTGTTTACTAATTTTTAATACATTTTTGTAATGTATAGGCCCGGTCATGCTCATTGTACAAGGTTTTCCAAGAAAATACATACATGCATGCGTTTGTACACATATATCTATTTACACGTATAAAATTAATTGTTTTACATATTATAACTTCATGTAAGATTAATATTTTTGTAAACCAACAATTTGATAATAATAAAATTTTAATTGTTAATATATATTGAAAGATATATTATTCTCTATCGAAATGATAGGATATTAGATCGACTCTAAGCTTTACTTGCATAATGGATTTAAGTAGGTTATTAAATCTAAAGCATTGGTTTGTAAAAATTTTAATTCTACTTGAAGTTATAAAATGAATAGGAATTAGGCTACCCATGTAGAGAGAAGGTAATCCTAACAACTAGACAACGTGTGTTAATGCACATGGAGAACAGTGGAACTAACTCCAGAAGGAGTGGAGACTCTTGGGTTTAATCCACTTTTGTGATGTTTCAAAAGCTTGACTTGAAGGATTATCAAATACAAAAATTCTTTAGTCGTGCATGAAGGAAACCGAAACAACACGCAGCGGAATTTAAATCATTCGGCCTCCACCAAGATCGATTCGGAGAGTTGCCTGATTAGGGTTTCGAGATTTTACCTGACGTTTTCTCTGAATTTTCTGTCGTTGGTCGAGTCACAAGCAGCAACTTTTCGTTCCTGCCTCTACGGTATCCACACGAACGGATCTCACGACTCTTGAACGTCTCACGATCAGAAGCCTTAAAGAGCTTTTTAATTCCTTATAACCAAATTGCTAGCTTCGATTAAAAGGAATGTTTTTGTTTTCTGTTTTTAAAAGTGCGGCTATGTTTTTTGGAAAAACATCCTTTTTATAGGCAGTAAATTTTACCCTAAAATTTACTGCCAAACAGAACTCTAATCCTACTTAGAATAGGATTAGATATATTCTTAATCCAATTCAGAATAGGATTAGATATATCCTTAATCCAATTCAGAATAGGATTAATTAAGCTCCTCATTGATCCGTTCTAAGTGTGCGACCTAATAGGTTCTCAAAACAATGGCAATGACAAAATTGTCACAGGCAATGAGCGGTATCTAGCAACACATCATTGCTACCCATGTAACGAGAATGTCAATGACTCGACATAACCTTACTCGTGATAGATGTTACCGTGTAGTTTAATCCCTTTATCCTATGATGTCTTGATTAGACACAAGTCATGGAATGTGTCACACTTGTATAGTCTAATCAGCGTTTCTTGATTCCTGAGTAGACTAATTAAACAAATAAAATCAATATCTCATATTGACTTATTCGAGCACGGCCATGCATTTCTTAGTCTCACTCTATCAAAGGGCCCAAGACATCACTCTTGTTATATAAGAGGGATAAATCCTATCTTGATCACTCAACATCCCTCTACATAGATCAAGGCATACCCAATTACTACCTTTATAGTCCATCCTGTTACGAATGACATCTAGCAGCATTAAAGTATGCAATTCTCTATGTTGGGATCTCTGATGATCTCAAGTCAAAGGATCACATACACCATCATCACTATGAGAATCGCTTATGACATTCATATAACAATCCATGTAGCGTTCTCATGGAGGGTCGATCCAGTACATAGTTCTCTAACATGTACCTATGTGATGACTTGATATCCTATATCCATGACAATGGTCATCAGTCAACCACATACTAGTCTTATCGTATCATTGTTATCCTTGTTCACAATAATACTTGACTAGGGATATTTTAAGAATAGTGTGTTATTACTATTCTAAGGACATTATTATATAAGATTATATTACGCAGTTATAAGACAAATATAATAATGAACTATGATAAATAAAATGTCATGATACATAAAAAAATGCCAAAGTCAATCATCTAATGAATGGTTCTAAGGGCATAATCCAACAGTGCATTTCTAAATTTTGATGTAAAATTAAACATTTGTTTATATCTCTCTACAAGAGAAGTGATATTTAGATTTTAATGTTAAGTTGCAACATATTCTTCTATTTTTACCTGTTTACATAATATGTAGAGTCGAGATTTCAAAGTTGTTAAACTCTTGCAAAAATTTTTATTTTGTAGCAGAAGAAAAGGAGGTTGACAAACCTAAACTCTCGAATGAAAATTCTAAGAACGGAGATGGAAGAAATAAGCGAAGAACAAAAAAAGATAAAAGAGGGGTGAAGACAAGTAAGAGAAAAAATTGAAGCCATTGAACTGGAATGTGAGCAGCTTCGAAAAGAGACCATCCTCGTAACACAACAAAGTGTTAGCACCCAAATCCGCCTTGCTCTCATGTTCCAGATCCTCAAAGCAAGAGAAAACCACGAATTTTCGAAAGCATCACAACTCACCAGTGCTCTCCGGTCATTCTCTTCACAATTTCATTTAAAATTCCGAAGAAATATATTTTTGTTTCATAACTTTTGATCTGCGCTAATATTACCTTTCCCATTTTCTTTCACTACAGTGAACTTATAGTGACGGGGAACTAGTTTGATGGTCTATCGATGAGGCATGCTATTATTAATTATCTTATTTACTTTAGTTAAAATTTTGTTTGAGTTATTTTATTAGTGGATGTTTTATAGTCTGACTTTGTTATTTTGTTTAGTATAAATATAAATTTTATTTTATTTAGAGTTTGTAAAACACTACAAGAAAAATGATTTTCAGCGACGGAAATTTAGCTACGGAATTTTTCCGTCGCTGATAATTAGTATTAGCGACGGATTAGCGACGGAATTTTTAATGAATTTAGCGACGGAATTAGCGACGGATTAGCGACAGAAATTCGTCGGTAATTAGCGACGGAATATTTTCCGTCGCTAATTCTGTCGCTAATTATGGCGGGATATACTGTTTAATTGCGCCAAATTATTAGCGACGGAATTAGCGACGGAATTATCCGTCGCTAAACCCAAAACATAGGTGGAATTTAGCGACGGAATTTTTCCGTCGCTAATTCCGTAGCTAATGGGATTTAGCTACGGAATTAGCGACGGAAAAATTCCGTTGCTAAATTCTCATATGATTTTCGGTGCAAAATGTTCATGGAGCTTAGCGACGGAATTTTTCCGTCGCTAATTCCGTAGCTAAAGCCCATTAGCTACGGATTTAGCGACGGAAAAATTCCGTCGCTAAGTATTAGCTACGGAATTAGCGACGGAAAAATTCCGTCGCTAAGTAGCTAAAAATTTCTCAACCGAAAAAGCATGGGGAATTTAGCGACGGAATTTTTCCGTCGCTAATTCCGTAGCTAAATCCCATTAGCTACGGAATTAGCGACGGAAAAATTCCGTCGCTAAATTATCACATGATTTTTCGATGGAGAAATTAATGGGAATTTAGCGACGGAATTTTTCCGTCGCTAATTCCGTAGCTAATGGGCATTAGCTACGGAATTAGCGACGGAAAAATTCCGTCGCTAAATTCCTCATGCTTTTTCGGTTGAGAAATTGTTAGCTACTTAGCGACGGAATTTTTCCGTCGCTAATTCCGTAGCTAATGGGCTTTAGCTACGGAATTAGCGACAGAAAAATTCCGTCGCTAAGTTCCCACATGGTTTTTGGTGGAGAAATTAAAGTGCATTTAGCGACGGAATTTTTCCGTCGCTAATTCCGTAGCTAAAGCCCATTAGCTACGGAATTAGCGACGGAAAAATTCCATCGCTAAATTCCCACATTCTTTTTCGATGGATGAATTAATGGGAACTTAGCGACGGAATTTTTCCGTCGCTAATTCCATAGCTAATGGGCATTAGCTACGGAATTAGCGACGGAAAAATTCCGTCGCTAAATTCCCATTAATTTCTCCATCGAAAAAGCATGTGATAATTTAGCGACGGAATTTTTCCGTCGCTAATTCCGTAGCTAATGGGCTTTAGCTACGGAATTTTTTTCCGTCGCTAAATTCCCACATGCTTTTTCGATGGATGAATTAATGGGAACTTATTCCGTCGCTAATTCCGTAGCTAATGGGCATTAGCTACGGAATTAGCGACGGAAAAATTCCGTTGCTAAATTCCCATTAATTTCTCCATCGAAAAATCATGTGATAATTTAGCGACGGAATTTTTCCGTCGCTAATTCCGTAGCTAATGGGCATTAGCTACGGAATTAGCGACGGAAAAATTCCGTCGCTAAATTCCTCATGCTTTTTCGGTTGAGAAATTGTTAGCTACTTAGCGACGGAATTTTTCCGTCGCTAATTCCGTAGCTAATGGGCTTTAGCTACGGAATTAGCGACGGAAAAATTCCGTCGCTAAGTTCCCACATGGTTTTTTGGTGGAGAAATTAAAGGGCATTTAGCGACGGAATTTTTCCGTCGCTAATTCCGTAGCTAATGGGTAGCGACGGAAAAATTCCGTCGCTAATTCCGTAGCTAATGCCCATTAGCTACGGAATTAGCGACGGAAAAATTCCGTCGCTAAATTGCCCATGCTTTTTTTGGTTGAGAAATTTTTAGCTACTTAGCGACGGAATTTTTCCGTCGCTAATTCCGTAGCTAATGGGATTTAGCTACGGAATTAGCGACGGAAAAATTCCGTCGCTAAATTCCCACATGCTTTTTCGGTGGATGAATTAATGGGAACTTAGCGACGGAATTTTTCCGTCGCTAATTCCGTAGCTAAAGCCCATTAGCTACGGAATTAGCGACGGAAAAATTCCGTCGCTAAATTCCCTCCAAAATTCCCTCCAAAATATTTTAGAAAAGGTCAAAAAATTAGCGACGGAATTTTTCCGTCGGTAATTCCGTAGCTAAAGCCCATTAGCTACGGAATTAGCGACGGAAAAATTCCGTCGCTAATTCCTCGTGTAGCGTGTTAGATCTAGTTAGCGACGGAATTTTTCCGTCGCTAATCCGACTGAAATTCCGTCGCTAATACCTCGAAATTCGTAATCCACTCTCTTTTTCTTCTTCTTCCGCCCGTGATGGTCCAATTTCTCCTTGTTTTTCTCTTCCTCTCCCCGTTGCGCCGCCGTCCCTTGCCCCACCGAAGGTCCGAAGCTCGCCGCCGGTCACCTCTCCCCTCTCATCACCGCCGGCGCCTTCTAGTTTTTAAAGAAAAAACCAACACAGCCCACTCCTCTGAAGCTTGCCACTGCGCCCTGCCATCGCCGCTGCTGCCGCCCGCCCCTGCCATCGCCGCTGCTGCCGCCCGCCCCTGCCTTCGCCGCTGCTGCCGCCCGCCCCTGCCATCGCCGTTGCTGCCGCCACTGCCCGCCGCCGCTGACCTGCCGCCGGTCGTCCTTACCGCCGGTCATACTCTTGGTATATAGTAGTTGTATTATTTTTAAATTTAAAAGATATAATTATTTGTTTGGTAGTTTGTTTATGTAAAATATATATTTATTTGTATTTATAATAATTTTAGTAGAAATTTTGTATTTATTGGGAAAAATTATTTTTGTTAGATTTAAAATATATAAATTTATTTATGTAAATTTAATTTGGTCATATTAGTATTAATTATAAAAATTTTATTGTTGTTTTTTGTATCTAATTATATGATAGTAATAGATTGATTGAACTACTATTATTAATTTTTATTTATTTGTTTAATTTGTTTATTTAAAATATATATTTAAAATGTTAATTTGTTTTTAGTTGTTTATTTTTGTTTGTCCGTATTTTTAATAATATTACTAGAAATTTTGAATTTTTAATATGTAGTTTTTATGCTTTTATAGGTTATTTAATATTAATAAGGAGTGCTTTGGTGGATTGTGATCGTGAGGTAATATTTTAACTATTTTATTATGCATTTTATAATAAATAATTGTTAATTTTGATTTAAAATTTTTATTTTGTTTTTAAATTGGTTGAGATATTTGCTTTGATTGCTATATTTTATTTATTTTGTGTGGTTTTGTTTATTAAATTACAGATCTTTTATTCAGATCGTATCATGAATAAGGATAGGAGTTGGATGTACAACCGGTTAGATAGTAATAGTTATATTACAAATGAATTTTTAAATGGAGTTGAAGAGTTTATCGAATTTGCATGTTCAAATAGGCAGTTTGTCAGTGGAGATAGAATAAAATGTCCTTGCATCAAATGTCAAAATAGAATCTTTTTAGAATGTGATAAGGTACGGGAACATTTGTTTTACAAAGGTTTTATGGGTGGTTATACTATTTGGGAAAAACATGGTGAAGTTGTTGAAGGAGAATCCTCAAGAAATAGAGACGAGATTGGTGATCTGATGTATGAAATGTATTCAGAACAAAACCCGTATAATAGAATGGTGAGGGATGCTTGTCATATTAATTTTGACGGGAATGCTAATCAGTCAAGATTTTATGAGCATGAACAAAATTCATCAAGACAAAACTTTGCTTCTCTGTTAAATGATGCAAATGAACCATTGTGGACAGAATGTTCTAAGCACACGACATTATCTGCTATGTCACAATTGTGTAATTGGAAGTCGGAGCACAATGTTAGTGAAGCATGTTTTAATCGAATGTTGGAGATTGTGAGAGGTATGCTTCCGGAGAATAATCATTTACCGGAAAACTTTTATGAAATGAATAAAAAAATGGAGAAATTCGGTCTTGGTTATGTTAAGATAGATGCTTGCAAGAATAATTGTATTTTATTTTGGAAAGAATATGCCGAGTTAATGCATTGTGTGATATGTGGGCATCCTAGATATAGACAATGTGGGGTAAGAGGAAAGAAGACACCGTACAAGATTTTGCGCTACTTGCCATTAATCCCTAGGCTTCAAAGGCTTTATATGTCAGCTGCAACTGCTAAGTTTATGACATGGCATGCGCACAATCGAAGTTCTTCAGGAGTGCTTAGACATCCAGTTGATGGTGAAGCTTGGCAACATTTCAATTGTACTCATCCATCATTTGATATGGAACCTCGTAATGTTAGAATTGGTTTATGTGCAGATGGGTTTTGTCCGTTTGGGCCAGCTACGAGGTCATATTCTTGTTGGCCAGTTATGCTTGCTGTTTACAATTTACCTCCCTGGATGTGTATGAAACAACCATATTTGTTATTGAATATGGTAATTCCGGGAAGGAGCAATCCATCACAAAACATAGATGTTTTTTTAAGGCCTTTGATAGATGAGTTGAAAATGTTATGGGATGAGGGTGTTCAAACTTATGATGCTTATAGAAATCAACTTTTTTTGTTAAGGGCTGCATTAATGTGGACAATTAATGACTTTCCTGCATATGGAATGTTGTCTGGGTGGAGTACACATGGAAGATTATCTTGTCCTTATTGTATGGAACATACAAAAGCTTTTAGATTGCAACATGGACGAAAGCCTTGTTTTTTTGATTGTCATCGTCAATTTTTACCTCCTAATCATTCTTTTAGGAAGCAAAGGGATAAATTTAGTAAAAGGGTTGATTATGATCCTCCGGTTATGAGATTGTCAGGTGAAGAAGTGTTGTCTCGGATAGATAGTTTGGAAGACTTAACATTTGGGACAAAATGTCCTCAACAAAAACCTCAAGGTTTTGGGGTAACTCATAATTGGGTGAAGAAAAGCATTTTTTGGGAGCTGTCTTATTGGCATACCAACCTCATTCGTCACAACTTAGATGTCATGCATATTGAAAAAAATGTGTTTGACAATTTATTCAATACATTAATGGATGTTAAAAGCAAAACAAAGGACAACACAAATGCAAGGTTAGATTTGGCGCTGATTTGTAAACGAAAGGAATTGGAATTGGTGACAAGTAATGGAAAAACTTTCGCACCTAAAGCATCGTTTACCTTAAGCAAAGAGGATCAGAGAAGAGTGTGTAAATGGGTGAAAGAGCTAAGGCTTCCTGATGGGTTTGCATCAAACATATCTCGGTGTGTAAATATTGAGGAAGGCAAGTTTTATGGAATGAAAAGTCATGACTGTCATGTTTTTTCAAAGATTAATTCCGATTGCCTTTCGTGATTTCATACCTAATTCAATATGGGATGCTATTACTGAGCTATCTCATTTTTTTCGAGATATATGTTCAACTGAATTACATGTGAATTACATGGAACAGTTGCAGAGCAACATTGTAGAAACAATTTGCAAATTAGAGAAAATTTTTCCACCAAGTTTTTTTGACTGCATGGAACATCTCCCCATTCACTTACCTTACGAGGCCAAGGTTGGTGGACCCGTTCAATACCGATGGATGTATCCATTTGAGAGGTAATAATTTGTTTGCTATGAGCATTTTTCAATGTGCTATAAGAAATAGAGCGCTTATTATATGCCATTAAATGTGTATTGTATACTTTAATTAGGTTTTTGCATCGCCTAAAAAAGAAGGTGAAAAATCGTGCACATGTGGAGGGATCTATATGTGAGGCATATATGAGGGAGGAAATTGCAACATTTTGTGCATTATACTTTGATCCCAATATTCAAACAAGGCTAACTCGTCCACCACGGAATGATGATGGAGGAGACGTAGATCCCATGGGACGTTTGTCAATTTTCAAATATCCTGGGCGACCACTTGGGCGGGCAAAGAACAATCGTCGATATCTGGAAGAAGATGAGTTTGATGCAGCGGTGATATATGTGCTAATGAATTGTGAAGAAGTTCTCCCGTACATTGAGTAAGTATATAGCATTACATATCATACAATAAATACAACGAAGGCTTTTTGATCTTGTCCTTATTGTCATATATACTTGCTATATATTGATTTTATAGGATATTTGATGAAATGGTCAAAAGAAATGAACCAGAGATGAACGATGGACAATTGGAGAAAACACGTCAAGCGCATTTTACGAAATGGTTTAGACAATATGTAAGTAATTTAAATATAATTCGTTTTGTTTTAATAGATGATACTGCATTTCACTCATCACAAGAATCACTATTATGTAGGTTCGTGAACAAGGAAATGCAATTGATAAACGTATCATTGACCTCTCTCATGGTCCAGCACGTTTGGCAAGTTGTTATCAAGGGTATTTTGTAAATGGATTTAAGTTTCATACCTTTGAATATGGAAAAACTCGAAAAACAATGAACAGCGGTGTTTGTGTGAAAGGTGATTGTTACAATGATTTTGACCGTGACTTTTATGGTATATTGATAGATATAGTGGAGTTGGAATATTTTGGGATTGGAAATAAAGTTATACTCTTTAAGTGCCATTGGTTTGACACTGAGAGAGGTTATCGTGTTCATCCTAGACATGCTCTTGTTGAAATCAAACATAGGTCTATACTTGCTAGCAATGAACCTTTTATATTAGCTCAACAGAGTCAGCAAGTGTATTTTAGTCCTTATCCATCTAGAAAAAGAGATCGTCGTGATTGGTGGGTTGTTTTCAAGACAAAAGCAAGAGCTAGATTTAATATTCAAAATTGTGATGTGGACATAGTGGATTTAAATGATGGGGTTTATCAAGAAATTGAAAATCCACATCCTATAAATATTGAATATTCAGAAGACCTTGACAATCCCACTATTCTCGTTCGCGGAGATTATGACCAGGTAAATATTGCAGAAGAAGAAGAAGAAGAAGAAGAAGAAGAAGAAGAAGAAGAAGAAGAAGAAGAAGATGATGATGATGATGATGATGATGATGATGATGACGACGACGACGACGACGACGACACCAACAACGACGACGACAATGATGATGATGATGAGGACGAGGTCTTTTTTAGCTAATTGCTCTTATTTCTTTTAAGAAAATGTTTATGTGAATTTAATAACTTAATTACTTTTTTGTTTGCTTTTATTTACGATATTTTGTAAGATGTTTTGTAAAATGTTAATTTATTTTGTATGTTAAGTTCATTATCTAATACATATATTATTTTTTTCATGTATTGTAGGTATAATGAAATCATCAAAAAAATCATCTGGTAAGAAGGCTCGCTCCGGTGGATCTTCTACATCGAGTTGGAAGTCTTTTTTCATGCCTACTCCACGATCTCAGACCCCAGCAATTAACCTTGAAGCACAATTATTTCCATCAATAGAAGTGGATACTGATGAGATGGACCCACCCACTGACCAACTGATTGACCAGAGAGATAGTCCAATTGACCAAGGCCCATCCACACATGGTCCATCTGGCCAAGCCTCATCATCTGCCGAGGGTATATCCCCTGACGGAATACCGATTGAGCAGCTTAACATCGATCATACTGGGACAAATACAGGCAGTGGTGCGAGTTCCGATGGTAGTGGCAGTGGAGGTAGAAAACGAACAAGAGGGCCCAATCATGGATATTCGACTCCAAGTAATCCGGATCAAAGGGCACGACTTACTTGTCTGAATAACGGGTAATAAAAATAATAATACTATTTTGCTATATGAAGTTACTTAATTAATATTATATAAAAAATTTGAATTTACTTTTTTTCGCAGCGCTTTTCTGGAGCCTCAAGCTGTTCGGACAATTACAACATTAATTAAAGAGTATTTTACTGATCCTTGGCCAACATGGAAAAGTGTTCCAATTGCTGTGAAAACAAAAATATGGGATAAATTTTCGGTATGTCAATCGCAAATAAGTAATACATTACTTTATTTTATTATTTTACTTAACATGATTTTTTACTAATGATTTCAATTGATTTAGGAAATTTTTGCGTGGCCTCCTGAAGAAACGATTATTGTGAAAAATATTTGGGAGAACATTTGCAAAACACGATTCCGTGACTTGTTGCAAGCTGAAAGAAAAAAAGCAATGCAACATTTTGGCACAGATCGAATTGCTGACTGTAAAGGTATATGTCCAGCTGGATCAAAGTTGAGATATGGGACTCCTTGATTGATGACTTATGGGGCAAATCGGAATGGGAGGCGAAGTCACAGAAAGGAAAGCAAAATCGATTGACCATAAAAGAAGGAACTGTTACCAAGCATACAGGTGGATCGATTTCTTTTCCTGTGCATGCATATAGACTGGTATGTAACTTTTTAAATCATATGTATGATATTATAGTTAAAATATATATTGTTTACAGCTAATCTCTTATTTATTTTTTGTTTTACTTGTGAAGAGGAATCAATATAATCGAACACCTACATATAAGGAGGTATTTGATCGCACTCACAAAAAAAATGCTGGCCAAGGTGAATATGTGGACAATAAGTCAAAAGTTGTCAGTGTACGTATATTTAAAATTATTTTGTTTTATGTATGTTAATTATTATTTAATTACTTTTTAAGTATAGATATATTTATAATAATAAATTTTTTTTATAGGAAAAATATAATGCTTCATTGGTTGAAAAGTATGGTACGGATATTAGCAGTCAACCACACTTTGATCCTGTTGCTTGGTGTGACTGTATTGGAGGAATGGAAACAACCCGCACACATGTGTACGGCCTTGGAAGCAGTTCACAAAACAGAGATATACTTGAGTCATCCGCCTCCTCAGCAAGTCCAATATTCTCGGTTTCTCAAGCAACAGTAAGCCAGGATGAGCGCATCGATGTTATAGAAGAGAAACTTGATGAAGTTCTCAAATATTTACCGCAAATGCACCAATGGATGGCTGAGATGAGTAATGCATGGAAGAGTAGCAAAGGAGGCCCTTCAAATCCCGATGATAGCCAGACACCGAACCTCGGAGATGGGCCTTCTTCATAGATCTCTGTTATAATGTAAGAAATTTAAGTACTTTGTTCTTTTTATGTTTTAAGAATTTGATGGTTGTTGAGAGATGTTATGAATTTGTTGAATTTTAATCATATTTTATGATTATGTATGAATTTTATTAAAAATTTATGTTTATGTATTAAGGTCTTTTAAATGTTGCTATAGTCATGAATTTAGGGTTTTAACATGAATTTAAGCTTAAGCTTAAATTTAAATATATTTCGGAAAACTTTTGGAAACAATTTTGGAATTTAACATTTTGGTAGCGAAATGCATAAATAATATATGATGATAAAAAAATATATTATTAGCGACGGAATTCAAAGAAATTAGTGACGGAAATAATAGCATTAGCGACGGAATATTCCGTTGCTGATAACATTCAGCGACGGAAAATTTTTATTATTAGCGACGGAATATTCCGTTGCTGATAACTTTCAGCGACGGAAAATTTTTATTATTAGCGACGGAATATTCCGTTGCTGATAACATTCAGCGACGGAAAATTCCGTAGGTAAAATTATTTAGCGACGGAAAATTTTATTATTAGCGACGGAATATTCTGTCGGTAAAACTTTTAGCGACGGAATATTTTCATAAAATTTAAAAAATAAAAAAAACTTAGCGACGGAATTAGCGACGGAAAATTCCGTCGCTGAAATTTTTAGCTACGGATAATAGGTGACCGATTTACATTTTAGCGACAGAAAAATTCCGTCACTGATAAGGACAAATTCCGTCGCTAATTAGCGACGGAATTAGCGACGGAATTTTCTTTCAGCGACGGAATGAGCATCAGCGACATTGATTTTTCCAACGGAATTATTCCGTCGCTAATCCGTCGCTAAAACCCTTTAGCGACGGAATAAGACTTTTAGCGACGGAAAATTCCGTCGCTAATTCCGTCGCTGAAAGTCTCTTTTTTTGTAGTGAAAGATTGGAATAGAATATGAATTACGATGGTATGATATTATGGTGTCTTTATTGTTGGGGTTTGCCTTGAATCCCACATCGAAAGTATAGGAGAAGTTATAAGGGTTATTCCCTTATAAATAAAGTGTTAGGCTTGGTTTGTAAAATATCCCAGAGAGTTATAAAGTTGAGCTATTATAAAAGGGTGTAGTTGGGCTCTTTGGGTAGTTGGGTTGGGTTTGTAAGGAGTTTGTAATTTTTCTCTTCTAAAAATTGCACAATTGTAGTTGTTTGATTGTTTATTAAATTGGTTGGGTGGTTGTAGGCCAAATTGGTTGGGCCAAACCACATTAAAATTATTGTGTTTGTTTTTGCTTTCCTCTATTTTTGTGGGTGTTTGGTTTGAGGGATATTTTTCCCAACAAGTGGTATCAGAGCTGAAGGTTCGTGATCCTGCGAGAGGAGGAAAGCTATGGCTGAAGGTATGTCTGGAGGTATGCCTAAGTTTGAGATTCCTTTATTTGATGGTAAAAGTAATTTTATGTTATGGCAAAGTACGATTCAAGATCTTCTAGTGCAACGAGGTCTAGATTTGGCATTAGAAGAAAATAAGCCAGATGGAATGTCTGATAAAGATTGGGTTAGAATTCAGAAGAGGGCTGTGAGCACAATTAGATTGGCACTTGCTCCAGAGATTAAGTATACTGTATTGACTGAGATGACACCAACTGGATTGTGGAAGAAGCTGGGAGACATCTATGCGTCAAAATCGCTGACGAATAGATTGTGTTTGAAGATGGATTTGTATTCTCTGAAGATGGATGAAGGTACGAGTCTCCATGATCACTTAAATGAATTTAATAGATTAGTTTCACAATTATTAGCTATTGATTCTAAAGAGTTGAAAGAAGAAGAGAAGGCATTGCTGTTGTTGTCATCTTTGCCCAAATCCTATAAACCGTTAGTTCAGACTTTATTGGTAGGTAAAACTACTTTGACGTTGGATGATGTGATTGTTGTGCTGCGTGAGAATGAAAGATTTATGGGCAAAGAAGATTCTTCATCTGCGAGAGGTGTACTAGCTGCTGTGGAAGATTCTACTCGAGGGAGGACTAATGAGAGACAAGGTGGATCAAGAGGGAGATCAAGATCAAGATTCAGAGATTATAGTGAGGTGGAATGTTATTATTGTGGAGAGAAGGGTCATATTCAAGCACGTTGCAAGACATTAAGAGAGGATATGGCTGCATTCAAGAAGGCTCAAGAAAAGAGTGATGATGGAAAGAAGAATGAGACGTGTTGTTTTGACTGATTCGGATGATGATGTATTGGCAACTTGTTTAGATGGGCCTCATACTTATGAGAAAAGTTGGGTTTTGGATTCAGCTGCATCGATGCATATTTGCAATGATAAAGATCGGTTTGATGAATTGAAAGAGGTTGAAAGTTTAGGCAATATTGCGGTTGGGAATGGTAATCGAGTGAAGATTTAAGGTATTGGGAGTGTTCAACTCAAGCTTCATGATGGTGGTATCAAGACTCTTCGTAATGTGAGGTATGTACCCAGTTTTAGCTACAATTTGATTTCTTTGGGTGAGTTAGCTTCACGTGGGTACACATATGTTGGTAATAATGATTGGTGCAAAGTATACAAGAATGGTGGTTTAGTTTTGCAAGGAAAGAGGAATGAGAAACAACTATATTGGCTTGATGATGCAAAAGATAGAGTTGTTTCCAAGAGTAAGAAGATTCAGAGGCATGTTAGTTTTTCAGATGTTGTTGAGCAGTTTGGGGAGTTTGGGGATTCAAGTCAAGGGAGGATTTGTTGGGGTTTGCCTTGAATCCCACATCGAAAGTATAGGAGAGGTTATAAGGGTTATTCCCTTATAAATAAAGTGTTAGGCTTGGTTTGTAAAATATCCCAGAGAGTTATAAAGTTAAGCTATTATAAAAGGGTGTAGTTGGGCTCTTTGGGTAGTTGGGTTGGGTTTGTAAGGAGTTTGCAATTTTTCTCTTCTAAAAATTGCACAGTTGTAGTTGTTTGATTGTTTATTAAATTGGTTGGGTGGTTGTAGGCCAAATTGGTTGGGCCAAACCACATTAAAATTATTGTGTTTGTTTTTGCTTTCCTCTGTTTTTGTGGGTGTTTGATTTGAGGGATATTTTTCCCAACATTTATTTCCATGAGAAGCAAAGTAAGTGTGCCGTCTTTATTCCTAATCAAGACACATGGCGGCTTTTGTATATTAACAAGGCAATTGTTCTGCTTTTCAATATCTCTGTGGAATTCCTTTTCAAAGCATGTTCTCCGATGACAGAAGGTTGAATTTTGTTCTGTCTGGTAGTTTCTGTTTGATGGAGCTTGGAACTCTTGGCTGTTTTATCTGTTTTGGCCTTTTTATTTGGGTTCAGAGAAAAGTACACTTAAAAATTTCTTAGAAATCACTACATATTGAGATTTTCTTAGAAGTTCATTTTCGGAAGGTTATAAAATAATCAATAAAAGAATTAAAATTATTTTTTATATTTCAAAAAAATTTAATTATAAAGTGGATATAACAAGATAAATGTATATAGTAATCTCCTGAAGAAACAATCTAACTTTTATATGCTCATACTTTGGTTTCAAACACAATACTGAACACTAACATTGATCATAAAATACTAAAAGTATCACAAATCATAAAAAAAAAAAAAAGAAGCTTAATTGCTAAATTTTTTTTTTAATAATTAGATAATAATAGTATTGTATTTTAGTCATCGAATTAATTGGAGAGTAGCTTTGTAATGATATTCAAAACATAGTTAAATTTTTAATTAAAACAAAACATAAATAAAAAAAATACCTATGCTCACCGTTTTCTAACTCTCTTAAAATCTAAAACAGAACATATTGATTACTAAAGGGCTTCTCAATGGATGTACAACAAAAAAAAAAAACAAAAGAAAATTAAAATTAATAAATAATGAAGTATTATATTATAAAGAGTTTCAATATATTTTTGAAGTTATTCAAAATTCTTCTGCACAAAAATTCTCACAAATTATGAAATTCAAGATCTGTTAACATATTATCATTTTAACTTACTAATTTCTAACTTTTACAAATCAACTAGACCAAAAATAATTAAACAACAATGCTACATTTAGAAAGCTAATTAGATGCATATTGACAATGTCATATGATGAAATACCTTACCCAGTATAATTCATCCATTACTACTGAAAATTTGGTCTATTAATTTGACAACCTATTACTTCGAGTAAAATGACAAATGAATGTGATGCAAGTTAGGTTTTTAACAGAGAATGAACTAACAAAAAAGAGTGCTTTAGCACTGTGCTTGTTGTGAGAACAAATCTTTATCATATATATTGTGTTGAAATCTTAAAGATAGTTCATTTTTATAAGATCCGAATTTTTATTATACTATATATCATAATTGTACATAATTGGTAGTGGAAATAAATATTGAAGGTGAAATTCCACTTTCTATTACGAAAGTTATTAGAACTATAATTTATAATATGGTGTACATGAATTCAAAAGAGACTTGATTAGTGTACATGTGTTATTTTGTT
Source organism: Heritiera littoralis (assembly GCA_031772115.1). Lineage (NCBI taxonomy): Eukaryota > Viridiplantae > Streptophyta > Magnoliopsida > Malvales > Malvaceae > Heritiera > Heritiera littoralis. The sequence continues at coordinate 2,937,755 of JAPDPK010000073.1, forward strand.
GGTTGGAAGTTATAATAAGACAAAGGTGCAATAAGTCAAGAAAAAAGGCTATGGACTTCACGCCACTTTGCTTCTCCTGTACAAATTGGTTTAGACAATTAATGGCAAAGTGAAGTAAGTCAAAATGTGCAGAAAATAGCTTCCCATAGCCGTTCATTTTTGCTACAGTTTTTCTTCGGTTTTAATGCATGAAAGACGTGAAATGATGAAAGAAAACGGGATAAGGAATAGATGGTGAGTTCTGATTGGATTAGTAGGATTATATAAGAAGACTTCATGAGGAAAAACCGATTGAAGAGAACTTCATCTTCTTAAACAACCTTCTCGCCCATTCTGTTTTCACTACAAGCTCATCTTTCGTTCTTCCGATCCTCTCATACGTGAGCCATGAAACTTCATCCTCTAGTTAGTGAAACCTCTTCTCCATCGTTTGAAGAGCTGAGGAATAAGCAAAGTAAAGCTAAGTGAGGTAGAAAGCACTCTGTTTTGGAAGAACAACGCAGTTAAGGTGAGTTCCATATTTTTATGGTTCTCTTGATATTCAATGGTAGATTTCTGTGTTTTATACCATAAGAAACATAGATATAGCCTTGTTTTAGTTAAATCTTGGTAGAATATATATAAGAAATTAGAACAAGAGGTGGTCTGGAAACTAATCAAGAAAGAATAAGAAAAGTACTGGAAATGGTGTAAAAATGATGATAAACGGGCGAGCTAAATAATATGGAGCATGGTATGGTGGGCGAGGTCGCCACATCCAAGTTAAATTCATAGGCGAGCCCACCTCTGAATAAAAAGCCATGTAGGGTGAACTCATATGCATAGGCATGGCGAGTCGAATGTTGGGTGAGTTCCCATGTTAGGCGAACTCCCATGAATAAGCCAATATTTGAATGGCGAGTAATGTTGGGCGAGCTTCCACGTGTAAGCCCATTAACGAATGGCGAGCTGTGTTGGGCGAATGGCGAGCTGTAGATTAGTTCAAATCTCGCCAAAGTGTCGCAAATATTTAAAAAGAAAATATTAATAGTTTTAATAAATTATTTTGCAGCCGGGAATTAAGGACTTGGTAAAAGCGATCGAGAAGGCGATCGGGAAGCAAGGCCACGTAAAACAAGGTAAGGGAGATGTGTGTGAAGTGAATGCATGTCCTGTGGTGTTAATTTTATAAAAATATTGAGAAATTGTTTTGGTTTATTGACATGCATTAATTTGATAAATCGTTTTGATTTGGGCGAACTGGTAAAGGGAGGCGAGCCAATGGAACCTTTTATGATATTTTGGGCGAGCGACCATGTTTTAATTGAAATCCGAGTGAGCCAATGGAAGACGAACCCTTTTATAATGTTTTGGGCGAGCGACTCCTGTTTTAATAAAAATCCGGGCGAGCCAAAGAAAACTGACCCATGTTTTATAAATTGGGCGAGTTGACCATGGAAGTACCCCATTAGGCGAGTTCACCATGGAAGTGCCGCATTTGGGCGAGTTGACTATGGGCAATGCCATAATGGGCGAACTGGCCATGGGCGAGCAGTTATGGGCGAGCTAGTTTAACTTGTTTTTAAATGCAAAGGTTGGCGGGCGAACACTAGTTCACTGCAATGGGCGAATTGACCATGGGTGAGCTGACCATGGGTGAGCAGGTTTTAAATATGTTTTCTCACACGAAAATTTGAGAAAATAATTGGCTGTTTTTATTTGTCTATTGTAAACAGAAAGCCTAAAACCTTTTTGAAAAACAAGTCATTTTGAGGAAATGATGAAATTTATGAGATATTCCTTAAAAGTTAGTTATGAGATATAAATTGATTTTTGAGACTTTAGGCCCCTAGTTTCATGCATTACTATTCAAGTAATTGAGTGACCGCTTGGGGCGATGGCTCGGGGCGATGGACCAACGGGTGCACCCTAGGGCGTCACAAGGCTGATTGACTCGCCAAGTCATCAGAGGTCTCGAGGTCACCTGGCAAGTGGACCCGAGGACCACCTATAGATTATGGCCATAGATCTAGCCGAGATAGACGTGAGGGGCGATGGCCTACGAGTGCACCCCAAAAGCGGACAACTTGTGTTCCTGGGGGAACAATGAGAGCATGATTTATTTGTTGCCTAGTCTCAACTTGTTGATTTCTGTTTACTGAAAGGATTTATTGAATCCTATTTACTGTTTACTTCAATTTATTGTAAACTATTTAGCCAATGATTTGCCTGACAAAGACTGTTTACTATATCCATTGTTTTCCCTACTGGGTTTATTATTGAGAAAAATAAACTTATTTAGGGGATATAGTTTTATTTGTATAAGCAACATACACCTTCCTTACTGAGCATGTTGTCGCTCACTCCTTATTTTTCACTCCACAGATTATTGATTTCGGACTAAGGGAATTACCTTCCAGAGATTCGATATCGAAGGTACATTATTTCTTTTATATATTCAGTGAAATTATACAGTACTACTTGAAAGAGAAGGGAATGTATATACATCTTAAGAAAGGAAAGTAATTATTCATATTTCTATATTAGTACGAGGAAATAAGAGTACTAATTCCTATTAAAGTGTTTAGAGTTGTTAAGCATCACAGACAGCCCAACCAATAAGTAAGTGAAATTTTTAAGTAAATATTATGTTATACTGTGGATTTGGGATGTTACAATTTTTTAGTAGAAATCTTGAATATAGTTCATATACATGAAAATACAGTGAAAAAATATTTTTTAGTCTTTATTTTATAATATTTTAATTCATTGATATGAAAAAGATGGTGTAAGAATTTTTTTAGTCATTATTTTGTAATATTTTGTATAATGAAATAAAACGCCACAAGTTATTCAATATGCTAGCATGGTCGTTTACTTGAAATTACTCTTTATATGATAGCCAAACTTAGTTTATTAATTTTAATTTCAAATAAATTAAAATTTATAAATAATTAATCTCGTAATTTATTTAAAAATTAGTTACAAGAAGGGATTTAAATAGCGGTGGAATAGGGGGATAGCAGCCGTTATTTGGCAGTAGCGCCACCTCCCGCCACTGCTGTTGAAGAAACATCGTGTAAGAGCCTCGCTCGTCTCACAGGCCGTCGGCAAGCATCCCCTTGGCGAGCTCTCAGTTCGCCCGCCCCAGGTTTACTCTTACGAACTGGCTGGCGATCACCCAGTTCGGTCGCCCCTTTTCCAACGTATTGTCCGCTTTGGGGTGCGCCCACAGGCCATCGCCCCTCACGGCTTTATTCCAAGGGACTTGAAGAACTCAAGCTAATTCCCTCGGACGCGTTCCATGGGACGCTCGAACCCTGGTATCCCATAGATACCTCGAGCCTTACACTCATGTTACCATTGAGACAGTTGTCTCAATGGTAACATGAGTGTAAGGCTCGAGGTATCTATGGGATACCAGGGTTCGAGCGTCTCATGGAACGCGTCCGAGGGAATTAGCTTGAGTTCTTCAAGTCCCTTGGAATAAAGCCGTGAGGGGCGATGGCCTGTGGGCGCACCCCAAAGCGGACAATACGTTGGAAAAGGGGCGGCCGAACTGGGTGATCGCCAGCCAGTTCGTAAGAGTAAACCTGGGGCGGGCGAAGTGAGAGCTCGCCAAGGGGATGCTTGCCGACGGCCTGTGAGACGGGCGAGGCTCTTACACAACGGGTGAGAATGCCATTCACAATAGCAGCGGCCTGTTGTGGCAGCAAAAAATGGGCATAACGGCAATAACCATCTATTATTACCGTTGTTCTTTTTTCAAGAATAAGGGGTTTTCAGATTTCACCTGAGGAAAAAAAAAACAATTGAGAACACTACCTATATCTATCAATTCCTTTCCCTTTAATCAGCATCAATCAAACTTAAATGCTTAATCAAGATCAAGCACAAACCAAGTAATCAGTGATAAACTTTGCAATTTAACTCAATTATTGTTTCTGTTTAAGTTGTTGCAAAAATTGTGTTACAAGTGAGATGTGAGTGAGACCATGACTCCATGAGAGCCATCCTAGGTACATTGCTACTAGGGGCTAAACAACATGGGTCGATGAGCGATATGGGCCCTGTTGAGAGAGACAAGCGAACAAAGGGAGAGAGGAGCAAGGAGTGGTCGGAGGGGAGATGAAGAATGCAGACCTTAGACAAGAGATGAAGGAGGGGAGAAAAACAGATGAAGAAGTCACGTGTGGGAATAGGAATTGGGCTAGGAGTGGGACTGTAGGTTAGATAAAATAAGTGGAATTTGTGTGGGAAATGGGATTTGGGCTAGGAGTATACTTGATCATGAGTCGGGCTGGGCTCAAAGTATATAATAATGATTTATGGGTATTCTAAGCCTGGCTAAATTGGAGCCTGATTTTTAGTTTAGGCTCGTTTTTATTTTTATAATAAAAGCCCGAGCCCGGCACAACCTGACCTGAATATTATTTTATTTATTTTTTATATCTTAATTTTTTATTTATTTGTTTTTATTCTTTTATTCCCTTTAAAATATAATTTAATATGTTAAAATTTGTATGTCAATTTTCATATTAGATTTTTATAATTATATTTATTAATCAATAAAGTTTTATATACATATAATTATATTATACTTAGTAAATATATTTAAAAAATTAATTAAAATTAATAATTCGGGCTAAGACTGGGCTTTGAAAGGTTAAGCTCGAGTTTGGCTTGATTTTTAAATGGGCCTAAAAATTCTACTCAAGCTTGGTAATTGCATCGGATATTTTTGCTCAAGCCCGACTAATTATCGAGTAGGCCTTCGAGTTTGGATAGGTAGCTCAACCCTTGAGCAGGTCTAGTTAGGAGTGGAACTGTGGATTAGATAAAATGAGTGGAATTTAGTTGGGAGTGGGATGGATCGGTATGGATTGGGCACATTCTTCTTTTATTTAGTTTAAGGAGAAATTTAGGGTAGAAAGAACTTTAAAAATTTTGATAGAAGCAAATTTAGGTAAAGAAAAATGAAAAAAAAGAATTAATTATATAGATATATATTAAAAGAAAAGGTTTGATAAAAAGGGGTCAATTTTTGTATAATTTAGATTAAAACTAAATTAAAATTAAACTATGACATATTGATTTTATAATTGTATTTAGATTTTAGTAATAGGTTCTTTTTTTTTTGTGTTGCCGGTAAACTTTTTTTTGGTATTATATTAGTTTTTATTTTTTTGTGTAATTAAATAACAACAAAAATGATATTCATTGTATAATAAATTGACAATAATTTGTGATAAAAATATTAAATCAATTCTAAAAAAGCATAAAATGTCATGAATTACTTTAAAAATCATTATAATTACTATATTTTATAACAAATTGTGCATATTTAAAAAAAAAATTCACGATTATGGTGGCCACTATAACTGTAATAACAAGGATTCAAATAGCGACTGAGTAGCGGTACAGTGGCCGCTATTTCATGGTAACAGGACTGTCCGAAACAGCTATCAACCGTATTTGAAATGAGAGAGAAGACTCACAACAGTAACAGCAATTTGTGGCTGCAAATAGCGACACAACGGTAAATAACAGCTATAACAGTCCACTACTACCTCTATCGCCGTTATTAACATGCTCCTGTAACAATTTTTTTATATCAAATCAAATTCTAATACCTAGCGAAACAATAACAACACCCGTACCAAGCCACAACACTTCAATCAAGGTAAAAGAAAGAAACCATGACCTCTTATCAATGAAAAGTGGAAATAGGTAGATTATGGATTCTTCTTGAGACTTCATAAAGATAAGCCAGCTGTGAGTAAAACATTTGAATTAGAGGTTTGGGTGTTGCATTAGGTCGGTCGATTGGGTTGGGTTGTGGGTCGGTTTCCAACGTGATGATGAAAGGAGAGGGGATGGAAAGGAAATTAGAAATTTGAACGAAAACAGGGACTCGAGAGAGTAGAGGAGATGAAGAAACAGGGGAGAGTAGGGGGTGGCCAAGGGATTTTGGGTTTTTTTTTACAAAGTCTTTTTGCCAGCTGACAGCTTAGTGTCGTGTGTGTGAAAAAATAATTTTAAGAATATTTTATTTTGTTTACATGTAAATATGGGAGGAAAAAATTAATTAATGGGACATGGGAAATTGATAAATTATTTTGAGGATTTAATTTAAAATTGAGAGGGAATGAGATGAATAAAAGGTGAATTTATTTTTTATAAGTATTTTGTATGGATTAATATGATATAAAAATAATTAATTTTAAATAATTAAAGTTTTACTTTTTTTTTTGACCTAATTAAAGTTTCACTGTTTAATGTTATTTTTAATTTTTTTGTGTGTTTGATTAAAAATTTTGATTGCTAATTATTGTTTAATTTGTGAATTATAATATATTAAACTTTTTCTTCTGTTTTTTTAAACTAAATTAACTTATAAATTACAAGAGACTTAATCTCACACATATATATACATGCATGATACTATTTTGTCACAGTTGTTATAGTTATGTTAGTATGTTTGTGATGCATATATTTAAACAACTTTTAAGATATGCATTTGACTATTTAGCTATGATGTAAAAAATTCTTAATAAGTTAATTTATCATATAAGTAAAAGAATTAAAATGTTCTAAATTCTTTTAAATAGTATAAGATAAGAGGTTTCATGTTATTATAATTAATAAAATGCTCTAAATTCTTTTAAATATTATAAGAAAAGAGCTTTCATGTTATTATAATTTATTTTTTTTATAATAAGTTCTACAAAGTTAAAAAATTCACGATCGTGATGAGCGTAGCGGCCGCTATCTTATCCGTTATGTAGGCAAATGCAATAAACGGGACATGACTGAAAATGTAACCATGATCACAATTTAAATCCCTACGTAATAATCTTTATTTTTTCACAACCATGATAAACAAGACACTATTGAAAACGTGACCGTGACCACAATTTAATCCCTGGTTACAAGAAAGCAATTGTTCAGTTTGTGGTGAGGAGGAATAGACAGCTAGACTTGTTTTTCAAATGTTTTATGGTAACAAAACTAGAAAAGTGTGGCATTGATATAAATGGATTGATACAAGACTTATTGTGCAATTACCAGTCCAATTCAGAATTCTGGGTTCAACTTCAGCCTACAGGAATAATTATAGTTGAACAATGCTTCAACAAGTGCTGGGTTTTGTGGAGAAACCGAATCAGGTGCTTACTGGGACTGGACATTATGGACATTGTCAAAAGTTTCACTGAATGTAGGGTTTCACAGGTAAAGTGGGAAGCAAATATTCTAGCACGTAGTATAAGCTAAAGCAACAAGAAAACCAACAAAGTTGTCGGAGGTTATCAGCAAACTGCAAAGCATAAACCCCCCTCAAAAGTAAAATCTTGTAAAAACTGTTCGATGTGGGACCCCTACACAGTTTAAAACTGATATAACACCCAAACGAATTCAGTCATGCAAGACTATATAATAAAACAACAAAAATCGTTCGATAACAGTTGAGAAGCCGAGCGATTCTTAGTACCATTCACCTCATTCCCAGACAACACAGGCATCAATATATATAACTGCTCTTTCTTCCTCATTTTATTCCGATTTCTATTCATCTTCGTAATTCTTTTTTTTTTTTGTTGAAATTACGCGGTTTTGCTTAAATTATCATGTTATATAGCCCTGTAGTGTTCATGGCATTTCACTCATTACAATCAATGATTATATCTCAACTGTTTTAGTTGAGAAGTTTAGCTTTAAGCCGACAACATGGTGCAGAACAGGATCAGGAAGAAGGCTTTGAAACCAACAATGAAGAGTTTGAAACAAAGGCTCCAACGAATAAAAGCAGATGTGGGAAATATAAGGAAAGATCAAAGGTGCATAACTGCGGAGCAAAGAACTATAAAAGAAAAGTTTGCAGAGGTTAAACGCCAATGCGATCAACTCGGAAAGCAAGCTCAACTGATTATGAAGCAATCAAGTAGCAATCGAATTCGGCTTATTCTAATGTACTATATCGTACGAGCTTGCCAAGATGGAGACTTTGATAAAGCTGTTACCCTCACTCGCTTCCTTAAGTCCACTTCTGATAGAAGAAGGTTATAATATAAATTTGAGAAGTGGAGATCACTTTCCCAAAATGTTATTAGAACTGTAAGATCGAATAAAGTCTCTAACTTTTCAAGTAGTGGAAATGATTATGCATAAAAACTTATTTAATTTATAGTTGAGTAGTTGTGTCATTTTGTTAAATAGTTATAACTCTATTGTTATATAATTATTATAAACAAATGTTTTGTTCAAGCACAATTATTCATTTAAATAGTTATAATTTTTTTGTTATGTAACTATCATGGTTTCAAATACCGGCCGCTAATCGGAATAGCGGCCGCTATATCGCGGTAGCGGCCACCGCCGCTACCGCTATTGAACGATTTACGGTTGTGATATAGAATCACGTTTGTAACGGCTGCTATTGGCCGTTACAAAACGGCGTAACAGTGAATAGCGGCGATAACGGTCCATTATCGCCGCTATCTCTGTTCTGTAACAGAACATCGGTATAAAAAACAACAGCAAAGCAACACCAACCGATATCAACAGGTAAGTAAGATGATGAAACATGAGAAGTATACTTAAAAACTTTAAAAATTTCAACTAGATTTTGGATCGTGTCGGCTGATCGGGCTTTAGTAAAGGGAGGTGATCTGTGAGGGGTAGCTGGATGTCGGCTAGGCGACGGGGCGACATGGGTCGGCTGGGTGACGGAGCTGCTGGGCGACGAGTCACCTGAGATGCTGCCGGTTTGCAGCATCGGTGGTGGCAGGTGGCTTCTAGAGGCTGTGGTGATTTAGTTCAGATTTTAGGCGGTGAGCGATGGGATCTAAGGGTGTTGTGACTCCTGTGAGAGGGATCTTCAATCTTGAATGTGGAGTGGGTGGTCGGAAGCTTGGAATCATTCCTGAGTGGGTGAGATTGGTCTGGTTTTAGTCTTTAGAGTTTAGATGAAAATCAATTGCAATGGGGAGGCAGATACGATGGGTGGGTTTGGGAATTGGGATATGGGTTTGGGTGGGTCGGCTGGTTGGGTGGGCTTTTAAAATATTATATTTACTTTTTTTTTAAAGAATTTTAATATTTTAATTTTTAGGAATTAATATTTGGTAATTTTTAAATAATATTAGATAATTATTAATATTTGTAGAAAAATTCATGTAAAAGAGAAAAAAAAAGAAAAATATTGACATAATTAATTTAGATGAAATAAAATTTGACAAAATTTAAAGGAAAAAATTCCTTAATAATTTAGATAAAAAATAATTAATGCTATATATTTAGTACATTAATTCTTATTAGTACATAATTATTTATTTCTATTTTCAATATTTGTTGTTTTTCAATTATCACAAGTAATTTTTTAAATATGAATGTTTTATTATAATTCAAAAAATTATGAATAACATTTTTTTCAAGTAAATAATAAACTTGAAGTATCATAAATTACTTTAAAAACTATAAAAAAAAGACTTTACATGATTATAATTACAATTACTACACTTTATATAAAATTGTGCGAAATTAAAAAAAATTCACGACCGCGATGACCTCGATGACCGCGATGGTCTCCGCTATCTCCGCAACCGCGATAAACGTAACGCGACCGCGACCGCTATTTAAATCCTTGGTAACTATTATAAACAAATGTTTCTATTTAAACAATTACTCAAAATATGAATACAATTAATACAAAAAGTCAAGTCTATTCACTAAAAATTAAGTTTTTATATTTACTGTGAAATGTAAAATCTCACGTAACATTCTAAACTTCCAACAAGTTTCTGTTTGTGAAATCGAGAACTTATAAGAGAAAATTTGTTGCAACTATGTATCGGTTACATGTGAAGCCAATATTTTGGTTCACATCTGTTAAGTACTTTGTTTATTATGGTTATATATTCAAGTTAGGCCTCTCCATTTATTGTCAATTAATTTTAGGGGTCGCATGTTTAACATAATAACAAAGCATATGTTTTCTTTTCTTTTGTTGTTTTGCTCACTACTCCTTCAAAGCATATTGTCACGTGTAAGCTTTCATGTCTTTGCCTACACATGATGGGAGCATATTAAAATAGGATAATTATTACATACACTGACAGTGGAGTTTTTTTACTCCTCAAGCAGTGTTAAGATCATGACATATGTCTTGTTTTATTTATTTTACTATTTTTATAAGACACATGTCATGATCTTAACGCTGTTTGTGGAGTAAAAAAACTCCACTGTCAGTGTATGTAATAATTATCCATTAAAATAATGTTATCCTCATCTATTAAATACTCTGTTTATATTTAAGTTGGACCCTTTTACCAATTGTTAATTAGTTTTAGGTTGGATGTTTAACTGTTTGGATGTTAATATTTAATTTTTTTGTACTAGTTAACATTTAATCTTTAGCATTTCCTATAAATAAATAATATGAATGTGATAACTGTAAATTTTCTATTAATATTTAAGAAAATAGATAAGAGGAAATAAATAAATAGAATTGTGGAATCGGAATATTGTAGAAATTTCGAAAAGTGAAGAAGTGACTGATAGTGGAAATTCGAATAAAGGAAAATTAAATTGGGAATAAGGATAAGGTTGAAGTTATGGAAAATAATGAAGAGAAGAAAACTAATTTGGATAAATGAAAATCCAAATAAATAAGAAAGGAAAAGGAGAAAATAATTGGATATTAAGAAATCCAATTAAATGAAATAAAATACGTATATTATATATTTATATAATTAAATTATATAAATATATTTTGATATGTTTTTATAAAAATAAATATGTATATATGAAATATAGTATATATTATTAGATGATATATATACTATTTTATATTAAATAAATATATGTATATTTTTATATACACTTATGTATATAAATAAATATATATCAAATATATATTTTTAAATTTAAAGTGTATATAGAGATATACAAATTGTTAATACAATATATATATATTTATAGATATTAATATAATATATTTATATATATAGATTTACATGTAAATATAAGGATATAAATATATATATATATAGTACATTAATATATATCAAAAAAAATAAAAAAAATAATTAAGACAAAAACGGGATCGGCACCCCGTTTCTTTCCCAAAAATAAAGGAAACAAAGATAGAAACAGAAGCGAAGCCAGCCACCGTCGGCCGGCCAAGAGAAGAGGAGGGAGAGAGGAAGACGGTGCCGGCAGAGAGAGGAGAGGATGCCGGTGACCGGAAGAGGAAAAGAAATGGCGGGAAAAGAGAAGGAAAGAAGAGAATCGAAGCGAGAACCGACGAAGCCGGAAAGAAAAAGAAAAATGGCAGACGGCAGTGTCGGCCGATCCAGGCATCGCCACTGCCACCGAAGCACCGCCGGAGGGAGAGGAAGACGATGGAGGCCACTCGAGACACAGTGAATGGCGGAGGAGGGCCAGCGAAGAGGTGGAAGAAACCGAGGGAAAATCGACTCGATCCGCCGCCGTGCCGCCGATCCAGAGCAAACGAAGGGCACCGGTAGCTTCGCCATGCCGTCAGCCAGCTGAAGGACGCTTGAACCGCCGGAGAACCGGCTGCCGGTGAAGAACCGGCGAGGAAGGACACTGATCGGTCTGACCGGTCCGGCTGGAAGAAAAGAAAAGGAAAAAGAAAAAGAAAATAAAAAGGAAAAAGAAAAAGAAAAGAAAAAGGAAAAAGAAAAAGAAAAAGAAAGAGAAAGAAAAGAAAAGAGAAAAAGGAAGAAAGAAAAGAGGAAAAGAAGAAAGAGGGAAAAAGGAAAATTTCAGGAATTCGGAGATTCTCGGGAATTCGACAACCCGAAAATTTATGGAAATTCGGTAAGAAATTTTCGAAAATTAATTTTTACAAAATTTAATAAATTATTTATGAAAATTCTAAAATTTAGAATTTAATTTCCAGAAATTATTCTCGACGATCGAGACGATGGATCGGGAGAGATGGAGTACGGGCGCGACCGATAAGAGGAAGTCGCCGACCCGAAAAAGGTAAGGGATGCATGTGCAGCACTGTAGGGATATTCAGTCTGCATGTTTTAATTTCGAAATATTTTATGAAAACATTTTATGAAATTATTATGATGGATGATTTGTTGGAATTTGGAATGAAGTATTGGCTGGAAATTATAAACTGTATTTTCCGTGCAGGAGGCTAGCCAAACGGTAGCCGTTATACTGCCGAAAAATTATCGAAAATTACATAAAATCATAATAAATGATTTTATTTCACGAGAAATGATTTTCAACCACGAAAATCGAGAAAATGAATATTTGCATAGAAACATGAATAAAAAGGATGTGATTTTAAAATATTCATGTTTTTGAAAATGATGATAATGAATTCACTGAAAATTCTCTTTGAGGATGGTGATAATGAAATCAACGAAATTTCTCTTGATATGTAAATTACATGTAATACGAGATGAAAAAATGAAAAGAAATAAAGTGAATATTTTTATATATATTTCTTAAATATTCACTAAATGATTTTATAACCTTTATGGTTTTAAATTATGAAATTATATATATTTTTATAAATTCCATAAAGGTTTATTGATGATGAAAAACATGGTTTTGAGACTAGTTGGCATCCTATCATGCTGATATGTGATATGTGATATGTGACATGTAATATGTGATATATGATATGTGATATGTAGTCCCGGCCAACACCTGATCAGTGATCCGCCGAGGACAATTATAGACTATGGCCATAGATCTGACATGATTATTTATACCCTTCGGGTTCTATAGCATGATATGAGTAGCGACCCAGTGGACGGGCTGGGCATGCGTGCCTAAGTCTCCATATATGATATGTTTCAAATGAAAATGTTTTACATGATATGTGATATATGAAATGTAAATGTTTTACATGATATGTGATACGTGAAATGAAATGATTTATAGCATTTTTATAAAATGCTTATTTCAGTACTGTTTTTAGTATTACGAGATGATTTTCATATGATATGTAATATGAATATGTAATATGTTTTAAAAAGGAAAAAGGAGGAAATTAAATCTAATATTCTTCTTTTAAATTTTAAATTGAATATTAGATTTAAATGATTTATATGTTATACGAAAAAGGTTTAATAGCTTATTTTGCTATTTTAAAGTACTGTACTAATTATGATTGTACAGTAAAACATGAAATGAGTTTTAAAGGAAAATGATGATGATTTAACTAATATTCTTTTCAAAGAAAATATGAATATTAGTTATTTTATTTAAATGCTTTATTTCATAAAAGCATTATTTTGAAAAGAATATGAAAAGGTTATGGAATAAAATGGAAAATGGATTTAAATTTCAAAACAAAAATGAAATTTACTTTCTACAGTTGCTTCTAGATTCCGGGACAAGATAGGTATTTCAAAATACCTACCTTACTCCATCCGGATCCCTAGCCGACTGTAGTATCTTTCCTACATGCGAGCCTAAAGCCCTATAGGAAAAATGAAAAATATTTTCAGCATATAGGAAACTGAATATCAAGTATGCATATAATTCCATTACTGAGCCGTGGTTTTGCTCACCCCTTAATTTTAACATTTCAGGTTTTCAAAGATTGAGCGTCTAGCACTTAAAGGATTTTCGACTGCGCATTTGGGGACGATGCGACAAGTCAGTTTATTTAATAAGGTATGACCATTTATTTTCTGTATTTAGACTTATTTACAGTACTACTTCCTTATGAATTAAGATAGGGGATGTAATTCACATTATAATTTTATATGCAATTATTTATATGTAAAAGAAAAAGTAAAGTATCGCAGACAGCCCAACCAAATAAGATGTATAGAATAAGGTGAAAAATAGGGTCACGGGCTGTGATAGATTTAATGGTATCAGAGCAGGTTGGCCTGATGTCTATTGATACTTTGAAAAGAAAATGTGTCGAAAAGGATTAACATTCCCTGTAGTACTGTGTAGTCTGAATACATAGAGAAAATAAATGATTGCAAATTGAGTAAAATGATTTGAAGGGAGTGAGCAATTATGGAATAAGGAATGCTAAAAAGGGAAAACGGCTCAGGAATGTTGCCTGAAATGGTGATCGTATAATTTAAAAGAAGGCCGGTTCGGTAAGGAACAGAAATGGACTCGGTGAGGGCCCCACCAGTACTTTTTTGTCCGGATCGAACTGAGACCTGAAAGTGATGATATAAAGGAGGGGAATGAGATATCATCATTAAATAGACGTTAAGATCACCAATTAAAGGTATTTTAAGGAGAGAGAAAATTTTTGGCCAAAAATGACCAAATACCCCTACCCCTAAAATTTTACCGGGAGTCAAAATAAACCAACGAAAGTTTGAATGGACTAATTTGACAGAGTGATTGATGATGTAAAGCTGCATTTCATGCAAAATAATCCAATTATGGATTATATTGGATTTCTCTGTCAAAATCAAAGAAGCTCTTAAATTGCTGATAGTGGTATAAGAAAGGGGTATTATAAGCAAATAGATAATAAGATCACTGAATTAAATGTATAATGAGGAGAAAGAATTAAATGTGGAAATGACGAAAATGCCCCTATGTGGGATTATGGTATGAATAGTAATAAACCAAGTCAATTTTGAATTCCCTTGATAGAAATGATGTTATTGATGGTAATGAAGCTACTGATGACATAGGAAACGTAAAATGAGTATAACGATCACGATTATAAGTTTCATCTACATTTCGAGTTCTGATGTGACTCAAATGGTTATAGGGAAGTCGCAGGATGAGCGACTCAGTTATTGATTTTTAAGGGTCTAAATTAAAAGTGTATTAATGGGATATTATTACGGGATCGTTGGATATGATGAAAAGTAATATGATGACTGGAGATGACTGAGAAAGAGATCAGTATAGATGATGAAATCTATATTAGTACTGTAAATTTTGGTTCTACATATTCCTACTATTTTGAAGTATTAAATGGATAATTATAGGATCGAAATATTTTTGAAATATGTTTAACGAGATAATGTATTGTATGGAGTGATATAAAAATGGAGAATATGCATAAGGACAGTAAATGATGATAAGAGATGAGGAAGATAACAGCTAACCTAAATTATTAAATGAAAATGATTTTAAAATGAATTTCAACAATAAACCGGTTAGCTGTGAAAGGTGTTAATCAATGATTACACTCGATACAGCATACTAAATCAAGAAAATCGATATGCTGCGAAATATGAGGAAATAAGTAAATCAAGGCGGAGTGGATGTTAAAATGATATGAATATTAAATGTCTCTGCCTTGAGGATGAACAGTGAAATGATGGGACACAAAGATGAGTATCCAAAATGATAAGAGAGGTATGATTAAAGAAAGTATCGGATGATATTCCCGATAAATTTCAGAGTAATATAGATTGAGAGATCGGGTTAATATCTACTCGATTATGGATACAAAAATTTATTTTAAGCTTATATCGGAGAACATAGAAGAATCCGAAAAGCTAAAGAAAATAATTTTGGAAAATATTGTGGATAATGAAATTCACATGTATTGATGTAAAGGATGGAAATACAGATGATGTGATTGAGGATGAATTAAATGGCGAACTAAATTCCTATTGTACACTAAAGTTCTTATTAAGAACAAATAAGCAATTCTATGGAAGTGATGCCTTATTTGATTTAATCAGAGATGTACAAGGACCTTATAAGATCAATCTCTGTACAAGGCATCACTAGACGAAAAGTTGAAAAATTGATAATCGTAAGATGATAATGATTTGAACTCGATTTAATTTTTTACGAGTTTCTATAGAGGCTTACAAGGTTAAATGAAATTCCTTATGAGATATATAAGCCTAATGAATGAGGCACCCAGATATGGATAAAGTAATGATATACTGATACAGTATAAGACATCAATGGAAAATGAGCAGCATAGTGGTATGACCCTGTAGACTCTTAAAGACAGTGAATTATATGTTAAGTATGGCAAATAGAAGATTTAGCTAGACGGTATCTCTTTCTAAGATACATGATCTCGAATAACAGAATGACAATGAATCTGTCTATGATGAAGAGATAATGATTGAGATACATAATGAACTGGATCTAGCTAAATACTATTGCCAGTCTATAGGAGAGTTTATGGGTTAGCTGCTTTACTGACGTGATTAATAATGTAAAAGGTTAAAGTCAATGAATAAATAAACATAAAGATGATATGTAAAAGGTTAAAAGAATTTAATAGTGGAATATTTTACCACTGAGGAATAGTGACTGAAATAATGATGAAGGAAAGGATGAATATATCATAAGAGGAAAGTACATAAAGAAGAGGGAACATGAATATGAAGTAGTTCCTGAATTTAAAACTAAAAGTGATTTTGTGGTTATCACATAATTATGGTTAAATGTAAGATCGAGCCAAACTCGATAGGGGAAAAGTAATTATACTCAAAGGAGTAAAGATGTGATTTACATTTTACTGCCAGTCATGTAAATGGAAAAAGGATATATATATACCACCTTGAAATGATGGAAATAGTGGATTTATATGGATAATAAGGTGATTAAATTGATAATTATAGATTCAAGGATGAAGGTAAATAATGAGAAGATTAAGTTATAATTTGATTATGCCATTATGGAATCTAAATTATCAAAAGAGTATATTCTTTGGTATATTTTAAAACCTAAGTTATATAGAGTATACCATAAGAATAAGAGATGTAATGATGAGATTACATGGAAGGAGATGTGGAGAGAAAATAATTGTCACCTGATTCAATTATAGTAAAAGATGGTAAATAGTAAAGTCTGCAAATGAACTGCAGCATTTGATGAAATAAATATGAAAAGAGTATTGGGGATAATAATAAAGAATCTAAAAGAGATATGATGATATCAAAGTGATTATAGACTGATAGTCTAATGAAATCACTTTTCCATTATCAAACTCTTAGATTCTTTAGTGCCATAATCGAAATATGGTTATAAAATGATGAGAATGTATGTGAAGTTCCAGTGAGCTCTATATGTGATAGGAATCTCTGAGTAGCTATATATGTTATGGGAAATAGCAAAAGGCTCTGAGATTCCAAATCTATAGACAGCACCACTCCGTACATGATATAGATATGTGAGCGTAGTATGAAACGCTTGATGATATGTTGAGAGAGCGGATGCATGAGATGTGAAAGCTACTGGGACAATTACATACTACTGAATACAGTGTGTAAATGATAATTACCAAACTATATCGACTTGGCACTAAATGAGAATATGAAAGGAAGAACAATATGAATCATATGTGATATGAAAAGGAGTGGAAATGGATAACTCCCAACTGATAAGAGATTTAAGGGAGTATGAGTATAAGAGGAAAGATGATATACAATGGTATCAAACGGGATTCTGATGTAATAGTATACTGGCAGTATAATTTGAAAGATGAGTTAGAGGTCAAGAATGATGAGTATACAAAACACTACCACCTTATGAATTAAGTTAAATTCGGAGGACCGAATTTCTTAAGGTGGGGAGAATGTGATAACCGTAAATTTTCTATTAATATTGGAAATTAATATTTAAGAAAATAGATAAGAGAAAATAAATAAATAGAATTGTGGAATCGGAATATTGTGGAAATTCCGAAAAGTGAAGAAGTGACTGATAGTGGAAATTCGAATAAAGGAAAATTAAATTGGGAATAAGGATAAGGTTGAAGTTATCGAAAATAATGAAGAGAAGAAAACTAATTTGGATAAATGAAAATCCAAATTAAATAAGAAAGAAAAAGGAGAAAATAATTGGATATTAAGAAATCCAATTAAATGAAATAAAATGCGTATATTATATATTTATATAATTAAATTATATAAATATATTTTGATATGTTTTTATAAAAATACAAATGTATATATGAAATATAGTATATATTATAAAATGATATATATACTGTTTTATATTAAATAAATATATGTATATTTTTATATACATTTATGTATATAAATAAATATATATCAAATATATATTTTTAAATTTAAAGTGTATATATAGATATACAAATCGTTAATACAATATATATATATTTATAGATATTAATATAATATATTTATATATATAGATTTATATGTAAATATAAAGGATATAAATATATATATAGTATATTAATATATATGAAAAAAAATAATTAAGACAGAAACGGGATCGGGACCCCGTTTCTGTCCCAAAAATAAAGGAAACAAAGACAGAAACAAAAGCAAAGCCGGCCACCGTCGGCCGGCCAAGAGAAGAGGAGGGAGAGAGGAAGACGGCGCCGCAGAGAGAGGAGAGGACGCCGGTGACCGGAAGAGGAAAAGAAATGGCGGGAAAAGAGAAGGAAAGAAGAGAATTGAAGCGAGAACCGGCGAAGCCGAAAAGAAAAAGAAAAATGACAGACGGCGGTGCCGGCCGATCCAGGCACCGCCACTGCCACCGAAGCACCACCGGAGGGAGAGGAAGACGATGAAGGCCACTCGAGGCTCAGTGAACGGCGGAGGAGGGCCGGCGAAGAGGTGGAAGAAACCGAGGGAAAATGGACTTGATTCGCCGCCGTGCCGCCGATCCAGGACAAACGGAGGGCATCGATAGCTTCACCGTGCTGTCAGCCAGCTGAAGGACGCCTGAACTATCGGAAAACCAACCGCCGGCGAAGAACCGGCGAGGAAGGACACTGACCGGTCCGACCGGTCCGGCTGGAAGAAAAGAAAAGGAAAAAGAAAAAGAAAAGAAAAAGGAAAAAGAAAAAGAAAGAGAAAGAAAAGAAAAGAGAAAAAGGAAGAAAGAAAAGAGGAAAAGAAGAAAGAGGGAAAAGGAGAATTTCGGGAATTCGGAGATTCTCGGGAATTCGACAACCCGAAAATTTACGAACATTCGGTAAGAAATTTTCGGAAATTAATTTTTAGAAAATTTAATAAATTATTTATGAAAATTCTAAAATTTAGAATTTAATTTCCAGAAATTATTCTCGACGTTCGAGACGATGGATCGGGAGAGATGGAGTACGGGCGCGACCGATAAGAGGAAGTCGCCAACTCGAAAAAGGTAAGGGATGCATGTGCAGCACTGTAGGGATATTCAGTCTGCATGTTTTAATTTCAAAATATTTTATGAAAACATTTTATGAAATTATTATGATGGATGATTTGTTGGAATTTGGAATGAAGTATTGGCTGGAAATTATAAACTGTATTTTCCGTGCAGGAGGCTAGCCAAACGGCAGCCGTTATACTGTCGAAAAATTATCGAAAATTACATAAAATCATAATAAATGATTTATTTCACGAGAAATGATTTTCAATCACGAAAATCGAGAAAATGAATATTTGCATAGAAACATGAATAAAAAGGATGTGATTTTAAAATATTCATGTTTTCGAAAATGGTGATAATGAATTCATCAAAAATTCTCTTCGAGGATGGTGATAATGAAATCACCGAAATTTCTCTTGATATGTAAATTACACGTAATACGAGATGAAAAAATGAAAAGAAATAAAGTGAATATTTTTATATATATTTTCTTAAATATTCACTAAATGATTTTATAACCTTTATGGTTTTAAATTATGAAATTATATATATTTTTATAAATTCCATAAAGGTTTATTGATGATGAAAAACACGGTTTTGAGACTAGTTGGCATCCTATCATGCTGATATGTGATATGTGACATGTAATATGTGATATGTGATATGTGGTCCCGGCCGACACTTGATCAGTGATCCGCCGAGGACAATTATAGACTATGGCCATAGATCTGACATGATTATTTATACCCTTCGGGGTCTATAGCATGATATGAGTAGCGACCCAGTGGACGGGCTGGGCGTGCGTGCCTAAGTCTCTATATATGATATGTTTCAAATGAAAATGTTTTACATGATATGTGATATGTGAAATGTAAATGTTTTACATGATATGTGATACGTGAAATGAAATGATTTATAGCATTTTTATAAAATGCTTATTTCAGTACTGTTTTTAGTACTACGAGATGATTTTCATATGATATGTAATATGAATATGTAATATGTTTTAAAAAGGAAAAAGGAGGAAATTAAATCTAATATTCTTCTTTTAAATTTTAAATTGAATATTAGATTTAAATGATTTATATGTTATACGAAAAAGGTTTAATAACTTATTTTGCTATTTTAAAGTATTGTACTAATTATGATTGTACAGTAAAACATGAAATGAGTTTTAAAGGAAAATGATGATGATTTAACTAATATTCTTTTTAAAGAAAATATGGATATTAGTTATTTTATTTAAATGCTTTATTTCATAAAAGCATTATTTTGAAAAGAATATGAAAAGGTTATGGAATAAAATTGAAAATGGATTTAAATTTCAAAACAAAAATGAAATTTACTCTCTACAGTTGCTTCTAGGTTCCGGGACAAGATAGGTATTTCAAAATACCTACCTTACTCCATCCAGATCCCTAGCCGACTGTAGTATCCTTCCTACATGCGAGCCTAGAGCCCTATAGGAAAAATGAAAAATATTTTCAGCATATAGGAAACTGAATATCAAGTATGCATATAATTCCCTTACTAAGCCGTGGTTTTGCTCACCCCTTAATTTTAACATTTCAGGTTTTCAAAGATTGAGCGTCTAGCACTTAAAGGATTTTCGACTGCACATTTGGGGACGATGCGACAAGTCGGTTTATTTAATAAGGTATGATCATTTATTTTCTGTATTTAAACTTACTTACAGTACTACTTCCTTATGAATTAAGATAGGGGATGTAATTCACATTATAATTTTATATGAAATTGTTTATATGTAAAAGAAAAAGTAAAGTATCGTAGATAGCCCAACCAAATAAGATGTATAGAATAAAGTGAAAAATAGGGTCACGGGCTTTGACAATGAATATAAGAAGGTATCTCTCTATCTAAATATTATAAATATTTAAATATTATCTTTCAACTTTAAACTTTTAATTAGCGTATATACTCAAGAATTCTAATCAAGTTGATGGTGTTCACACATTAAAGCTCAACTCCTAGCAATAGAATTAAAAATAAAACACCTACAATACTTTCTTAATTTTTTATCAAAGGATTATAATGGCTGTAGCAACTATTTTAGTCACCGGCTAAAATGAGAAAACCCAATTCTTCTTGTTGAAGCGATTATGTTTATATATAGGTAGAGTTTTGTCTTTTACGTTTCCATTACTTTAGACATATAACATTACCTTTGCTAAGAGTTTAAACTCATCCTCTACGGAATGGACCTTATTAGTCTCTAACATCTTCCTAAAGGGCACGTTATGATAACATATTCTTAGTCATTATAAATTTTATAAGTACAGGTTAGGAATTCAAAGTTGGGTTTTGTCAGCGGTGTGGATTTCATCTCTAATATTCGTTAATTATTAAAAACGAAACGTTTAACGACGTCCATTTGCCCTTTAGTGGCATTTATAAATGCGGCTAATTATGTTGCGAAGTTTATTATAAACGTTGCCTAGTTTAATGTCGATAATAAAGCGGCGTTAGGTGTTTTATATGTAAAGTGATTATAGTGCAAAGTGATTGTTAGGAGTTAAATTCCTAGGAAACTAGCATTACAATGTTTGATAAACTAAGGCTTTGCTGCTAATGTAGTGACAAATTTCAAAAATATCCCTAAGTATAAAAACAAATTTGATACATTATTATTAATTTAAAATATAATTACTATATTAAAATATAAATAATATAAAGTTATAATTTTTAATATGTTAATCAATTATAATATAAAATTTAATACACTATTAATAATTTAAAATTTAATTATTATATTAAAATGTAAATAATATAAAGTTATAATTATTAATATGCTAATTTTTTAAATAATATTAAATAGTCAAATATATATTTAAAAATATTAATAAATAGTTCAATTTCAACGTTTACTTTCTACTCTGAGTAAGTTACCAACAGTTGCTAACACATATATAATTGCTACTGACTGTCATCGTGCTTAATGCGGGTTTGTTTACAGTAAGGTCGCAAAATATTGACCTTACTGTAAGATCATAAGATCTCATGAGATATTCAATATCTCATGAGAAATTAAATAAATAACAAAATTTAAAACATGTAGATAGTGATTTAACAGGTCAACAGGTAAACTATACCTCAATAAAATATAATATAAATTACATATTTATCCATTCAAAAAAAGTAATAAATATTTAAATTATATTTTTATCCATTCATAAAACAATCATAATTATATTTTTATCCCTTCAAATTTTAAAAACAAATTATATTACATATTAAATTTCAAAATTTTTTACATTAGATTATATGATATAATAAAGATAATCCACTCTTATTTTCAATCAATCGACTACCTTTCATTATATTACTTTATGCTATAGAAAAAATAAGGACAATTAACTAATATTTTGCATTAGTCGACTATCCTATACCAAGATAATTTTTAATTGGCGGCAGTCACAGGCTTTTGTATAAGAGTCAACTACCCATTAAACAATGAACGCTAGTTAATTGTTTTTTTAAATCAGCCTACTGCTATGTGTCTAGTAAATTTGATGCAAGCTTTGCAACAATACTTTTACGATAAAACTTATAAATTCTACAATTTATTATCATAATTTTATGCTTATACTAGTGTTTTTAAGCTTATTATCATCAATTTTAATGTTAATTATTACAGTTTTATGCTTATTATTGTGTTTTTATATTTATTCTCATCAATTTTAAGGTTAATCATTATAGTTTTATGTATATTATAATGCTTTATGCTTATCATCATAAATTGTATGGGTAATTTCTTAGTTTTATGATTTTTCTAGTGTTTTTTTGCTTATTTTCATTCATTTTATGATGAATCTCATAAATTTTATGTTAGTTATTATATTTTTATACTTAGTCTAGTATATTTGCCCTTATTTCATTTTACTACGAATCTCACAAATTTTACAATTAATTATCATAATTTTTATGTTTATTTTAGTATTTTTACGCTTATTCTTATCAATTTTACAATTAGTTATTGTATTTTTACGCTAATTCTAATATTTTTATGTATTCTCATCAATTTTATGGTTAGTTATCGTATTTTTGTACTTATTCTAATATTTTACGTTTATTCTCATAAAATTTATGATTAATCTCATAAAATTTACAATTAATCTCATAAATTTTACAATAAATGTCATAAATTTTACAATGAATGTCATAAATTTACGGTGAATGACATAAATTTTACGAAGAATCTTATAAATTTTATGAGAAGTGTCATAAATTTTACAATGAATATAATAAATTTTACGATGAATGTCATAAAATTTACGATGAATCACATAAAATTTACGGTGAAATGACATAAATTTTATGATGAATGTCATAAATTTTATAATAAATTCAATAAATTTTACGATAAATGTCATAAAATTTACGATGAATTTGATAAAATTTACGGTGAAATGACATAAATTTTACGATAAATCATAAATTTTACGATAAATCTCATAAAATTTACGATAAATCTCATAAATTTTATGGTGAATGTCATAAATTTTATGATGACTCTAATAAATTTTACGATGAATGTTATAAATTTTGCGATGAATCTCATAAAATTTACGATGAGTGTCATAAATTTTACAATGAATGTCATAAAGTTTACGATGAATTTCATAAATTTTACGATGAATGACATAAATTTTACGAAGAATCTCATAAATTTTACAATGAATCTCATAAATTTTCCAGTAAATGACATAAATTTTACGAAGTATCTCATAAATTTTACTATGAATATCATAAATTTTACAATGAATGTTATAAAATTTATGGTTAATTATTATATTTTTATGCTTATTCTAATATTTTTTGTTTATTCTCATTCATTTTACAATTATTATAATCAATTTTACAATTAATTATAATAATTTTACTAAGATTTAAAGTTTTATTTATACTAAATATCATAGTTTAAGGAAGGGCAGTCGAATGCTAGTGAATAGCATTTGACTGCCCTAGTTAAAAAATTAAACAGAATTTAAGCAAACAAGGGGTAGTCAACTGCATTTTTTGGGCAGTCAACTGCTGTTTGCCTGCATAAACTCTGTTTAATTTTTCAACTAGGGCAGTCAAATGCCATTTATGAGCATTCGACTGCTCTAGCAGCAACTTGGAGATGAAGCTATGCGAGTTGTTTATAGCTCTCCTGAATCTTGCTATGCTAAACATGGCAGTTCTGCATATTTTATTTCATTTTCAGTTTTCTTTCCTGCATTAGATGAAGATTATGTTTTCTTAATTTCTAGTCATTGATTTAATATTTTTGCATTTAATTACTTTTACCGTTGCTTTGTTATTCTTGTATTGCTGTAGGATTATATTGTTGCTATCTTGAGCTCTTGCTGCCACGATTACTTTGCTAAGTTTAAGTGTATAAATAAAATTTACTATTAAATAAAAATTTAAAACTTAACTACTAAAGTATTGCTACAGGATTGTATTAGTATTAAATTTAAAATTAAAGACAATTACAAGGAGGCTTTTGCCTCATAGATTCACGCAAAGCAAATAAAAACGTAGGAACTTCATCCAAATTTTGGGACCCTCCACATCTTTTGTCTTTGCCATTGCCAAACCACAAGCTACCTTGTTCCAATCTTGTCTTATGTGAAGGATCTTGCGGTAGTTGAATCTTCGCATTGGTGCTTTACTGAATCAATAACAATACCTGCAATTGAATGATTTTCCATATTTTTAAGTACTGTTGAAATCGTAAGAAGTAATAAATGTTAAGTTTAAGAATGAAGATTTATTTTAAAATTTAAATCAAAGGTTAGTATAGTTAATTTCTATCTCTAGATTAATTTAAGTAATTTGGGTTAAGTTAGAAATTAAAATTTAGTTTGCATGATTAGATTATTAAGTTTAAAATTTAAATTTTATTAATAGCATGTTTAATTTTTTATGCTCTTAAATTTGCTTGATTTTAATTCATATTTACCTTATTTGTTTTTATAGTTAATCAAAAAATTTTCGTTTAATTGAAAGGATTTTATAAAAAAAAATAAAATAAAAGTTGTATATGATTGTTACATTGATAATACATTTTATAATGATATTTTAAAAAAACTTGCTGAATAGGTTACCAGGTTAAAACTTTTTTTTATCTTTAAAATTTAATCAATGGTTGAGATTAATTGTTTCTAATCTAAAAGTTATTAATCACTGACCTTATAATAAGGTCAAAATTTATAACCTTACTATAGAACTTCCCTACTTAATGCCATAGCGACTGGTTTGTTCTGGTCAGCCAGGGTTGTAGTTGGTTTCATCTATTCGGGTGTCTTATTTCCTAATCAATGATACTGGAAAAGCAAATGACTATTGTGTCAAAGGATTTCTTTGATCCGTGGAATGCTCTGAAGCTAACAGAAGAGGAGTCTGAAACTATGAAAATTGAGGAAACTACGATTCAACATATGAATGATCAGGGAAAGTTTTTACTTGTTGGATCTCTTCTAACTAACAGACCTTTTGATCCTGAAGCAATGTTTTCAACTTTCAAGTAACTATGGGGAATTTCGAAGGGAATTTCCTTTCGAGTGCTAGATGATAAACTATTTCTCTTCCAATTTCATGCTCGTAGGGACCAGGTTAGAGTTCTTGAAGGAGCCCCTTGGACTTTCGAACAGTGTGCCTTACTATTGAATAAATATGATGAGGCCAAACACCCTGCAGACATTTTGATGTATTCTCTACTACTTTGGATGCGTATGGATGATTTGCCTTTGAGCATGATGCAGAATGTTGCAGAACAAATAGGTGCTAGAGTGGGAACCTTTCTAGAAGCAGATATTAGTGATAAGGCTGGAAGTTGGGGTAGATACCTGCAACCTAGAGTTGAAAATGATATACGGGAACCTCTGTAGAGAGCCATTGATTTGTTAGACAATGCCTCAACTACTTCACAACTAACCTCACTGCTGGGTAGTCTTTTCCACTGAACAAGGTACTCGTGCTTCAGCATACAGTCCTTCCTCTATTCCACATAGTCAGCTAGAATGCCCCTGACCTCCCTATAATATGAGGAAGCCATTGTCATCGGTGCACTTTGAGAATCTACTCATGTTGGATCATCACTATCCATGTGGGATGGCTTAAATATGCTGACTCTATCAGTCACAATCTTTAAGGACTCATTAGGCTTCAATATAGCCAAGTAAGTGACCTCTTTACTTTACATGCTCTTGGCTAACAGAGTGGTTGTCACTCAGTACCTCAGCTTCGTTATGTGGCCCTCATCTCATCAGAACAACACATTGGCATCGTTGTCCATGATGCTTATGTAGCTCGCAAAAGGAACAACAAATGCACAAATGCAGTCAAGGAAATCTAAACTAATTATAAATTCATGATCGTCAAGTGAGATTACTTTGGTGGATTCCTTACCATTCTAGTCACCCAATGATAGCTCTGTATCGAGTGCTACTCTAATCATTGGAATTGGGTCTAAGTTGATTGTCTTGATGGTTTTTATTCCTTTCTTTATGGTTAGGACAAGCTTCTTGATTGTGCCTTCGGACAAAAGAATATTTGAAGCCCTTGTATCAACCAAACCTGTGATTAGTTTGCCTACAACCACTGCATCTATGTACATTAGTCCCTTCTCTATCAACTGACCCTGAATTGA
This sequence comes from Heritiera littoralis, assembly GCA_031772115.1. Lineage (NCBI taxonomy): Eukaryota > Viridiplantae > Streptophyta > Magnoliopsida > Malvales > Malvaceae > Heritiera > Heritiera littoralis. The sequence goes on from JAPDPK010000073.1 coordinate 2,964,453, forward strand.
CGTAGGCTTAATCAAATCAAGCTCCAATGTCTTCTGCTTTAGCTCATCATCGTACTTTATTATTGTGGACAACTTGCTTCTTTTCGAGCAGTCACGTACCTTAAGGTGCATCTCACATGAGAAACATTTTCGTGGGTCATAGTCATTCTTGGAACCCTTCTTGTTAGATTCTTTGGACTTCCACCATGATGGCTTTCCGTTGCCATACTTGGATTGTCGACTCTTGTCTCCCCCACCGTTGCCCTTTCCATTGGGTTTGGAAGACTCAGACTAGTCTTATTTTCCCTTGAAATTTACCAATGACTCTGCAATAGTCATAGCCTCAGTTAAATCCTGGACACTCTTCTATCTCAACTATTGTTGGGCCCACTGCTTCAAACCATCTATGAACTAGAACAGACCCTTGCTGTCCCTAAGGTCAAAAATCTACAACATAATCTTTGAAACCTCTTTAACATACTCCTGTACCTTGCCCTTTTGACTGAGCCGATGCAATTTATGCCACGCCACATCCTCGACATACACGGGATATAACTGCCTATTGAATTCATCCCAAGTCTTGACCTCACCACTTCCACACCTGCCTCTCCACTAAAGTAGTGCAATATCAACCAATGTGGAAGTGTTTACCTTGGTTTGCTTATCGGTAATACCAATCTCATTGAAATATTATTCCATGTCCTAAAGAAAGTTTTTAACATCCTTCACATACCTGGTTCCCTTGAATTCCTTTGGCTTTGGAACTTCAACACAATGCCTAGGAACTGTAGCAGCTAGCATGCCACTCACAATGGTTGTCTTGCAAGATGTGAGCAACCCCTTGAGCTCTTCCATCTTCTTACACATAGCCTCAATGATAGCTTTCAATGCCTCATTTTTTTAGGTCACCATGTCAATGCCTCATGGAGAGTGTTTTATACCTCTCCGTTGAGATCCACCTCCAAGGAGCTGAACTCCTCTACGCGCATATCAGTCTCATTACACTTATCCATCAATTCTCCCACAACAGTCTTAACCTTGACTAGCTAAGCCTTCATGGACATGATAATTTCACTCGAGTTGGCCTTCTTGGCACAACCCTTGTCTCACGGACCTCTTGGACCTTTGGTTGGTTGTCAGATTGAGATGCCATCACTATTTTGCTAGTGCTTCGAACAAATTTGGCTTAGATAGCACTTATCACGGGATGCAATCTTTAGTTGAGAATTGTGTGGCCTTTTGCTTGAAGCTTGCATCCTCAAAAGCTTAAGCCAGCCTACTTTCACTATCACATACACATGTTTAGAACATGCAAAAAACACTCAACCAGTAAAGATACTGGAGTACAATAGAAAATAGGAGAAGTAGGTAGATAAAACTCGTAAGCTCTGTATTATTGAAAACTCTAATGAGAACTAGTTACAATTGAGGTGGCTATACCCCTATTTATAATGGAGTCCCCTTACGTGGCTAGACTTTTGCAAGCATATGTACAAGAATTTGAATTACATAGGAGCTCTATCTAGAACATTTTAAACCCCTATGCACTCTCAAATCCTAGAGACTCCAGAGTCTTGGCTTCCAAGGACTTTAACTAGGTCAAGGAACTCTGTCAACAACAAGCAATCCTGTATGTTTGTCTATATGGTATATCTCTTACGCCACTCTTTTGGTGCTCCAATCATGAGCACAGGCAGTCCATGTAGTCACTCGCCCTTCTGTGTGTGTGAAAATTGCTGGATTGTTCCCAAGGACTTCTTCTGTCAAACACTTGATGTGTAAGCCATGACATTAGCATGATCTGGCAAGAACTAATTTGGAGGAGTTAGCTAGAAATTCAAGAATCGAGAATTTTAGAACTTATATATTTATTATTTCATTTTAGTTCAATCTGTGTTTTTTTTTTCTTGTTCAAAACCAAAAGTAAAAATAAATTCCCTCAGACTTCGCTTGATAGAGTAGAAAAAAAATGAAAAGATAGAAAATTAGAAAGAGAGAAAAGTAAAAAAGATGAAAAAAATATATATCATTTCTTTCTATCGGTGTACTTGCTAATAAAGATGAAAATGTAGGAGGAAAACTTGTTTTCTTTATTTCTATTGCTCGGTAAAAATGGAAAGTAAAAAATAAAAAATAAAGTTATTAGGAGTAATTTAGTATTTTAACTTAATTTATTCACAGAGATCAATTTTTTCTTTTTTTTTTCTATTTTTTATTGTATCAAGCATTTTCAAAACCCATTTCCCTTTCATTTTTCCATAATTTTCATTCTTTTGTTTTTGAATTGTACAAAGCATGATCTAAAATAGAAGGTTAAAATATACATATAGTTTTCAAATTAAATATTTAATTTAACGAGAAATATTATTTTACACTGAAATTTGAATTTTTTTTTCAACTTAAGCATTTAGATGATTAGTAGCAAATACAGGTAGAGGTGGCAAATAGGCGGGTTGGATCGGGTTTGGGTTGGGTCATTTTGGATCGGATCATTGGGTTAAGAAAAATCGAATCATTTCAGATTCGGATAAGGTCGGGTTTGGGTTAAAGAAAAATCGATTTATTTCGGGTTTGAATCATTTTGAGTTCAGATAAGGTCGGATTTGAATCAATTTAAATTCGAATCAATTTGGGTTTGTATTAATTCAGGTTCAGATTAATTGGGGTTCGATTTAAATTGGGTTTGGGTCGTTGACTTTTTTAGTTAATTCAAGTTGGTTCGATTTGGATTCAGGTCGATTAGACAGGTTTATTGGGTTAGCCTTGGTCATCTCGATGTGATTTATTTAATATGAAAATCTTACTAAAACCATATTTCTAAAAATTACAAAACTCATGAAAATAAAATTTTCTCCTTACATGACCTATAGTATAATTGGGATTGAAATAATTAAAATATTTAATAATATGTATGATATGTTTTTTTATAATATATTTACCAATATTCATAAATTAATTACATTTTTTTCATTTTATTTTTATTATCTACAATAATTAATAACTTTATGAATCAAAGTGATTTCATAATCCCTACTAAATATCATAAAACAATACTATATATCTCTTTAATTTATCTTGATTTTTTATAGAATAATTAGAAACATTAAGTGTAGGTGATAGAGCTTCTGTACTCTATTATAAGTTAGCAATTAAGTAATTATACATTAGGCTCAAATGAATATAATATAAAAGTGAATATTTAAGTTTAACTAAATTAAAAAAATATATAACACTCATATTATTGAAAAAAAAAATTATATTTTTACTATATTAAAATACTTTGATAATTAATTTTAACATTTAAATATTTGTTTATAATATTAAATTTAAGTTTGAATCTTTTTAGGCCTGAATTAATTTGGATTCGGATCAATTTGAGTTCGGGTCAATTTGGATTCGGATCAATTCAGGTTTGGATCAGGTCAGGTTTGGGTTAATATAAATTCGAATGAATTTAGGTTTGGATCAATTCGAGTTCAGATCAGGTAGGGTTTGGATCAATTTGAGTTCAGATAAAATTGGTTTCGGATCAATTTGGATTTGGATGGGGTTGGATTTAGATTGTTGACTTTTTAAGTCAAATCGAATCGGTCGGGTTTGGATTTGGGTTAATTGGGTGGATTTTTCGGAGCAGGTCAACTTTTGCCACCTCTTAATACAAGTATCTCATACTCAAAATGCTAGTAAAATATTTATTAATAAAACTCTAATTAAATTGCTAATATCTCAATGTTTCTATTTTTTATATGATTAATTTTATAATTTTAAATCTTCAAAACTAACATAAAAGAATTACTGTTACAAATTATTCTTGAACCTAATCTCTCATAAGGAAAGATAACAATCACTGGATCAAGCATTGACCATTTGCTACAAATTATTCTTAAAATGAGACTATAGGTGCTAAAAATAACAACAAAACCCAGAGTGTGGCAGTAGCTATCGCCATATGCTTCCAATTATGCATTCTATGTTAGAACATCACACAGATTATACATGCTTCTACATTATACGAAACATGTCAAAACAATTAAAAGCGAAAGTAACAGGATCTAACCTCCAGCCATTGCACCTCTGTAGAATTTGTGTTGATCGATTTCTGCACTTGATGACAGGATTCTTACATCCTTCAAGTCTTCCAAGCACTCAAAACCTCACTAGATAGTGTTTGTGTGTTTGAGATTAACGTACCTAGGGACCGAAAGGAGCCCTCTTTTATTACTAACGAGAGCATACTAATTATGTCAATAAAATCACGTTTTAACCATCATAAAATCGTGTTTTTAATAGCCAAATATTGAGTTGAGATTCAACATGAAATTATGGACCATATCCGAAATTGGTCAACCAAATATTAATTTCCATAATTGTGGAGATATACTAACATTTTATTCCATTACGAGTTCACCGCAAGGAAGAGATTAAAAGGGGAAGGTAATATTAGCTGCACAATCAAAGTTTTGAAATCAATTGCCTACTTTTTCTACCATGCATTTTTTTTTCCTTATCTTTAGAAACAAACAGTTATGAACAGTGTCCTCGATTTGATTTTCCATGTAAAGTATCAATTTGAAGTGTAAAAGTAGAGAAAAAATAAGAGATCCCTATGTAAAGTTCATTAAGTTTAGAGCCAAATTCAGTTATACAAATGTTAGTTTAAATAAGGGTTTGTTTATTCATTTCTTATGTTGACGTAATAGATATCTACAAATAAGAGTTATTGGATTGTAAATTGTAATTGAAATTTTTACCTTGTAACTCTCAATATAAATAAACATATAAATAATAATTTATTTTTAAAATATCAGCTGATATAGGCCTTATATCAAGTAAAGCAATAATGCCTCAACAATTAATTAAAAATAGCATACAAATATAAAATTTTATCTATAGTCATTGAATGGTGATTATTATATTACAATTAATTAAGCAATAACACCTCAACAAAAGTGTTGGTATAGGTTTTGTATCTACTAACTGTTTTAAAAATATACTGACGAAAATTTATAGATTGTCAAAAAAGGTTTTGTCTATACTAATGGTTGATAAAAGTGTGGTATAGGTATTATATATTCTGAAAGTACTAAAAAGACATTGGTATAATCTGTTTTTACCTACACAATTCGACTGTAAGTATAACAAAGTGTCAGTATATCTTATTCAAATTACTAAAAATTACTAATTCTCATTCAAATTAGTAAAATTTAATAGAGTATTAGATCTATTAATTTAATGAGATCTATCTTCTATTCGTTCAAGTTTTCTATTTTAATTTTTTATTTAATTTTTGAGAGATAACTTAACAAACTTTAATTAGTCTAATCTAAATTTTACCCAAAAAAGAAAAAATAAATAAAATGAGATAAGATTAAGAACTTTACCGAAGAGCCTGAGCAAGTTGAGCTGCTTTGGTAAAGTCTTTATTTTCTCTTGCTTTTAAAATTTGAAACATCAAAGCAAGCCGGATTTGGGTGGCAGCACTCTGCTGTATGATGAGGGCTGTCTCTCTTCGGAGTCGCTCACATTCAGCTTCTACGGCTTTAACTTTGGCTTAGATACCACCTATCAGGGGTTGCAATCTTTAGTTGAGAACTGTGTGGCCTTTGGCTTGAAGCTTGCATCCTTGGAAGCTTAAGCCAGCCTACTTTCACTATCACGCGCACGTGTTTAGAGCACACAAAAAACACTCAACCAGTAAAGATACTAGAGTGCAATAGAAAACGAAGAAAAGTATATAGATAAAACTTGTAAGCACTGTATTACTGAAAACTTTGATGAGAACTAGTTACCACTGGGGTAGGTATACCCCTATTTATAGTGAAGTCCCCTTACATGGCTAGACTTTTAAAAGCATATGTACAAGAATTTGAATTACATAGGAGCTCTATCTAGAACATTTTAAACCCCTAAGTACAAACAAATCCTAGAAACTCCAGAGTCTTGGCTGCCAAGTACTTTAACTAGAGGTGGCAAAAATTTGCCCGAGCCCGAAAACCCGACCGAATCCGCCCGAGACCGAACCGGGACCAGCCCGAATTGATCAAAAAAGTCAAAGGCCCGTAACCGAAAAAGCCTGTAACCGAAAAAACCCGGAACCGAAAAAACTCGAAACCGAAAAAGCTCGAATCCGAAAAAGCTCGAACCCGACATAACCCGAACTCGACATAACCCGAGCCCGATACGATCCGAAACCGAGACCGACCCGAACCGAAAACCGAAAAAATCGAATTTATAACCCGAGAAAACCCGAATTATAATTATATAATTATTATTTAAAAATAAATAAATAATTGATACACTTTTTTAATTAAAAAGTTTAAAATTTTGAAAACAATTATTATTTATTATACAATTTTATCAATTATATATTACCAGCATAATAAATATTGAATCTTTTTAATTAAATTAAATTAATTTAAAACACCATAATATATGATATAATATATGATATCAAATAATCTTTAATATTATCCTTACTGCATTTATAATAATAAATATATTATTAATTTGACATTTGATTTTATTATAAAAATCATTTTAACATTTTATTATTTTTATTTATAATAAAATTTTAATTTTAATACAACAATAAATCAAATATATAAAAATTATATAATTTCAATATTTGTTTGAAACTTTGAATTTGATATTTTGTGCAACACATTAAAAATATTTTTAATAAAATTAAATTTAAACTATATTTTCTTAAAGTTTCAAGTATAGAAAGATATTAAATTTAGATTAAAAAAAACCTAATCTTTAAATTAAAATTCAAAGTTTTTAAAATTAGAAAAAGTTAAGTAATTAAATTAAACAATACAAGTACAATTTTTTTATACTTGGGTATCATTAAAAGAGAAAATTATAGTGGTAATTTTATTTTTAGCCTTAAAACAAAAGATATTAAAAAATCAAGCTAGTGATAATTAATTATTTATTATATTATAATAATCTTATACATGAATAAACTAATTTGGTATCTTATAATAATGATTTGTATATTATATTATAATAATCTTTTAAGAATAAATTATGTAATCTCTTAGTGTGTAAGTATTATTTTGATAGAATTAAGTATTTACTAAAAATAATTCATTTATTATCTATTAAATGTAAAATTAAAGTGTGGATAAAATAATAATTCTAATAGTAAATTAAAGTGTAATTTAATAATATATTAAAGTTGTATTACTATGTAAGTGGTAATTTTAATCAAATTTATTTTTTATACTTTGTTAATATTATTATTAACTATATTTAAATAACTAGCATTATATTAATCAATTTAGTAATATCTATTATTTAACGTTTTAATTAGATATTCAATCAATTGGTGTATATCTAATATTATTATGTTAGTCTAATATTATTATGTTAATGTGAATATGAAAAAAAATTAGTACTCAATTTGTAATAGTTTTTTTGATAGCAAATAAAATACATAATATAGTTAATAAATAACGCCTTATCATAATGATTTGTATGTTATTATAACTTTAAAAATAATATCTTATCATGTGATATATAATTAACTATACAAGCTCTTAATTATATAAAATAGATTATTAATATGTTTATCTTATCATAATGATTTGTATGTTACATTATAATAATCTCTTACCATGTAATATAGAATAAATTAAACAATCTCTCATAGCATATTATAGTTTTAATTTCAGACATTTTTCATTCCAATTTCTTATCATGCTTTTAGAATATACTCTTGTGTTTAATTTCAAACATTTAATCTCTTATGATGTATTCATGTAATTTAGTTTAACTTGATCAATTAATAATCAGAATATTGGATGATTAAATAGATATTGACCTTCTCAACTACTTTTTTAGTCAAAAAAGTGTTTTTTTAAATTTATTATAATGAGTTACAAATAAAATAATAAACATAATATACTATATATATATATATATATATATATATATATATATATATATTAAGATTTACATTATAATAAAATGTCATATATGTTAAATTATCAATATCTTAAGAATTGTATCTTAACATATTATGAAATTTCTATTAATTTAATTTTAATACTTTATGTCTAAAATTTTAAAATCTTATTATCTTAAGAATAAATTATTATTATTATTATTATTATTATTATTATTCAGTAAACTATTTTTTTGGCCAACAATGTTTCATTAAATTTTAAATTGCAAGTTGTGTTAAAATAAAAATAAAATTTACAACAAATATAACAAATTCTCAATCTAGCTCACGTGGTTAAAACATATAACAATAAATATAAGAGGTCATGGTTCAAATCTTTGTACAAGCATATAATTTTGATTACTTTCATATAATTGATGAACAAGTTCAGGTATCATATACTACTTGATCAAAAGTTAATCGAGTATAGCGTACCATAAGGGTACTACCCGAATCCGATACGGGTAATAAGAACATTATCCGAACTCATAATTATTCGTTTATAGAGTCGGGTAGTGTCCGGTACCTGATTATATATTACCCATTTACATCATTATATCAAATGGTTTTTTTTTGTACATTATATCGAATGTTATTATTTATAATATAATGTCAATTGATGTATATAACTTGTTTAATTTAACGTTCTAAATTTTTAATGAGATATTTGATTAATTAATGTGTTTGAGTATGATTATATTTAATAAAAATAATGTTATATTATGATTTATGTATAAACTAAAAACAAAATAAATATAAAATTGAGATAATTAATTGACCAATTATTCATAATATTAATTATTTTTTAATGTATACTATAATTTTATTCAATATTATAATTGAAGAATTAGTTAACTAGTAATGCGGTTAAATTTAATTTAATAACTAATTATGTTGGCATTTAAAAGACAAAATAAATGTAAAAAAGATTCTTAAAAATTTAAAATTTTATTAAAAATATAATATAATTATTAAAAAAGCTAATTAAACAAAGTAAAAAAAAAAAAAAAAGAAATTTATTGAACTAAGAGTATCTAAATTCCAATGACCCAATATTGACCTAAAAAAAAAACAATGACTCAATAAGTTATTGTTAAGAGTATAAAGCTATTTATATAAATGTTTAATTGTTTAGTGTGATTTATTTATAATTTGTTAGTTATTTATTTGTATAGCTAATACTTTTGGATTTTCACTTTCTTTTAGTTTTACTATATATATTTGGCTCATTTAAAAAATAAATTTTTATATAATTATTAATATATAATTATATATTTTATAACAAATGTAAATATCACAGGAAATTAAAAAAAATAAATAATAATTATCAAGTAATAAAAACATTAAAATGTAAAAATTTATATTTATATAAATTTAGTCAAAACAACAAAAGAAATTAAAAATAATGAATAATAATATTTTATTTATGAGAGTTTCGTGTGAAATGAGATCTGTTTAATTGTCATTTTTCAATTCCCTCCAAACAAGCTTTTCCCACGTTACCAAAAAATTTCAAATTCTTTGGGAATATACCTTTTCCCTCCCTTGAGAATCACATGAAAAAACTTTCAAAGCAAACTTTGAAATATCTTTATCTCAATATACTGTCATGCAATGTAGATATGATAATTAAAAAAAATGAACGTGACATTGGATCAAATTTTGATAAAAATTAGAAAAAAATTGTGTTTGGTATATCAATATAAATTTTAATACAATAATTTTTATATTTTATATGATACAAATATATTTGATGCAATACGAATACAAAATATATATATACGAATTATTAAGTCTAATATAATGTAATGTCTATTATAATCATTTTAATTATAATCGAAATTCAAAGATAATTTTTTTATTACAAGAAAAATATTAAATAACTGAAGATAGGGTAGAGGTGATTATTGGGTCGAAGTTGAACCGGTCTGGTTCAACAAAATATTTTTTTTAAAAAAAAGATGCGCAGTGGCAAGCATGTAGGCAGTAGCCTTTGTAGGCTACTGCCTATGTTGATGGCCGTTGCCCATCAACTTTGTAAGGGAGGGAACGTTTCCCTCCCTTTTTTTTTTAAAATTTATTTTTTAAAATTTTTAAAATTGTTTTAAATTTTCATTTTTTCTCTATAAATATTAATTTATTTTATTTTATTTTTTTAAAATTTTTTTTCATATTTTGTCTTAAATCTAAACGCTCATCCACTCTTATTCTTTTAATACTCACTTATACTTTCTCAATAATCACTCAAACTCTCTCAAATTCACTTAAATTCTCTTATTTCAAATTTATAATATTATCATTTTATTCTCTAAATTTCATTTTTTTATCATAATAATTTTATTATAATATCATATTCATAATATAATTTTATATTATTATAACAATAGTTTTATTACATAATTTTATAGTAATTTATTTTTACATTATTGTTACATTAATTAAATAAATTATAATAACTTTATAATAAATTGTTGTTAAATTAAACTATTAACATTATTTATTATAAAAATAAATTTGTTAGATTAAATTATAAAAATATATTAATATATATTATTTTTATTAAAATAATTTAATATAAATTTAAAAAAATAAAAAATTTAAATTAAAAAAGGACTGAACCGGTCCATGAACCGGGCCGGTTCGCAAGTAAAAATAATGCGAACCGGCCCGGCTCGGACCAGTCCACTACCGGTTCGGACCGGTTTAAGTTGTTAGTCAGCCGGAACCGGTGAGAACCGGCCTGGTCCGGCCCACTAACAGCTCTAGATAGGGGTGTTGGATTCAAACTCAAGACTTATAATATGCGACAACTTATCTTTAACCACTAGGCCAAGAGGTTGTTGGCAATTCAAAGATGATTTTTAGTAGTTGGAGTTTGTGGACAAAAAAATTAATTAGTACAGAAATACAGATGCTTCCAAGGCAAAAGTTTACAATAGCAAGAGTGCTTTCATTTCTTGCAAATGTAATGCAAGATTTAAAACTTTTTCAATGTCTTTTACGTCTTCGAGTATTTTACTTGTAATTCTTTTTACGATAATTAATCAATTATAATTAAAAATTATGTACTGGTCCATCATTTACAAGTGCGAACTTTATGTATTATTTTGATAGATCTCACGTGACTTTAAATTTTGATTAATTAATTATAATGTAATAATTATAGATGATATGTTCTCTTTTATTATTGTAGATAACTATATTCTTCATTAGTCCACTCCCAATGTTTTCAAAATCATCCCAACCAAATTTCTCAATGTATATATATTATACAATTCCCATTTATTAAATTTTAACTTTAATTTAGCATTTTTATTATATTTTTATTTAACTATATAAAATTAAATTAATTATTACATTCAAAATTATAAAATATTTATAATTTATAAAATTTTAAAATAATTTGACTAAGCCCGCTAAGCCCGCCCGATTAAAACCGGACCGAACCCGAAACTGGACCGAAATCAAGAAAACCCGCAACCGAAAAAATCCGAAACCGAGAAAACCCGCAACCGAGAAAACCCGAGATCGAAAAAACCCGCAACCGAGAAAACCCGAAACCGAAAAAACCCGCAACCGAAAAAACCCGTAACCGAGAAAACCCGTAACCGAAAAAGCCCGTAACCGAAAAACCCGGACCGAAACTCGCCCGAACCCGCCCATTTGCCACCTCTAACTTTAACTAGGTCCAGGAACTCTATCAACAACAAGCAGTCCTGTATGTTTGTCTAGTCCTGTATATCTCTTGCGCCCCTCTTCTAGTGCTCCAATCAAAAGCGCAGGTAGTCCACGTAGTCACTTGCCATTCTGTATGTGTGAAAAACGCTGGATCATTCCCAAGGACGCCTTCCGTCGGACACTTGATGTGCGGGCCGTGACATTAGCATGATCTGGTAAGAACTAATTCAAAAGTTAGCTAGAAATTGAAGAATCAAGAATTTTAGAACTTAAATATTTATTATTTCATTTTAGTTCAATCTGTGTTTTTCTTTCTTGTTCAAAACCAAAAGTAATAATAAATTCCCTCAGACTTCACTTGATAAAGTAGAAAAAAAAAATGAAAAGATAGAAAATTAGAAGGAGAGAAAAGTAAAAAAGATAAAAACAATTATATTATTTCTTTTTATCGGTGTACTTGCTAAAAAAGATGAAAATGTAGGAGGAAAGCATGTTTTCTTTATTTCTATTGCTCGGTAAAAATGGAAAGTAAAAAATAAAAAATAAAGTTATTAGGAGTAATTTAGTATTTCAACTTAATTTATTCACAGAGATCATTTTTTCCTTTTTTTTTCTATTTTTTATTGCATCAAGCATTTTCAAAACCCATTTCCCTTTCATTTTTCCATAATTTTCATTCTTTCGTTTTTGAATTGTACAAAGCATGATCTAAAACAGAAAGTTAAAATATACATATAGTTTTCAAATTAAATATTTAATTTAACGAGAAATATTATTTTAGAGTGAAATTTGAATTTTTTTTTCAACAAACAAAAAATTAGCCAATTTCGAAAAAGCAAGTGTGGCAACAAAAGACAAAGAAAGTAAAGTTGCTGGAAAATAGGTGGCGGCAAAGCATAAACCCCTTTGAAACTCTTGAAAAAACTGTCCGTGTGGGACCACGGAAATTTAATATTGATATGACACCTAAACCAATAATCTGTCTCCATTCAGTCGCTCAAGACTATAACAAAATAGCAAAAACCGGTCGATGCCAGTTGAGAAACCGAGCGACTCTTGGCCACTCTCGCTATTCCTAGACAACACAGGCATCTCTATATATAACAGCTTTTTCTTCCTCCTTTCACTCTGGTTTCTCTTCATCTTCGTAATTCTTTTTTTTTCTCTTAATATTTGACTTGTTAAAATTACGCGGTTTTGCCAAAATGATCTTGTTATATAATCGAGTATTCATCGCATTTCACCCAATACAACCAAAGATTATATCTCAATCTGTTTTAGTTCTAGTAGCGAATTTGAGCTTCAAGTCGACGACATGGCACAGCCCAATATCTGGAAGAAGGCTTTGAAACCAAAAATGAAGAGTTTAAAAGTGAGGGTCGAACGAATAAAAGCAGATATGGGAAAGATAAGGGAAGATCAAAGGTGCATAAGAGAGAAGCAAAGAAGTACGGATGAAAAGTTTGGAGAGGTTAAGCGCCAATGCGATCAACTCAGAGAGGAAACTCAGCTGATTATGAAGCAATCAACTTGCAACCAGATTCGGCTGATTCAAATGCTCAATATCTTACGAGCTCAACAAGACGGTGACTTCGATAAAGCTGCTACCCTCGCTCGCTTCCTCAAGTTCACTTCCCAGCAGCGAGCATTGACTCCATTGTTGCATCCAAGGAGGAGCCAATCTCCTTATCTAGTCATTAGTCATTACCTCCAAGAACAATAGTATTTGATCTTCTTGGGATATGAAGAGATGAGCTTGTTGCATTGTTGATTTTATTTTCTTCTTGGTTGTGTTGAAGTTTGTTTGAGCTCTTTTTGTTTTTGTCTTTCCCTTAAATTTGCAGTGATCGATTGTGCTGCAAATCGAAATTAAGGTAATGCAAGCTCAGAGGCTTCTGTAATATTACAATCTGTTTTTCTTCAAAATTTCTCACTTTTCTGCAACAGAAGAAATGGTTGTTTTAAATCAAAAAAAAAATTGTTTAATAGAAATTAAAGCATAATTCAAGACCAGTTTCACAACAATATATGCAGTGTTGTCGCAAAATAGTCTCTACCACGTCTTATACATCTGTGACAGAATTTAGTATAGGAAATCTTTCCATCACAGATTAGACACTTTTCTGGTAATTTCCTTTAATTAATGTTGAAAAATATTTTCACGAGACACTCACACCATCAAAGTCAAACAATTTTTGAAAATATGACATTATTTTAACGAGACTTTTTTTTTGGTTTATAAAGAAATATAATAAAAATATTAGAGAATTGAATTTTAGACCACTAAATCAAGTATAATGAAATATAATGAAAATGTGACACAATTTTCCTTCTCTTTTCCTCTGACACTCACTCTCTCTCTACCCATTTTTTCTCCAGTAAGTAATTTTTTCACATTTGTTGACCAACTAATAATATTAGATGGTCAAAAGATCAAAGGAAACAATTTGAAACAAGAGGGGCCAAAGTGCCATCTAGGAAAATACTGAGAGGGGTTTTTTAGATTTTAATTTATTATGAATTGCATTGATTGATAATAAAATTTATCTAAAATCGACACCTTATATAGTTCAATAAGAGTTTGAAGGTTGTTAAAGTAATTAAAATTGCGAAAATTACTGTGTTGTATGCTTTATTTAGTTATTTATAAAAATTGAACACGTTTTTAACATCTTCTAAATTTCATTTTGATAAAATAAATAAATTTTCAAAAATATTATAAAACCATCGACTTAAGCATTTAGATGAGTAGTAACAAATACAAGTATCTCATACTCAAAAAACTGGAAAAATATTTATTAATAAATCTCTAATTAAATTGCTAATATCTCAATGTTTTTATTTTTTATATGATTAATTTTATAATTTTAAATCTTCAGATCTAACATAAAAGTATTACTGTTACAAATTATTCTTAAACCTAATCTCTTATAAGAAAAGATAACAATCGTTGGATCAAGCATTGACCATTTGCTACAAATTATTCTTAAAATCGAACTAAAGGTGCTAAAAATAACAACAAAACCCAAAGCGTAGCAGTAGCCATCGCCATATGCTTCCAATTATGCGTTCTATTCCATTACGAGTTCACTGCAAGGAAGAGATTAAAAGTTTTGAAATCAATTGCCTACTTTTTCTACCAAACATTTTTTTCTCCTTATCTTTAGAAACAAACAGTTACGAACAGTGTCCTTGATTTGATTTTCCTTGTAAAGTATCAATTTGAAGTATAAAAGAAGAGAAAAATAAGAGAAACCTATGTAAAGTTCATTAAGTTAAGAGCCAAGTTCAAGTTTCACCTTAGTTTAATTCAGTTTTATATATATATATATATATATATATATATATATATATATATTAGTTTCAATAGGGGTTTGTTTATTCATCTCTTATTTTGATGTAATAAATATCTACATATAAGAGTTATTGGATTGTAAATTGTAATTGAAATTTTTACTTTGTAACTCTTAATATAAAAAAAATATAAATAATAATTTATTTTTAAAATCTCAGCTGATAGAGGTCTTATATTGGGTAAAGCAATAATGCCTCAACAATTAATTAAAAATAGCATACAAATATAAAATTTTATCTATAGTTATTGAATGGTGATAATTATATTACAATTAATTAAGCAATAACACCTCAACAAAAGTGTTGATATAGGTTTCGTATATACTAACAGTTTTAAAAATCTGTTAGTATATGCCATATACTTATACTAAAAAAATTTATAAACTGTCAAAAAAAGTTTCGTATATACTGATGGTTGATAAAAGTGTGATATAGATATTATATATTTTAAAAGTACTAAAAAGCTACCGGTATAATTCGTTTTTACCTACACAATTTGACCGTCAATATAACAAAGTGTTAGTATATCTTATTCAAATTACTAAAAATTACTAAATCGCATTCAAATTACTAAAATTTAATAGAGTATTAGATCTATTAATTTAATGAGATCTATCTTCTATTCTTTCAAGTTTTCTATTTTAATTTTTTATTTAATTTTTTAGAGACAACTTAACAAACTTTAATTAATCTAATCTAAATTTTACCCAAAAAAGAAAAAAAATAAAATGAGATAAGAACTTCACCGAAGAGCCTCAGCAAGTTGAGCTGCTTTGGTAAAGTCTTTATTTTCTCTTGCTTTTAAGATTTGAAACATCAAAGCAAGCCGGATTTGGGTGGCAGCACTCTGCTGTATGATAAGGGCTGTCTCTCTTCGGAGTCGCTCACATTCAGCTTCTATGGCTTTAACTTTTTCTCGGACTTTTCTTTGCCCCTCTATCACTCCTTTCTGCTCCAGTCTTACCTCTTCCATCTGTACCGTCAACACTTTGATGCGATTCTTGTGCTTTTTCAACTTCCTTCTCTTCTTGTGAAATTCCCAAATTCTTGTAATTTTTCCATACTTGTACAGTTCTCCAACTTGGATTAATTGGATAAATGTAAATTTCTGATATATAAATGATGTATGGGAGATAAGTGGAATTAAAACAAATGAATGGTCAAATAGTCAAATGGTCAAAAGGGTTAATGGATGGTCAATGGCTGAGATGAGATGAGTATGGGATTAGAATGCATTTAATGAAGCTTAATGACTCATCATCATCTTCTCCCAATTGGCAGCCCCCCTTTCTAGCCCTTCCCTCTCGTTTCTTCCATTCCCTCCAAGTCTCCATTTCACTCACCTTGACAAACCACCATCTCACGTCACCAAATCGTTAAGCTCACTTGACGAAAATTGACCCTTATCACTAGCTTATGTCCGAAGTTTGGTGGGTTGAATCCAAGTGGTTGAAGAGATCTAAGTTGCTGATATTTTGGTGAATTGTAAAGATAAGGGATGAATAGTTTTAGTTGATTTTATTGATAGTTTGGAGTTGTATAGACTTGGTAGAGAGTATTTATTAAGGTTGAATTTTTATGAATCATGCAGCTTTGAAGAAGTGAAAAAGGACAAGTGTTGGTGCAACCAAGCTTGTGGATTAATTGCAATCGAGGTAAGGAATTTAAGTAACGGACGTAGGGTGGCTATACGTCTGCATGTTTTGGTATATTTTAAATGTCTTTGGGATGAAACAAAAGTTGAGTTTGAAGTACAGGAAATTAAATTTCGAGTCTTACTCCTAGTACCAATTAGGATAGGAGCAGTCGACTGCCTTAAGTAGCAGTTGACTGCCTAAAGATAACCAAAGCGTAGATTTTTTCGAAAACCAACTGAAACCAGTCGACTGCTATACAAGCCAATCGACTGCTCTTTTCCAGTATACATTCTGTTTCAAACCAGTCGACTGCTATTTACTAAAATGCATTATGTTTCAAAACCAGCCGACTGCCATGGAGCCAGCCGACTGCCTTATTTTCAGAAGCATTCTGTTTTAAAAACAGTCGACTGCTATATGACCAGTCGACTACCATTTCTTGAAAAGCATTCTGTTTCAAAACCAGTCAACTGTTATGTGGGACCAGTCGACTGCCCCATGTGTTTTCAGATTTTTAAATATCGAAATTGTAAAGAAAATAATTTCGATAAATTGATATATGCATTAGCAGCCGACTGCCCCAAAAGACCAATCGACTGCCATGTTTGAAAATGAAGTTTCAAAGTTAAATTGAATAAGCTCAATTGTACTTCTAAAGAAATAAATGATTTATATTTTGGAGACTATAGACACCTATGGTGATCATGCATATTACTTGTATATGTTTACTTGGCGAGGAGCCTAAGTCCGGTCCTCAGTGCTATAGATGTCACCTGACTAGTGTTCACTGTAGCAACCGACATTGGCCAATTTGTCCATATTACTTGTTTGGCTTAGAGTGGATTCTTGGCCCAATTATGGGTACGCCACTTAATTGTCATACTTCTTATGGGGGATACTTGACATCCTTATTGGGCTTCACCATATGAGAGTGACAGGATGCATGATTCTGTTGGAATAATATGTCTCCCAATTACTTGAAGTATTTGAAGCATATGAAGTAATTTGTATATGAAAGTATTTGAAGTAAAGTATGAAAGTATAGGACTTACTTGATTTACATGTATATGCTATTTGAAGAACTTTTACGTATTTGGTAAAAGGAGTATATGACTATGCTTTATAATGGTTTTACATGACATTATAGAGCCAAGCAAGAAAACTGCATATAGAGGCATAGTACGCTCTTTTACATATGTTTCTTACTGAGCGTAAACTTACCCCTTTATAATCATTTTTCATCCAGATTACTTGAAGTAGATTCTAATCCAGATAGAGGAGTTCAGTTGGAATCGTACAGCATACCTTCGAGATACGCTTCCCAACCTTTGAAGGTATATATATACCTTTCGTATTGTAATTCAGACAATAGTATAGTATAGTACATGAATGTATATTTGATCAGTGGGGGATATAGGTTATGTAAGTATATGAGATCCTGATGCATTTGAAGTATAAGTATATGAAAAATATATTTCATAAGAAATTTTATATCATTCTAAATAATGATAATGGATAAAGTATAAGAAGAAAGAACAACATTGACGAACAGTCTAACTAACTAAAGTATATGTAAGAAAAGAAAAAGTTTATACGTAAATGGGTAGTGACAAGGATGTCACAGATTGGTATCAGAGCAGGTTAGTCTGATGTTTATCAATATCATTAGGTTAGAAATAGTGTATATCCCCAAAGTACTGTACTTGTCTGAATAAGTTTGTGAGGTATAACTGTTTAAAGTTATACTAAATAGTGTTATTTGATGGTGTTAATAGCAGCATAAGTACACGAAGAAGAGGTAGTGGTAGAGGATAAGGACGGGGTCGTGTGGAACCACCCCTAGAGCAATCTCCTCCTTCTTCTCCATCGGGTAGTCCAAATACCCGACTATCAAAAATAGAGCGACATATGAAAGCTATGACTACTATGTTTACTCAGTTCATGGCTAGTTAGTCGAATGTGGCTACTAGTACACCAGCAGCCACTACTACAGTTCCTCCTACTCCTACAGTGCTGCCCCTACTCGTCCCAACTACTAAGAGACGGGATCCCACAGCTTACTGTAGTGTGGCATTAATTAAAGAATTTAAGAAGTTGGATCCGCCTAAATTTAAGGGGGATAGGGATCCATTGACCGTAGAGAATTAGGTGAAGGCGGTCAGTAAATCATTTGAGTACATGACTTGCTCGGAGAGAGAGAAAGTGGGTTTGATAGTTTATTTGTTAGTGGATGATGCCGAACATTGATGGCAGTCTACTCGAGCTATGTTGGAAGCACAATATGCCGAAGTTACGTGGGACAGATTTCTAGAAGCCTTTAATGAACAGTATATCCCATGCACGGAACAAACTAGGTTGAAGATAGAATTCTTGAGCTTGACTCAGGGGACGATGACGGTGAATCAATACGAGTCCAAGTTCATTTCTTTGAGTAGGTTTGATCCTGAAGTCTTAAGGAGCGAAGGACATAAAATTTATCGATTCATAGAGGGATTGAAGTCTCCTATAAGATCGAAATTATACCTTATGGATATTACCACTTATAATGAAGCAGTCCGTAAGGCTCAGTTATGTGAGCAGGACTATAACTTTCATTATGCTGACTTTCGAGCCAAGGGTAAAGGTAAGGAGCCAATGAAGCGGAAGTCAGAGGAGAAATCTTCAGGTGATAGATATCCATATAAGAGAAATAGACCCTACGAAAGAGCTTCGTCAGGTAAGAAAATATTTTAGAAGAGAATAATTTCATTTAATTAAATGGATATATAGAAGTATATTAAGTTAGGAATTATGATAAAACAGGGACTCCTAGAGCTATTGGGATCAAGATAAGTGATGAAAGATCCCGACATTTGGCAGGCAGTGCCGCTAGTTCACCGAAGAGTACAATGCAAAGATGTGAACAATGCGGGAGATTTCATGGAACACAGCCTTGTCGAGTTACAACTGGAGCTTGCTTTTGGTGTGGCGAGCATGGACTTATGATTAGGGATTGTCCCAAGAAGAATCTGAGAGAGTCTGAAGGATCAGGAAAGACCATCCAACCACAGTCTAAGGCCACAGCTGCTGAAAAAGGAAAGAAAGCTGTGACTCAAGGACGAGTATTTGCTATCGATGAGGAGTCTACAGATGCTTCGTCCAAGATGATTAAGGGTAAGAACCATCTTTTTGATATAAGTGTTAATGCCTTATTTGATCTGGGCTTTACGCATTCATTTGTTTCTCCTATGGTTGCTATGAGATTGCCTATTGAGCCGAGCCTTTAGGACACTTGTTACAGATAAGTACTCCCTTTAGGGAATCACAAATGACGGACATAATATATCGTAGTTGTAAGCTACGGGTAAGAGAAAGAGAATCAATAGCTGACCTAATCCTACTAAATATGTATGGATTTGATGTTATTTTGGGTATGGATTGGTTAGCTAATAATCATGTGATGTTAGATTGCCATGCTAAAAGTGTAATCTTCTCTTCACCTGTTAGCTATATTGTAAATTTTGCCAGTACTTATTGCAAAAGTAAGGTTATTACTTGATTTAATTGCGAATGAAATTGATAGGAAATATATCTGTTATATGAAGGATATGTAGCTTATGTGAAGGACGAGGAAAAGAAACATCCCGGACTCTGTGAGATACCGGTAGTAGGGGATTTTCCCGAAGTATTTCCGGACGATCTTCCAAGACTTCCTCCGGATAGGGAAGTAGAGTTTACGATCGATTTGGTGCCAGGGACTGAGCCCATTTCGAGATCACCCTATCGGATGGCCTTAGTGGAATTAGAAGAACTTAAGAAACAGCTTCAAGAGTTGCTAAACAACGGATTCATACGACCTAGCGTATCCCCTTGGGGTGCTCCTGTGCTATTTTTCTGGAAGAAAGACGGTAGTATAAGGTTATGTATAGACTACTGATGGTTGAACAAAGTAACGATCAAGAACAAGTATCCTCTTCTCAGGATTGATGACCTTTTTGATCAGCTTAAGGGTGCACAAGTCTTTTCTAAGATAGACTTGAGGTCGGGATATCACCAATTGAAGATTCGAAGTGAAGATATCCCTAAGACTGCATTCAGGACACGGTATAGCCATTATGAATTCTTGGTGATGCCATTTGGTTTGGCCAATACACCCACAGCTTTCATGAATTTGATGAATGATGTGTTCAAACAATACTTGGACCAGTTTGTCATTGTATTTATCGATGACATATTAGTGTACTCGAGGTCTCGGGAAGAGCATGAGCAGCACTTAAGAATGGTTCTGCAAACCCTCAAAGATCAAGGATTGTATGCCAAGCTAAGTAAGTGCGAATTATGGCTAGATCATATCTCCTTTTTGGGTCATATCATCAGTAAAGATGGAGTTTCAGTTGATTCATCAAAGATTAAAGCGGTGGTTCAATGGGAGAGATCGAAAATGGTAATGGAGATTAAGACTTTCTTGGGTCTAACTGGCTACTACCGGAGATTTATGGAGGGTTTCTCGAAGTTAGCTGCTCTATTGACGCGCTTGACGTGCAAGGAAGTGAAGTATGAATGGAACAAGGCCTGTGAACAAAGTTTTCAAGAGTTGAAGCACAAGCTGACAACTGCACCTATCCTCACCATTCCTAGTGGTTCTGGAGGATTTGCGGTATATTGTGATGCCTCAGGGCAAGGTTTGGGGTGTGTACTAATGCAGCATGGTAAGGTAGTGGCATATGGTTCTAGACAATTAAAGGACTATGAGAAGAACTACCTGATTCACGACTTGGAGTTAGCTGCAGTAGTGTTTGCCTTAAAGATTTGGAGGCATTGGTGAGAGATTTCAGATTTTTACGGATCATAAAAGTCTGAAATATTTGTTCTTTCAGAAGGACTTGAAATGAGACAAAGAAGATGGCTCGAGCTTTTGAAGGACTATGATTGTGAGATCCTATACCACCCGGGAAAAGCCAATGTGGTGGCGATGCTCTGAGCCAGAAGCATGTAAGGATGGTATCATATATAATGGTAAAGGAGTATGAGTTGATTAAACAGTTTGCAAGCCTCAATTTAAATGTTATGCCTTATGAGCAATTCGGAATGATGGCTAGTTTAATGATTGAGCCGGAGTTAATGGATAGAATTTGAGCTGCTCAAAGGGAAGATAATCAGTGCATTGAGGCTATGGATCAGATTCAATTGAATATGCCATCAGAGTTTGATATTGGTAGTATTGGTATTTTGAGGTTTAACAACTATATATGTGTTCCTAAGGATAATGAGTTGAGAAAACTAATTTTAACTGAAGCACATGCCACTAGATACACGTTGCATCTAGGGAATATGAAGATGTATCGGAATCTTCGCAAGATGTATTGGTGGACTGGCATGAAAAGAGACATAGCAGAGTTTGTGGCAAAGTGTCTCATGTGCCAACAGGTTAAGATAGAGCACCAAAGACCAGCAGGACTGTTACATCCTCTACCTATACCTATGTGGAAATGGGAGCACATTACGATGGATTTTGTGATAGGATTACCCCGAAATAGAAGAAGTCATGATGGTATTTGGGTAATCTGGATCGGTTAACCAAGTCAGCTCACTTCCTACCTATGAAGTCTATGGATACACTTAGTACTTTGGCAGACTTATATGTGAGAGAAGTCATCAGACTACACGGTGTTCCAGTGAGCATCACATCTGATAGAGATTCCAGGTTTACCTCTCACTTTTGGGAACATTTCCAGGAAGCCATGGGATCTCAGTTGAATTTTAGCACAGCTTTTCATCCGTAGACTGATGAGCAGTCCGAGCGCACTATTCAAATGCTTGAGGATATGTTAAGAGCTTGTGCTATGGATTTCAAAGGCTCCTGGGATGACCATCTGCCATTGGCTAAGTTTGCTTATAATAATAGCTATCATGCAAGCATCGGGATGGCACCATATGAAGCTTTGTATGGTAGAAGGTATCGATCTCCGATTGGGTGGGAAGAAGTGGGCGAGCGTCAGTTGTTAGCTCCAGATTTGGTCGAGCAAGCCTTTGAGGATGTTAAGATGATCTGTCAAAGACTGAAGACAGCTCAGAGTAGACAAAAGAGTTATGCGGATGCTCGACGGAGACCACTTGAGTTCGTGGTTGGAGACTTTGTGTTTTTAAAAGTTTCTCCATCCAAAGGGATCATGAGATTTGGCTGACGAGGTAAGCTTAGTCCTCGCTACATCGAGCCATTTGAGGTCTTAGATCGTGTGGGAGATGTTGCCTACAGGTTGGCATTACCTCCGGAGCTATCAGGAGTACACAATGTATTTCATGTGTCGATGCTCCGAAATATAATCTGGATCCGTCTCATGTTATAGAGTATGAGCCCTTGGAGATAAGGGAAGATATGAGTTATGTGAAGAAGCCGATTCGGATTTTAGATAGAAAAGATAAGGTGCTAAGGTCTAAGATAATCCCTTTAGTTAAAGTTCTCTGGCAATACCATACTACGGAAGAAGCTACATGGGAGTTAGAGAACTTGATGAAAGAGAAATGCCCGAAATTATTTGAGACTTAACCTTATTTGAATTTGGAGGACCAAATTCTCAAAAGGTAGGGAGAATGTGAAATCCCCAAATTCTTGTAATTTTCCCATACTTGTACAGTTCTCTAACTTGGATTAATTGGATAAATGTAAATTTCTGATATATAAATGATGTATGGGACATAAGTGGAATTAAAACAAATGAATGGTCAAATAGTCAAATGGTCAAAAGGGTTAATGGATGGTCAATGGCTAAGATGAGATGAGTATGGGATTAGAATACATTTAATGAAGCTTAATGACTCATCATCATCTTCTCCCAATCGGTAGCCCCCCTTTCCAGCCCTTCCCTCTTGTTTCTTCCATTCCCTCCAAGTCTCCATTTCACTCACCTTGGCAAACCACCATCTCACGTCACCAAATCGTTAAGTCACTTGACGAAAATCGACTCCTATCACTAGCTTATGCTATATCCGAAGTTTGGTGGGTTGAATCCAAGTGGTTGAAGAGATCTAAGTTGCTGATATTTTGGTGAATTGTAAAGGTAAGGGATGGAAGTAGTTTTAGTTGATTTTATTGATAGTTTGGAGTTGTATAGAGTTGGTAAAGAGTATTTATTAAGGTTGAATTTTTATGAATCATGCAGCTTTTAAGAAGTGAAAAAGGACAAGTGTTGGTGCAACCAAGCTTGTGGATTAATTGCAATCGAGGTAAGGAATTTATGTAACGGACGTAGGGTGGCTACGTCCGCATGTTTTGGTATATTTTAAATGTCTTTGGGATGAAACAAAAGCTGAGTTTGAAGTACAGGAAATTAAATTTTGAGTCTTACTCCTAGTACCAATTAGGCTAGGAGCAGCCGACTGCCTAGAGATAACCAAAGCATAGATTTTTACGAAAACCGACTGAAACCAATCGACTGCTATGCAAGCCAGTCGACTGCTATTTTCCAGTATACATTCTGTTTCAAACCAGTCGACTGCTGTATGGGATAGTTGACTACTATTTGCTAAAATGCATTCTGTTTCAAAACCAGCCAACTGCCTATAAAGCCAGTCGACTACCCTGTTTTCAGAAGCATTCTGTTTCAAAAACAGTCGACTGTTATATGACCAGTCGACTGCCATTTCTTGAAAAGCATTCTGTTTCAAAACCAGTCGACTGCCTCATGTGTTTTCAGATTTTTAAATATTGAAATTGTAAAGAAAATAATTTCGATAAATTGATATATGCATTAGCAGCCGGCTGCCCCAAAAGACTAGTCGACTGCCATGTTTGAAAATGAAGTTTCAAAGTTAAATTGAATAAGCTCAATTGTACTTCTAAAGAAATAAATGATTTATATTTTGGAGACTATGGACACCTATGGTGATCATGCATATTACTTGTACATGTTTACTTGGCTGAGGAGCCTAAGTCCTGTCCTCAGTGCTACAGATGTCACCTGACTAGTGTTCACTGTAGCAACCGACATTGGCCAATTTGTCCATATTACTTGTTTGGCTTAGGGTGGATTCCTGGCCCAATTATGGGTACGCCACTTAATTGTCATACTTCTTATGGGGGATACTTGACATCCTTACTGGACTTCCCCATATAAGAGTGACAGGATGCATGATTCTGTTGGAATAATATGTCTCCCAATTACTTGAAGTATTTGAAGCATATGAAGTTATTTGTATATGAAAGTATTTGAAGTAAAGTGTGAAAGTATGAGACTTACTTGATTTACATGTATATGCTATTTGAAGAACTTTTACGTGTTTGGTAAAAGGAGTATATGACTATGCTTTATAATGGTTTTACTTGACATTATAGAGCCAAGCAGGAAAACTGCATATAGAGGCATAGTACGCTCTTTTACATATGTTTCTTACTGAGCGTAAACTCACCCATTTACAATCATTTTTTATCCAGATTACTTGAAGTAGATTCTGCTCCAGATAAAGGAGTTCAGTTGGAATCGTACAGCATACCTTCGAGATACGCTTCCCAACCTTTGAAGGTATATATACCTTTTGTAATGTAATTCAGACAATAGTATAGTACAGTACATGAATGTATATTTGATCAGTGGTGGATATAGGTTATGTAAGTATATGAGATCCTGATGTATTTGAAGTATAAGTATATGAAAAATATATTTCATAAGAAATTTTATATCATTCTAAATAATGATAATGGATAAAGTATAAGAAAAAAGAACGACATTGACGAATAGTCTAACTAACTAAAGTATATGTAAGAAAAGAAAAACTTTATACGTAAATGGATAGTGATGAGGATGTCACACTTCTGCTCCGAAATTAATGAAATATACATATCAATAAAAGATTCCATACATTATTTTTAGTCTACCCTTTTATATTTAATTATTGGTAAATTTAATGAGTTTATAAATCTATTGAATTTTATTTTGCCATGCTTTTAACTTCATTCAACTGTTTTCAGTTGAGAATTTCATAAACTCCTAATAAAATTTTACTTAATTAATGAGTATTTGATAAACCGAAAACTTTAAAGTTGAAAAATAAAATTTTGGCCTTTAACATGCATCAAACTAAATTTTTTATTTTAAAAAAATTTAAAGTATTGAATATGCAATGATTAAAAAACACCAACGATCATCCATGATTTTTTTTATGCAATGTTTCATTTTAATCAACAATATTTACAACTCAAATTGTCGATCAACAAACTTTTAAAAATATTTTTGAAATCCATTTATTTGAAAGCATCACCTACAATTATTGCACAAACCAATCACATACTCTTTTTTTCAATTCTTTTAGCGTTCTTTAAATAATATGTATCACCATCTTAACTTTATTTGTGAAATTTAAAAATTACATTAATAATATACTACATAATAATCCTTACGGTAAAAAAAAAATTAGGCAGGTACTTAAATGCTTTCCGTTCATTCAATCAACCATGAACCCTTAAAATTTTAAAGACAACATTAAATTCAATCCAAAGATCTTAGTAAAATGCATCAATTTCATGACCCTTATGTAATATTTGATTTTCACCCGGTATCTTTAAAACATAATGTTTCATAACATGCTTCAGAGTATTGGTCAAGTGGAATTTTGTCATATTCTCATAGAAGCAAATAATTTTGCTGATCATCTTGCCAAAAGCCGAATTTTTCGTAACTCTGACTTTTGGCATTGTTGTAATCTTTCTTTTTTTTTCAATAAAATTTACCTTTCAAAAAAAAATAATGTTTTCGGCCACGGTCTTTTAAAAAATTTTATACAAGTCTGCTTTGCAGACTTAAATGTCGCAGCAAGCTTCTAAAAGAAGCTTGCTGTGACATTATTATTATTATTATTATTATTATTATTATTATTATTATTATTATTATTATACTGCACATATATATATTTGTATATTAAATAAATATAATATACATACATATATATTTTATATAAATAAATATTATATATAACATCCTTACAATATATATTTTAGTATTTATATATTGTTCTAATTTTTATAATCTTTATTATATGTGTGTGTATATATATATAAACATATATTTCTTTAATTTTAAATACTCCATTTTTAATTTGATTACATTCTAAAATTTAATTTTTCATTTAATTGAATTAATTCTCACAACTCTTAAATATTCCATGTTAATTATAGGAGTCTACGTAAATAGACTTGACAAATTCGAAAAATTGCGGTCATCACATATAATGAAAATACGAGAGAATTGAATTTTGGAGCACTAAATCAAGTATAATGAAATATAATGAAAATATGACAATTCTCCTTCTCTTTTCGTCTGACACTTACTCTTTCTCTACCCATTTTTTTCTCCAGTAATGTAGTTATGTTTTTGTTGGCCAACTAATTATATTAGATGGTCAAAAGGTTAAAGGATGCGATTTGAAACAAGAGGAGCCAAAGTGCCATATAGGAAAATACTGAGAGGTTTTTTAGATTATAATTTATTATGAATTGTATTGATTGATAATCAAATTTATCTAAAATTGACACCTTATATAGTTCAGTAAGAGTTAGAGGGTTGTTAAAGTAATTAAAATTGCAAAAATTACTTTGTGTTGTGTGCTTCTTTTAGTTATTAAGAAAAATTGATCACATTTTTAACGTCTTCTAAATTTCACTTTCATAAAAAATATTATAAAACCTTCGACTGAAGCATTTACATGAGTAATAATAAATACAAGTATCTCATACTCAAAGAGCTGATAAAATATTTATTAATTTAATCTCTAATTAAAGTTGCTAACATCTCAATGTTTTTACTTTTTATATGATTAATTTTATAATTTCAAATCTCGTAAACAAATCTGACTTCTACAAATTATTCTTGGACCTAATATCTCCTAAGTAGAAGTATCAATCACTAGATCAAACAGTGATTGTTTGCTACAAATTATTCTTTAAAAATAACAACAAAACCCAAAGCGTAATATTAGCTGCCGCCAAATGCTTCCAATTATGCGTTCTTCTCCACTACAAGTTCACTGCAAGGAAGAGATTATAAGGGGAAGGTAATATTAGCTGCACAATCAAAGTTTTGAAATCAATTACCTACTTTTTCTCCCATACATTTTTTTTTCTCCTTATCTTTACAAACAAACAGTTATGAATAGACTTTAGTTAATAATCCTTATCTAAATTTTGCCAAGAAAAAATATACAATGAGATAAGAACTTTACCGAAGAGCCTGAGCAAGTTGAGCTGCTTTGGTAAAGTCTTTATTTTCTCTTGCTTTTAAGATTTGAAACATCAAAGCAAGCCGGATTTGGGTGGCAGCACTCTGCTGTATGATGAGGGCTGTCTCTCTTCGGAGTCGCTCACATTCAGCTTCTATGGCTTTAACTTTTTCTCGGACTTGTCTTTGCCCCTCTTTCACTCCCTTCTGCTCCAATCTTACCTCTTGCATCTGTGCCGTCAGCACTTTGATGCGATTCTTGTGCTTTTTCAACTTCCTTCTCTTCTGCTCCAAAATTAATGAAATATACATATCAATAAAAGATACTATATTATTTTTAGTCAACCACTGATATATTTAATGAGTTTATAAATCTATTGAATTTTATTTTGCCATATTTTTAACTTCATTAAACTGTTTTCAGTTGAGAATTTCATAAACTCCTATTAAAATTTTACATAATTAATGTCTATTTGATAAACCAAAAACTTTAAAGTTGAAAAAAATTTTTTGGCCTGTAACATGCATTAAACTAAATTTTTTATTTTTAAAAAATTTAAAGTATTGAACATTGCAATGATTAAAAAACACCAACGATCGTCCATGATTTTTTTATGCAATGTTTCCTTTTAATCAACAATATTTAAAACTAAAATTGTGGATCAACAAACTTTTAAAAATATTTTCAAAATCCATTTATTTGAAAGCATATCACCCACAATTATTGCACAAACCAATCACATACTCTTTTTTTTTATTATTCTTTTAGCATTCTGTAATTAATATGCATCACTATCTTAATTCCGTCTGTAAAATTTAAAATTTACATTAAAAATATACTATATAATGATCCTTAGGGTAAAAAAAAATTTTAGGGAGGTACTTAAATGCTTTCCGTTCATTCTATCAACCATGAACCTTTAAAATTTTAAAGATAACATTAAATTCAATCCAAAGATCATAGTAAAATGCATCAATTTCATGACCCTTATGTAATATTTGATTTTCATCGGCTTTCTTTAAAACATAATGTTTTCAGTCACGGCTTTTTAAAAAATTTTAAAATCTATCTATTCTATCAACCACTATTATAAATTTAATGAATTTGTTACATCAATGCCACCAAAAAGTTCAGGTGACATAAATGTCAACAAAAACTCAAACGAACGCATCTCTTTTGCTAGGTGTGCTACACTTTATGATGGATATATAATTTAAAAACAATTAACATTTTTTTTTGGATAGATTTACGCGCCCAAAAGGTGTTGTTAATTTAATAGATTTGAAAATTTTATTTTAACAACATTTTAAAATTTCCTTTACCATGTAGGGACAAAGGATCTATCACTTGACATGTATATTATGTTTTCGTATAACAACTTAAAACAACAAACGAGGATAGATCGCTTGTTCCGATTCTATAATTTTTGAGTAGTACATTTTTATTTGAAGTTATAATCACAATCAGTATATTACATTCTACGAATAGATAACTATGAAAATCACATTACTCAAACTAAGTAAACTAGTAAATAACTAGACTAACTCAAGCTCATATTTGACGAGATTTGATCATAAGACCTCAAAGTCTTAGGGCCTCTTCCTTACCATTAAGCCAAGGCCTCATTGGCCTATAATTAATTCTAAGATAAACATTCAACTCAAAGTCAATTGATAATAAGTCAAGAGGCATTTGTTAATGCAAACGTCCATATGATCATCTACATGTGAAATTGAGTGGTAAATTGAAAATTGATCAATTTATAACAATATTAAAAGATCATGAATTCAAAAATTAAATTTAAAAAATTATTGATAAAAATAAAAATATCACACAGAAATTACGAATGTGTCGTACTATTTACTCAAAAAATCAAATAGGCCTTTTTTTTAACACGCAAAAATCAGCGACGTCCATGTGGGACTGAAGTTGCAAAACGGAATTTGCAATCAAGAATTTCATGTTTACATGACTATTCTATCTGTATATTACTGCAGGCGATAGAAAACCAAATGAAGTTTATGTTTGTTGAAAACTAAAAAAAATGAAGGAAAAAATGTGTACCTTAGCCAAGGGAGACTTGTTCATCTTTGCTAGTTTGTCTGCCTATGGATTTCCTCTTGCTGCATGCTCTATATATAATGGTTCCATTCCCTATGGAAAACGTCAGAGCTTAACGTAAAGTCCAATGAGTCGAACGATTGCTCGTACGATTGATTATTCTTGGGCCACGATTTCCATGGTTGTTAAGCTGAATTGACTTCCGCAAAGCTTCGTCAATGATGATTATAGTTTGTCTGAAGGTTTGATTCGCGGATATTTCATATTTCTAATAAAGGTTATCATCGCCTAGCAAGCAGTGCGTGGAAAGCAATATTGATCCGTGTAGAATAAAGGCTACAGCTGGATACACGTGAAACGATTTAAAAGTGCACATGCTACGGTAGATTCATGGTTTTCTCTTTATTTCCCCTTTCAAAATATTTTCTTAGTATTTAAAATTAAAAAAACTTAATTTTTTTTTTCAGATCTCATTAAAATTAAAAACACTTACTTGTTTTGGATCTCAAAATTCTTCAAAAACTTAAATAGAAGTCCTGGATTTGCGAACCAAAAAATTAAAGATCCAAAACCCAAAAAAACCGACCTGTCTTTGTCTTTTATCCCCCCTCTACTTGTGATCCGACGCTGAATTTGTAGGATTTAAATTTGGAATTTAGATAGAATACAATCTTTTTTCTAAACTATTTACTTTATTTAAATTATACAAATTACCTAAATTGCTAAAACTATCTAATTAAATTATCAAAATTTATCTAATTTATCTAAAATATTAAAATTTATTTAAATTATCTAAAGTCTGAAATCATCTAAATTTATTTGGAATGTGCTTAGATATTGATCATATATATATATATATATATATATATATATATATATATATATATATATATTGATAGAATCTCTTGAAAATAGTGTTGAAATGTGATTTAATGGTGTTTCAAACGTAAAAATAAATTGAGGAAGAACATGATTACAAGGGTGCTTGGTTCTCTTGGAGGATTTCTGTTAGTAAGTTAGCTAAGGTAAGGGAATATATGGTAAATGTTTGTTAGTCTGCTATGTTTGTGTATGTCTAAATTATTGTTATTCAATACTTATGGATTTAAATGCATTCTTGGTTAAATTTCAAATATATTGAACTGAGTTTAAAGTGCAAATGGTCTTGAGATTTGAATTGTGTTAGATTGGTGAATGAATATACTGTTGGTTGGAGTTTTCTGTAGGTTATTTGGTTGTGGATTATGATGTTGGGTAGTGTCCTACCTATGCCATCATAATGTCGAAATTTTGTTAGAAATTATTAAGTGGATTTTGGTGTTAGTTTAAATCCTATAATGTATTTATAAACCTCATATACCTTAAGCACTATTACTTGTCATCGAAATAATGTCTTTTAAAAATTTGTTTTGTACGATGAAGTTATCAAAACTAGTGTGTTTAACACTATTCATGTCTCCAATACTCAAGATATGTTGTAAAAATATTCTTGCACGAATTTTGACTTATGAGATAGGGGACACTTGGAAATGCTTGTGTGGCACTTAACTCGCTTGTGTGGCATTCATCTGTGTGGCGTTTAATTATGCCTGTGTGGAACTCGCTTGTGTGGTATTCGCCTATGTGGCGTTTAATTATGCCTGTGTGGCATTTAGTAGGCCTGTGTGGCAATTATTGAGCCTGTGTGGCATTCAGGTGCCTATCTATATATACATAATTCAGATTTCCTCCTATGTGTTGATGGATATCTATGTATATATATGAATTGTGAAATATCCTGGATGCTTTGTGATCTTCTAGGTCTTGGATGCTTTGTGATCTTTCAGGCGTTCGATAAATAGTCGTGACTTGTACCTCAGCTACCAGATGATCATTGGTGCTGGGATGATTCGTGATCGTGGATAGAGCCCTGGTATGGGACTGTGACCACTGCTAGCTACAATGGATACTTTCATAGAAAGCTTATCGGTTATTTCCAAAGATCTTGGTTATATAACCATATCTTATCAATGGATGCTTGTCTCTTGAAAATGCTTTGAATATGTATTTTGATTTTATAAATGCGTGAGCATAAGCATTTTATAGCTTATAAACAATGGCTTATCAACTTTGCATTATTTTCAATAAAGCATATTTAAGCATGACTTTTGGCACATTTATTCATGCATACACATGCATTAAACATAGTAGTAACCTAACATCATTTAGCATATATTTTCTTACTGAGCATTAGCTCACCCCCCCTTCCACCTCACAGATTATTTCAGGTAAACTCGACACGAGTGTGCTGCATCGAGAGTTATTTTGTTGAGCTGCAGGAAGTTATATTTTGAATCAAGGTATAATCTTTTTGTACTTTTGTTTATATCCCAGACTATATTCTTTTGTGTACACAGTGTATAGGATTCGGGATGTAAGTACTAGGGGATATCGAGTCTATAAACATACTGTGGTATGTGGTTAAGTTGTAATAATCTCGATATATATATATATATATATATATATTGAATCAATGGATATCAAGTATTTCAAATGTTATTTTGAGATTGGAATTTTCACATGTTGATATCATGATGTACTTAGTATGGGGATGGATAATAGCCCAAAGTACGTGCAAAATTTTTCATTGTCATTTTTGGCACGCCTTACGAGGAGACTTTAATAGGACCTTAGACAACTAGTCTTAAACAATTATAAAAGTAGAATTCTACTTGTTAGGTTTTAGTTACACTGAGCAAGTAACAAACATAGTAAGTAAAGGAAAAAGTTAGCCTGAAAATCCCGACTTCAGAGGGCGTTAAAATTGACCCACTGCACTACAGTCCAACCACGCCATCTCACTTCTGGGGATGTTAATATCAAAACTCACATCTTTCACAGCTTTCTTAGAGTTACTTATATGAGATGGGGATGCTTCATTAGACGGGACTTCTTTGTCAATAGCCTCGATTCCAATAGCATTTTCCTGTAAGATTTACGTTCTCTTGAAGCAAATCTACTAAAATTTCTATGGGTTCCTACTGATGAATACCCAGATGCTTTCTTATTGGGGGCATAGAATTTGTCATTCCAAATGGAATATGCTTTCTTGACTTGGATGGTGACCCCGTCGATCAACCTCGTGTTCGCTTCATGAATTGCTTTCCACATTTTAGCCTTGAACTTATACCTCACAAAAGCAAATGTGGTTTTTGCCATGGGAGGCCTTCTGTTTTGCATAAGGATATAGACATCCATCACATTGCCATAACCATTAAACACCTCCCATAAAGCTCTCCTAGAGACCCTCTTACTAAGGTTATTAATGAAAATGGTGAATAGTTTTGATCGCCAGTCGAAGCCTTTGCCACGGGAAGAAACCTTGGAGCCTCTCATCTATAGAGAAGCTTGATCAATTGAACGTAGGGAAGATTTGACATATCAAAACATATAGTATCTTAGAAAACAACAATTAGCTAGTGCAAAATTTCATGGAATTGAAGATATCCTACAAGATTAGTTAATCCTTTGCTTGCTCCTTTGGGAAAGATATTGATACATGAATTAACTAAAAAGGCTAGCTAGAGAATGTGTAAACTGTGACCTGCAAATATAAGCAAGTCTCAGAGGCAAGGAAAGAACTTCCCCTAACAGTGAAAGAAGAGACAAAGATGTTTCTAAAATCCAGTCTTTCTGCTGTTAGCAAGTCAATGTTACGTTAGCAAAAGTTAATATTATATCATTATTTTTAATAGAGATCTTTATCGATGATATGAATTGGATTAGAAATTATAAATCAGAATAGTAAATGGACTTTTTTTATGAATTATAATATAGGGACTAAATTTCAAATTTCGTAAAAGTACAGATGTCATGACCTGAAGACCGTGACTTTCACTTAATACTTATACTTTTCTTAGTCTACAAATTTATGGACTAAATTTTTCATTTTAATTTTAAGGTTTGTATTCGGTGTCAGTGTAGTTACTACTCTAATTTCACTGATCCTGTATACAATGCTTTATCACATCTCTCAGTTACATCCCGACTCACTGAACAACATGCGTAGTGTGTATTAATTAAAGTCTGTACATGTAAATAAGAGATTTACAAAAATGTATACCTGAAAAGTAACGAAGTGGATTCGCAGGATAATGGCCAGTGCCAAACCTGTATACCGTCTCCGAATGCCCACTTAAAAGCTCTCATAGGAGATGTTAACTTCAGTAGTCTGAAAAGAGATGAAATTTAGTGGGGTGAGCAAAACCATGGCTCAGTAATATACTAATATAAATCCAGGAGTAGAATTATACTATCTTAAACCGCAATGCTTAAAACCTACAAGTTTGCAATTACAGTTCACCTTTTTCATCGATAACATCTCATATCACTTTCCATATGGAGGATCATAATCACGGTGGTACGAAGTCATAATTCTCTTCGTGCATATTCTATGTTCATGTATCATATCATATCATCACATCATGTAGATGACATATCGTTACCACCGAGTCATGATACGCCTCATATATTCTTCATGTTTCAACGATTCCTGTCATCTATCTATCACTCAACTTTTGAATAATTCATCTTATTCACCTTTCAATCTTCTCGTCTTTATACCACAATGCATCGCACAATAATGCATAATGTATCATTTGGATATCATATACCATTAATCCATACTCACATCAATCTCATCGTGTATCATGTTTAATTGAGATATACTATTGAGTCACTTTACATTTAACAGTCATACTCCTGTATTACATCAATTCATATCACTAATCGTGTGGAAACTTATGATCACAATAGTGTAAGATCATAATTCTCTTCATATCAATCTTATGTTCATATTGAAGGAAACCGAAACAACACGCAGCGGAATTTAAATCATTCGGCCTCCACCAAGATCGATTCGGAGAGTTGCCTGATTAGGGTTTCGAGATTTTACCTGACGTTTTCTCTGAATTTTCTGTCGTTGGTCGAGTCACAAGCAGCAACTTTTCGTTCCTGCCTCTACGGTATCCACACGAACGGATCTCACGACTCTTGAACGTCTCACGATCAGAAGCCTTAAAGAGCTTTTAAATTCCTTATAACCGAATTGCTAGCTTCGATTAAAAGGAATGTTTTTTTTTTCTGTTTTAAAAAGTGCGGCTATGTTTTAGAAAAGCATCCCTTTTATAGGCAGTAAATTTTACCCTAAAATTTACTGCCAAACAGAACTCTAATCCTACTTAGAATAGGATTAGTTATATCCCTAATCCAATTCAGAATAGGATTAGTTATATCCTTAATCCAATTCAGAATAGAATTAATTAAGCTCCTCATTGATCCGTTCTAAGTGTGCGACCCAATAGGTTCTCAAAACAATGGCAATGACAAAATTGTCACAGGCAATGAGCGGTATCTAGCAACACATCATTGCTACCCATGTAACGAGAATGTCAATGACTCGACATAACCTTACTCGTGATAGATGTTACCGTGTAGTTTAATCCCTTTATCCTATGATGTCTTGATTAGACACAAGTCATGGAATGTGTCACACTTGTATAGTCTAATCAGCGTTTCTTGATTCCTGAGTAGACTAATAAAACAAATAAAATCAATATCTCATATTGACTTATTCGAGCACGGCCATGCATTTCTTAGTCTCACTCTATCAAAGGGCCCAAGACATCACTCTTGTTATATAAGAGGGATAAATCCTATCTTGATCACTCAACATCCCTCTACATAGATCAAGGCATACCCAATTACTACCTTTATAGTCCATCCTGTTACGAATGACATCTAGCAGCATTAAAGTATGCAATTCTCTATGTTGGGATCTCTGATGATCTCAAGTCAAAGGATCACATACACCATCATCACTATGAGAATCGCTTATGACATTCATATAACAATCCATGTAGCATTCTCATGGAGGGTCGATCCAGTACATAGTTCTCTAACATGTACCTATGTGATGACTTGATATCCTATATCCATGACAATGGTCATCAGTCAACCACATACTAGTCTTATCGTATCATTGTTATCCTTGTTCACAATAATACTTGACTAGGGATATTTTAAGAATAGTGTGTTATTACTATTCTAAGGACATTATTATATAAGATTATATTACGCAGTTATAAGACAAATATAATAATGAACTATGATAAATAAAATGTCATGATACATAAAAAAATGCCAAAGTCAATCATCTAATGAATGGTTCTAAGGGCATAATCCAACACATATGTCATATCATATCATGACATCATATAGATGAATTATCGTTAATGCCGAGTCATGACGTTCCTCATAGAATTCTCATGTATAAAGCATATTATCATGTCAGGGTTTAATATGCAATTTATGCAACTTTACTGTATAAACCGCTATCATTTCAAATCATATCATATATACTTTAGAACATGCTCAACATATGAATTTTCAATTCATTTCATATTTACCTTTAAGGCATGATAGGAATATGTTCAATTTTAATTCATGTATTCGTTTTTAGAGCATGTCTAAAACATGTGCAGTTTTAAAATATTTTTCATATACTATAAGTCATATCAGGTCTAGAGTTCATATCAAATCAATCTATACTCTAGACCGCATATCATTTCAAGTTCAACACAAAATCATATATAAATCATATAAGTGTCGAAGTCATATCACATGTACTTTTAAAACATGTTTAAAACATGTATTGTTTCAAAATATATTTCATTTCAAACATGTCTCATGTATTGTATAAATCATGTCAGGTCTAGAGTTCATATCAATAAAATCATACTCTAGACTTCATATCATATCGGTTAGAGACTATGCTAGATCCCTATCACTCATCAATAAAGACTTAAATCACTGTAGCTAGCAGTGAAAATCATGTCATCGTCCCCTGGAAACCAACTAGGGTGCTATCTATGGCAATAGATCTCATATCTCTCAGCCCCACTGATCATGCGTGACTGAGACCTGTCCACGACTATTGTCGGACAACATCTCTGCCTAATGAGCAAAGCTCCAATTAGGTAGTTTCCACTATGCTTTATTGAATTTAATTCTTTTAGGGTGCGTACAGTCTCATAAAACATTTAAATCTTTATCTTTTCCTGTCAAAATCATGTAAAGCATATGGTAAAATTCTGTAAGAGGCTTCATATATCAAAAAAATATATATATACCATATACTTTCTTTTAAAATTAAACTATACTTTACAGTATTCATATAAATGCTATTATAACGTCTCAAATGGTGCAAGTCATGTTGAAAGGTGATGTTATAAAACCTTTTCAGTATGCAACTTTGGTACTATTTTCAAATATCGATATAAACAATATTTTCTTCTTATGCTGTAAAGCAATTCATCTAAATTTATCACCATCAATTATTCGGTTTCAAAACTTTCTTTCTGTCTAATCAATAAATCAATATTCAAATCATTCCATATTCATTTCATTCGGTATTCAATTTGCTCAGTATTCAATTATTCAGTGATCAAATCACTTGGTATTCAAACCATTCGGTATCCAATAACCTTTCTCAATAGTTATCGACTATAACAATTCATTTGTACATTTCATTATCGATACTAGGACCACATCATTAGTATGAATCCTCTTAGTATCTATGAGCATTTAAATACCATGTTTCTATATAGCCATCAAGATACTAAAATTATGCAATACCAATATCCTCATTCGATATCTATTCTAGAGTCGACATCGAGGATCACAGAACCACAAGATCAATAGTCACTTATCAAATCCATTTATGGTTTGACCTATTGGCACACATTCAAAATTTTCGACTTGCGGTTCAATTTCATTCACTATTATAAAATCATATCACAATCCTCAATTCACTTTTCATATGGCCTATAGAACGTAATAGCATGCTAGAATTATCTATAAGACATCATTGTTTTCAATTTTTGGTTGGCAATTTACTCACTCAAATGAATTTGCCAATTTCCACTATCAACAATATTTTAATCGTTTAAGTCACCTTGCGACTATCCATGTTATTGCAAAAATTTCAATTCACATCTATTAATATTGATATGTACAAGTACATTTTTATGTGGAAGTGTATTGCATCAAATACATATAAAACCTCACAATCTACTTTCTTGTTATCATCGTCTTAGTCATACCACTAAGACAGACCATTCGTCATGTCCTCTAACTTTCTCCAAGTCACTCAATTGTGAGAGAATATTTTTCGATACCCATTCTAAGATTATAACCGAATTCTGTATAGTCTCATGTATGACACTTATTTATTTGAATTTATCAATTCTGAAATCATTTCTCGATTGATAATCTCGCAATTCAGTCATTCGACTATCTAAATTACAACTTCGATTTTCTCTCTTAAGTTATATCATATAATTATTGTACTTTTATCAGTGATCCGCCTAATCAATATTCCACCTCAATCTCGGCTTGATAACCACTTTGTAATATTGAGATAACTTGATTTGTCAATTCTATAAGGCTTAAACCATATAATCCATCACGTTATCGTGCTCAACAATCTATCTTCTCCTCGATTTCAATATCAACTTTTTCCGGTAATACAATAAAGTCTTTTGAATGTTTATTTTCAATAATTATTTCTAAAATTCCATTTATGTGAGAAACTTAATCTTTTTCTTCAAACATTGTCCTAAAATTTTGGTAGTATAACGGCTTAATTTTTACTAAACCTCTTGCAAAGAAAACACAATTTATAACTATAGCCATTGATTTGCACAATTTCTTTATCTTTTACCAAGACCTCCACCATTAGTTGTGGGTCCTCTTAGCCTTTTAACATCAATTCATCAATGCATCATATTAAAAATCATAATTCCAAATCATACAATATAATGCTACTAATGCTTTATAAAAGTATCTTACCTATTCGCCAAAGCTTAGCGTGTTTCCGAGCCTAGCCGAACTCCACCACTAGCCTCATTTCCATGCTGCCATAATTTAATACACATATATTCGCTTAGAAAGAAATTTAATAAATTCCATAAATTTCTACGGAATATAGCAAAATCTTTAAATTCCCTGCCATTTCTTTCTTTTCTTTCCTTCCTTTTCTTCTCTTTCTTCTTTCTTCTTTTTCTTTTTCCTTTCCTTCTTTCTTTCTTTTCTTTCCTTCCTTTTCTTCTTTTTCTTCTTTCTCTTTTTTTTTCCTTTCTTTCTTTTTTTTCTCCTCTTTCCTTCTTTTTTTCTTTTCTTTTTCTTTTTCCTTTCTTTTTTTTGGTCTGAACTAGGTCGGGTCGGGTCGGACATGGTTGGGTTGGGTCGAACCGGTTCAGTCGGTTCAGCTTTTGCTAGCCGGTTCAGCCACCGGCAGCCACCCATTCCGGCGGTTCGGCCACTCCTCAGCACCCTGGGATCGCCACGAAGCCGAATCTGGTCTTCTCTTCCCGAGGGGCGGCGCTGGCAGTGGCGAATCTAGACGGTGGGTTTCGGCCTCTTTCTCTTCTCTTTTCTCCCTCCTTTCTCTTCCTCCTTCACCGCCGGCTACCTTTTTTCCTTCCCCTTACCTCCGCCGGTGTCGGTGTTGGAGTGGCGGTGCCTAGATCGGCCGGCACAGCCGTTTTCCTTTTTCTCCTCTCTCTCTTTTTCTTTTCTGTTTTCCATTCACTTTTCTCCCTTCCTTTTCTTTCCCGTCATCAGCCCTTTCCTCTCTTACTGGCGGCAGTTCCTTTCTCGATCTCTCTTCCTTGGCATTGCCAGCTTCGACCGGCATTTCTTTTCTTTCCTACTCCTTTGTGTAAAACAGAGGAAACAAAGAAAGGGGGGATCGGTTTAAACCTCCCGATTTCCCTCCTTTCTGTTTTTTTTATAATTATTAAATCATTTTTTATATATATATCCAATATATAATAAACATATATATTCTATATTATATATGTATTTATAAATTTTCATAATATAAATACAATTATATTCATACTTCCACAAAATACATATAATTGTATTTACCTATTTTTGTTATTTTATTTTTAAAGAATCGATTTCCTAAAATCAATCTCCAACCAATCTATTTAATCGTACACAAATATATTTTTGGTCGTATTAGTAGTCCTTAATTTAATCTACTTTGATATGCTCATTGTCACCCATGATTAAATTTCCATCACTTCAATTTATATTATCCCAATTTCTATTTAATAATATCTTAAGTTATCACATTTATTTATTTACCGAGTGCAAAATTTACAGTTATCACAACAGAGATCAATTACATGGGACAAAAAGTACCTTGTCAACAATGTCAACACCACGCCAACAAAAATCAACAAATTCAACGCCATGTCAGCAAGTCAATGCCATATCAACAAAAGTCAAAGTCCATGTTGGCATTTTTAACGAAAAATGTAATGACCGTTATCGATTGGACTAAAATTTCCAAATTATAATACTAAATGGATTTCATTTTTATGAAATAGAATGAATGGACTAAATTTCAAATTTCACGATAGTATGGGGATTAAATGCATAATTTGACTTTTTTAATTTGAATACATTTTCAACAGAATAAAATACATTACTAATGAAAATTTTCGTTGGTAATGACATAAATTACAATCACGAATGGGGTATTCACGATGAACAACTTCGATAGTAATACTCTTAAATTTAGTAGTGTCAAAAACAAGTAGTATATATCTATGAAATTACATTTTAGTAGAAGTACATAAAGATTGAGGTATTTGTCCAATGTGTATATAAAAATTATTTTTTTATATGTTTTGATTTCAATTATTAATATACATATATTTTTATATTAACAATAACATTTTAATGCTATTCGGGATATATTGCCATATGTATTCATCACTTGACGTTTTAAAATTTTTTTTGTTTACTTTAAATTTCTTTTTTCTTCTAGTAATATTTATTCTTCAAATAATAAAACTATTCGTTTATTTCATTCAAACAATAAGAGTTCATAGGAACAGTATTTTTTTTAAAGCTACAAGTATTTTTATAATACAATTTGGCAAGCACATAGAGCAACATATCAGTGTCACAAATAGCCGAAATTAGCAGGCTGCTTTTCCTTGGCGAAGAAGTTTGCTATCTCTTCGGTGCAAAACATTTTGTCATGGCTCTCCTTTTACTATTTTTAAGTATCACAAACGTTGCCTGCCGCTAACCTTCTTTTAGCATAACGTTTTAAACTCTCATTTTTCATTTCCCTATAAGTACAACATGCCAACGTGCTCTATTTTTTCTTCTTGTCTACTTCCAGTTTTTCTCGTAAAATTTGATTGCTTCCATTCCTCTTATGACTCTTAGAAACTTCATATCACTGGCAATGAGAGATTTTATTAACAGAAGGGGAAAGTTTTTTCCTGATCAGGTGATTTCGTGATGAGTAAATGCAGCAGTTGGAGTTTGGAATGTATCCAAGATTATCTTTTTTTACTGAGAAGAAAATATTATTGATCAACAAGAAATTCAAGCAAGATTTGGTTTACAAAACTGTCCAGGAGGACCAGGTTACCCTTATTGTTACAATTTGCAGCGCCTTCGGTGAGCCGAAGAATTTCCTCCCTAGGAACAAAATCGACTGAGTTTGGTTCAGAGGGCTGGATGATGGGCTGTGATGCAACTGTCAATCCTGTGCTGTCGGAAACAAAGATTGATCCTGAGAAGGTAGGAGCGTTTGCTTCCAAAATCTGTGACTCGCAGTTGGCTGAGAGCGAGATTTGCTGGCAGATCTTCAACCATGCACTATGGCGGGCATTGCTGTGTGGCGAGTGAAATCAGCGCCAGAACTTCATTTCAGTCTGCTTCTTTCGCATTAGACAATTACAAGGGAAGAAGAGATGGAGGAGATGAAGTAAAAGAGGTGCAGGTTTTGTTGAGTTATTGCCAAACTGGTCTACTTTTCGTTACATATTGTTTGATGGTTTTCAAAAGGAGTGCTTACTTTTGCAAGGAAAGAATCATTAATTTAGAAATCTACGTGGAATTGAATGCTCCAGCATCCTCGCGCGGCGTGACTCATACAGTTTCCTGACATTTCACATTTGCTGGCATGAATTTACGGTTGAGCATCAATTGTTTAATCAATTAGCTTGCCTAACTGTCGGCATCATGCATCATGACCTTTTTGTTGGGTTAATAGTGGACAATAATGTTAGTAGTAGCCAATAGTTTGATGACGAGTAAATATAGGCGGATCGCCAGACTCTGGAGCTTGATCGCTCGAGTTCTCGGCGCAACCTAGAGTAATATCGCACGATCAAATGCTGATTTTTCATTTATCATCTTTACTGTTTCTATAAGTTGACCACTTCAATTGGGAATCTGACAATGATAATTAAATAATAGTCAGTATTAAATTTTTTGGGAGCCAATAGTTTGAAGACAAGAGTAAATATAGGTGGATCGCCAGATTCTGGATGAATAAAGCAACAATCGCTCGAGTTCTCCGCGGAACCTAGCGTAGGATCGGACGATCAATTGCTTATTTATTATTTATCAACTTTACTGTTTCTATCAGTCGACCACTTCAATTTGGATTCTGACAGTGATAACTAAATTAAATAAATAAAAGTGATTGATAAAAAATTTATAAAATATTCATAAAAAGTTTAGAATAAGTAATTTTTAAATATACATTTATTAGATGATCAATAAAACTATTTTTATTAAAACTTAATTTAATAAAATATTTAAAAAATTTAATCAGTTAAAAATTTTGACAAAAGAAAATAAAAGAAAGATATATATATATATATATATATATATATATAAATATATATGGAATAAACGGAGTAATGTTATCTGTGTGGCACTTTTTTTAGGTACATAGTATTTTTTTTATTCTTAATTACTTTTAATCTTTAATTTTATAAATCTAGTTCATTAGGATGCTAACTCTTTTTAGATCTGCAATTTTTAAAACATTTCCGATATACTTGTTTAAAGTGTAATAAATTCACGTGTCTCCTGCAGTCGGTGAGAAAATCTCTACATATATGGAGGAAATGTATGACAGCAAACATCAAACTTCTATTGAAAGGATATTTTCATCTATAAATGCACGAAACATCTTCAAGTAGGATGAACAGGAAGTGCTACCGCAGGCTTGCAGTTGCAAGAAGGATGCACTCCAAAACATCATGGGGGGTGGTATATCGCTGTCAGGTATCTAAATTTGACTTCATTGTTATTTTCATTGTAATTTTTCTTATTTATTCACTATTATTATTTCATGACAAACAAAATTAATTGGGGGAACCATTTGAAGTAAATCTCTAAAAAGGAAATAAAGATTTTCTAACTACAGCGTCCGCCATGACAACTTTAATCTCTCACAGTACCTATAGGAAGACAATGACTCTCTCTCACACACACACTCTCTGTAATTTTATATATCAAGAATATTGCATTAATTTCACATTTGATAAATAAAATAAAAAATATTCAATTACGTAACTTTTTTTTTTTTACTATCTTTTAACACATTTTAGTAATGTATAGGCCCAGTCATGCTCGACCTTGTACGAGGTTTTCCAAGAAAATACACATGCGTGCGTTAATGCACATGGAGAACAGTGGAACTAACTCCAGAAGGAGTTGAGATTACTTTTGTGATGTTTCAAAAGATTGACTTGAAGGCTCATCAAATACAAAAATTCTTAATCGTGCATTTCTAAATTTTGATGTAAAATTAAACATTTGTTTATATCTCACAACAAGAGAAGTGATATTTAGATTTTAGTGTTTACAACATATTTTAGTGATATTTACCTGTTTACATAATATGTAGAGTCGAGATTTCAAAGTTGTTAAACTCTTACAGAAATTTTTATTTTGTAGCAGAAGAAAAGGAGGTTGACAAACCTAAACTCTCGAATGAAAATTCTGAGAACGGAGATAGAAGAAATAAGCGAAGAACAAAAAAAGATAAAAGACGGGCAAAGACAAGTAAGAGAAAAATTTGAAGCCATTGAACTGGAATGTGAACAGCTTCGAAAAGAGACCATCCTCATAACAAAACAAAGTGTTAGCACCCAAATTCGCCTTGCTCTCATGTTCCAGATCCTCAAAGCAAGAGAAAACCACGACTTTTCGAAAGCATCACAACTCACCAGTGCTCTTCGGTCATTCTCTTCACAATTTCATTTAAAATTCTGTAGAAATATATTTTTTGTTTCATAACTTTTGATCTGTGCTAATGTTACCTTTCCCATTTTCTTTCACTACAGTGAGCTTACAGCGAGGGGGAACTAGTTTGAGATGGTCAATCGATTATGCGCCAGTTTGCTGTTTCTTTCGTTGTTTGGGTTGATGATACTCGTCTCTTGTGTTTGAGTGTTCCTTATTATCTGTTTTTGTGTTTGGGTGTTCTGTTGGAACTAAATCAACATTTATAATTATTACTATATTATCTTATTTACTCTTGTTAATATTTTGTTGTGAGTTATTTTATCAGTGGATGTTTTATAGTCTGACTTTGTTATTTTGTTTAGTATAACTATAAATTTTATTTTTTTTAGAGTTTATAAAAGACTAAGGTTACATTTGGTTTGCAGATTGAAAGAAGTATTATGCGAGAATAGAAAAGCGAAAGACTAGAATAGAATATGAACTATGATGACCATGGAATGATATTATGTTGTCTTTATTTCCATGAGATGCAAAGTAAGTGTGCCATCATTTTTTCTAAGGATAGGCTGGTGTGGACTCATGAGATCAATGGTATCTTCAGAACTAAATCATTCAGACAAGAAATGGTTAGAGCCACTTCAAGTGTGTCGCCAATTGAGAGTTACCTTTGGAAAGGTATCGCTCCTCCTAAGACTGAACTTTTCTGTTGCAGAGCACTTAAAGGTGCTATTCCTGTTATGGATGTTCTAAAGAAAAGAGGCTGCTTAAATAATCAAGAAGACAAGTGTGCTTTCTGTTCAGATTCTGAGTCTATAGATCATCTTCTTCTACGTTGTCGGTTTTCTTGGCAAATCTGTGTCATTGTTGCAGGGTTTGGGAAATTCAATGGGTCATTCCGGGCAACTTGCAAACTCTCTTCCAATGCTGGCCTTTCATGATCAGACTTGAATGGTGGTTAAAAGCTAAATTTCCA
Source organism: Heritiera littoralis (assembly GCA_031772115.1). NCBI lineage: Eukaryota > Viridiplantae > Streptophyta > Magnoliopsida > Malvales > Malvaceae > Heritiera > Heritiera littoralis. The sequence continues at coordinate 3,009,391 of JAPDPK010000073.1, forward strand.
GATCTTCATTGGCTCATGTTATCCTCTAATATTCACAACATTACCATCTCACCTCAGCAAAAGGCAGTCAGACGCAACATCTTTTGGACCCCTCCTCCCAAAGATGCCTGGAAAATTGATCATTGAGAGTGATTCTAAGGTGGTTATTTCTTGGGTGAACAAAGTTTTTGATTGTCCACGAAAATATAACAATCTGATCAATAAACTTTATAATCTCTTCTCTTACTTGAGTGAGGTCTCCTTTGTTCATTCATACCCTTAGAAGCAAATTATTTTGCTGACTCTTTTGCTAAGTCAGGAGTTCATCGCACTTCTTACTTTGTTACTTGGTTGTAATTTCTCATTCATAATAAAAGTTTAAATTTCAAAAAAAAAAACAACCTTTTTTTCTTATCAAGACACAGGGCTGCTTTTGTATATTAACAGGGCAATTGATCTGCTTTTCAATATCTCTATGGAATTACTTTTCAAAGCATGTTCTCCGATGACAGGTGGAATTTTGTTCTGTCTGGTAGTTTCTGTTTGATGGAGCCTGGAACTCTTGGCTTTTTTATCTGTTTTGGCCTTTTAATTTGGGTTCAGAGAAAAGAACACTTAAAAATTTCTTAGAAATCACTGCATTCTTAGAAGTTTATTCTCGGAAGGTTATAAAATAATCAATAAAATAATTAAAATAATTTTTTATATTTCAAAAAATATTAATTATAAAGTGGATATAACAAGATAAATGCATATAGTACTCTCCTGAAGAAACAATCTAATTTTTTATGCTTATACTTTCGTTTGAAACACAATACTGAACACTAACACTGATCACAAAATGCTAAAAATAAAATGAAGGTTAATTGCTAAAACAATATTTTGAATAATTAGATAATAATATTATTGGATTTTAGTCATCGAATTAATTGGAGAGTAGCTTTGTAATTAGAGGTGGCAAAAATTAACTCGACTCAAAAAATCACCCAATTAATTCGAATTCAAACCCGATCGATCCGATTTGACTAAAAAAGTCAACAACTCAAATTCAACCCGATCCGAATCCGAATTGATCCAAAATCAAATTTATCCAAATTCACATTGATCCGAACCCGAATTAATCCGAACCCAAATTCATCTGAATTTAGGTTAACCCAAACCTGACTTAATCCGAACCCGAATTGATCCGAACACAAATTGACTCGAATCAAAATTGATCTAAATCCAAATTTACACAAACTTGAAAAGATTCAAACTTAAATTTAATATTATCAATAAATATTTAAATGTTAAAATTAATTATCAAAGTATTTTAATATAATAAAAATATAATTTTTTTCAATAATATAAGTGTCATATATATTTTTTAATCTAGTTAAACTTAAATATTCACTTTTATATTATATTTGTTGTTGCACAAAACAACAATGATTGATTGCTGACATCGATTCTCGATCTTCGTGTTAGTCTGTCTCCAAGAATTCTGCAAAATAGGAAAAGTCAGAGGGCGCAGGGCTTTCCCCTGCGCGCGCACTCCGATGCTTAAGTCAGACAGGGTTTTGGCAGCCTTTAGTAGGCAAATAGAGCTTAGGGTAAAAAGATGATACCTGTGACCTATTTATAGGAGTTAGATTGCACGTAATTACCTTTATGACCCATAGCTTAAATGGTCATTTATGGGCCTTCTGAGTCCTCTTTCTTCTTAGTCTTAGATTATCATTTGGCCCAATGTTCTTCAGCTTGACTTATAGAAAAGCCCAGTAGTCTTTAACCTGACCCACATCAATTGCTCCCCACTCTTTCTCAGGGTTTACCCTGTGAAAGAGTATATAAAGAATGGGCTTTTCAAATTCTTTCGCTAACCTTTTTCTAGGATTATCACAAGAGTTTTTTCATCTTCATTTGAGGGCTCAACTAGTGGACTTTATCATTATTTGTAACAGAAACGACATCGTGTCATCATTTCTTCTGTCAAGTGCCTTTTTCAGGACACTACCAGGACATGTTTTTCTCCTCTGAGCTAAATGTTTCTCAAGTGGAATATACCACCCTTCTTTTCAAACTCAAGGTCTTAGCTGACCAAAACCAAGAGCTATAAGGAGAAATTACAAGATTGCAGAGCCACCAAAGCCTTCTATTAGCCAAGAGGAAGAAAACCAAATATGGGTTAAAGCCATGGGGCGCATCGTCAAGAAATGCCATAAGAGGATGCATATGTTCTTAATTGGTTTCATCAGAGGCGATTTGTGCTTGGCATGCTCCTGATTGGTTGAAGCTTGATCCTATCGAGGCAGGTGATCAACCTGAGTCTATCGAGGCATTGCTAGGGTCAAACGGCGATGAGTTCCAAATTTCTGATTCTACAGCCGTTGATCCCGTGCCAAATTCTACGGCTGTGGTTGGGCCTTCAGGTGATGCTCCCTCTTCCGGGATGGCTTCTTCGGCTCCCCAGGACCCTAATTCTTCGACTCCTCAAGTTCTTGATCCTCAAGCTCCTCAAATTCTTGATCCTCCGGTTACTGAAGGCTCTGGTGCTGATGCGGCATCTTCTCAGCCGACTGACTTGGTCCTCACCATAGATTAGGATATTTTGTATTTCATTTTGTTTGTTAACTCAATGTAAAGATTCATTCTTAATGAAAAGTACAATTGCTTTTTGTAGCTTTTTCTTCTTTTCTTTGAATGAATATTTCGTATTCATAACTGTTACATCACAAAACTCTAAAGAAAAGCATTAAAGCGTTAGAAATATCGAATAATTCTATTTTTGCGGCATAAAGCATAACTTTACACCATATTGCTCCCCAAGTTCTGCTTTGAGACAGTGTTATTGTTTCTGTTCAAAGATGAACTTTTTCTCGAGCATTTGTGCCTATCTTGCGTTTTTTTTCGCTTAAGGACTTGTTAGATTTGATAAGCCAATCACAATATATATATATTGAATCAATTGCAAGACATATATATTGTAACGTACCTTGTAATAAGCTGTACGTTCTGCATCTCTAAGGACTTTTGATTTGCCCGTCTCGAGCATTTTTCGCTTAGGGTCTTTTGATTTGCTAGCTTAGGGACTTATTTTTGCCCGGCTCACGCATTTTTCGCTTAGGGACTTATTTGTGCTCGTCTCTTGTCTTCTTCTTGCTTAGGGTCTTATTTTTGCCCGTCTCGCGCATTTTTCGCTTAAGGACTTATTTGTGCCCGTCTCGCGTCTTCTTCTCACTTAGGGTCTTATTTTTGCCCATCTCACATTTTTCGCTTAGGGACTTATTTGTGCCCATCTCGCGTCTTCTTCTCGCTTAGGGTCTTATTTTTGCCCGTCTCGCGCATTTTTCGCTTAGGGACTTATTTGTGCCTGTCTCTTTGGCTAGCTTCCATTTTTTCTTCTTTTATTCCTGCAACATGTCTATCAAACATGGAGGATTATCATAGTACAGATAAAAATAACTGGCCTTTCGTTTCATAATGTAGTATTTTCAATTAAATGGAGTAGGTAACAATATAATTGCAGCAAATGTTAAAACAATAATAGCAAATGTTTACCACTAGTACAATTCCAAGTCTTTGTCTTTGTAAAATCTATAAAGTACAAGTGCTAGGATGTTCTGCTGTCAACCATGGATTGTGCTCTAAGTCGTGTCTCGGTACCAGCAATCTACCTTCACAAGCTTACCACAAGTTGTTTTCGATCCAACTATATTGAACCAAGCTCTACTTGGCTTGCTGCCTTACACGACAATGGCTAGTGCCTGCCTCGGACACCTGCCTAATTCAATCACAACTGTTAGAGTGGACACGAAAATCGAAAATATCATATGACAGTATCTCAAATTTGGCTATCACCCATATGAAGATTATAATAATGTGTAAGGGACTTCGTTAACCTTGTATCCAAGCAATTGACCGAGTGCTCTCTTCTTTTTTTTATTTGATCTTCTATGTTTTGACAAAACATTGACAATTCCTCCACACCAGTGTGCGTCTCTGCTTGAGTGTGCTTGTAATTTTCCCTGTGTCAAGCACTCACTTGTATTGATACTCAAGAATGCTACGTATAGGGGCTTACAAGGGAGACACAGCCTTAATCTCAACACCCTAAGCTGGCACATCCTTGTCTTGCTTAAAGGACTCACGAAGCCGACACACCATTTATATAGACAAACCCTCTTTCACATGTGTGGTTGTCAATAGGCCAAGTGTGTGGCTCTTAAGCCACTTTTAGATGGTTGCTAGAGCAGTTCTTGGAAGCTTCTGTGTCAGACGATCGACAAATGGCCCGAAGGAAGCTTTTGGACACTCTGTCGGATTAGTGTGTGCACCAGGTCTAGAAGATTCTAGATCATTCCGCTCAGATCCCGCACTTGGGCGTGCGCTTGGATCGTCAAATTTAAATGTGCTCGCCAAAGTTTTTTCTAATGGGCGAACCAGTAGTTTGGATCCCGTGTTCGCCAGCGTTGCTAGCCATTGCCGAAAGGCATGACTCAGGTGTTCTTTGCTCGCCTGCATTGTGCTAATGGGGGAATCTTACCTATGGGTGCTGTGTTTACCTAATTTTCTTCGCTGTCATTTTATCAAAGTGGAGAGCTTGTCGCTTTTGAAATGTGCTCGCCATCTTGATTTCTTTTTTGCTTGGCGTTCAACTAGATCACCAATTGAGCTCTGCTGTGTTCATAGAGAGCTTTTGTGGCTGGGCTCGCCAAAGTCTCGCTTGCAAACCAGAGTTCTCATTGTCTGGGAGAGCGCATCCTCACTCGGTCCTTCATTACATGGGCGTGCACCTGATGATGTATAGAGTCGCCTAATCCTTTCTCGCTTTGGTCATTCTGAATGGCTCACCCATAGAGTTCTCTTTCCTAGGTGAGTTTCTGTCTCGGTTGACAAGGGCTTGCTCACCTGGGTCTTAGGATGGTCGTATTCTTGCTCGCCACCCACAACCATACTCGTGTTGCGGTCGCTGGCTCATTTGACCTTTTATGCCTTGCCCGATTTCCGCCGCTCGTCTATATTCTTAAGCACTTGGGTGAACACGAGCGGGCCTTTGAAGTTCTAATGTGTTCCCTGAGGTCTTTGGTTAGGGCTCGCCCACTAGAGCTCCCCTGGATTTATGTTCACTCGTTTCGAGCCCTTCATCCAGTTTTTTTTCTTTCCTAGACGAGCTCATCTAGTATGTGCACGCACCTCTGCTAAACCCTTCCGCCTGTTCCTTGCTTGCCCATCTGGATCGTTCCTCGCTCCTTGACACGTGCTTTACCGAGCAAGCCTTGCTGCTGAAGCTGGGATGTAGCGTTGGTCATGCAATCGTCACATGCCACTCAATCGTCGAAAGTGCTTGCTGCAGTGGTCTTGTGCTCGCCACATGACACTGCATTCGTCAGCATTGCTTCACGCCTTATGTGCGGGAGGTTGGGCTCATGGGAGCCATTTGCTCGTCTAGAATGCCTACTGTATGACTTTTTCTCACTCACATGGCTGTCGCATAGGACGAACCGCTTTATCGCGACGTAACCTGTCGAATGTGCTCACCATTACCTTTGACCTATTGGGCTAGCATGCAGCTTGGGATCAGTCCTTATGTATTTGCACTACCACCTTGCATGCAGCGAATTAACCTGCCGTGGCAAGAGTCCTTTTGTTGCGGTGGTGCCTATCGCATGGATTACTCTGTCTCGTGGCTTGTCGCACGCCTACTCTATCGCCCAGAACTATTTGTCGATTGGGCTTTTTGCTCATTGGCATCCCTTTGTTGCATATACGAGCAACTCCTTTTGTGTTGCCTTTCGTATGGGCTCTCGCTTGGGAGAGCAAGTCTGTCGCATGGGAGGGCCACCCATTCGCTATAGGGCTGTCGCGCGTGGGAGCAACTCTCTTGCCCAAAGGTCTTCGTGTGTGGAAGCTTGCCTCTCACCAAAGGCTTCTCACATGTGGAGGCCTTTCTCTCTCCAAAGGCTTGCCGTGTGAAATATTGTGCTCACCCATCACTATACCAGGCAAGCTTGGGTGCGGTAGACAAGCTTGTCGTGTGTAGGAGCCCCTCTCTCACAAAAAATATGTCGCATGTGGGAGCCCTTATCTAGTCCAAGGCCTGTCAAGCGTAGGAGTAACTAGCTCGCCCAAGGCCCCTCACGTGCGGAAGCCAGCCTCTCGTCAAAGGCCTCTTGCATGCTGAAGTCGGCCTCTCGTCAAAGTCCTCTCATGTGCGGAATCGTTTTCAGCCACTAAATTTTATTTCCATGCTTGAATCCAAAGCTAAAAGTTAGCTGCCATAGGATTTGGAATATGTGGGCTTCTCCTCTTTCCACGTGCATGTAAACTGCTCCAATGGAGACAAAATTGCAGCTAATTCTTTAATTATTTCTGCTCATTGGGTCAATGAAAGGATCACGGATGAATGATTTGCGGAAGACGGAGCCCCCTAGGAGGAACATCACTGTATTTGGTTGCTTGTGGCAAACGAACTTCGGATTTTGGCGTGCTTCTCCAAGCAATAAATCTTGGTTTTTAAGGGCTCCAAGTTATTCTCATAAAAAAAAAGAGTCTTTAATTTTCTTGTTTATCCAGACCTCCAGCAGCATCCCAGCGCCAATTCCACTAGTAATACATGCTCTATAGAAGGCAATAGCAGAAGGTGTGGACATTCGAGGAAGGAAATAACAATCTGGAATTTGTCTAATCTTCTTAGGCAGCCACTTCTTTACAACTGGCTTACCACTGGCACTGGGATCCTTTTGTAACTCACTAACAACTGCTTTCCAGTCAACCCCTCTCAACGGGTCCTTTGATTCTTCAGTTCCCATTAAAAGTTTTATTATACGCTCAGTTCTTTTAAATCACAAAGAATATGATCCTCAGATGGAGTAACCTGATAGAAATCATTACAGCAACAGTATGAGTTACAAGGTGCCCACGCAAAAATACTTGGCAGGAATACGTTCCAGAACGGCAGTACATGCTGTAACATTTTAAACTAACTAAAATCTTAATCAAATGAATGAATAAGTTAGTAACATGCCAACATATCCCAAGAGACAGAGAAGAATTCTTTGATCTTGGGGATTGATTTTTTCGTTTTAGATAAAAAATCAAGCTCCCGGTGGGGATTTGTTTACGTTTGACAGAAGAAGAATTCTTCTGTTTCTATCTCTTTTCGTCTTTTTGGATGGTTGATTATGGTCTGTAGATCGAAATAAACCCGAAGCTGCTGTTGTGATTTGCGCTCTTCTTTGTAAAGGAACATTCAAAGAAAAATAGTTTTGTCTTTCTATATGTTTTGCTTAGTGAGAGTTGCGATTTTAGTTATCATTAATGGTGATGGAAACTGGCCCCTCAAAAAGCATAAGGAGAAAGCTCACAATTTATTGTCATTGTTGAAAAGATCTACCAGAAGGAATCAAAAGTGAAATTGGAAAACGAATCCCTATGAAAGCGAAAATTCTAGAGAAATAAATAAAGAATAATAAATGCTTAGTTTTAGATATCCTGCCAACTTCCTTTAATAAATACTTCGTTTTAGATATCCTGCCAACTTCCTTTAATTATAGAATATTTGAATTAATGATGGTAGGCACCACGCACTTGCTCCCCAATTGGCGTGTGACGTAGAAATTGTTAGGCATAATGAACAAATGCTTGTCATTAGCGAGAGGCTCTCTCGCTCAACGTCTGTCAACAGACTTTTAATTTCCTCATCGTGGGAGCCTTTAACGTGGCAAAGTAAATATAATTTTCGTGCGAGAGACCCTCTCTCGTCAAAGTTTATTCACTCTCGCCCAAGGTGTAGCTGCGGGGTTGTGCTCTATATCGCCTAAGGCTATCGCATGAGAGAGTTATCTAAAGGCGAGAGACACTCTCTCATCCAAAAGGCCTCTCGCGTGCGGGACCTATCTCTCATAAGGCCTGTCGCGTAAACTGTGCACCCTACCGCAGCCTACGTACCCTGTCTTCCACAAATCGTCTTTAACCATTTTTTATGGCTTTTTTGTTTGTTTCCCACAGTCGGCGCCAATTGTTGTTGCACAAAACAACAATGATTGATTGCTGACGTCGATTCTCGATCTTGTGTTAGTCTGTCTCCAAGAATTCTGCAAAATAGAAAAAGTCAGAGGGCGCAGGGCTTTCCCCTGTGCGCGCACTCCGATGCTTAAGTCAGACATGGTTTTGGCAGCCTTTTAGTAGGCAAATAGAGCTTAGGGTAAAAAGATGATACCTGTGACCTATTTATAGGAGTTAGAATGCACGTAATTACCTTTATGACTCATAGCTTAAATGGTCATTTAATGTATCATTTATGGGCCTTCTGAGTCCTCTTTCTTCAGCTTGACTTATAGAAAAGCCCAGTAGTCTTTAACCTGGCCCACATCAATATTCATTTGAACCTAAGGTATAATTATTTAATGGCTAATCTATAATGGAGTATAGAAGCTATATCACCTACACTTAATGTCTCCAATTATTCTATAAAAAATAAAGATAAATTAAAGAGATATATAGTACTTTTTATAATATTTAGTAGGGATTATTAAATCACTTTGATTTATAAAGTTATTAATTATTATAGATAATAAAAATAAAATGGAAAAATGTAATTAATTTATGAATATTTGTAAATATATTATAAAGAAACTATCATACAAATTATTAAATATTTTGATTATTTCAATCCCAATTGTACTATAGGTCATGTAAGAAAATTTTATTTTCATGAGTTTTGTAATTCTTAGAAATATGGTTTCAGTTGATTTTCATACCAGATAAATCATATTGAGATGACCAAGGCTTAACCCAATAAACTTGTCCAATTGACCCGAATCCAAATCCGATGTAATGACCCTTTTTATACCGAAAATGTGCACTAAATTTTTCCTTTACTTACTTACATTGTTGAGCTGTACATAATGTCTCAAAATCAACTCTTAAGCTATGTTTATAATAGCTATATAAACATTCTTCAACATTTGGTCCTAGTCCAAATATTTTAAATGAGCATGCATTCATCATTGCAAAACATTACACTTAACCAATATATAACCATCAAGTTGCATGCATCGATATTTAACGTAGATATATATCATATAATTCCTATTACTACATCCCCATGTTCTAAAAGTACTGAAAATGTAAGTCTTAATATAAGTTAAGTAGTTGTATATAATATACCTCCAAGGTAGAACCAAAAGCCTCGAAGGACGTGACAGCTCCCCACGTATACGCTCCTACTACAAATAATCTGGAAGATGGAGGAGGAGGGTGAGCTTTTTTGAAAGCCCAGTAAGAAATAAATATAAGAGACAGATACTAAATTTTCTATATGCGAGTTCAAAACATTCATTTAAAACTTGAATATTGTATTTCATAAAATTTGGAAATCAACATGCTTATGCAGTGCGTCAGAAAGCATTTCATTCAAAACCATCGATAAACATTACCATTCGAAACATAATCCTCATCATAACATTCAAGGTCCATAATGGCATAAGTATGAAAGAAGCATATATATAGCGTAAGCTGGAGACATGTTAACTAAGTAATAATCAAGCAGTTCAATTATTCCCATGAGGGAAAGTACAATTGACATATGGCTATAGTCCAAACGGGTCCACAGTGAGCACTGATCAGGTGTCAACTGGGCCCGTTGTGGACTGGATCAAGGTCACACAGCAATAAAAACTCTACTGTAGACTGGATCAGAATCATACAGTAGCCCAAAACATTACCTACTGTGGACTAGATCAAGGTCACACAGTAGTCCAAAACATTACTGCTATGATTGTTAATCTTGTCTCAAAACATTTCCATTCATATAGTTTCCAAAAATACGCAACTTGATGATTTCTATGAAAATGGGAGTTTTCGAATATAGCTTCCAAAGTAGTCAAAATCCTGCCATTTCGTAGTTATTTTCAAAACAAAACGTGCTAGAGGAGTGTTATTTCAAACCATTTTCATTAGCTCTAGCTCATTTTGTAAATCAATATTTTACAAAAATACAGCAGCATAACAGCTTAATTTTATAAAAACCTCCTGCAAAGAAGATACAGTTCATAAAACCACAAACAGTTGATTTTAACAGTTAATTTAGTATCCCCTACATTTTCGATATATATCCCTCACCTAAAGGTGTAGCATAAGTATAGCAATGGCGCCTTTTTTCTTCTTGATCGCCCCTTTGCCTAGTCGTTAATTTAGTTTCTTACTGTCCCCCACCTTGTATCCTCTTTTCCTACATTAAAGCATAAATGAATAACATTTATATTATTAATTTACCTTAAATAAGTTTACATTTTTCTTTTGGGTCACTTAAGGAAGTATACATATATATTTCTTAAAGTTTCCCTTAAGTGCCTTACCTTGCTTATTCTCTCTTGGTTGACAACTAGTCCTTTACTTTCTCAAATTTCCTTTCTCCACATAATCCTACATCAAAGAACATATATATGCATGTTTAGTTTTAAAATTATTAACATATTGTTTCCTCATAGAATTCTCCTATGAACTTCTTAATATACATATATATATATATTAAGCTTTATAATCATTAACATGCTTTTCCTTCATTAAATCCTCATTTGAACTTCTTACTTTATGTGTGTGTGTGTGTGTGTATATATATATATATATATATATATATATATATATCTATATATAAATATATATATTTCACCACCATTCTAATACCTTTTTGCTTCTCTTATACTCTTGAGTAAATAATATCCAATGACATTAATATACTTACTCTTGTTCTTTTCTTTGTTTCTTTGTTCATCTTCCAAGTAAATTGAAGCAGTCCAAAATGAGGAGAAATCTGTCATGATTCAATCAAATTTAAATCACCATTCTTTTCCTAAATAAGTACCCTAGTTTAAGCTTAATCAAATCTTAACATTAGCTTCCTTACCTCATAGTCAGCCCATCATTTGCCTTGGTCAGCTTTCAGGAAATTAAAATAATTCCCAAAACAGAAATTATGCACAAAAACCAGCAAAGTTGGTCACACCATCTAGCTTTTGTCCAAACCAAGAATTTCCTCTATTTTCAGCTTTAAAATGCGTCCCTTCAAACCTCTTTTACACATGAATGTAGTAGCCAAATAAGAGGACTTCCATGTGAATTTGACAGCCTTTAAAATGGCCTTCCTTCAGACATCATTCCCACATGGATATGGTAGCTAAGATAAGAGGAGCTTCCACATGAATAAAAAGAATTCCAAAGCAGCCAAAGAAAACCCCTGCTTTCAACTCACTTTTCTCTTCTTTTGGCTCTCGGTTCAGGCCACTTCCTTCTCTATTTTGCCTCTCGTTTCCAGCCTTTCTCTTGCCTTAAGTTATGTTTCCTCTAGCCTTGACAGCCAACACACTTTTGTTAATCAAATAGGTGATGCAATGATGTAGGGTGGGGTTCTCGATTCAGCAAGTTAAGGAAAGGAAGAGCTGAAATGGTTGTAAGGAGAATGATGACGATGGACGGTGATGAGATGCAATGGTATTAGCCGGTGTAGAGGAGTCAAAGTGAGTGGGATTGGTTTTTGTGAAGCTTCTTCAAGAAGCCAATGTCTATCAAATATATTTTATTCCCCACTATCTAATATATATTTTATTCATTAACTCTATTTTAATATTTAATTAAAATATATTTCTAATTAGTTTATTTTGTTTATTTATTTAATCTACCAAAAAAAAGAAAATTTGTAACTATTACATCCGACCAACCCGAATTGACTAAAAAAAGTCAACGACCCAAACCCGATCTAATCTGAACTCGAATTAATCCGAACCCAAATTGATCCGAATTCAAATTAATCCAAACCCGATCTTATCCAAACCCGAATTAATCCTAACCCAAATTGATCCAAGCCCGATCTTATCCGAACCCAAAATGATACGATTTTTCCTTAACCCAAAATGATCCGATCCAAAATGACCCAACCCAAACCTGATCCGACCCGCCCATTTGCCACCTCTATTTGTAATGATAGTCAAAACATAGTTAAATTTTTAATTAAAACAAAACATAATTAAAAAAATACCTATGCTCACCGTTTTCCAACCCTCTTAAAATCTAAAATAGAACATACTGATTACTAAAGGGCTTATCAATGGATGTACAACAAAAGAAAATTAAAATTAATAAATAATGAATTATCTGCTTATAAAGAGTTTCAATATATTTTTGAAGCATTCAAAATTTCTTCTACGCAAAAATTCTCACAAATTATGAAATTCAAGATCTAGTAACATATTAGCTTGCATCACTTTAACTTACTAATTCCTAATTTTTACAAATCAACCAGACAAAAAAATTATTAAACAAAAATGCTACATTTAGAAAGCTAATTAGATGCATATTGACAATGTCATATGACGAAACATCTTACCTACCATAATTCATCCAATACTACTAAAAACTTGGTCCATCATATTTCTTACCTCTCTTCTATTTCTGATGTCACTCTTAACTAGTGATTGAAGGAAGCAAATGATCAAAGAAGTTTGGATTAACCTCCTGTGATAGTGATAGGTTGATAATTAATGGCATTTTAATGAGTCAGTTCCCAAAATTTTAGAGAGGTACTTGGCTGATTAATTGCCTATGGATCTTCTAAGCTAATCTCTTCTTGGCTACAATAATGTGGATGCTAGCCTTAGCTCTCAAAATCCTCTGTTTTTGCCCTGGTAGTTTCTGTCTTTCATTGTCAGTCAGCTTGGTTGTTCTTTGTTGAGTTTACTATCGCAAGGAGGAGAAAAGAGAAATCCTAGTCCTTGAAAAGGACCAAGAATGATCATGAGGATATCAAAGAAAGATGTAACATATGGAGCTCAAATTATGGAAATACTTTTAGAGAGTTTTTGCTATGCTGCTCATCTTTATCATCTGTTCTGAATTCATGGTTTGGTGATGTAAAGTTCTGGCTTGTTTGGGATCTTGATGAAGATCAAATTGGCTTCCAAAGCAGCCATGATCAATGGGAACTATGAATTGATGCCAATATGGTGCTATGTTGGTTATTTTATGGTTGGCCTGGTGACGTGGTGAAACTGAACTAAGAGGGGTTTCTCATCTATTACTATAAATGTGGTGTATAGGCAAGTGAATACCTCTAGCAAAGGCAAAGACATTCTGAGGACGGTTTCTTTGGAGGATGATTGTTCTCGAGTGGCTAGCTTTCCAGCTACCTATGTCCTTTGTTATTTCTTGTTGTTTCACTTGGCAGTATGTCTTGCTTCATCCTTTGCCATGTCTTTAAGGAAAATATGTATTTTCTTGGAACCATCTCTTAATCATTAATAAAATCCTTTGCTTATCAAAAAAAAAAATTTAACAACTTACCATTTCGAGTAAAATGACAAATGAATGTGATACAAGTTAAGTTGTTTTTTTTTAAGGTGATACAAGTTAAGTTGTTAACAGAGAATGAACTAGTAAAAAAGAGTGCTTGTTCAGTGTGCTTGTTGTGAGAAAAAATCTTTATCGTATATATATGTGTGTGTGTGTGTGTGTGTGCATGTGTATTGTGTTGAAATCTTAAAGATATTCATTTATATGAAAATATAGTGTAAAAATAGTTTTTAGTCGTTATTTTATAATATTTTAATTCATAGACATGAAAATATGGTGTAAGAAATTCTTTGTCATTATTTTGTAATATTTTGTATAATGAAATAGAACACCACAAGTTATTCAACATGCTAGCATGGTCTTTTACTAGAAATTACTCTTCATATAATAGTAGAGTTGTCAAACAAGCGGGGGGCCTATGACACGATACGGTTCGACATAGTGTTGGCTGTGCTTGGCACGATTCATTGTTAAATAAGTGGGCTGGGCCAAGCACGACATATATATGTATGTCGTGCCGGGCTACAAGTTTTAAGACATGTGGATCGGCATAGCACGACTTGTTAAGGGCTGGTGCTAGTACGTGACACATGGGCTAGCACGACACAGTACACAAGCCCCTGTGCCATGCTATATTGGCCATAATTTTTTAAATGAGACTACAGACTCAATTTATTGGTTATTTAGATTTATTCATGTTATTTTTTATTTATGATGAAATTATATTTTTTATATTTTATTGGTAATATATAGAAATAAATTATATATTTAATAAATCTAATTATAATATATTTTTTTTGAAAGGCGAAAGGGATTTATTATTAGAAATCAATATGCCAAGTCAATCAACACTAACTAGGCCAAAGCAAAGCAACATCTGGCAAAGGGCACAAGCTTAAAAAACAATACAGACACTAAAAAGCTCTAATAAAGTACACAAAATGGTACCCCGCTAGCCCCAAGGCACCGATCCATCAACCAGCGATCTTGATGAAAATCAGTCCATGGAGCCAAGGCCAATGTGAGACATCGTCCATTCCAATTCATCAGGGTATGAACTGGCACAGACATGCAGGGCTCCTCTCAATTCAAAAAATGGGCACTGACTGGAGCAAAACAACAAACATCTAATATGCGGACTCAAACCAATTTAGAAAACAATCCCCAAATCCACCCTTTCCCAGAAGAGAATCCAGCACAGTTAACACAAAAAGCAACATCAACAAAATGACAATTCTCCAACAAAACCTAGAAGTCCCTTTAACACAAACGCAAGACCAACCAATCCATCTTAACATGGCACAAGGTGACCCTACTTTCAATCAAAAAAAATTCAACCAACAAATTCGTCTCTCAATAATTAATTAAAAACCAGAATTAAATCTTCCACTCTGTTTACTCCTTTTTTCACTAAACTATCCGCAATTTCAGTGATTTCTCTCGATATATGACTATAATATATTTGAATTATTAATTCATAGATTTATAATTCTTTCATTTTGTATACAAAATATATAATATATCCCATTTTATATATAATATATAATCTCAAAAAAAATTGTAAAGATAAAAATAAATTGCCACTTGATTTAGTAGTAGTAATAATATTGAATATCAAAACATTAAAATAAACTAATGATTAGTAAAATTAAATTAAAATTACAACATATACAAATTTAATACACAACTAATACCTTGAATTTCGTCCACCAAATCATTTAACATTAGCAAAAATTCATAATTTTATCCACCAAATCACCAATTAGGCAACGGTAAAGTAATTTAATATTTTAATTTTCCAAGTCAAACACAAATAAAATGATAATATTTGTGTCTTAATATAGTCTTTGTTTGTGCGTGTGCGTGTGTGCGCGCTTTTAATATTAGGATTGTAAATTCTGATATTTTATTTAGTAGAATTTTTATGTTTTCCAGTGGATGTAGTTATTTTGTTGAACCACATAAATTATGTGTTTATTTTATTTTATTTTTATTTATCTCATATATTATTTAAATTAATAAATAAAAACTTTTAAAGTAAGAAAAAATTTGAAAAAATTATTAATGGGCTGAGCTTGGCATGACATGGCATAAAAAATAGTTCCATGCCTAGCCCAGCATGACCCATTAGAGCTAAAAGTCATGTGCTGTGCTAAGCCATGTCTTTAATTTTCATGGATTGTGCTAGCATAGCTAATTATAAAAATAGTGTTATGCCAGTACAATCCATTAACATATGGGCTACTATTTAAATGGGTCGTGCCAACCCGGCACGGCCCTTTTGACATCTCTATATAATAGCCAAACATAGTCTATTAATTTTAATTTCAAATAAATTAAAACTTATAAATAATTTAATCCGTAATTTATTTAAAAATTAGACTATTTTTAAATATATAACCTATTCTATTTTCTATAAGTTCGACTATGGTTTCCTCTAAACGTGATCTATATTTATACATTTGATTACGTTTCAAGAATCGTAATTTATATTATTGAAAAAAATAACTACATCATAACAGATTACAGTTAAAAAATATAGTCTTTTATCTTAGATTACGCTTTTAAATATAATATATTAACCCTTTCCTGTTAGTGCACCCACACCAGTCGGGCTAATATGGAAAATATCTAATAAAACAAGAATGTTTTCAGTGATTTACATGGTGAAAAAGAAGCGGGATTAGCCAGTTGGAGCAACAACCAGAGAGCTCAACTATGGAAAGATATTATGGCATGCGAGGGTCCAACCGAAGGTTAAAATTTTCATGTGGAGGTTAGTACATAATATTCTTCCAACTAAAAGAGCTCTCCAATAAAAAGGCGTGTTACAAGCAGGGCTTTAAATAGCGGTGGAATGGTGAGATAGCAGCCGTTATTTAGTGGTAGTGCCACCTCTCGCCACCGCTATTGAA
Organism: Heritiera littoralis; assembly: GCA_031772115.1. Taxonomy (NCBI): domain Eukaryota; kingdom Viridiplantae; phylum Streptophyta; class Magnoliopsida; order Malvales; family Malvaceae; genus Heritiera; species Heritiera littoralis. The sequence continues at coordinate 3,025,611 of JAPDPK010000073.1, forward strand.
GAAATATCAAGTGAGAATGCCGTTCACAACAACAGTGGCCTGTTGTGGCCGCGAAAAATGGGCGTACCAACGAATAGTGGCAATAACGGTCTATTATTACTACTGTTCTGCTTCCAAGAATAAGTGGTTTTCAGCTTTCACTCGAGGAAAAAAACAATTGAGAACACTGCCTATTTTTATCAATTCCTTTCACTTAAATTAGAGTCAATAAAAATCAAATGCTTAATCAAGATCAAGTGCAAACCAACCAATCGAAGATAAACTTTGCAATTTAACTCAACTGTCGTTTCTGTTTAACTTGTTGCAAAAATTGTGTTGCTAGTGAGATGTGAGTGAGACCGTGACTCCATGAGAGCTATCCTAGGTACATTGCTGCTAGGGGGTAAACAGCATGGGTCGATGAGCGAAATGGGCCCATTGAAAGAGACAAGCGAACAAAGGGAGAGAGAAGCGAGGAGTGGTCGGAGGAGAGATGGAGAATGAAGACCTTGGATAAGGGACAAGGGAGGGGAGAAGAACAGATGAAGAAGTCAGGAATTGGGCTAGGAGTGGGACTACGGGTTAGATAAAATGAGTGGAATTTGTGCGGGAAATGACAGTTGGGCTAGGAATATACCTTATCATGAGCCGAGTTGGGCATAAAGTATATAATAATAGTTTATGGGTATGCCAAGCTTGGCCAGGCCCATAAATTTGAGCTTGATTTTTAATTCAGGTTCGTTTTTATTTTATAATAAAAGCTCAAATCCAGCACAATCTGGCCTGAATATTATTTTATTTATTTTTTATATTTTAATTTTTTATTTATTTGTTTTTATTCTTTTATTTCCTTTAAAATATAATTTAATTTGTTAAAATTTGTATGTCAATTTCCATATTAAATATTTATAATCATATTTCTTAATCAATAGTATTTTATATACATATAATTATATTATACTTAATAAATATATTTAAAAACTTAATTAAAATTAACATTTTGGGCCAAGATTGGGCTTTTAAAAGTCAAGCGTAAGCTTGGCTTGATTTTTAAACAGACTTAAAATTTTACCCAAGTCTAGTAATTGCATTGAATATTTTTATCCAAACTCAACCAATTATCGGGCAAGCCTTCGAGCTTAGGTGGGTGGCCCAGCCCTTGAGTAGGTCTAACTAGGAGTGGATCTGTGGATTAGATAAAATGAGTGAAATTTGGTTGGGAGTGGGATGGATTGGTATGGATTGGGCATATTCTTCTTTTATTTAGTTTAAGGAGAAATTTAGGGTAGAAAGAACTTTAAAATTTTTTATAGAAGCAAATTTAGGTAAAGAAAAATGAAAAAAAGAATTAATTACATAGATTTTAAAAGAAAAGGTTAGATAAAAAGGGGTCAATTTTTGTATAATTTAGATTAAAAATAAATTAAAATTAAAAGATTACATATTGATTTTATAATTGTATTTAGATTTTAGTAATAGATTCTCTCTTTTTTTTTTTGTGTTGCCGTTAAACTTTTTTTAGTATTATATTAGTTTTTATTTTTTTTGTGTAATTAAATAACCACAAAAATGATATTCATTGTATAATAAATTGACAACAATTTGTGATAAAAATATTAAATCAATTCTAAAAAGCATAAAATGTCATTAATTACTTTAAAAATCGTAATCATTATAATTACTATATTTTATAACAAGTTGTGTAAATTTGAAAAAAAATTCACAATCATGATGACAGTAATGATCATAATAGTCTCCGTTTTTCTACAACCAAGATAAACGCAGCATTATCAAAAAACATGACTGTGACTACAGTTTAATCCTTGGTTACAAGAAAGCAACTGTTCAATTTGTGGTGAGGAGGAATAGACAGCGAGACTTGTTTTTCAAACGTTGTGAGATCTTAAATTTTTCTATTCTTTTTATACTTATTAAAAGTGCTGAATTAAAATATTGAGTAGAGTTATGAAAATTAATTTTCTTATGTGCTGTGGTTAAAAATAATAATAAATAAAATAAATGTAAAATCGACCAAGGCCTAATACATGAGCTTTTCATGAAAAAATTTATAAGGTTATAGTTAAGGAATAATATATATATGATGAATAAAGATTAATTGTGAAATTAAATTGAAATATACATGATAATGTATAAAGGGGAAAAGCATTTAGTTAAGGATAATATGTATGTGATTGAAGTAATCGTTATAATTATAAAAGGTATATAATAAATATACCAAGTGAGCAAAGATTATTAATAAAATTTAAGCTAGGAAAAAATGAGTTTGAGTAATAGAATGTATTTGGATAAGAAGAAATTGCTAGGGGTTCTATGTTAAATTCATAATATATTGGTTATAGTAAATAATTAAATAAGTTAGTAAATAATTAGATAAGTAAATAAATAAAAAAATAAAATATGAAATCAGAAAAATAAAAATAATAAATTGTTAATAGGATAGAAGGGAAATAATAGGAAAGTGTAAGAGTAAATTGGTCTTTTTTAAAGGATTAGTGGAAGTGGTCAACTTTTGACTTAAATTGACTTAAAATAAATAAAATAAATATTTAAAAAATTATAAAATTTCTGACCTGGAAAGTCAGAATTGCTGTGCAGTGGCAAGATGTTTAAATAAACAAAATTTAAATGGGCATTTTAGACTTTTTGAAGTTATTTCAGAATTTATTAATTAAATTAAAATTAATGACCAATAAAATTATGACAACACATCACATTCTAGTTATTTCTATTATCTTCTTCCAGCCATTTCACGCGATTTGTTCCGTGCAACGTTGAACTCCATTTTTCTGCTCCAAATTTCCTCACGTCTCCCTTAGAAAACACCCTCCTTTCTTCACCGGACCACCAAGTCTCCTTGATGGGAATTTTTCCTCACCACAAGAGCTTCTTAAACATCCCGAAAACTCAGCCTAACTCACTCAAACGGGACTGCTCTGCTGCTGGCAGAACCGACTCTGTTCAGGTAAATTGGAAGCTATCGTTTCCTGCACTTGTATCTAGTGCTTGTGTACGTATTAGATTAGTAAATGATAGGTATGATTGTAGTTTAGAACAGAAATGAGTATAGAGGACTTTAAGGGTGTCGGCCATGATGAATTTTATAGGAAATCATGTTGTTTTACTGATGTGGAACATGGAAAATGGAAGTTGTTGAAGGATAAAGACAGCCATGTAATTAGGTGAATTAAATCTAGGCTTAGTGGGCTGTTGTGTATTTGGTTAACATGAATGTGAGAGTGTGACTATGGTGATAATGGCGTGAATGATGAAAAATCAAAGAAATCATGGGCTGAATATGAAAGTGGGTGTTCGGCTACAGGGTGAGCAGGGTGATGATGATGAATTTTCAATCTATATGGGACGCTTGATGCATATACAAAAGGGAGTGAATAAAATTTCTAAGTTAGAATAGAAGGAAAATGAATGAAAAATAATGCGAATAAAGTTATAAGGAATTTTGGCCAAGCTCAAAAAGATGGGATTTCATGTAAACTTTTATGAATTAATGGATTGGAAATAATGAGTTATTGTATTATGTGTTGGTAATTAGTAAGAAATAAATTAAGTTAAATTACTTGTTGAAATAAATAAAAATATGGAAGTACTTCTGATTTAAATATTGGTGGGAATTTGTAGAATATTTATTATAGCTATACATGAGATTTTAATTATAAATTGAAGTTATTAGTGACATGAGAATTGAAGAAGGAGTAGAATTAAATTGAAATTATATTTTGATATTGAATAGAAAATAAAATAAACTAATTATTAAGAATGATAAATAGAAAATAACAAAGGATGGAACATTTATTAGCATCATGGTATAACATTTTTAATATAATTTAGTATTATTGTGCAGTGTGAAGTACGAGGAATAAAGAGATGTAAATGAAGTTACCAGATTTATTCAGCACGGAAATAGAGGTAAGAAACATGTATAGGAGTTGCATAGGATATGTTTTACTTGCAATTGAAAATGCTCAAAAATCTCGTTTTAGTCGTTTCTTATCCAATTTTCCCGAATACAAGAAATGGAAATTATCTTTAATTCCTACAAGTTTGAATATTTCATTATATGAAATATTTTACATGAATTGATTTAAATGAAATGATTTCTATGAAATGATTTCTATGCATTGAATCACATTAAATGACTTACATGAAATGAGTACATGATATGATTTACATAAATTGAATTGCATGCAATGACTTATTGCATTATCTAAAATGATTTATACGAATTTAATTATATGAAATGATTTACATGAATTACATTACATGAGTGATTTAGACGAATTGATTTACAAAAAATGATTTACATGAATTGAATCGCATGACATGATTTACACGAATTGAATTATAAGAAACGGTTTACATGAATTAAATTACATGAAACGACTTACATGATTTGAATTATATGAAGTGTTTTACATAAATTGAGGTTCGTGAAGTGCTTTACATGAATTGAACTATACAAAATGATTTACATGAACTGAATTTCATGAAAGAATTTACATGAAATGATTTATATGAAATGACTTATGAGAATATGAAGTTATTTTATGAAATTGATGTCTCCTTGATTATCGTGCATACGAGATAGTGATGATTAGGCTGGGAGACGTCCCAGACCTTCCCCTTTACATGATATGACTGTGGGAATTATAGTCAAACCCACAGGTTTACACAATGAGCACCTGACCAGTGCAAACTGTGAGTGATCGACGATGGGCATTCGTTATAGTGTTTCGTAGGATTGGCTAAGGAGTTCCGGATCCGTGGCCTTCCTATACAGGTTCCTTATGGGATATAGTGCGTGCATGAATCTCTGGGCGATTATTTTCTATCGATAAGTGATATTTGACAGATGATTGAATTACTAAATGATTTAATTTACGAGAATAGTGAATGATTTGATTTACGAGACTAATACATGGTTTGATTGAAAAGTGATGAAAGAAGTGAAACAAGTTTTATAGTATATGTTTTTCCAATACAAGTGCATTTATCGTATTTTAATGATTTTAAATGAATCGCTTTTCTTATTGAATAAAATTTCTGAAATATTGCATTATCTCATAATTTTGAAAATATTATCGTATTGCATATTGAAAACTGCATCATGGTATTTTTATGCATTTTCATATTTAGTAAAATAAATGATTTTATTTAAGTGCATTTAGTACGCACTTTTATATATGTTTCTTACTGAGCCACCTCTTTTTACTAACCATTCCAGATAGCGTATAGAATGCATGACAAATGCTGCGTCAGGTTAGTTGAAGAAAACTCCTAGGAGTATGAAGTATTAAGTAACCAGGTAATATTAGAATTTTATATTTATGTTTAGAGTAGAAAATGCACAGCAGATATATTTATAATAAGATATCAATAATGTATTGTTATGTGATGTATATGAATTGTGGGATATAAATTTCATATAAATAGTAATAGATAGAAATTATAAATATATTATTCTAGAATTTATTCTGAGTTTATTATTGCCTAATAATAGATTAAATAATTTAATAGTATATAGGTTTAACCAAAATGGAAAGTGTACAGTCAACTTACAGTGACACCAAATGCAAATCAAAGGATACTGAATAAATAAATGAAAAAGATCGAAGTGAAAAAGAAAAAAATTTAGTCTGAAATTTTTTAAATTACGGACGTTACAACCGTTTTATGGTAACAAAACTAGAAAAGTGTGGCATAGATATAAATGGATTGATACAAGACTTGCTGTGCCATTACCAGTCCAATTCAGAATTCTGGGTTCAACTTCAGCCTATAGGAACAATATTGTTGAACAATGCTTAACAAGTGCTGGGTTTTGTGGAGAAACCGAATCAGTTGCTTACTGGGAATGGACATTATGAACATTGTCAAAGGTTTCACTGAATGTAGGGTTTCACAGGTAAAATGGGAACCAAATATTCTAGCACATAGTATAGCTAAAAACAACAAAACCAACAAAGTTGCCGGAAGTTATCAGCAAACTGCAAAGCATAAACCCCCCTCAAAGGTAAACTCTTGTAAAAATTGTTCCATGTGGGACCCCCACCCAAATTAAAACTGATATAACATCCAAACGAATTCAGTCAGACAAGACTATATAATAAAACACCAAAGATCGTTCGATAACAGTTGAGAAGCCGAGCGACTCTTACCCATTCACCTCATTCCCAGACAAAACAGGCATCAATATATATAACTGCTCTTTCTTCCTCATTTCATTTCGATTTCTCTTCATCTTCTTACTTCTTTGTTTTTTTTTTTTGTTGAAAATACGCTGTTTTGCTTAAATTATCATGTTATATAGCCCAGTAGTATTCATGGCATTTCACTCATTACAATCAAATATTATATCTCAATCTATTTTTGTGACAACTGCGATTTTTCAACTTTCATTAGTAAATTGATTGGTCTTAGACATGTATAAGTTGATTTGAGAGTTAAGGAAATGTCTTGATTAAATGATGATTAAATTTTAAGAATTTAATTAAATTCAACGTGAGGAAATATATATATATTAAAGCAAAGTATAAATATATATATATATATATATAAATCAAATGAAATCAAATAAGAGAATTAATAAATATAAATATATGTATTATACATATCTTAAAAAAATAATAATAAAAAAAATAAAAATATATATTAGAGATATAAAATACATATATAACAAACAAATACCTAAGTGTGTGCATATTTATATATATAACACAATTAGAAATAATATATATAATAAAATAAAATAATGATGCATAGATGAGAAAAGAAAAAAAAAGTTTAAAACAGTGTTTGGTGGGAAAAATCCCACCAAACTCAAAGTGCTCTGTCATTTTGGCAGAGCACCATAATTCTCACCCCATTCCCTCTCTCTTGTCACTGATCTCAGCCATTCCTCACTGCATCTCTCTCTCTCTCTCAGAAGTTCCTGACGCCATCAGCACCCCCACGTCTCATCTTTCTCATTTTCTCCAAGGAAATTAATGAAAGCGTGAAGAAGAAAGGGAATGAAATGTGGAAAATGAGACAGGGAAGCTTCGATGAAGGAGGAGAATCGTGAAAGGGAGAAGGGCTAACTGTTTGAGGTTTGAAGTAGCAAGGAAAAGAGTTGCTGGGGCACCTTGGAAATAATTGCTGGCTGAGTAAAGAAAGGAGGAAGCTGCTGCCACCGTGAGGCAGCAGCGGCAGCTGGAGGTGACATGAAACAGAGCATCCATGCTCGGCAGAAGCAAGCTGATTCAAGGGCTGTGCTGCGTGTCTTTTAGGTGCTGAGTTAGAGGTCGAAAATGGGCTATGTAGAGGGCTAGATCAAGCTGAAACAGAGGACGCTTTAGGCTGAACTGTGGCACGCTGATGTTGAATAAAGTAAAATTGAGCAGCTAAGTGAAGCCGGACATTAGGCGTCGGAACAAGGGTCTGAAATAGAGCACAAATAAGGGATTTTAAGGTTGTTCAGTCAGGTTTAAACAGGGCTGAAGCAGGCTAGAAAACGTAGCTGTTAAGGGTTGTAAATGGGGCTGGATAGACACGGAACAGAGGAGCAGCTGAGTGTATTTTCTCAACTGAAAGACAAAAATGCAGCAAGGCATTTTGGAGAAGGAAAGGAAGAAGGTAGCCACCGTGGCTTCCAGAGGAAAAGGGATCCGAAGAAAGGGAAAGAAAGAAAAGAAAGAAAGAACGAAAGAAAGAAATGAGGGGAGCTTGGGAAGTACTTTACTAGAATTTTAATGTTGAATATGTGTAAGGAAATTAAAAGATTTTGTTATATTCTAATGAAATTTATAGAATTGTTGGATTATTTTCTAAGCGAATATACGTGTGAATTGTTAAAATTGTAATAACATGGTAATGAGGCGAATGGTGGAATTTGGTTAGACTCGGAAGTTGGAAACACGCTAAGCTTTGGTGAATAAGTAAGATACTTTTGTAAAGTAATAATATTATAATATTGTATAGTTTGGAAATAAAATTGTTGATGATGGATAATTGTTGAAACATTGTGAAACGAGCATGATGTTATTGGAGTGTGTGTTGGGTATTTGAGGTTACTGATAGAATAAAATTGAGAATGTGAAAAGCATGAATTTGATGTTAGAATGGCATGAAATTAAAAGATGTGTGTGTGTGTATTTGGCCATGGCGAAAGGGTATATGGCATCATGCCCAATTTGATACAAAATGGGTTCTAAAATAATATATAGAAAAATAGAAGACTGTTAGTGAAGTTGGATTCGAAAACGGAGATGATCTATTAGTAGTTGTAGTTTTAGTGTTTATTAGGAAATAGACTGAATTGATACCGTATTATGAATTTTGAGAGATCTCTAAGATTTATGATATTATGTGAAAGTAATTTTGGAAATTTAAAATATTTAAATGACTTTTTGTAGTTCGGGAGTAAGCTGGTGATGAGATTATACAAGCTCACTTGTTGAATATCGACTACAACACTGCTTGATTTGATTACAATTGTACTTGATTGAGGTAAGGTATATATATAAGAAACGTAAGAGATGCTAGAATGATTTTAAAATCAATTGCATTGTGTTTTATAAACTGCGTTTGCTTTGCAAGAGGCTTTAGAAAATTGATACCGTTATGTTATCGAATTTTCGTAAAAATATTGATTACTGCGATTTAAGCTAAAAATCTAAGAAACATTTTAAGAATATAACTTTCTTAAGGAATTTTGTTTTGAAAATATTAAATTGCATGATTTTAGCATATTCATGAATTTCTAAATTAAATTTTATTTTATGGAAATTACCAAACTTTAGTGTTTTAAAAATATTTATGAAAAGTTATGAAGTTTTTGGAATTTTTGGAATACCTTGCATTTTGATTGATTTTGGAACCTCTGTGAGTTTTGAAAATGCATTTTCAAATTTGGATTTATGAAACTCTGCATTAGCATGAATTTTCTAAGGAATTCGGTTTTTGTTGGAAGCTTATTTAATTGCATGATTTTAAAGATTTGTGACTTTTCTATTTTAATTTTTGTTTTATGAATTTATTATAAATCATGGAACTAAAACTTATTTTCTTTATATATGTTTTGGAAATTACTAAGTTTTCAAATATTTGAAAAATACTTTTGATTTTACGCGATAATCTGCTTTATGAACTCTTATAAATATCTGTATGATTTGACTTATTGATTTGAATTCTGAACTAGACTTGACAATTCGTGTTTATAATTCGTTTTCGTGTCATGTAAAACCGTGTTCGTGTTGTTTAAAACACGAAAATTTCGTATCAAAATTCGTGTTGACACGGAAAACTCAAAATGTTATTTTTAGCTTTTACCATGTTCATATATTAATTTTACTTAATTTTAACTCCGTGTCATCTCGTATCACTTATTTGTATTGTGTTCGTGTCGTGTAATCGTGTCGTGTCTAAGATTGCCAGGTCTATTCTGAACTATGAAAACTTTTGTTTTGAGACACTGGCTAACCGTCATCTTGCGGTATCTGGACTGCTGTATATTTTGGATCCAGCAGTATCTGGCTGTAGTGTGACCTTCGAGGCCCACAGTATCTGGCTGTAGTGTGACCTTCGGGGCCCACAGTATCTGGCTATAGTGTGACCTTCAGAGCCTATAGTATCTGGTTGTGGCGTGACCTTCGGGGCCTACAGTATCTGTATCTGATATGTATTCTGTGCGCTTTATTGCTGTGTGATTTGGTGGCTCATAGTCATTCTTGGAACCCTTCTTGTTGGACTCCTTGGACTACCACCATGATGGCTTTCCATTGCCATACTTGGATTTTAGACTCTTCTCTCCCCCGTCATTGCCATTTCCATTGGATTTGGAAGACTTAGACTAGTCTCCTTTTCCCCTGAAAAATACTAATGTCTCTACAATAGTCATGGCCTAGGTCAAATCCTGAATTCCCTTTTGTCTCAATTGCTGTTGCGCCCACAGCTTCAAGCCGTCTATGAACTAGAGCAGACCCTTGTTGTCCTTAATGTTAGAAATCTACAGCATGATCTCTGAAAACTCTTTAACATACTCCTTGTAATGACCCTTTATACCAGAATTATGAACCAAAATTTTCCTTCTCTTACTTACATTGTTGGGCTGTACATAATGTCTCAACTCTATTCAGAAGCTAGATGTATATTAGCTAGATGAATATTCTTCATAAACCCGGTCCCAAGTCAAATATCCAAACCAAGCATGCAAACAATTCTCTAATCAATTCACTTAGCAAAGTGTATACTGATAAAGATGCATGGATCATCATAAAACATAGATATGTCATATAATTCCTTTAGCTACATCCCCTTATTTCAAAAGTACTGATATTGCAAGTCTGAATATAAACCAATTAACTGTATACAATTTACCTCCAAGGTGGTACCAAAAACCCTGTATACAATTTACCTCGTGTATATACTCCTACTGCAAGTAATTTGGAAGGTGGAGAAGGGAGGTGAGCTTTTTGGAAAGCCCAATAAGAAATATATAGAAAACTGAAACCAAATTTCTATATGCAATTTTCCAAAGTATTTATTAAAGCTCAAATGCCATATTTCATACTAATCGGAAAATCAAATCCTGCATATGTAATGCATCAGAAAACATTTTATTTAAATCTGAAACGTAAACATCTGTATTCTGAATGTCATTCAAATTACGCGTGCTTATCACATTCCGTTACAATACGGATCGTCAAATCAAATTCTCATTAGTTTCAAAATCTAAAATCATATGTTCGGAAATCATATACAAAGATAAGCACGGAAAATTATATATATACTAAGCTTGAGACATTTGACGACTAATAAATTATCATGCAGTTCAGATATTCCCGTGAGGGAAAGTGCAGTTCAGAAAGACTTATGGCTATAGTCCAAGGGGGGTCCGCATTGAGCACTGATAAGGTTTCAACTGGGCCCGCTGTGGACTGGATCAAGGTCACACAATAGCCAGAACAGATATCTACTGAGGACTGGATCAAGGTCACACAATAGTCAGAAAGTACTGCAATGACTTATCTAGTCATGTCTCAAAACGTTTTATACATATCTTTTTCAGAATCCGAAATAGTATTTTTGAGCTTTAGGAAAGTTCATAACAAAAGTCATATATCTTTCTTTCAAAACATATAATAATACATACTCATTATTTCTTCAACACAATAATATAGGTTTATACATATCTTTTTCAGAATCCGAAATAGTATTTTTGAGCTTTAGGAAAGTTCATAACAAAAGTCATATATCTTTCTTTCAAAACATATAATAATACATACTCATTATTTCTTCAACACAATAATATAGGTTGATAAATTTTCTTGAGATAAACATCTCGGCTGAAATTCTTATAAATAAATCAAGGTTATAAAATATAGCCGTTTTCAAAATAAATATGCCGGATAAATGGTCATTTTCAAATGATTACTTAAATCAAGCTTAAATCATAAACAATTATTTTCATAAAAATTCCGGCAGTATAATAGCTTATATTTTCTTAAAACCTCCTTCAAGAAAATACAGTTTATATATAACCACAATGCAGTTGATTTTAAATTGATTTCAATATCCCTACATTCCTATACATATCTCTTACCTAAAGGTGTAGCACAAGTATCGCTATGGCATCCTTGTTCTTCTTGATTGCCTTTTTCCTTAGTTTTTAATTTAGTTAGTTAGTGTCCCCCACCTTGTATCTTCTACTCCTACATTAAAGCATAAACTGAATAACATTTATATTATTAATTTATCTTAAATAAGTTTACATTTTCTTTTGAGTCACTTAAGGAAGTATATATTTCTTAAAGTTTCCCTTAAGTGCCTTACCTTGCTTATCCTCTCTTGGTTGGCAACTAGTCCTTTGCCTTCTCAAATTTCTTTTCTCCACATAATCCTATATCAAAGACCATGTATGTGTATGTTTAGTTTTATAATTATTAGCATATTATATCCTCATGGAATTCTCATTTGAACTTCTTACTTTATGTGTATATATATATATATATATATATATATATATATATATATATATATATATATATATATATATATATATATATCAATATATAAATATATATTTCACCACCATTCTAAAACCTTTTTGCTTCTCTTATACTCTTGAGTAAATAATATCCAATGACATTAAATATACTTAATCTTGTTCTTTTCTTTATTTCTTTGTTCAGCTTCCAAATAAATTGAAGCAGTCCAAAATGAGGAGAAATCTGTCATGGTTCAATCAAATTTAAATCACCATTCTTTTCCTAAATAAATATCCTAGTTTAAGCTTAAACAAATCTCAACATTAGCTTCCTTACCTCATAGTCAGCCCATCATTTGCCTTGGTCAGCTTTCATGAAATTAAAATAATTCCCAAAACAGAAATTATTCACAAAAACCAGCAAAGTTGGTCACGCCATCTAGCTTTTGTCCAAACCAAGAATTTCCTCTGTTTTGAGCTTTAAAATGCCTCCCTTCAAACCTCTTTTACACGTGAATGTAGCAGCCAAATAAGAGGACTTCCACGTGAATAAAAGGATTCCAAAGACAGTCAAGCTTCACGTTTCTTCAGTTCTCCTTTTTAATCCCACAACAATCCTGCTTCACATCTTTACCTCATGCACCCTTGCTGTTTAGTTTGTACAGCCAAAGGAACCCTCGTTTTCAGCTCAAGGACACGAAATTGAAACTCCTCTCAGCCTCAGTTTACAACAGCTTAAAAAGCCATTTTCCATTTTTCATTTATCATCTCTTTCTTCATCGAGAACCACCAGCTTTCAGCCAATGTACCTCCTTTCAAATGCCTGAAACTCTCCTCTGTTTTGCTCCCAAAAATTAGACTAAGATCCCCTCTTGATGCCACTCTTTCCTTGAATCTTGGCTGCCGTTATTTAGTGTATCCACATTGCAACAGAATTGTGAGGAGGAGAGAGAAATGCTTCCAACACAGTAGTAGTTTAAGGAAGGATTTAGAATAGCTAAAGTTCAGATGGGGATGATGATGATGGACGATGATGAGCAGAGTAAGAAACGGCTGGTGAAAAAAATAAAATAAAATAATAGTTAGTGAGATTTGTTGGCTGCCAAAGCTTCCCCAAGAAGCTTCATGCACAGTACACTCATATTTTATTCTCCACTATTATTATTATATATTTTATTCACTTACCATTTACTCTATTTTAATATTTAATAAAATTATATTTCTAATTAGTTTATTTTGTTTATTTATTTAATCCACCAAAATAAAATTTACAACTATTACACTCCTGTACCTAGCCCTTTTGACTGAGCTGACGCAACCTATGCCGTGCCTCATCCTCAACATACACGGGATAAATTTGCTTATTGAATTATTTCTTGAATTTATCCCAAGTCCTGATCTCCCCACTTCCACACCTGCCTCTCCACTAAAGTAGTGCAATATCAACCAAATACAAAGCGGAAGTGTTTACCTTGGTTTACTTATCAGTAATACCAATCCCACAAAAGTATTATTCTATGCCCCAAAGAAAGTTACCAACATTCTTAGCACACCTAGCTCCCTTGAATTCCTTTGGCTTCGAAACTTAAACACGATGCCTAGTAACTATAGCAGCTAGCATGCCACTCTTAATGATTGTCTTGTTGGCTGTGAGCAACCCCTTGAGCTCTTCCATCTCCTTACACATAGCCTCAACGACAGCTTCCAATGCGTCATTTTTTTGGGTCACCATGTCTAGTGCCTTATGGAGAGCATTTTATATCTCCCCTTGAGATCCTCCTCAAATGAGCTGATCTCCTCTACGCACACATCAGTCTCATCACACTTGTCCTTCATTTCACCTATAACAATATCAACCTTGACTAGTTGAGCCTCCATGGAATTGATAATATCCCTCGAGTTGGCCTTCTTGACACGTCCCTTTGTCTCACGGACCTCTTGGACCTTTGGTTGGTTGTTAGATTGAGATGCCATCATTATTCTGCTAGTGTTTCAAACAAATCTGGCTTGGATACCACCTGTCACGAGCTGCGATCCTTGATTGAGAACCGTGTGACCTTAAGCTTGAATCTTGCATCCTCAAGTGCTTAAGCTAGCCTACGTTCACTATCACACACACATGTTTAGAACACGTAAAAAACACTCAACCAGTAAAAATACTGAAGTACAATAGAAAACAAGAGAAATCAATAGATAAAATTCGTAAGCTTTGTATTACTGAAAAAACTCTGATGAGAACTGTTTACAACTGAGGTGGGGATACCCCTATTTATAGTGGAGTCCTCTTACATGGCTGGACTCTTCCAAGCATGTGTACAAGAATTTAAATTACATAGGAGCTCTATCTAGAACAGTTTAAACCCCTAAGGACTCTCAAATCCTAGAGACTCTAGTGTCTTGGCTACCAAGGACTTTAGGTCTAGGAACTCTATCAACAGCAAGCAGTCCTGTATGTTTATCTATATGGTATGTCTCCTATGCCCCTTTTTTGGTGCTCCAATCATGAGTGCAGGCAGTCCATGTAATCACTTGCCCCTTTGTGTGTGTGAAAAACATTAGATCGTTCCCAAGAACTCCTTCTATCAAACACTTACAGTGCGTTTGGATGGAGAATTTTAAAATTTTGAAGTATTTTAAAATGAAGATATTTTAAAATTCATTATTTTAAAATACTATTATTTATAATTGACTTGTTTGGATAAAAAAATTTTAGAAAGAATTTTTGAATATGAGAATTTGATTAAATAAAAAATAATTATAAAAGAAAAATAATAAATATTATATATTAGAAAAAAAAATATCAAATAAAATATGCAATATGGGTATCATTAGATTTGTAAAAATATATAAATATTATTAATAATATAAAAATAAAGATATATATTAAATTTAAATAAAATAATATGTTTTTTTGTTTTTAACTTTATATTTAATAGTGGGTCATGTCTAACAAAGTAAGAAAGAGAAGAAGGAATTTTGAAAAACCATCTCTTTAAATGGATTTTCAAAAGAGAATTTGACCATTTTAAATTCCTTTTTGAAATCCCTCCTAAATTTTCAAATTCTTCAAAATTTTTTGCCAAACAAGAAATTTGCATTTTGGACTTTTAAATGTCTTGATTGAAATGAATTCACTCATTGAAATTCATCATCCAAACGCAACCTTAGTGTGCGGGCCGTGACACTCGCATGATCTCGCAAGAACTAATTCAAAAGAGTTAGCTGCAAATTTAAGAATCAACAATTTTAGAACTTATATAATTATTATTTCATTTTAGTTCAATTTGTGTTTTTTTTTTTTCTTGTTCAAAACCAAAAGTAATAATAAATTCTCTCAGACTTTGCTTGATAGAGTAGAAAAAAAAATAAAAAGATAAAAAATTAGAATGAGAGAAAAGTAAAAAAGATAAAAAAAATTATATTATTTCTTTTTTTCGGCGTACTTGCTCAAAAAGATAAAAATGTGGATGGAAAGTATGTTTTCTTTCTATTGGTCAGTAAAAATGGAACGTAAAAAATAAAAATAAAGTTATTAGGAGTAATTTAGTATTTTAACTTAATTTATTCACTTGGATCATATTTTTTTCTTTTTTCCTATTTTTTATTGTATCAGGCATTTTCAAAATCCATTTCCCTTACATTTTTCCATAATTTTCATTCTTTCCTTTTTCAATTGTACAAAGCATAACCTAAAATAGAAAGTTAAAATATATATAGTTGTCAAATTAAATATTTAATTTAATGAGAAATATTATTTAAGAGTTAAATTTGAATTTTTTTCAATAAAAAAAAATTAGCCAAATTCAAAAAAAGCCAGTGAGGTATCAAAAAACAACAAAAATAAAGTTGCTGGAAAATAGGTAGCAAAGCATAAACCCCTTTCAAACTTTTGTAAAAATTCGTGTGGGACCACGAAAATTTAATATTGATATAGCACCCAAACCAATAATCCGTACCCAATTCAGTTGCCCAAGACTACACCAACATAGCAAAAATCATTCACAGATTTAAATTGTGGCGGCGGTTACATTTTTGATTGTGTAACGTTTATCGTGATTACGGGTATAATATCGATCATTGCGGTTATTACGATCATCGAAGTCGTTAATTTTTTTTTATTTCACACAACTTACTAAAAAATGTGTAAATTACATTATAATCACAAAAACTTTTATTTTATAATTTTTAAAGTAATTTATAATATCTCTTATCTCTAGCTCGAAAAAAATTATAATTAATTTTTTTCTAAATTGTAATAAATTATTTATATTTTAAAAATTATTCATGATAATTAAAAAATATTAATAAATTTGAAAATAAATAATATATATGTGACAGATACTAAGATAAATATAATATTTATTTATCTTCAAATTTATTATATGTAATAACAATTTAGAAAAAAAATTACAAACAAACCCACCACTCCCACTCCCTAATATCCCTACCCACAAAACCACACGACTCTTTCTTTATCCTTTCACTTTCACCATTTCCCTCTGTATTATTGTCCTCTACTTTGTTTCTATGCTCAATTTTAAAGTGCCCAATCTGCAAACATATATATCTTCCTTGATGTACAACATTGACACAAGCGGTATGAAGTGACTACCAGCGTCCCCTCTTCTTCCGTGCGCCTCTCTCTAGCCCCTCCGACTGCCCCTAGCAACAGAGTATGTCTGAACTCTGAAGTTTGATGTTTCTTTGTAACCATGCCCAGCTTTTGCAGAGCCATTCAAGTTTTGCTTATGATTGAGATTCAGTTTGAATTTGGGATGAAATTATTTGATCTGAGCTAATGATTCTGTTTTGTTGTGAAATTTTTGAAAACCTACAAATTTCTAACAACTGCTTCAATTTGTTTGTTGTTTCTCCGCAAATTTTATCTGGAAAACGGAGAAGCGGCAATAACGCGGACCGTTATTGCCGCTTTTCACCGTTACACTGTTTTTAGCGGCCGCGATGAGCTGCTACTGTCGTGACTCTTATCTCTCTTCCGTTTTTTCCTAGATAGCGGTGGCGGACGCTGGCGCTACCGTGAAATATCGGCCGTTATACCGCCACGTTATCGCTTTCTGAATCCCTAAATCGATGCCCTCTCCCTATTCCTAGACAACACTGGCATCTGTATGTTTAAGTGCTCTTTTTTCCTCCTTTCACTCCGGTTTCTCTTCATCTTCGTGATTCTCTTTTTTTTTTTTTTCTTGAGACTTGACTTGTTAAAATTAAGCGGTTTTGCCAAAATTATCTCATTATATAATCCAGTATTCATAGCATTTCACCCAATACAACCAAAAGATTATATCTCAATCTGTTTTAGTTTTATTTTTAGTTTGAGTAGCGAATTTGAGCTTCAATTTTAAGTCGACAACATGGCGCAGAGCACAATCTAGAAGAAGGCTCTGAAACCAAAAATGAAGAGTTTGAAAGTGAGGGTCAAACGAATAAAAGTAGATATGGGAAAGATGAGGGAAGATCAAAGGTGCATAAAAGAGAAGCAAGAAATATAGAAGAAAAGTTTGGAGAGGTTAAGCGCCAATGCGATCAACTCAAAGAGGAAACTCAGCTCATTATGAAGCAATCAACTTGCAACCGGATTCGCCTGATTCTAATGCTCAATATCTTACGAGCTCGCCAAGACGGTGACTTCGATGAAGCTGTCACTTATGTTCGCTTCCTAGCAACTGGAATTGACTCCATTGTTGCATCACAGATAAAGCTGAATTGAATACTAAAAAAGAAACAGTAAGAACACAGTTATCAGACGACTAGGCTTATTTAAAATTACAATCTGTTTTTTTTTTTTTTCAAAATTTCTCACTTTCTGCGAGAGAACAAATGGTTGTTTAATAGAAATTAAAGCATAATTCAAGACCACAAATATGCAGTACCGTCGCAGAATCGTCTCTAGAGGTGACAAAAACTGGCCTAAGCTTGAAAACCTGCCCGAAGTCTAATTGGGACCTACCTGAAATTTAATTGGGACCAGTCCAAATTGATCAAAAAAGTCAGAGGCCCATAACCGAAAAAATTCGAAACTGAAAAAGTTTGAAACTGAAAAAACCCAAACCTGGCACAACTCAAATCCGACAAAATCCGAGCCCGATACGATCCAAAACCAAGACCAATCCAATCCGAAATTTGTAAAAAATTGAATTTATAACTCGAAAATACCCGAATTATAATTATATGATTATTATTTAAAAATAAATAAATAATTGATACACCTTTTTAATTAAAAAGTTTAAAATTTTGAAAACAATTATTATTAATTATACAATTATAGTAATTATGTATTACCATCAAAATAAATATTGAATCTTTTTAATTCAATTATTAAATTAAATTAATTTAAAGCGCTATAATATATGATATCAAATAATCTTAATATTATACGTATTGTATTTATAATAATTAATATATTACTAATTTAACATTTGATTTTATTATAAAAATCATTTTATTATTTTTATTTTATAATAAAACTTTAATTTTAATACAATAATAAATCAAATATATAAAAAAAATTATATAATTTCAATATTTGTTTGAAACTTTGAATTTTATATATTTTGTGCAACACATTAAAAATATTTTTTAATAAAATTAAATTTAAACTATATTTTCTTAAAATTTCAAGTACAAAAAGGTATTAAGTTTACATTAAAAAAAACTAATTTTAAAATTAAAATTCAAGTTTTTAAGATTAGAAAAGTTAAATAATTAAATTAAACAATACAAGTACAATTTTTTTTATAAGCTTGGACATCATTGAAAGAGAAAATTATAAATCAAGCTAGTGGTAATTTTATTTTTAGCATTTAAACAAAAGATATTAATAAATCAAGCTAGTAGTAATTAATTATTTATTATATTATAATAATCTTATACATGAATAAATCAATTGGTATCTTATAATAATGATTTGTATATTATATTATAATAATCTTTTAAGAATAAATTAAGTAATCTCTTAAGTGTGTAAGTATTATTTTGATAGAATTAAGTATTTATTAAAAATAATTTATTTATTATCTCTTAAATGTAAAATTAAAGTGTGGATAAAATAATAATTCTAATAGTAAATTAAAGTGTAATTTAATAATATATTAGAGTAGTATTACTGTGTAAGTGGTAATTTTAATAAAATTTGTTTTTTATACTTTATTAATATTATTATTAATTATATTTAAATAACTAGCATTATATTAATTAGTTTAGTAATATCTACTATTGAACATTTTAATTAGATATTCGATCAATTGGTGTATATCTAATATTATTATGTTAATGTGAATAAGAAAAATTTAGTACTAAATTAGTGTATAACTGTATATGATATGATTATATCAAATGTTATTATTTATAATATAATATCAATTGGTGTATATAACTTATTTAATTTAACGTTCTAAATTTTTAATGAGATATTTGATTAATTAATGTGTACGAGTACGATTATATTTAATATAATAATGTTATATTATGATTTATGTACAAACCAAAAACAAAATAAATATAAAATTGAGATAATTAGTTGACCAATTATTCATAATATTATATATTTTTTATATATACTATAATTTTATTCAACATTATAATTGAACAATTAGTTTACTAGTTATACAGTTAGATTTAATTTAATTACTAATTATGTTGGTATTTAAAAGACAAAATAAATGTAAAAAAATTCTTAAAAATTTAAAATTTTATTAAAAATATAATATAATTATCAAAAAAGCTAATAAAACAAAGTTAAAAAAAAAAAAGAAGAAAGAAATTTATTGAACTAAGAGTGTCTAAATTCCAATGGCCCAATACTAACATAAAAAAATACAATAATCCAATAAGTTATTGTTAAGAGTATAAAGCTATATTTATATAAATGTTTAATTATTTAGTGTGATTTATTTATAATTTGTTAGTTGTTTATTTGTATAGCTAATATTTTTGGATTTTCACTTTCTTTTAGTTTTTATATATAAATATATATATATATATTTGGCTCACTTAAAAAATAAATTTTTATATAATTATTAATATATTATATATTTTTTAACAAATGTAAATATCACAAGAAATTAAAAAAATAAATAATAATTGTCAAGTAATAAAAAAATTAAAATGTAAAAATTTATATTTGTATAAATATTTATTAAAATTTAACTTTAATTTAGCATTTCTATTATATTTTTATTTAACTATATAAAATTATTATTTATAATTTATAAAATTTTAAAATAAGTTAACTAAGCTCGCTAAGCTCGCCCAATTTAAAACTAGACCGAATATGAAATCGGACCAAAATTGAAAATAATCGAACCAAAAAATAACTGAACTGAAAATACCCGAAACCAAAAAAGCTCAAAACCAACAAAACTCAAGATCAGAAAAAGCCGAAACCTAAAAAAACTGAAATCGAAAAAACCCGAAATTGAAATAATTCGAACTCGAATATAACACAAACCTAACTTGCCCGAACCAACCCGTTTGCCACCTCTACGCGTCTTATATATCTGCGACAGAATTTAGTAAAGGAAAAGCTTTCCATTACAGATTAGACACTCTTTTGGTTATTTCCCTGTAATTAATGTTGAAAATGTATTTTGGCGAGAGACATTCACAACATCACAACCAAACATTTTTTAAAAAATATGGCATTATTTTGACGAGTTTTTTTTCGTTTATAGAGAAATATAATGAAAATACGAGGGAATTGAATTTTGGAGCACTAAATCAAGTATAATGAAATATAATGAAAATATGACACAATTCTCCTCTTTTCGTCTGACACTTACTCTTTCTCTACCCATTTTTTTCTCCAGTAATGTAGTTATGTTTTTTCACATTTGTTGGCCAACTAATTATATTAGATGGTCAAAAGGTTAAAGGATGCGATTTGAAACAAGAGGAGCCAAAGTGCCATTTAGGAAAATACTGAGAGGGTTTTTTAGATTTTAATTTATTATGAATTGTATTGATTGATAATCAAATTTATCTAAAATTGACACCTTATATAGTTCAGTAAGAGTTAGAGGGTTGTTAAAGTAATTAAAATTGCAAAAATTACTTTGTGTTGCGTGCTTTCTTTAGTTATTAAGAAAAATTGATCACATTTTTAACATCTTCTAAATTTCATTTTCATAAAAAATATTATAAAACCTTCGACTGAAGCATTTACATGAGTAATAATAAATACAAGTATCTCATACTCAAAGAGATGGTAAAATGTTTATTAATTTAATCTCTAATTAAAGTTGCTAACATCTCAATGTTTTTACTTTTTATATGATTAATTTTATAATTTCAAATCTCGGAAACAAATCTAACATAAAAGAATTACTTCTACAATTATTCTTGGACCTAATATCTCCTAAGTAGAACTACCAATCACTAGACCAAACACTGATCGTTTGCTACAAATTATTCTTAAAATCGACCTAAAAGGTGCCAAAAATAACAACAAAACCCAAAGCGTCATATTAGCTGCCGCCAAATGCTTCCAATTATGCGTTCTTCTCCACTACGAGTTCACTGCAAGGAAGAGATTATAAGGGGAAGGTAATATTAGCTGCACAATCAAAGTTTTGAAATCAATTGCCTACTTTTTCTCCCATACATATTTTTTCTCCTTATCTTTACAAACAAACAGTTATGAACAGACTTTAGTTAATAATCTTTATCTAAATTTTGCCAAGAAAAAATACAATGAGATAAGAACTTTACCGAAGAACCTGAGCAAGTTGAGCTGCTTTGGTAAAGTCTTTATTTTCTCTTGCTTTTAAGATTTGAAACATCAAAGCAAGCCGGATTTTGGTGGCAGCACTCTGCTGTATGATGAGGGCTGTCTCTCTTCGGAGTCGATCACATTCAGCTTCTATGGCTTTAACTTTTTGTCGGACTTGTCTTTGCCCCTCTTTCACTCCCTTCTGCTCCAATCTTACCTCTTGCATCTGTGCCGTCAGCACTTTGATGCGATTCTTGTGCTTTTTCAACTTCCTTCTCTTCTGCTCCGAAATTAATGAAATATACATATCAATAAAAGATACCATATATTATTTTTAGTCAACCCCTGACATATTTAATGAGTTTATAAATCAATTGAATTTTATTTTGCCATATTTTTAACTTCATTCAACTGTTTTCAGTTGAGAATTTCATTAACTCCTATTAAAATTTTACTTAATTAATGTGTATTTGATAAACCGAAAACTTTAAAGTTGAAAAATAAAATATTGGCCTTTAACATGTATTAAACTAAATTTTTTATTTTTAAAAAATTTTAAACTACTAAATATGTAATGAGTAAAAAACACCAACTATCGTCCATGAATTCTTTTATGCAGTGTTTCATTTTTTTTTATAAGCACAAGTATTTTTATCCATTTTACGATCTGAGATTAATATTATTTGAGTCGAGAGTGATAAACGATTGCAACCATTAAAAATTTAAAGACAATTTTAAATTTAACGATTTTTATCCCTAATGTTTTCAGTCGCGGCCTTGTAAAAAACTTTTAAATCTATCTATTCTGTCAGCCACCATTAAAAATTTAATAAATATGTTATTAGGCTTGCTCAAGGGTTGAGCTACTTGCTCAAACCTAAAGATCCGTTTGATATTTGATTAGATTTGGATAAAAATATGGGATATATTTAACGAGCTTAGACAAAATTTTTAGGCCCAATCAAAAGACGAGCTAGGTCCGATCAAAAAACTGGTCGGGCTCGAGCTTCACTTTTCGAAGCTTGAGCCTGGCTTGGTCCGAATATAAATAAAATTAAAGTTTTTTAAAAATAAATTTATTAAGTATATTGTAATTATATATACATAAAACATTATTAATTAATAAACATGTTTATATATATTTAATATGAAAATTGATATGCAAATTTTGACAAATCAAATTAAACTTTAAAAGGACTCAAAGAATAAATAAATAAATAAAAATTAAAATACTAAATAAATAAATAAAATATTCGGACAGGCTGAAACAAGCTTAGGCTGAAACAAGCTTGGGCTTGCAATATAAAATAAAAAACTTTAGTCTAGGCTCGAATTTTTAAGCCAGGCTGAGCTTGAATTTGTATATAAATCATTATTATATGCCTTAAACTCAATTCGAACTTGACTCAAACTCGCTCATGATCAGATCTATGTTACGTCAGTTCGTCCTAAATGTTCAGTGACATAAATGTCAACCAAAACTCAAACGAATCCATCTCTTTTGCTAGGTGTGCTACATTTTGTAATTTAAAACCAATTAACAATTGGTTAAAAGTTTTTTGATATATTTACGCGCCCAAAGGTGCTTTTATTTTATCAACATTTTAAAACCTCCCTTATCTTCTATCAAAAAAAGAAATTCCCTTATCATGTACGGACAAAAGATCTATCACGTGACATGAATGAATATTATGTTTAGGTATAACTTATATCGCTAAGGGAGCAACAAACGAGAATAACGATATGAATATTCAACTCAAAATCAATTGATGATAGGTTAAGAGAATTGTTAATGTAAACGTCCATATGATCATCTGCATGTGATGTGAAATTGAGTGGTAAAATGAAAATTGAGCAATTATAATATTTTTAAAAGATGGTGAATTCAAAAATTAAAATTTAAAAATGTTAATAAAAATAAAAATATCACACAGAAATGATGACTGGTATTATTTACTCCGAAAATCAAATAGGCCCAAATTTTTTAGGACGGAACCGTCATGGACGTCCATGTGGGACTGAAGTGCCAAAACGGAATTTGTCATCAAGAATTTCATGTTATATATGACTAATCTATCTGTTTATTACTGCTGGCGATACAAACCAAATGAAGTTTATGTTTGTTGAAAACTAAAAAAAAAAAAGAATGGAGGAAAAAATTTTACCTTATCTCCCCTTTGTGATAACCTTGAATTTAGAGCAGCGATAGCCAATGGAGACTTGTTCTTGCTCAGATCCAGGGAACCCATCTTTGCTAGGTTGTCTGTCTATGGATTTCCCCCTGCTATAAACCGATATATATAATGCTTCCATTCCGTTCCCAGAAGTATGGAAAACGTCAGAGCTTAATGCAAATTCTAATGGATCGAACGATTGCTCTTACGATTGATTCATTTCATATTATTGGGCCACAATTGCCTCGGCTGTCAAGCTGAAGTGTTTATAGTATAAAAATAAAAACATTTCGAACGACTTTTTCTAAAGGTTTATTCGCCGAAATTTTCATGTAAAGGTTATGATCATCTAGTCACGCAGTACGTGGAAAGCAGTATTGATCCGTGTAAAATAAAGACTACACCAACATGTGAATGCGGCGGTACAGCACATACATATGAAACGATTTAATAAAGGTTCACATGGCTTTGAGTCATTCTTACTTGATTTAAAGGTTCACGTCTGCGGTGGATTCATCTTTCTTTCTCTGCTTCCACTCCTAAAATGCAGCCGTTTTCTTTTGGTATATAACTTTCAAATTCTTTTTTTCAGATCTCAAAACACTTCAAAAACTTCAACAGAAACCTAGATTTGCTAAAAAAAAAGATTAAAAGCCCTAGGTGTTTTTGTCTTTTCTCCTCTTCGCCTCTACACGTGATTAGCTGTCCATGGATCAAGTCAGGTCCAGTCATATAATAATAGTTTATATACAAGCTTGAACTGAGTTCAACTCACGATTTTGGACCTGACTTTTAGTCCAAGCCCTTTTTTTTATGCAAGTTTAGGCCTAGCCTAGCCCAATCCAAATATTATTTTATTTATTTTGTTAATTTTAATTTTTTATTCTCTTATTCCTTTTAAAGTTTAATTTTATTTGTCAAAATTTACATATTAAATATATAATCATGTTTGTTAATTAGTAATATTTTATATACATGTAATTACATTATACTTAGTAAATATATTAAAAAAATTTAATTTTAATTATGTTCGGACTAGACCGGATTTCAAAGTGTCAAGCCCACGCCATGCCCGATCTTTTATGACTCTTCAAAAATCCTAGGTTTATAGGCATAAAATTCAACAAAAATCCTAAGATTGCTGACCAAAAATTTAAGATCCAAAACCCAAAAAACCGTCACTGTCTTTTTCTTTTTTTATTTCTTCCCGGTTCCCCATTGTGATCCGAGACTGGATTTATTGGCATAAATTTTAGTATTTAGATTGAAATTAATCTTTTTCCCTTAACTTTTTACTTTATTTAAATTATTTAAATTTCCAAACTATCTAAATCATCAAAACTTATCTAACTTATCTAAAGTATCTAAACTTATTTAAATTCTCTAAGGTTCCAAATTTATCTAAATTATTTAAATTTCTATATTAACTAATTTAATAATTTATCTAATTGTTTCGTACATCTAAATCCTAATTCATTTAAATTATCTAATTTATCTAAATGATCTAATTTAGCCGATGAGATGTTTTCATAGTGGCAAGGAAGAGGTTCTGAGACTTTGAAGTCTTAGGCTCGAATCTCATCAAGTGTGAATTCAATTTAGTTTGTTTTTTTTTTGTTTAATTTTTTGTTGTTGTTGTTGTTGTGTTGTTGTTGTTATTGTTTGTGTTTATTACTTTATCAAGTTACTAATTCATAAATTGTAATATGCTGATTATTATTGTAACTTTGAATGAGAATGTACTACTAAAAATTTGATCTAATTTATGCAAATTATCTAATTCATCTAGAGTCCTAGACCATCCTAATTTATCTAAATTATCTAATTTATCTAAATTATTTTTATTTATCTAAATTGTCTAATTCATCTAAATTATTTAAATTTTCTAATTATCTAATTAATCTAAATTGTCTGTTTGGTATCGTTTTTGTTTCATGTTTTCTGTTTTTGTTTTCAGTTTTTTTGGAAACAGAAACAAAAAACATGTTTGGCAACATGTTTCCGTTTTCAAAAAACGAAAACGAAAACAAGAATTTCCAAAATTGTTGGAAACAAAAATTTATTGTTTTCATTATTTTTGGAAACATGTTTTCATTTTTGTTACTGTTCATAAGTAAGTAAACAAAATTTATTTATTAATATAATATTAATATTTTTTACAATAAAAATATAAATAAAATTAAATAATTTTTTGAATAAAATAATATTAAAATTTAATATAAAATATTAATTAATTAATATTTTAAAATTAATATATTTATTTTAATATAAAAAAGTCGAAAACGTAAAAAGCAATTAAATATAAATTACATTGAACTATAATATTATAATATTATTTAATTTAAATTTTTATAATAATTTATTGAATATATTATATATTTTAAATAATATCATTTATTATAATTTTGATTGTTAATAATTAATATTATTATCTAATATAATTAATTTTATTCACTAAACAATATTATTATTTAATATTATATTCTATCTTAAATTTAAAATATATCACTACTACTATTAAATAATTTAATATTATTAAATAAGTAAATACTTAACAGTAAATAATAT
Organism: Heritiera littoralis; assembly: GCA_031772115.1. NCBI lineage: Eukaryota > Viridiplantae > Streptophyta > Magnoliopsida > Malvales > Malvaceae > Heritiera > Heritiera littoralis. The sequence continues at coordinate 3,052,060 of JAPDPK010000073.1, forward strand.
TATTTATATTCAATATAATACATTTTAATAACTATGTAATTCATTATAAATTAATTAGTTTGATATTTTATTTAATAATGTAATATTATTATTAAAATTAAATAAAAAATTATTATTAAATATAATTTATCATTATTACAATTAAATTAAATAATATTATTTTATTTAATATTATATTTAATTATAATATTATTTAAATTATATTAAATTTTTATATGATTAAATGAAAATATTTAATATTAGTACTAAATAATATAAAATAATATTATTTAACATTATCTACATATTATTATTTAATAAATATATTATTTTTTATTTAATTTTTTAAATTTTATTTTGTGAATTGAATTATTATATCTGAATCAATTTAAATATTTGTTTTCAAAACGTAACAGTATTAAACAAACATGTTTTCTGTTTTCAGAAATTGAAAACAAAATAAAACAAAACAAAAACAGAATTTTCAAAAACAGAAAACATAAAACAGAAAACAGGAAACGATACCAAACGACCCCTAAATTTTATAATTCATCTAAATTGTCTTAATTTATCTAAACTATCTAATTTATGCTAATAAACACTAAAATAAAAAATGAATAAAAATGGGTTAGGTATCTAAAACTAAACAGTAATAGGTGTCATCACGTATTAAGTTTCGGAAAACCTAATAGCTAGACACAAAACTACGGAGTTGCCACCAACCATTCTACCTAGGTGTGATTGGTCACCTATTCTAACTAAAGATAAGGCTTGGTCTACATTCAAAGATACTAGGGTTCGGGAGCACGGTTACGTGTAGGGAAGGATTAGCACCCCTACAACGCCCATCCTAAAATGGTACCAACTAGTTTTAGGTTACCTTTATAATTTGCCTTGTATTTATATTAATTTCGATATGCTTATATATTGGGAATATTTCTAAGATTTTTCCATCAATTTGGCTCCAATCTTAGAAATTCCCCTCACCTCAAGATGTTCAAGGAGTCTCAATTGACTTTCTTGAATTCCATCGTCGGCTTAATTAAATAATTTATGAAAATCTTATTCTTTCTAACTTTGGCTCTAATTTCGACTCCATATTAATTTCTATATTTTTTTAATCTTATTTCATATTATATTAATCTCTATATTTTATTTTTTAGAGAATAAATATGAATAATGGTTTATTAAAGATTTTCTTAAAAGCGTCCCATCAATTTGGCTCGGCTTAAAAGAAATCTTCTCACCTAGAAAATTTTAAGGAGTCCCAATTGACTTTCTTAAACTTTCATCATTGGCATAATCCGCATTTACTCTTTTAGTTCATTTATTTATTTGCTTATCTAACTTTATTTAAATTTCTTTAATTTTAATCTTGATCTAATTCATTTTTATTTTATTTATTTCATTTATTTATATTTATTTAATAAACATGAATTATATTTTATTGAAAATTCTTTCAAAAGTATTCCATCAATTTGGCTCAACTTAAGAAAGAGTCATCTCACCTAAAAATTTCCAAGGAGTCTCGATTGACTTTCTTGAAATTTCATCATCGATATAATTCACATTTATTTCATTATTATCTAGTCTTATTAATTACTAAGATATTTCATTCTATTTATTTAATTTTCTTGTCTAATTTATGTTCTTGTATTTATGTTTATTTATATTTTTATTCATATTTAATTTACTAAGAATAAACATGTATTATAATTTATTGAAAATTCTTTCAAAAGTATTCCATCAATTTGGCTCAACTTAAGAAAGAATCATCTCACCTAGACATTTCTAAGATGTCTCAATTGACTTTCTTAAAATGTCATCATCGGTACAATCCATACTTATCTTTAATAATTGATTAACATTTTTAAATCATTTTTATTTACAAAATATTTTAATCATAAAATTTTAATCTACTCTAATTTATTTGTTCTAACCTATTATTCAATTAGCAAATTCCATTCTAAACAAATAACAAGCAAATGTAATTAATTAGTTAATTAGATTAAACAAATTTAATCGATATAATAATGATATCAACTTTTATAAAAAATGGCATCAAAAATAAATAAGTACATAAAAGTGCTATACACGTGAATGACAAATAATGAACTATGAAAGAAATAAAAAAAAAAAAGGTCAATAGCATATCAAGTGGATGTCAGGGCCCGTACCTTTCTCTTACAATTTCTTTTCTCTTTATTTCTTTTCCTCTCCACTTGAATTTGTTACTCGTTACAACACCATGGTTCACGTGACTATGAAGGCACGAGAATGTCAGTCCACAGCAGCGGTGAGATGAACGCCTTGGCCATCTATGTCGCACATCAAGTGCTCGTCCACGTACTGTTGCCAAGACATCTTTGCTCGATTTGTTTCGCTTCTGCTTCCGCTGACCGTAGCTTTTTAACTCACGAGGCTTTCCTTTCTACTGGGATTTTAAGACGAGAAAGAGGCTTCTTCTAGGGTTCCTGTAGGTTTTTTTTCTGTGTTGTTCTCTTTTTTTTTTTTTAGGGTTTTCTCTCCTTCCTAGCCGCCTCCCCCTTATTTTTTTTTTGTGTTTAAATAGACCTAGGTCTCCTTTTATTTTAGGTAATTCATAAAAATCAAGAATCAATCTTTTTAAGGAAATTTTATATCTCAAGAATCGGATATTAAATCCGATATTAATTCTGATTTTTCTTTCCACCAAATCCAAATTAATTCTTCATCTTTTAATAGTCTCATTTAATTTTACTTTCCTACCAAAATTAATTCTGATTTCCTTTCACTTTTTTTTTATATATTTTTTAATCGAAAATAAAAATAAAAATAAAAATAAAATAATAAAAAAAATCAAAATCAAAATCAAAATTTATTTCTAAATCTAAAATAAATATATATAAACTAATTAATTAAAATGTTTGAAAAAGACCCAGACAAAGATGGTGTCTACAGTTGCCCCTCTTTGCACTTTTGCTGTGAAACAGTAATGGTGCAAAGACATAGACAACCATTTTGTCCGAATGCAAGACCTATCAATGAATTTTTTATAAAATATGATTTTTTTTTAGCCTTCTCTCACATGAGGCTAAATGCCAAATGAAATTTCCTAACCTTCTTCTCTTATAAAGATTGAGGAATGAATGCAAAATGAAGTTTCCTAGCCTCTTCTATCATAAGACTAAGGAAATGAATGCAAAATGAAATTTTCTAGTCTTCTCCATCATAAGACTAAAGAAATGAATGCAAAATGGAACTTTTTAGTCTTTTCTATCATAAAACTAAGGAATGCAAAATGAATGTCCTAATCTCTCCTATCCTGAGCCTAAGGAATGCAATTTCCTAATCTTTTTCTATCATAAGATTAAGGAATGTAAAATGAGATGTCATAGTCTCTCCTATCATAAGACCAAAGAAATGAATGTAGAATGAGATTTTCTAATCTTTTCTATCACAAGATTAAGGAATGCAAAGTGAAATTCCTAGTCTCTCCCATCATAAGACTAAGGAATGCAAAAAAATGAAGTTTTCCTAGTCTCTCCTATCATAAGACTAAGGACTATGAAATGAAATTCCTAGTCTTTCCTATCATAAGACCAAGGAAATGAAAAATGATCATGAAATAAAAGCTCCTCTCACCAGAGGCTATGAGACTTTTTGAAACAAAGAGCTCCTCTCAACAGAGGCATTGAGACTTTTTGAAAAATAAAGAGCTCCTCTCAACAGAGGCATTGAGACTTTTGAAAAATAACCTTGTGCTCCTCTCACCAGAGGCATTGGAACTTTGAAAAATAAACTTGTGCTCCTCTCACCAGAGGCGTTGAGACTTTTTGAAAAATAAAGAGCTCCTCTCAACAGAGGCAATGAAACTTTGAAAAATAACCTTGTGCTCCTCTCACCAGAGGCATTGAGACTTTTGAAAAATAACCATGTGCTCCTCTCACCAGAGGCATTGGAACTTTGAAAAATAATCTTGTGCTCCTCTCACCAGAGGCGTTGAGACTTTTGAAAAATAAAGAGCTCCTCTCAACAGAGGCAGTGAAACTTTGAACATAAAAATTTCATTTCAGAATGCTAGTTAACATGGGTTCGACTGGGCTTAACTTTCATTTTGATTGCCAACAATATTGGGCTTTATTCTCCTTTAAAGTGCCAGCTAAACTGGACTTTACTCTCATCTAAGGTTTTTTCAAAAAGTATTTTTCTCATCATCTTCTCATACCTCATCATTTTTTCAAATTACCATCTCTTATATTTTCTCTTTTCCTCAAAATTCAAATCATTCAAAACTTCTTATCCTAATGTCTTAACATATAGTTCAATGTCCAAAATGCACTAGTGAAATGTCATGCATGTCATGAATATAATGAATGCTATGAATGTTATGCACATGTCAATGTCATGCTCCCTGAATTATTCCATGAATGTATGCAAATGCATTCTCAATTGTGGTAACAAGATTCTCAAGCTCATCTTGCCTTTCTCAAGTCTCACATATCTGCTGAATTCTTTAAATCTCCTTTCATTTAACATCCCATCTTTTATTGAGTCCTAGTCCAGTTATGCCCGAAGACTAGCCGTCATGTTTTCAGATTTGTATATTCATCATTCACTTTTGTTTCTTTTCTCTCTCTTAGTAATGCAAGATTTCGCAAAAGAATATTTTTTTTTTCAAAAATTTACCCAAAAAAGGTTACCAACATTTATTTATTTTCCTTCCAACTCGACCACTAATGTAATGCACTTATGCATATTCTCCATTTGTTATATGGGTGGTATAAATTTAAAATGACCAAGAGAAATATAGATATTCATTCTTAGAAAAGGAACATGAAATCAAGAAAAATCAATGGGACAGTCTGTTTGGAATAGGGTTTTCAGTATCCATTTAATGAACATTTTGACAATTTCAATCAAGTCAATCTAAAATTCTTTTCCAAAAGCCCACTCTTATGTTGATTTGTTCTTTCATGTAGTGTTTGTCAATCTTGCCCTCTGTATCAAAATTGTTGGTGATGATCTTCTTCCTAAGCCGCCCTTTCAGGTTTTCAACTTAGGTGCCCCCTCATTTGATTCAAACTACCCTTTTTGAGTTTTCAATTTGAATCCTCCTTTTTCTTTTTTTCTTTCTTTTTTTTTCTTTTTCCTTTTTTCCTTTTATTTTTCTCTCTTTTTTCTTCTTTTTTTTTTCTTTTTTTTTTTTTTCCTTTTTTTTTTCATTTTCAACTTCATTGGCTTTGACAACCTTCAACCTTCAATGCTCAATCCAAATTCATGCCCCTTAATAGGCGTTCTTGATTTCGATCCAAGATATCTTCTAAAGCTCATGGACGTCTTTATTCAACTTGATCTACTTCTTTTATCTCCATTGAACCTTCAAAAGATCGTTATCTCATTGTACAAGTATGTCTTCATTCAATGCATGATTCTTCAATTCAAGCATTTACATTTGATCAAAATGGGCTTTTAAAGGCATGTAATGTGGGCTCGGGTGAGGGTTTATGAAAGAAAAGGATATAGTAGGCCCAAAATGTGTTTCAAGGTTTATAAACCAAGGGATCACTTTCTTTATCAAGTAAAACATTTAGGCATTTTGCCCTTTCTTGCCTTCTTCTTCTTTTTTTTTTTTAATTCAAACCCTTTCCTTTTTTTCTCTCTTTTTTTTTTCAAAAAATGGGCCTTTTTTTTTCTTGATTCCTCATGAACACTTTCCTTTTTGCCCCCAAAATTTCTTTATTTCATCTTCCTTGCCCCCAATGTGGAGGGTGATCCTTGGTGGGTTATATTACAAAAATATAATAGGCTCAAAAGGGGTAATCAAAGGATAATTTTACTCATGCTTGAAGGATAGTAAAAGAAGGCCATTTATCATTTCAAATGCAAGTGCTCTCATTAAAGATCATTTATTGAACAATGACAAACTTGTTGGAAGCTTCTGTAAGAGATTCACCTTTCTCGTACTGTCTATCAAGTGCGGATGGTGAGCAACCTTTCCTTCATTTTCTTGCTTTCGCAACACTGGCATACTATTAATTCATCAACAATAGTGGTTCTTTAAAATTGAACCCTAGATTTATTGACATCATTATCATCATGTTCATTATTTGGATACTCGTGAGTGAAAGATATGGTGAGTATGTTGAGAAATGGCAAATGAATGGAATGAGAAATTGACAGTGCATCACACTAGTCGCTTTATTGAAAAGGAAATAAATAAGAGTTAACCCATACATAAAATTTATTTCGTGCTTATGGGCTTAAGCACTTTCAAAAACTATCTTGCATTACTTAAAGAAATAAAAGGAAGCAAAAACAAAACTATAATTTATAGATCTTCAAAATTGTCAGGCTCGAACCCTTCATGCCCCCACAAAACTCATCCTTCATTAGTATGGTTAGGCAATGGGTTTGCATTCGTAGTCGGTTCCCCTTTCGCTTCAAAACTCAACATACCAGCTTTTACCAATCCTTGCACTCTATACTTTAGTGCAGTGCAATTCTCTAGAGAGTGGCCCACATTCCCGAAGTGATACTCGCATCGAGCATTCTCATCGTACCACTTTGGATATGGAGGCTTGAGAGGTTCCACATAGATGGGTGCAATGAGTTCTCCTTTGATCAATTTTGGGTACAGCTCAGTGTAGGTCATGGGGATTGGGTCAATGGGAGTCCTTTCTCTTTTTGGCCATGATGCATTATGATTGCCCTCTTGTTTATTAAACTGCTTAGCTGGCTGAATAGTTGGGGCAGGTGTTTGGGGACTAGGTTGAACATTAACCTTAGGGTAAGAATGGTAAGGATTCTGGGCAGGATAGTAAGGTTGTGGCATGTGATAAGGGTGTTGTGGGACATAGCCTCCATATTGCCTTCCATATGCAACAGCATGGACTTCTTCTTCCCTTCTTTTGTTGGCTCCTCCTTTCTTCTCAATATTGTTGGGAGCTTCAATCTTTCCACTCTTGATTGCATTCTCAATTATCTCACCAGACAATACCATATCAGCAAAATTCTTAGTGGCATTACCGATCATCCTATCGTAGTATGGAGCCTTCAAAGTATTAACGAACATAATGGTAAGCTCCTTCTCCGAAAGTGGAGGTTGCACCTCTGCAGCCATATCACGCCACCTTTGGGCATATTGTTTGAAACTCTCATTAGCCTTCTTTTCCATGCTTTGTAAAGACAGACGATCAGGGGCCATGTCAGCAACATGTCGATATTGAGCCATAAATGCTCTTGCCAAGTCATTCCAAGTGGTGATTCGAGTTCCATCTAATTGATTATACCACTTCACTGCAGACCCAGTAAGGCTTTCTTGAAAGATATGAATAAGAAGTTTATCATCTTGAGCATAGGCAGCCATCTTTCGGCAATACATAATGAGATGAGACCTAGGGCAAGAAGTCCCATTGTACTTTTCAAACTCCGGGGCCTTAAATTTGGGTGGAATGATTAAATCAGACACCAAACACAATTCAGTAGCATCCATGGGCCCATATAGATCTAAGCCTTCAATAGCTCGAAGTCTTTCCTCCAACATATTGATCTTTCGTTGCGACTTCGCCTCATCTTTCTCTTCTGCTTGTTTGACTTTTATCTTTTCAACTTCCCTCGGGTCATCCAAGTTAGGTACTTCAATTGGATCAGCAAATTTTGCCCCTTGAGGAGGAAGAGTTTGCCCTTGAGCTGGGCCAAACACTTGAGCTGGGCCAAACACTTGAGGTATGGCTGTATGTGCAAATGGATATCCTCCTACTTGAGATGTTTGATTTGGATGAGGACCGAATCCAGGAGGGTATATGGGATCTTCCATGCTACGTTGTTGGACCCCTTCTTGGACTACAACTTCCTCTACAACTCCTTTGCTCTTGCTTAGATTTTTCAACAACTCTGTAATTTGGGCCAATTGCCCCCTCATTTCCTCTTGAGCTTTTTCCATCTTCTCCATGCGCATGCTTGATTCTTCTTCCATGATCTTAGCTTGATAACGAGTGTTGTGTGAATGAACCTTTGGTCGAGCTATCTTCGAATCTTTTATTGCCACAATTAAGAATTTATCATTTCACATATGGTGATGCTTGAAAAATTTTGAAAATGCTTTGTTTTTTTTTTTTTTTAAAATGCATGAAGATGAACAAAATGATATGATGCTTCATGTTTATGAATGTAATGGCATGGTAAAAAGTTGCCATGTAACAATAATGGATGAGTGATGCATGGAAATGTTTTGGTAAAGACTCACGGTACCCTCTTAATGTCTCATGTGTAAACCAAAATCAAACAAACTTGATCAAGCATGTGTCTTGAGTAATGGGTATTTTCTAGAGCATGAGTTGATATGGCTCTATCTTATAGTTGGTCTTCTTAATTTCACTATATGCATGGCTTTAGATAAAAGGGCTAAAGGTTCCCAAATTGTTCCTCACTGTCGTCCACACAAGACTAGTAAGGCACCCAATCCTCACCCATTATAGGTTACAAATGGAAAGGTTCAATTTGAGTGGGAGTATTTCGCTAGCCATTGCGGAGGTATTACCTCACGAGAGCGTAGTTACTTTACTTCCTCCTAAAAGGATAGAGCCCGGGTAGAGGGCTAATGCATGCACATGCACGTGAAGTGTGTGTCGAAGAAACATGTAGTTATTAATGTCTTATTATTTTATCAAAATTAACATACCTAAGGCAAACCTAAAATAACTTAAAACCAATTGTTGGATTGACTCTCTAAAGTCCCCAGTGGAGTCACCAAACTGTCATCACGTATTAAGTTTCGGAAAACCTAATAGCTAGACACAAAACTACGGAGTCGCCACCAACCATTCTACCTAGGTGTGATTGGTCACCTATTCTAACTAAAGATAAGGCTTGGTCTACATTCAAAGATACTAGGGTTCGGGAGCACGGTTACGTGTAGGGAAGGATTAGCACCCCTACAACGCCCATCCTAAAATGGTACCAACTAGTTTTAGGTTACCTTTATAATTTGCCTTGTATTTATATTAATTTCGATATGCTTATATATTGGGAATATTTCTAAGATTTTTCCATCAATTTGGCTCCAATCTTAAAATTCCCTCACCTCAAGATGTTCAAGGAGTCTCAATTGACTTTCTTGAATTCCATCGTCGGCTTAATTAATAATTTATGAAAATCTTATTCTTTCTAACTTTGGCTCTAATTTCGACTCCATATTAATTTCTATATTTTTTTAATCTTATTTATTATATATATCTCTATATTTTATTTATTTATTTATTTATTTATTTAGAGAATAAATATGAATCATGGTTTATTAAAGATTTTCTTAAAAGCGTCCCATCAATTTGGCTCGGCTTAAAAGAAATCTTTCACCTAGAAAATTTTAAGGAGTCCCAATTGACTTTCTTGAAATTTCATCATTGGCATAATCCGCATTTACTCTTTTAGTTCATTTATTTATTTGCTTATCTAACTTTATTTAAATTTCTTTAATTTTAATCTTGATCTAATTCATTTTTATTTTATTTATTTCATTTATTTATATTTATTTAATAAACATGAATTATATTTTATTGAAAATTCTTTCAAAAGTATTCCATCAATTTGGCTCAACTTAAGAAAGAGTCATCTCACCTAAAAATTTCCAAGGAGTCTCGATTGACTTTCTTGAAATTTCATCATCGATATAATTCACATTATTTCATTATTATCTAGTCTTATAATTACTAAGATATTTCATTCTATTTATTTAATTTTCTTGTCTAATTTATGTTCTTGTATTTATGTTTATTTATATTTTTATTCATATTTAATTTACTAAGAGTAAACATGTATTATAATTTATTGAAAATTCTTTCAAAAGTATTCCATCAATTTGGCTCAACTTAAGAAAGAATCATCTCACCTAGACATTTCTAAGATGTCTCAATTGACTTTCTTAAAATGTCATCATCGGTACAATCCATACTTATCTTTAATAATTGATTAACATTTTTAAATCATTTTTATTTACAAAATATTTTAATCATAAAATTTTAATCTACTCTAATTTATTTGTTCTAACCTATTATTCAATTAGCAAATTCCATTCTAAACAAATAACAAGCAAATGTAATTAATTAGTTAATTAGATTAGACAAATTTAATCGATATAATAATGATATCAACTTTTATAAAAAATGGCATCAAAAATAAATAAGTACATAAAAGTGCTATACACGTGAATGACAAATAATGAACTATGAAAGAAATAAAAAAAAAAAAAGGTCAATAGCATATCAAGTGGATGTCAGGGCCCGTACCTTTCTCTTACAATTTCTTTTCTCTTTATTTCTTTTCCTCTCCACTTGAATTTGTTACTCGTTACAACACCGTGGTTCACGTGACTATGAAGGCACGAGAATGTCAGTCCACAGCAGCGGTGAGATGAACGCCTTGGCCATCTATGTCGCACATCAAGTGCTCGTCCACGTACTGTTGCCAAGACATCTTTGCTCGATTTGTTTCGCTTCTGCTTCCGCTGACCGTAGCTTTTTAACTCACGAGGCTTTCCTTTCTACTGGGATTTTAAGACGAGAAAGAGGCTTCTTCTAGGGTTCCTGTAGGTTTTTTTTCTGTGTTGTTCTCTTCTTTTTTTTTTTAGGGTTTTCTCTCCTTCCTAGCCGCCTCCCCCTTATTTTTTTTTTGTGTTTAAATAGACCTAGGTCTCCTTTTATTTTAGGTAATTCATAAAAATCAAGAATCAATCTTTTTAAGGAAATTTTATATCTCAAGAATCGGATATTAAATCCGATATTAATTCTGATTTTTCTTTCCACCAAATCCAAATTAATTCTTCATCTTTTAATAGTCTCATTTAATTTTACTTTCCTACCAAAATTAATTCTGATTTCCTTTCACTTTTTTTTTATATATTTTTTAATCGAAAATAAAAATAAAAATAAAAATAAAAAAATAAAAAAAATCAAAATCAAAATCAAAATTTATTTTTAAATCTAAAATAAATATATATAAACTAATTAATTAAAATGTTTGAAAAAGACCCAGACAAAGATGGTGTCTACAATAGGAAATTGGCCCATTAAAACCCAAAACTTACTTGAATTTATATTTTAGTTAAGGTTCAATTCACATTAAAAGGTCCAAGATAAAATAAGATGTCCACAATGTCAAGTGAAGAATTTATTGGAAAATATACTAATGCACTTTCTTAATTACTTTAATTTTTTTGTGTAATTTATTTTGAGCTGGTGTTTTTTTTTGGGACTTTGATTTAAGATTTTCATGATTTTGCAGTCTTTTTGTATAAATTTGTTCTATTATACTTATTAATTTTCATGTGTTTTTTATATTTTCAGATTTTATTTTAATTTTATAAAAAAATTAATGGTGATCGGATGAATTTGAATGAATCTAAACTTATTCATTGTATGTAAAATTGGGTTTAGGTAACAAATTAGATTTGAAATATCGGATGACATTGGATTTGAGCCTATTTACAATCTCTAAATACTCTACCTAAACTTGACCTGATCCAATCTATGTATATGAAATCTCCAATTTCATGTAATTTCCTCATGTTTGTAAAGTATTCCAGTTGAAATGATTAAGTGAATATGAGAATTATGAAGTATGAATGATATATGGAACATGGAAGGAAAAATGAAATTTATGGTCAAATGTCAAGAAATTAATTCTGATATTGTAAGAATATTGGAGCATGAAAATAATTAATATTAGAAATTTAGTGTAATTAAAGACATGTGGCAGATGCATGAGAGAAGAGAATTTAATGGTCAAAGTATTAGTGGCTGAGATGATTAAGAGATAAAGGAGCATTAAATGCAAGGAAGCTTGTCATCATCTCCTTCTCCAAGTCGGCAGCAACATTTCCAGCCCCTCTCATTCCCTTCCAATTTTCCCTAAGTTCCATTTTCATTCACTTTGACAAACACCAAGATCCTGTCCTCGAATCGTTAAGCTCCCTTAATGAAAAACGATCCTTGTCACTAGCTCAAGTTAAGCCTGTAATATGAAAGGCTGAATCCAAGGAAGTAAGGAGATCAGAAATTCTGTTATTTTGGCTATTGACAAAGGTAAGGATAGAAGTTTATTCTCTCAATTCTATCTATAATTTGGGGTTATATGATGATAGTATAGTATGCTTATTGTGTTAGAATGGAAGGAAGTTAAAGGTTTTTGAAATTCTTATGAATCATGCAGCTTTGAAGAGTTGAAAAGAACAAGTATTGGTGCAACCAAACTCGAGAATTATTGGCTATTGAGGTAAAGAATTTATGTAACGGACGTAGGGTGGCTATGTCCGCATGTTTTTAATTGTTTTGGAGAGAAGTAAAAGCTGATTTAAAGCGTAGAAGTTTACATTTCGGGTTTTACTCCTAGTTACCAAAATGCTAGGAGCAGCAGACTGCCTAGAGACAACCAAAGCGTAGATTTCCTGAAAACCGACTCAAACCAGTCGACTGCTATATAAGCCAGTCGACTGCTATTTTCTAGAAAGGATTCTGTTTCAAAACCAGCTGACTGCCTATATGACCAGTCGACTGCCCTGTTTTCAGAAGCATTCTGTTTGCGAAAACAGTCGATTGCTATATGATCAGTCGATTGCCTTTTTCTCGAAAAGCATTCTGTTTCAAAACCAGTCGACTGCTATATGGACCAGTCGACTGCCCTATGTGTTTTCAAAATTTCGAATTATCGAAATTTTTAAAAGAAAATAATTTCGATAAAGCAAAATATGAAATAGCAGCCGACTGCCCTGTGAGACTAGTCTACTGCCCCATCTGAAAAGAAGTTTTGAAACTATTTTAGAAAAGTATGATTGTCATTGCAAAAAGCTATATGACAAATGTTTTGAGACTATGAAGTACTTGATGATTATGCACTTCTGTATATGTACTTGACTGAGGAGCCTTAGTCAGGCCTTCAGTGTCACAGATGTCACCGACTAGTATTCATCGTGGCCTACCGACACTTGGCCATTTGTCTCTGTTATATAATTGGCTAGAGGGAGGATTCCTGGCCCATACGGGGGTACGCCACCTGTTTATTCAGTGCATAATTCCGTTAAAATGCAAATAGTCTCCCGTTATTTGAAGTATTTGAAGTATGTGAATTACAAGAAAGTATTTGAATATATAATTTCAAAGGAATAAAGAAATCAAAAGCATTTACAATTACTTGATTTTACGTATATATGATGTTTTGAAGAAAGTATATGATATATGCTTTATAATGATTTTCATGACATTATAGAGCCAAGCAGGAAAACTGCATATAGAGGCATAGTACGCTCTTTTACATATATTTCTTACTGAGCGTAAACTCACTCCTTTACAACTATTTTTCAGACTACCTAAAGTGATCCCTCGCTTTAGATAGAAAAGCCTATTGGATCTGTATCCTTCGAGGCACGCTTCCTAGACTTCTTGAAGGTATACTTATGTAATTATGTAAATTAGACAGTGCTACAGTACAGTAATGTTTATAAGTTGTTAGGGAAATTAGGTTATGTAAGATGTGTAAGATCCTGTGGTAAGGAATGATATGTATATATATCATTATTATGCTTTATTTGAAATTAAAATCTTTATGATGAACTATTCAATATTAAGCTTAAGAAGAAGAAGAATGAATGACATTGACAGACGAGTGTAATCAAGTTATATGAAAAAGGAAAAAGTTATAGACAAATGTGTAGTGACTGGGATGTCACAATGTACACCTCTAGGCCTAACAAAATTTCAAAAATAGTATTAAGGACCCAAGTCCCAACATATGAACAGATCTAATTAACTGTCATAGTCAAGTTTTTTCTCCTCATATCACATTGTATATGAGATTAACCACCGTTCACACTGTGTGGTTAGCATTGGTCCAAAGAAATTTGATCTGATGAGGGTTCGAACACGAGACTTACCACTATGGATCGTCTTCATTCAGAAACTCAGTAGAATCTTATACCATTAACCCAACTCTTAGGGTTTTTTTTCACTATTAACTCATTTACAAATAAAGCTTGCAATTGTCATTAATTGCCACCTTTTGTCAATGAAAAACGGATCTACGAATTTGTTGAGACGAAAAAAAAAAGTAATAGACAAGCGAGACTCATGTAAAGCTCACATATGTACCAATAAAATAAGAGTTCATAATTGAAGCATCAACTGTATATAGCTTTATATATTGTTAAGTTATTATAAAGTGTTACTTCATTGACAAATAAAGTTAAAAAAATCTGTAGATATTTAAAAATAAATATTAATAAATTTTTTTAATTTATTTTTAAAATTTTGTCAGATAATCATAGAGCGTCACTTCATTATAAATGAATAAAATTCTAAAAAATATATAAGTCTTTAAAAATAAATATTAATAAGAAAATTTTAATTAATTTTATTATGATTTATGCATTTTCAAATTTTGTTTATTAATGAAGTGATATTATTTCATTAACTAATGGTGTGTACAAATTATACACTATCAATTTATCAAATATAGTCATAAAATAAAGCACCGAGCAGGCTGACAGCTTGCTTGCCTCCTGCATACGCCTTAGAAATTTATTGTCGCTGTAGCCAGAAAAAAAAGTTGCTGTCGTCCAAATTCCAATTAAGAAGGAAACAGTTTCGTAATATATGGGTAAGTCTATCTGAACAAATATATAAAATTAGCATACCCTGGCAGTTGAGCAGAGCTTTAAAGAATCATCTTCCTTACACACACACACACACACACACACACACACACACACATATATATATATATATATGAGGAGGGATCCACTTACACCTGTGTAAAACTTAATAGTTTTACACACTTTTTTGACCCTTAGATTGAGATCACATGTATGGCTTAGATTAAAACCCCTTTTTATTTGTAAGTGCAAAATTAAATGTAAAAATATTTTTTATTTCTTTCCTTTTTTACATCTTCTCTTTTCACAGCAGTTTTTCTCCATCTCTTTCACAGCCTTTTTTTATGCCAATTTCACAGGATTAGGTTTTAAAGTTTTGCTTCAATGACTTCCAAATGGTTCTTACTAGTAATTTAGCTTTAGTTGCTAATTTTTGTTTATTTTTCTGACTATAAGGATGATTAGTGGATGGAGAAGTTTGATTTCTTCTTTTCATATATTAAAAAAATATATTAAAAAGTATCAAGTATCAATAATTAATAAGTGAAAATTAAAATATACAGCATTGCTTATCTCTTCGCTCGGCTTCCCAATTTTGATCTCCTTCGATAAGGGGACCAATATTGATTCAGCGTTTTTGTCATTTTTCGTAGTCTCCGCACATTAGGTGTTAGTCATCACAGTATTCTGCCCGTTTGGATAAGTCAATAATGAGTCAAGCTAACGCTTTCGAATCATGATGCATTATTGGAAGTGGGTTGTCTCTAGGCAGTGCTACTCTTCTAACCAACATTTTAGACAAGTAGCTTAGCTCATAAATGCAGTCTGGCCATGACCCTTTTTTTGCAACAAATTTTTGAGCTCTCGATTGTCTTGTTCCTCTGTTTTCCTAAAGGCAGTAGATGCTAATAAGGGCTATAGCTATATAGAAGATTCAGTCAAACTTCTCCATCCACTAATCATCCTTATAGTCAGAAAAATAAACAAGAATTAGCAACTAAAACTAAATTACTAGTAAGAACCATTTGGAATCCATTGAAGCAAAACTCTAAAACCTAATCCTGTGAAATTGGCATAAAAAAACAGCTGTGAAATTGTGAAAAGAGAAGATGTAAAAAAGGAAAGAAATCAAAAATATTTTTACATTTAATTTTGCACTTACAAATAAAGGGGTTTTAATCTAAGCCATACATGTGATTTCAATCTAAGAGTCAAAAAAGTGTGTAAAACTATTAAGTTTTACACAGGTGTAAGTGGATCCCTCTGTTGGATTATGCCCTTAGAACCATTCATTAGATGATTGACTTTGGCATTTTATGTATCATGACATTTTATTTATTATAGCTCATTATTATATTTGTCTTATAACTGCGTAATGTAATCTTATATGATAATGTCCTTAGAATAGTAATTAATAACACACTATTCTTAAAATATCCCTAGTCAAGTATTATTGTGAACAAGGATAACAATGTACGATAAGACTAGTATGTGGTTGACTGATGACCATTGTCATGGATATAGGATATCAAGTCATCACATAGGTACATGTTAGAGAACTATGTACTGGATCGACCCTCCATGAGAATGCTACATGGATTGTTATATGAGTGTCATAAGCGATTCTCATAGTGATGATGGTGTATGTGATCCTTTGACTTGAGATCATCATAGATCCCAACATAGAGAATTGCATACTTTAATGCTGCTATATGTCATTCGTAACAGGATGGACTATAAAGGTAGTAATTGGGTATGCCTTGATCTATGTAGAGGGATGTTGAGTGATCAAGATAGAATTTATCCCTCTTATATAACAAGAGTGATGTCTTGGGCCCTTTGATAGAGTGAGACTAAGAAATGCATGGCCGTGCTTGAATAAGTCAATATGAGATATTGATTTTATTTGTTTAATTAGTCTACTCAGGAATCAAGAAATGCTGATTAGACTATACAAGTGTGACACATTCCATGACTTGTGTCTAATCAAGACATCAAAGGATAAAGGGATTAGACTACACAGTAACATCTATCACGAGTAAGGTTATGTCGAGTCATTGACATTCTCGTTACATGGGTAGCAATGATGTGTTGCTAGATACCGCTCATTGCCTGTGACAATTTTGTCATTGCCATTGTTTTGAGAACCTATTGGGTCGCACACTTAGAACGGATCAATGAGGAGCTTAATTAATCCTATTCTGAATTGGATTAAGGATATGTCTAATCCTATTCTGACTTGGATTAAGGATATAGTTAATCCTATTCTAAGTAGGATTAGAGTTCTGTTTGGCAGTAAATTTTAGGGTAAAATTTACTGCCTATAAAAGGATGTTTTCTGAAACATAGCCACACAACAATTAGAAAACAGAAAAGTATTCTTTTAATCGAAGCTAGCAGTTTGGTTAAAAGAATAAAAAACGCTCCTTAAGGCATCTGATCGTGAGACGTTCAAGAGTCGTGAGATCCGTTCGTGTGGATACCATAGAGGCAGGAACGAAAAGTTGCTGCTTGTGATTCGACCAAAGACAGAAAAAGCAGAGAAAACGTTAGGTAAAATCTCGAAACCCTAATCAGGCAACCCTCCGAATCGATCCTGGTGGAGGCCGAATGATTTAACTTCCGCTGCATGTTTGTTTCGGTTTCCTTCACCCTCCTCTATATATATATATATATATATATAAAATCACTCGATGAATCGTGCAATTTCCTAAAATTTTGCAGCGCAAATATACGAAATCGTTATAGCAATATTAATTGAATTTCTTGTGTAGTGTCGTTGGCTAGCATTTTATTTGCCTTCTCATTTTACATTTCTTCAGGTGAGAATTTAAAATTAACGAGGGAGCCTCACTCCAGATTGCAGCATAGGACATTTCACACTATGAGCGAGAGTCCAACGAAATAGAGTTCAAAACTCGACTCCAAATCTAAAATTTATTGTTCAAAATTCTTATTGATCGAATTTTATTTTTTTTATCTTGTGTATGATTCAAAATATGTAGAAAAATCAAATACTCACTAACAAATAATTTTATTCATCAAACAATCAAAATAGCAATAGCCGAACCTCGGCTCACTAAGTATGCCTCACGATAGTTTTTGTTTTTCACACACACAATTCACGCACAATATGTTACTTTTATACCTAAGTTATGTAGAGTTTTAATAACATCTAAACACATACCAAATCATTACTTAAACTACCAATAATAACATAACACCTAAGCAACACTAAATCTTGGTTTAATTCCAACATTGCCTCCCTTAAACCAAGTCTTCAAGCTTCACCATGCCAAGCATCTTCTTGAGCTTCAAGAATGCATCTAGCTTCAATGGCCTCGTAAAAATGTCTACAACTTACTACTCAGATGAGCAAAACTCAACCACAATCTCATTGTTTTTTACTAAGTCTTAAATATAATGATACTTGATGTCAATGTGCTTGCTATAACCATGAAACACCGGATTCTTTGTCATTGCAATTGCCGACTCATTGTCACAAAAAATCTTTGTAGGCTTCACTTGTTCATGCTACAATTCATTAAGCATTCTTCGCAACCACACTGCTTGAGTAGCACAACTTGCTGCTGCAATGTACTTTGCCTTTGCAGTAGAGAGAGCAACCACTTGTTGCTTCTTAGACAACCAAGAAAATACACCAGTGCCAAGATGAAAAACAAAGCCAATAGTACTCTTCTGCATTTCAACATCACATGCCCAATCACTGTCTGTATATCCAACAAGTTCCACATCATTAGTGTAAGAATAAAAAATACCATCACTAAGTGTACCTTTAATGTATCTCAAGATATGCTTAGTTGCCTGCAAGTGAGATTGACGCAGATTCTCCATAAACCTACTAATAATCCCAACACCATACATGATATCTGGCCTTGTAGCTATCAAGTATCACAAACTCCCAACTAGCCTCTTGTAGTTAGTTGCATCAACTGACTCACTGCTGTCATCTTTCTTCAGTAGGAGTTAGAATAGGCTTGTATGACTCCATACTAAATTTCTTTAAGACATCACTTGCATACTTTTTTGCGAAATAAGAATCTCAGCATCTATTTAATTCACCTCAATACCAAGAAAGTAAGACATCAAACCCATGTCAGTCATCTCAAACTGAGCAATCATAGCCCCCCTGAAACTCACTAACAACTTTGGATTATTGCCAACGAAAATTAAATCATCCACATATAAGCATACAATGATGAGATCACCCTGCAAGTTAAATTTAACATACAAAGTATGCTCATAGGGACATCTCTGAAAACCATGATCAAGAAAATAAGCATCAATGCTAGTGTACCATGCCCTAGGCGCTTATTTCAATCCATACAACTTTACATCCATTTGAAATAGTTTCCAACTATTTTGGGCAACAATTGAAATAAGCATTCTCACTATATCAAGTCTAGCAGCAGAAGCAAACACCTTAAAATAATCAATATTTGGCTTTTGCTTGTAACCCTTGGCTACCAAGCGAGCCTTGAAGCAATCTACCTCTCCAATAGGTTTGTATTTAGTTTTGTACACCCATTTAACACCAATTGGATTCTTTTCCTTGGGAAGTGTAGTAAGCTCCCAAGTGCCATTCTTTTCAATGGCATGAATCTCATCATCCATAGCTTGCACCCAGTGATTATCATTTGCAGCATCCTCAAATGTTAAAGGATCACAATCTACAAACAAAGCATAGTAAATGATATCATCATTATCATCAAAAGAACCACAAGAATTACCAACCACATAATCCTACAGATGAGTTGGCATGCCTCGTTGTCTCTGCAGGCATTGGTTTCTCTTCTAGATCATCATTAATACCACCAGTAACAATGGCAAGCCTTGGCTATGAATCTTTTTCTTTACTTGACCAATCCCAAATACCATCTTTAACAAAGGTGACGTCTCTACTAACAACAATCTTCTTGGTCTTCGAATTATACAACTTATACCCTTTCGTCACATGGTGTAGCCAATAAAAATACATTTTTTGCTTTATCATCCAGCTTCTTTCTCAATTCATTAGGCATATGGGCATAAGTAACACAACCAAACACCTTAAGATGCCCAATGTTGGGCTTTTTTCCAGTCCAAGCTTTCTGTGGAGTCTTGCCATGAACAATCCTAGTAGGACACCTATTTAAAACATAAATAGCACAAGCAATTGCTTCTGCCCAAAAACCTTTAGGCAAATTTTTACTATGCAACATGCATCTCACCTGTATCCATCACAATTCTATTCTTCCTTTCTGCCATGCCATTTTGCTAAGGAGTGTATCTAGTAGTCAACTGATGCCTAATGCCATGTTGTCGCAGGAAATCATCACAAATAGTATATTCAGTACCCTTATCAGTTCTCAAAACTTTAAGAGTGCACCCACTTTGTTTTTCAACATAAGCCACAAAACTCTTAAAATATCACATGCTTCAGATTTATGCTTCAAAAAATAAACTCATGCCTTCCTACTGTAGTCATCAATAAAAGTAATGAAATACCTATTGCCACCATTGGAAGGAACCTCCATAGAACATAAATTGGAATGGATAAGTTCAAATGGCTTTCTAGCTCTCCAAGCTTGCCCTTCCTGTGCTTCTTCCCCAAAACAAAAGTCTCACAAACTTTTTCTAAAAAAACTAATAGATGGCAAGCCAGACACCCATTTCTTCCTAGCAAGAAAATTAATACTACCAAAATTCAAGTGCCCAAGTCACATGTCCCACAACCAATTATCATCATCAATAACAGAAATAGGGAAGAAAGGTCCATCATAATTGAGTTGCAAAGTAAGCAAACGATTTCTGGACATTTTTACCTTTGTTATCACCCTGTGCTCAGGATAAAAAATAGTACAACCATACTTATTGAACTGTAATCATAATTTTTTTGCCAATTACCCCACACTCAACAGATTTTTTTGGAGAGTAAAACACTTTCGAAATAGAATTAAGGGTACCATTCTTCAACTTGATGCCAATCTTACCTTTCCCATAAACCGATATATTCCGATCATCTCTAAGTTTCACCGATGTGCAAAACGAATCATCAAAGTCGAAAAACAAAGTTTTATTTCCACTTAGATGATTACTACACCCTATATCCAACAACTAATTGCTGTCATATTCACCTGCACTATCTGAACTGGCCATTCCTTGCAACTTTCACATGGTTATCTTTATTTTCTACTCTCCTCGAACGACAATCTCTACTAATGCGCCCATATTTCTTGCAATTATGGCACTGAGTATAAGACTTGCACTCTGACTGATAATGCCCATACTTTTTGCACTTATAACATTGAACATTAGACATATCACGATTTTGATCAAAATTTCCTCTTCTACCTTGCTTTTGATCAGGCCTAAAATTCCTGCCTCTTCTCTGATTGGATTTGCCTTTGTTTGTTGACTCATCCTTTTTCGTCTTCACATCCACTTGAGCTTTTAGTGCTTGCTCAACTAGTGTTGCAGTCTTCTCATCCAACTTCTGTTTATGGGCTTCCAATGCTCCTTGCAAACCATTAATGGCCACAGACTTCAAATCCTTCGCCCCTCAATAGCAGCAATAGCATCAAATCACTCCATTAAAGTTCGAAGGATTTTCTCCATAATTTAAACATTAAAAATAGTTTCACCATTTGCTTTCATGTTGTTGACAATTTTTTGTGTGCGTACAAAATAATATGCAATCTGCTCATTCTTTTCTTTTTGAAGTAACTCAAACTGTCTCCTGTATGCTACAAACGTATCTTTTAAATTGGTTCAGCACCTTGGTAAGACTGAAGCAAAGTGTCCCAAGCCTCTTTTGATGACTTTGCATTGATAATCTTCTAAAACACCGATAACTTAAAACTTTGAAAAATATAGTGGGTATCCTTGTTGCAAGCACGATTTAGATCTTGCCTATGCACCTTTGTTAGATTGTCAATATTTTATGGTACAACAACTCCTTGCTCTACGATCTCCCAAACACCCAAAGTTTTTAGAAAAAACTGCAAATACATAGTCTTCATTCTAGAAAGACGGGACAACACACATACTATGTATTTGTAGCCATCCAGGATCGCTTTGACTCTAATACCAAATGTAGAAAAATAAAATACTCACTAACAAATAATTTTATTCATCAAATAACCAAAACAATGATAGCCAAACCTCGACTCACCAAGAACGCCTTACAACAGTTTTGTTTTTCACACACACAGTTCATGCACAATATGTTGCTTTTATACCTAAGTTATGTAGAGTTTTAATAACTTGTAAACACTTATACCAAAGCATTACTTAAACTACCAATAATAACATGACACCTAAGCAACACTAACTCTTGGTTTAATTCCAACAAAATAGATTTTGGATTATTCAATTTGGTTTGAATAAAATCAAAAACATGAAAAAACGAGAACATGAGAGAGAGAGGTAGAGAGAGTTTCTTTTGAATGCATAGAAATGCTCACAATCAAAGTAGAGAACATGGTTTGTTGAATAGAGATATCAATCAATGGAGGAGAAAGCTGATAACGGTTTTTATTGGAAACATCAATCCTTACGGGAGAGAAGCAGAACTCAAAGACCTAATCATGAAGCATGGGAAAGTGCTAGATTTCTACATACCACTTAATTGGAGAAGTAGAAGAAGAAGCAAATATGGTCTTTTCAGGTTCAAGGACCTTTGTGAAGCTTTGTCAGTCACTAGAGCTCTCGATGGTTTTTATTGGAACGGTTGGAAGCTTAAAGCAAATATGGCAAAATATGAAAACAAGGACAGATTTAACAAGAAAAGAAAGGAAGTCATCCCTGAAAAGAATTTTGTTACTTATATTAAGACACTAGCTTTTGTTGAAATAAGAAACCAAATGGAGAAAAAGAAGACCATGTTATGTGGATGTTGTCAAAAATAACGATCCAGCTATATGATGCAAGAAGGAAGGACGACAACCAAAGAAAAGTTATCTCCCATGATAATGCACCCTTAGTTGTTTTGAAAAATGAAGAATTGGATTTGAAGTGGCTTGAACGCTCTGCAGTTGCTAGGGGTGTAAATGAACAGAACGTTCGACGAACCGTTCGTGAACCCGTTCAGTTTTTATTCGTTTATGTTTGTTTATTAAGTTTAACGAACGAACACAAACAACATTTTAGTGTTTGTTTGTTAAACAAACTAAACATGAACAAAGTATGGTTTCATTTTTGTTCGCGAATAGGCTCGTTTATGTTTGTTTACTGTTCATTCGTTTAAAGTATCATTTGTTATTTGTTCTTTTATGTTCGTTTATTGTTTGTCCATTTAAAATGTCATTTGTTATTCGTTCGTTTATATTTATTTATAACTCGTTCATTTAAAGTGTTATTTGTTGTTTGTTTATTATTCGTTTGTTATTTATTAAAATACTAAAATTACTTCTATTATATAAGTTATAAAATATATAC
The DNA here is from genome assembly GCA_031772115.1 of Heritiera littoralis. Classification (NCBI taxonomy): domain Eukaryota; kingdom Viridiplantae; phylum Streptophyta; class Magnoliopsida; order Malvales; family Malvaceae; genus Heritiera; species Heritiera littoralis. The sequence continues at coordinate 3,075,098 of JAPDPK010000073.1, forward strand.
CCTATTTTTAAGACATTAACATAAAAAATTAGTACCTAATTTTTAAACATATTTATACAATATAACTTTGTTGGCTTACAAAATTAATAAAATATAATAATAAAATAATTATAAAATTAAATTAGTTAATTATACTTGAAATAATTATTTTTTTTAAAATTTTAAACATAATGTACTAAAATAAAAATAATAAAAGTCTCATAATAAATTAAGATCTCATTCTTATGATCTTCATTGACCATTTATATATATGTAACACATATGTGTGTATACACACATATATATGATACTTTAATAAATGCATACCAATATATGTATATGTGTATAATACAAATTGTACTTAAAATAGTAATTATCAATTTTAATAAAACATTGTTGACTTAAGTTGTGTTGTAATTAAGATTTTGTGTTAGATGATTTCAATTTACATGTGGAATTTAATTTTTATGTAGAATTTTTAATATTTAATGTTTAGTTTGTTCTCATGAATACTTGTTCATAAACATGTGTTCGTGAACGTGTTCATTTACATGTTTGCGAACGCGTTCAATTACATAGTCACAAACTGTCCGCAAACATTAACAAACAATCCCTACCAAACAAATGAACGAACATGAATGCACTCCTTAACGAACACGAACGACACGAACGACACTAAAAAAACAAATGAACGAATAGAGACATCAGTTCATTCGTTCGTGTTCGGTTCGTTTACAGCCCTAGCAGTTGCCAAGGTGAAGACGGCATTCTATTCAGTCTTTACAACATCACATCATTCAAGGTGGAGTGATAGATTTTTCAGTATTGTTAATGGGTGGAAGCTGGGTGTTATTAACTTTTGAATCAAAAGAAGATATGATTAGAATGCTAAAAGATGGAAAAGTTTGCTTTGGTGAATGGTTTTGTTGGGTCAAACCATGGAAACTAGAGCTCATTAGCGAAGACAATTTCTTTTGATTGAAGATTGAAAACTTTTCTTTGCATGCATGGAACCACTCCTTTTTTAAGAAAATTGGTGACTTGTGGGGTACTTTCATTTCAGTTGATGACAATACTTTGAAGAAAAAATGCCTGGACATAGCCGGAGTTCTCTCCCCAATCAAAAAAGATATTGAAATTCCAAAGTCAATCCCAATCACCACCAACGAATCATCTTTTTTGATCACTTTATCAATTGAAGTAGGTCCAGATTTTTTCTAGCATCCGTATAATGTAAAGTCCATCAACAAGAGTTATCCAATTCCTTCCTGCTCATCTGATTCATTTAGTTCAAAGACTCCATGGATGTTCAAGTCAATCAGTTGGGAGTAAATGAAGACCTTAAGGATTGTGAGGCCATTAACAATCCTTTCCTCCAAAACATGAATGATGTTACAGTTCCCACAGAGAATGAACAGCTAGACGACGTCGGGGTTGTCTTGGAACATGAAGCGTCAATTCTTCTTCTGAAAGAGAAAAGCAGATAGGATTTTAATGAGCAGTTATCGAAAGAGGGGAATCAAATGGTTATGGACGTTGGGAATATGATGCCGCAAAGACTAGATATCAATTATTGTCAAGATAACTCAGCAGGCATGGGTTTTTTTTTTTTAAAATTGGAAGCAACAAATGAGATGTTTAGAACTACCACTAAAGACATTTTATGGGCTGTTAATTCTTTTCTAGCCCAATCTCCTGTAATGGGCCATACCACTCCCAAGACGTCCAAGTTGATCAGAATGAAGCCCACTTAACTATTGTTCCACATTAGCATGGTAAACCCAAACCCAAAGGAGCTCTGGACTAACGACTATGAATCAGACTTCTTCACGGACAAGGACCTAGAGGATAGCTCGATACCACCATCAGAATTAATAGAGCAAGAGAATTTAAATGGAGTTGTAATAAAGTTCATAGGCAAGTCAAAAAAGAAAAAGAAGCTCCTGGAAATGAGTTTGGGTTTTATTCAACTCCAAAAAATAATCATTCTTCTCTGAAGGGTAAAAATGCTGCAGGAAGGAAATCAAGGAAGAATAACAACTAGCAATTAAAGAAAAATGGTGTGAAATCACAAACTTAACAACAAGCTGACTTATCAGATGAAGATATCAGAAGACGCAATGGGTTCATCAGAAGAGAAGCTCAGGAGACAATGGAAGTTGCAAAACTTCTATGATTAACAACCACTGCAGCTGAAGAATAGGTAATTAACAGATTGATTAAACTAGAAGAAGATGAAAGATTGGGTGATTCCTTTCTTTGTAGGTTTTTTCCTCTAAGGCTATTTGATCATTTCCCATGAAGATTATTTAAATTAATGTTAGAAGCCATGGTTTAAAGGAGAAAAGGAACTCTCTTAAGAAACTTCTCAACAAAGAAAAACTTAACATTGTTTTTATTCAAGAAACTAAATTTCTACAGTCACAGATAGAATTGTTAAAAAATTGTGGGGAATTAGGGGATCCAATTTTGTTTTCAAAGAATCTAATGGTTTGGTTTGATTTGTTTGTGGTTAGAAGGGGATTTCAACCTTATCTCTGTAGAAATGAAAGATAGATACATTTGGCTAAGGTTTTTTTGATAGACAGCATCCAACAATAAACTTGATCAATGTATACGCACCAAATGATGTGAATGATGGGAAAATTAATTCATATATTCTTAATATGCGACGAGGAGGCTCGATTAAACAATAATACTATATTAATAAATAGTATATTTTTAATATTTAATAATAAAAATTTAAATAAATTAAATCAACAGAAGTAAGTTTGTACTAAAATCTAAAATTTGAAATTAAACACAATTGGGCAGTATTGCAGATATTTTATTTAATATTTTTCCTTTTCTAATATAATATATAATATTATTATTTTTCTTTTTTATTTAATTAAAGTCTAGTATTCAAAAATTCTTTCTAAAAATTATTTACTCAAACAAGTCAATTATAAATGCTAGTACTTTAAAATTTCTCTTTTTGATTCTTGCACCACTGTTACTAAAAATACTCCTATTTCTATATTTAACTTTTAAAATAAGATATACCTTTGTAAATGCAACAAAATAGGAGTATATTTTGGTAAAAATTGTGCAAGAACTGAAAAGAGGAAGTTGAGAATAACTTCTGGATAATTTTTTAAAAATTTTCAACACCAACAATTGGCGGCAGACGACGGATGGCAACGGTCAACTCTTTAGGCCTGCGGGCAGTAACCCATTTTTGGGGTTTTTTGAATTCTCGGTTGAGCTGATTTTTTAAGAGAGTTAAAAGTTATATTTATTTAGAAATATTTTTGTTATATAACATTACAAAAAAAAAATTTGATTGTGAAGAAAAAAATGGATTATGAATAGAATTTTTCTCCAAGTCTAAATACAAGTCCAAATGAAAATACAATGGGCATTATTATCCATAATAAAGTACATCATTTTGATGAAACATTATTGTCCATAATAAAATTTGCTTGGTGTTAAAATTGAAAGTTGCATCAATATTTACTTTGATAAAACTTAAAGCCCAAAGTCCAAACCTCTTCTTATGCACTGCTTGATTTTTTTTGGTTACCATTAATTGCAAACTATGTAGGTTAGTTCCAACAAGGAAATGTAGTCCATATGAACAGAGGTGGAACCTCTGTATACCTTGGGCGGTTGGACAACCCTTATGCAGAAAGTTTACTCTCTTTATATTATGTCTACCAATGTAAACATATTTTATTAATTAATTATGAATCTCAGACATAAAACTTGCCTGTGGACTAAAGTTCTAATTCTAATAGATTCATATCATAATGATAAACTATCAAATTATATCATTTCCTAATCCCTGTGGGTAAATTAAGAAACTAATTTGATATTTTATCCTAATTAGTTATAAAATCATGATAAAAATTCCTGTGGGATAAAATTTACCATAACGCTATAACTAATCACAATTTATGTTTAATACCATTATGTGATTCTGACAAATATAATTTTATTTAATTAAGATTGCTGTGGCTAAGCCCTAATCAAACAAATTATGGATCACTTAGACATATTATCAAATTTTAAGTTTATTCATATTTAAAAATTGCAATCAACGTAAGGCAATTTAATTCCTAATAATATGAATAAATTCTATTACATGTGCTTAAATCAATCACAGTATGCAAATAACAAATTATACATAATCATGATAAGCACACAATTATAGAAAATATTAAAATATTAAAATTATGCCAAAATGCCCTTTCAAAATATATATAATTTTTTTTAAAAATTGGTCTGTATGGCCAGCGGCGATTTAGTCTTAAGGCAATCAAAGACGCTCGCCATTTCGCATTAATCGAATGGCGAATAGCGTGTCCACCATTTCGCCTTAACGAATGGCGAGCTGAGTGCCCGTCATTCCGCTTTTAACTGAAATGGCGAACTGTGTGCCCGCTATTGCCTTAGTTTTAATGGCGAGCTAAGTGCCATCATGATCGCCCATTTCTTTACGGTGAACAGTGCTCGCCAACTCCTTATGGCGAATTGTGCCCGCCCCTTTTAATCGCAACGCAATCGAGGAAGTAGGTCCGCCTTAACTTAATGGCGAACTGAGTGCCCGCCATTTCGACTCTTGAGAAATGGCGAACAGCGAGTCCATTGGCCATTAGCTGAATGGCGAACGGCGAGCCCATTTCGCCCAACTGGAATGGCGAACTGAGTACTCGCCATTCACCCCTTAGTTGAATGGCGAACAACGTGTCCCATTAGCCATTAGCAGAATGGCGAAAGGCGAGCCCATTTCGCCTAACTGGAATGGCGAACTGAGTACTCGCCATTCACCTTTTAGTTGAATGGCGAACAACGTGTCCCATTAGCCATTAGCTGAATGGCGAACGGTGAGCCCATTTCGCCTAACTGGAATGGCGAACTGAGTACTCGCCATTCACCCCTTAGTTGAATGGCGAACAACGTGTCCCATTAGCCATTTGCTGAATGGCGAACGACGAGCCCATTTCGCCTAACTAGAATGGCGAATTGAGTACTCGCCATTCGCCCCTTAAATGGCTAATGGACACAAGCCTTCCTCTTATGGAGAACAGTACCGCCTTTCCTTTATGGCGAACAGCGATCAAGAGAGCAAAACGTGATGGCGAACGCGCCCGCCTTACCCTTTATGGCGAACGGTGATCGACATCGTTTGCTGCTTCCTTCTTCGCGAAAAACGCCATCTTCTTCACCCGAATGCCTGGTTTTCAACTCGATTTACGACCCGTTTGCTAAACAACCTTCCCTGCTTCGATTTGAGTGGTTCTTGATCCCAAATCAATAAGGAGGAAACGAAAACAGGTTTTTTGAAATTGCTTTTTGGCTGAAATGTCTTAAAACATATAATTCTAATGTTCCAGGAATCCATTATAACCAAAATGAATAAAACTCCAGACAAATTTGGCAGATTAACAAGATACAAAGTATATATCTTAACGCAAGACAGAGGTTAACTGTAGCTCTGATGCCAACTGTAAGTACATCAGACAAGCCTAACATGCTTCTACACAATATGAAACATGTTAAAACAATCAAATGTGGAAGCGATAGGATCTAGCACTCTGTAACTTTGCTGTTGAAGCGATTCCTGAATCTGACAATCTTCTCTGTGTCGATCACAGGCCTTCCAAGCACTCAAATGCTCACTAGATGGTGTATGATAGAGCAAGTGATGCTTGGGGACCGGATTCTTGCTCTCTGTTTTGTGAACTAGACCCTCTCTTATTCTGACCAACTTAACAACCGAACATTCAAACCATCACAGAACATCCTTTTATGGTCAGAGAATCAGTGAAATAATGGACCATTTATTTGGCATTGATTATCATAGGTTATATATGGCAATAGCCAGATTTTGTCAACCTATGATCAAGAAATATGCCAACAAAAGAAGCTCCTGGAAATGAGTTTGGGTCTTATTTAATTCCAAAATAATAATCATTCTTCTCCGAAGGGTAAAAATGCTGCACGAAGGAAATCAAGGAGCTCTGGACCAATGACTATGAATCAGACTTCTTCACAGACAAGGACCTAGAGGATAGCTCGATACCACTATCAAAAATAAAGCAAGAGAATTTAAATGGAGTTGTAACAAAGTTCATAGAAAAGTCAAAAAAGAAAAAGAAGCTCTTGGAAATGAGTTCGGGTCTTATTGAACTCCAAAAAAATAACCATTCTTCTCCGAAGGGTAAAAATTCTGTAGGAAGGAAATCAAGGAAGAATAACAGCTAGCAATTAAAGAAAAATGTTGTGAGATACCAAACTTTACAAGAAGTTGACTTATCAGATGAAGATATCAGAAGACACAATGGGTTCATCAGAAGAAAAGCTCAAGAGACAATGGAAGTTGCAAAACTTCTGGGATTAACAACCACTGCAGTTGAAGAATAGGTAATTAATAGATTGATTGAACTAGAAGAAGAGGAATGATTGGGTGATTCATTTCTTTGAAGGTTTTTTCTTCTAAGGGTATTTGATCATTTCCCATGAAGATTATTTCAATTAATGTTAGAGGTCTTGGTTTAAAGGAGAGAAGGAACTCTCTTAAGAAACTTCTCAACAAAGAAAAACTTAACATTGTTTTTATTCAAGAAACTAAATTATCTACAGTCACAGATAGAATTGTTGGGGAATCAGGGGATCCAATTTTGTTTTCAAAGAATCTAATGGTTTGGTTTGATTTGTTTGTGGTTAGAAGGGGATTTCAACCTTATTTATGTAGAAATGAAAGATAGATACATTTGGCTGAAAGGTTTTTTGGATAGCATCCAACAACAAACTTGATCAATGAATACGCACCAAATGATGTGAATGATAGGAAAATTAATTCACATATTCTTAATATGTGACGAGTAGGCTCGATTAAACAATAATACTATATTAATAAATAATATATTTTTAATATTTAATAATAAAAATTTAAATAAATTAAATCAACAGAAGTAAGTTTGTACTAAAATCTAAAATTTGAAATTAAACACAATTGGGCAGTATTGCATATTTTATTTGATATTTTTCCTTTTCTAATATAATATATATAAAATTATTATTTTTCTTTTATAATTTTTTATTTAATTAAAGTCTAGTATTCAAAAATTCTTTCTAAAAATTATTTACCCAAAAAAGTCAATTATAAAATGCTAGTAGTTTAAAATTTCTCTTTTCGATTCTTGCACCACTTTTACTAAAAATACTCTTATTTTTCTATATTTAACTTTTAAAATAAGACATACCTTTCTAAATGCAACAAAATAGGAGTATATTTTGGTAAAAATTGTGCAAGAATTGAAAAGAGGAAGTTGAGAATAATTTCTGGATAATTTTTTAAAAATTTTCAACACCAACAATTGGCGGCAGACGACGGATGGCAACGGTCAACTCTTTAGGCCTGCGGGCAGTAACCCATTTTTGGGGTTTTTTGAATTCTCGGTTGAGCTGATTTTTTAAGAGAGTTAAAAGTTATATTTATTTAGAAATATTTTTGTTATATAACATTACAAAAAAAAAATTTGATTGTGAAGAAAAAAATGGATTATGAATAGAATTTTTCTCCAAGTCTAAATACAAGTCCAAATGAAAATACAATGGGCATTATTATCCATAATAAAGTACATCATTTTGATGAAACATTATTGTCCATAATAAAATTTGCTTGGTGTTAAAATTGAAAGTTGCATCAATATTTACTTTGATAAAACTTAAAGCCCAAAGTCCAAACCTCTTCTTATGCACTGCTTGATTTTTTTTGGTTACCATTAATTGCAAACTACGTAGGTTAGTTCCAACAAGGAAATGTAGTCCATATGAACAGAGGTGGAACCTCTGTATACCTTGGGCGGTTGGACAACCCTTATGCAGAAAGTTTACTCTCTTTATATTTTGAGGGGGCTTTGGCCCCACAAGTTTGTGCCAGCTAATGTGAATGTGCCTTAGGCATTGGATTTAGCGTCTTCGGCAATATAATGTCGCCTTAACTACCAAGTATTTCTTACCGTGACACTTTCAAATTGCTGAAAATGATCAGATGTTGTGTTCGGATGAAACGAAGAAAAATGTCAAGCTTGTCTCCACTCAATGATAATAATGAAAATCGGTATACAAGCGATTTAACTCAAGTATTATGCACACACGTGTGTACATGTAGCTCTAATCTTAAACATATAGAATTAGAGTTTTGAATCCTAAACAAAATAGAATTCAAGTCACAAACAAATTTTACGCAAAATGGAGTTCTAATTTTTCTGTAGTAGAAATGTCACAAGCTAATAATTTAGAAAGGTATTCTAAATACAATTTTTAATCTTTCTCCCAATTTTATTAAAAAATAACCTAAAATAAAAAATTTTAAAATGGAAATAGTTCTGATTTTGATAAGATTCAACAGAGTTGCAAAGAAAACTAACAAAATCCAAGAAGATTTTGGAAATGAATTCCAGAATAACTGCCATAACAGAAATAAAAAAAGAGAGAGAAAAAGGATAAATTTTAATAATGATGCCTGCTTCTTTATTCAGCTGTCGTTTTCCTTTCTATCATCATCTATTATAATCAACTACGGACCATTCAATTATATGGTCCTTGTATCTAACTAACTGCTCTTTATTTACCCCCTAAGATGAGCTGCATGGCTTGAAGTATTAAGCCTGAGTCACTTTGATTAAAGAATGGATGAATTTTTTCGGCCATTTAATTTTTTTTAATGAGTACACCTAACGGAGGCCCTCGAAGACGGTATCTTTCGTAAGGCCATAGACCTTGTAAAATAAGCAAGCTTAAAAGAATTTTAAATATTTTTAAAAAATTAACATAACTTAGATCATACCTTGAAAATATATGGTGAAAGGATGATGCGGTAGTTCGTAGTTTGACAGATTTTGGTGAATTTGAGATGGAAATTTGGGAACTTTAAGTTCAGTATTTTGAGTAAAAATGATAGGTTTGGAAATTTTTGGGATAAAAGGGCATTATTAATAAAATTGAAAAAATAGGAATTTAATTTAAATTCCGAGAGTTGTAGAGAGAAATTTATTTTAGATATTGGGTTGTATTTAGTAATGAGTTGTGAGCAGAAAAATGGGGATTGCATTTAAATTTTCTCTAATTTAAATAATAAATTTTTAAATGCATAAAATATGAATAAGTGAATTAATATTGTGTGTGTAAATATTACAGTTAATTATGACTATAATGATTTTTTAATTTTAATTTCGAGAAGAGTCAGACTTCGAAGCTATATTTGTTGGAAGAAGTCATAGGAGCATTGTTTTGGGGACAATGCTCGATAATGTACTGAGGCAGTCAGGCCAGTTTAATTAGCTAAGGTCTTTATTGAAAATAAAAATTTCGAAGGAAGGGATAATTTGCAGATAACTTAATTTGGGATAAAATCATGAATTAAGTTTACCAACCGAATTTAAATGCAATTCCTTGAAAGGAAGAAAATGTTCAACTAGAGCAAAGTGAATAATAAATGGGGAAATTAATAGAAAATTTTGCAACTTCCAACTTAATCATTTGATTTCAGTTAACGGAGAACTTTGTCAATCCATGCTTGTCCTTGTCCTTGCTATTATCTCACTGCATAAAGGGAAAAATAAAAGAAGATTAGCAATTTTCATTACTTAATCTTTATTTCAATTTTTTTTTTGCTAATTGCTATGTTATGCATAGCCAAATAAGAAAATTAAATTGAACTGACCGAAGCAACTGAGTGAGCTGAGCAGCCTTGGTGAAATCGCTTTCTTCTCTTGCCTTGAGAATATTAAACATTAGAACAAGACGAAGTTGAGTGTGTGCGCTTTGTTGAATTATGAGATTAGTTTCCTTCCTAAGTTGTTCGCATTCTGATTCAATGGCTACGAATTTTTCTCGCACCTGTCTTTGTCCTTCCTTTATGAGTTTTTGCTCTTCACTTATCCCTTCCATCTCCTCTTTCAACTTCCCAAGTCTCTTGCTTATCTCTTTCTTTTCAATCTTTTTTCGTAAACGTAGTTTCAATCGGCGTTGACGAGAAACAGTAGTTGAAAGATATGACTATCCATGAAATGAAAGTGAAAAAACAAAAACGAAGGAAGAATTGGTGAGATTTGAGATACGTTAGATACAATGTTGGTTTATTTTATGACTGGATTCTTAATTTAAAACTTAAGATTTGAGAAACGTTTTGAACTATTTTTTGAACTTAAATTCTCCAAATTAAAGATTGTATCCATTCTTAAATACATAACGTAACCCACAATCGTATATATGCAAAAAGGAAACCTTGAAAATAAATAATTCTACGACTGACTTGATGTTGGTGTAGGTGAGATTTTTAATAAAGATAATCAAGTTTTTGTTTTTTATTTTTTCTTCGAACGAAAAGGAGACAATTCCATAAATTTACTGGTGAGATGTACAAGTTTAAACAAATGTGGTAACAGAAAAATAAAAATTAACAATCATTATGAAAATCAAATAATTACCTATAAAAAAATTCATAATATTTGCTTTCCAAAAAAAAATGGCACATTATTTGAGACAAAATTAATACATGGGACATAAATTAAATGCCGATTCTCTCCCATAAGCGACTGTGTACACTGATAGAGGTAAAATAAACAATGTTCGGTTAAAATAACAAAACAAAGTAAGCATTTTGTTTCTTTTTTTTTTTAAACCAAATTGAATGAAAAACCATAAATATGTATGTATAAATATGTATGTATGTGTGTATATATATATATATATATATATATATACATTCATGTATATATGTATATTTTCATTGATAAAATAAACAATGCTCAATTAAAATAATAAGCCAGAATAAGCATTTTTTCTACCAAATATTAATGAAAAACCATAATATATATTTATTTATGTATATATATAAAATAAATACATATATGCATGCATGTATTCATTTGATAAATACACTGTGTGCTTCTAAATCATAATTAAATATAGAGAAATATAATTTGTATCAGTACTTTCATATCAAGATTTTTTATTTTACTCGATGTTCTAATAATTTATTGATTTAATTTTAATATTTTATTTATAAATTGATTGAATTATTCATGAATTGATGGGCTTTTATTTTTTTAATTATCCAATAATTATATACCAATTTAAAAATAATTAAAACAAAAGTGATGGAGTAAATATAGGCAGATCTTGAATTTGATTTTGAAGGGAGCAATTACTATTTTGTTTTATTCTTATTTCTTAGAGAACATATTCCAACAACAGCAGGAAGAAACTCGTAAAATTAATAAAGATTTTTACAAACACTAAACTTGTAAGAATACCATGACTTTTTCAATAGATTTATTAATTTTACAATTTTTAATGAATTATGAAAACTTTCCTATTCTTCAAGTGATTTTAAATTAAAATAGAAAAATATAAAAAAATTAATTGCTAAATAATAATTTTTTATTGAAATAAAAATATAACATACATTTTGTAAAAAATTAATTTGAAAATTTGAGATTAAAGTTAAGCTTTTGTTTCTAACTTATAAAGAGATCTTAATTTAATTTTTTATCTATAAAAAATTGTACAACGACATCAAATAGAGATCTAGAGTATATAAAAACTTTATGTGGAGAGAAAAAATTATAATAAATTAAGAGAAAAACTTTTGATTTCCCCTACTCCCTTTGGTCTTTGAGCTCCCTTGTATCAAAATAAAAAAAAAACACTACTTTTGTATTTGATTAAAAATTTTAAAAACTTTTGAAAAAGCTAAAAAAAGATAATTTATCTTTTATTAAATTCACTTTGTTATGATTTAAATCTTATTACAAATTTCTTGATTTTAAAGTTTTTTTTATTAGTATATTTTCTTTTAAAGTTACAATTATAATCAATATATTATATTTCATGAACCAATAACCTGATAAACTAAAAATACAAATAATAATAAACTAAATAATTAACGAACCAAATTAAACTTGATCACATACTTGATGAGACTCTAATTAAACTTGATTTTAAAGATTTATTAGCAGTGATCGGTGGATATAATAAACAGAAAAATAGCTATATAATTAAAAGGAAAAAAAATTGATCCTTGGAAAGAACGGAAGACAAAGTCGATCGTTCCTGCAGTCATCCGAGAGAAGATAATATAAACAAGATAATACATATAGAAGAAGACATTAACTTAAAACAAGTCAGGCTTACGCAGCCATAGCAAAAATCAATACAAATTAAGAAATATAAACTTATATCTGATTATTTTCATCTACAAGAAACCATGTATAACACACCTTTAGCAATTTTCGCGATATGAAGCATCTTTTCTTGCTGGTTGGCGCAGGATACCAATAAGAGAGGGAAAACAACGTCATTCTTCAATCTTTCCAAGGTGTTGAATCTTCAACTGTGTGGGAATGGGAGGAAGTCGACATCCTTTATTATATAGAGAAAAACTTGGCAATTTTCTTTTTTATGATAATTAAAAATACAAATAACAGCGTTTCTGATAACGCAGACACGTTGGGTTTAAAAAAAACGTTGTTGTACTGTAACCAAAAAAAATAAAAAAACGTTTTCTTGGACTCTCGTTACATCTATCTATATGGCACGGCTTTCTCACGGAAATCAACATTCAACGGTCTTTTCGGGCGACACCGTCTTTTCGCATCGCGCGATTGATAGTGCGTTCCCTGCCGACAATCGCACGTTCTCCTCCTGCTTCCTTCCAAATTTTAATTTTCATTTCCTCTGCATGTTAGACAGAAGTTACTTATTTTAAGTAAAAGGTAAAAAATTATTTTATTCGGATATCCGATTGCTTGCAAATGATTTATTGGTATTTGCATATAATAAATCAAAGAAATAGGAAAAAGAAGAAAAACTCTGGCCAATCTTATCAAAGAAATAAAAATAAGAAAGGCTAGGGTGGTGTGCCATTTAAAATGGAATAGAGCAAGTATTACAATCACAAGTGTCCCTCTCAAGGATGGAATCATTTTGTGAGGCAACATTGCCTCAGATCTGGAGATTATGCTGTTGAATAACTATAATACAAATGTAAGGGAATCAGTTTTCATATTGCTTGTGAATGAGTGAAGTGATATATTTATAAGGAGAAATTTAATTTTGAAGTGTAACTTAAAGTTAAAAGACTTGTATGCTTTGAGTGAGGAGTTTAGCTTTGTCGTAACGATTTTGTGTTAGAACTTAATTGCTAGACACAAAATTAAAAGAGTCACTATGTTCCATTATGTTCGAGAGTACGGATATGTGTAAGGAATGTATTACACCTCCCATACCCATATGATAGATGATGCCAATTAATCATGTTTCATCATAAATGGCCTTAATTTAGATGGTCTTTATTCCTTAAATTTTTATTTATTATTCAATTTTCAATTATTTCATCATCATCAGAGCTTTTATCCCAAAAGATTATGGTAGCTACATGAACCAATATTTAAACTCACACTAGATCGTCATATGAATTCTCCTCTGTTGAAAAATTTTATTGTGGACTGCTATTAATTGGTAGTTTTTTGGTTTAATAAAACTGGATGATGATTTAGTCCTGGTATATGAAACATGCAAGTGAGCTCGATTTAATTAATTGTGATCATACATAGCAAGGGCTTTGCACATCTAGTTGGGTCAGTGTCGCATGGTGGTTGTGTAGGCCTTAAAACTCTATAAGCCTTTGATGGGAAGGACATTAGGGTTTTAGTAAAAGATATATAAGACTAAGTCCCCTCTTCACTTCTCATATTATTTGGTATCTACCCATTAAGAGCCACTTGAAAAAAGAAGAAGAAGAGGAAGACTTGCCTGACAGGATTTTAATAATCCTTCTGTTGTTTTCAACTATGTCAACATCTGCTTCCACGTGCGGTGTCTATTCAATTAGGTACACTTAAATTATTTATTTAATTATTTGGTGTTCTAATATTCACATAAGGTTGTTAAAATAAATTCTAACATCCTCCTCCACACATCTATCCAAGGCAACGTGTTTATCTAACTCTAATACTTTGATATCTTTCCGAATTACTTTTTGGCTAAATGTTCAATTTATGATTAAATCTTTGTGAGATTTCTTAATTAAGGATACAATCTTTAATTTTGATAATTAAGGACTAAACGTTTTCAAATTTGTTTAATTTAGGATTTTTTAACGTGTATGAGTTACACGCACCGTTAAAGAGAGTGGACGATGATGATGTGTCAATTGCTACCACGTGTCTCACTAAACTATTGCCATGTGTCCCACGTATTTTTACATATTAAAAGGATAAAAATATAAATACATTGCCATATGTCCCAATAAATTGCTGCCACAAGTCCCTTGACGCCACGTGTCCCAGTTAAATGCTGCCACATGTCTCACTAAAATACTACCACGTGTCCCATGTATTTTTACCTATCAAAAGGAAAAAAATATGAATACACTACCACGTGTCCCGATAAATTGCTGCCACGTGTCCCTTGTCACAACATGTCCCACTTAAATGTTGCCACGTGTCAATTGCACCACGTGTCCACCCTAAATCCTGCCACGTGTCCCATGAATTTTTAGCTATTAAAAGAAAATAAATATAAATACACTGCCACATGTCCCACTAAATTGCTGTCACGTGTCCCTTGCTGCCACGTGTCTTTATTAACACCGTTATTATTTTAACGGCATGTGTACTTCAGTTTCATTAAAAAGTCCTAAATTGAACAAATTCAAAAATGTTTAGTCCTTAATTGATTAAAATTAAAGATTATATCCTTAATTGAGAAATGTTCCAAAGATTTAATCCTAAATTGAGCATTTAGCCTACTTTTTTACTCTTCCTCTAGTCTTACCCTTTCTTTCAATATTCATAACCTTTACTCTACTAACTAAAGCATCTACAAGTCTACGTCATACGTGTCAAAACCAACGTAAATGACCTTCATGCATTTTGTCTTCGATAAGTACCACTCCCACTATCTTACAATTGTCTTTATTTTCCATTCTATCATTTCTTGTATATCCACACATCTACTACAACATTCGCATTTTTGCTACTGTGAAGACCATGAATTTTCTAAAAAATAGTAAATATTCGAAAAAATTTAATTTGGATAAATTGCAATCCAAATTAAATAAGAAATGAAAATGGAGAAAAATAATTTGGATATAAAGTGATCCAAATTATAAGAAATAAAAATGTGTATATTTATATATTTATATAATTAGATTATATAAATATATATTATATGTTTTATAAAAGTACATATGTATATGTTTATGTATTTATATATATATATATATATATATATATATAAATATGAACATTATTTTATGTTAAATGTAAAAAGTATATATATACATATATATATATATATATATGTATTTTGATACAAAATATATATATTTGAATACATATTATAAATAGAGTAATTATATATATAATTATAATTATATGTATAATTCCAATGTATATATATTATTATTAATAATTATATTTATAAATATAATTACATATATTTAAAAAAAAAACTAAAACCAGAATCGGGACAAACCCGATTCCTTGTTTTCCTTCTTTGTTGAAAACAGAGAAGAAAACAAAGATACAGCCTACCCCAGTTGGCGATGGAGAGAAAGGAAGGAGAGGGAGGCCGTCGCCTACGAAAGAGGAAGAGAGAGAGACGTCCGGCGACGGGAAAGAAAAGAAAAGAAGAGAAACGGGACGGAAGAGAAGGAAAACAGAAGAGAAAAAAGAGAGAGTAAAAGGGCAGTGCCGACCGATCTGGGCACTGCCACCGCTGCCTCCGACGCCGACGAGGTCAGGCCAAGTGAAAGGAACGTCGACAGTGAAAAAGGAAGAGAAAAAAGAGAGAAAAGAGGAAGAAAAGAAGCCGAACCACCATTCCCAGATCGGCGCCGTCGCCAGTGATGGGAGGAAAAGGAGGCCAAATCCAGCTTCGTGGCAACCTCGACTAGCTGTGGAGTGGCTGAACCGTCGGAAATGGTAGCCGCAGAAGGCTGAAGCAGCCAGCAAAGGCTGAATCGGTCGAACCGGTTTGACCCGACCAAATCGGTCTGAACCAGTTCAGGAAAAAAAAAAGAAAAAAAAAGAAAAAAAAAGAAAAGAAAGGAAAAAGAAAATGAAGGAAAGAAAAAGAAAAAGAAAAGAAAAAAGAAGAAAAGAAAGAAAAAAAAAAGGGAAGGAAAGGAAAAAGAAAAAGAAGAAAGAAGAAAAAGAAGAAAAGGAAAGAAAGAAAAGAAAGAAAGAAGGAAAGGAGAGGAGCTCGGGAAGTACCTTACCCGAAATTTATGTTGAATACGAGTAAGGAATTAAAAGATTTTGTTATATTCCATTTAAATTTATAGAATTGTTGGATTACTTTCTAAACAAATATATGTGAATTGTTTAAATTGTGGCAGCATGGTAATGAGGCAACTGGTGGATTTCGGCTAGGCTCGAAATTCGGAAAGATAAGGTACTTTTATAAACATTAGTAGCTTTTATTGTGTGGTTTAAAATTGTGATTTTTTATATGAACTATTGATGGAATGATGTTAAAATGCTAAGAGGACCCACAACTGATAGTAGGGGTCTTAGTAAAAGATAAAGAAATGGTGAGAATCAACGGCTGTGGTTATAAATTGTGTTTTCTTGCAGGAGGTTTTAATAAAATTAAGCCGTTATTCTACTAAAATTTATGTGAAAATGTTGATGAGAAATGTTAAGTTTTCTCGTACAAATGGAACCTTGGAAAGAATTATCAAAAGATAAGCTTGAAAGGACTTTATCGTGTCGTAGGAAAATTAATTTTTGGAATAGTTGAGAAGGTAAATGGATGAGCGCGATAACGTGAGGAGTTATATTATGTGAGTCTTATAAAATCGATAAATCGAGTTATCTTAACATTACGAATTGATTATCAAGTCGAAAATGAGGTGGAATACCGATTAGTTGGAGCATTGATAAAAATAACGATGATTATATGATATAGCTTGGAAGAGAAGATCGCAGTTGAAATTTTGATGGTCGAGCGATTGAATTGTGGAATTATTAACAGAGTGATGATTTCAGAATTTATTGAATTCGATTTCTTAATTTTGAAGTAGTTTCGAACGTGATAACATGGACAATTCGAGAGGTCAATGTTGAGATGGTTTTATCGTAGTACATCGTATTGTCATATATACGTGAAATAATAAGCGGACCTACACTAGTGGTATGGGTCTTAGTATCAATACTGTGGTATACAATGGTTAGTTATGATATTGAGTTATAACGAATGTATGACTTGTGCATACATAATCTTATTGAAACTGAGGTTGAATCACGACATAATCCAATCATTTATAGATTCAAATAAATGAGTGATAAACATGTGAATATATGGTTTCGCTTATAACCTTGGAATAGGCTTTGAATAATAAGATCGACAATTGCATAAGTTCGGTATTAAATTATATAGGCCATATGAAAATTGATTTGAGGACTGTGATATGGTTTTGTGATAGTGAATGAAATTGGGCCTCAAGTCAGGATTATGAACGAATGCCAATAGATTAAACCATAGACGGATTGGATAGGTGACTATTGATCTTGTGGTTTTATTATCTTCGATGTCAACTCTGGAATAGATCTTGAATGATGATATCGAAAATTGTATAATTCCAGTATCTTGATGACTATAGAGAAATATGATATCTAGATATTCATAGATACTAAGAGGACTCATACTGATGGTGGTAGTCCTAGTATCGATGATGAAATGTACAAATGATTATATAGTCGATAACTATTGAGAAAGAATATTGCATATCGAGGAACCACAGTGAATATCGGATATGATCCGATCGAAATCAAAAAGATGGAAATGAGGAATTTAGATTATAGCTAACGCTATAATTAAATAACATATTTTATGAAAATGATAGTTCATTGTTTGAACTCACAAATTAAATTGCATCGCCGTTAAACATGCCTTGTTACAACTTGTGATGTTATAATAACATTTATATGAATTCTATAAAGCATAGAATAGTTTTAAAAAAGAAAGTATATGCTATATACAGATTTTTATATATGAAGCCTCTTAAAGAATTTTACCATATGCTTTACATGATTTTGACAAGAAAAGCTAAAGATTTAAATGCTTTATGAGACTGTAGGCACCCTAAAAGAATTAAATTCAATAAAGCATGGAAACCACCTACTTGGAGATTACTCATTAGGTAGAGATGCTTGTCCGATAATAGTCGTGGACAGGTCTCAGTCACACCTGATCAGTGGGATTGGGAAAGATGAGGTCTATGGCCATAGATAGCACCCTAGTTGGTTTCCAGGGGACGATGACATGATTTTCACTGCTAGCTACAGTGATTTAAGTCTTTATTGATAGAGCATTCGGGATTTAGCCTAGTCTCAAACCGATATGATATGAAGCCAAGAGTATGATTTTATTGATATGAACCCTAGACTTGACATGATTTATACAGTGCATGAGACATGTTTGAGATGAGATATGTTTTGAATCTGTACATGTTTTAAAAGTACATGTGATATGATTTCGATACCTCATATGATTCATATATCATTATATGTCAAACATGATATGATATGCGGTCTAGAGTATAGTTTTATTTGATATGAACTCTAGACTTGGTATGACTTACAGTTTATGAAAAATGTTTTGAAACCGCACATGTTTTAGACATGCTCTAAAAGCGAATATATGATTTGCAAATTGTACATGCTCCGATCATGTCTTAAAAGTAAATATGAAATGAATTGAAAATTTATATGTTTGAGCATGTTCTAAAAGTATATATGATATGATTTGAAATGATAGCTGTTTATACAATAAAGTTACATAATTTGCCTACTAAATCATGAGATAATAATATGCTTTTATATAAGATATGTCATGATCTTATATTGTACATAAACATTAGAATTATATGAGGAGTGTCATGACTTAGTATTAACGATATTCCATCTACATGATGTCATGATATGATACGATACATGAATATGGAATTTATACGAAGAGAATTATGACTTCATACCACTGTGATCATAATTCTCCATATGGAAAGTGATATGAGATGATAGAATACAGAAGTATGATTATGAAACGTAAAGTGACTTGATATGATATCTCAATTGGACATGATGTACTATGAGATTGATGTGAGTATGGACTAATAGTATATGATATTCAAATTGGACACGACGTATTGTTCTGCAATGCGCTAGAGTATAAGGACGAGAAGATTGAAAAGTGATAAAGATGATTTATTTACAAGTCTGACTGATAGACAGATGATAGGAAATGAGATAATGAGATGTTATCGATCGAAATGATGAACTGTAATTGCAAATGGCAGGTTTTATGCATTAGAGTAAGACAGTATAATTCTACTCCTGCATTTATATTAGTGTCTTACTGAGCCGTGGTTTTGCTCACCCTTCTAAAATTCATCTCTTTTCAGACTATTGGAGTTAAAAATTGGCTATGAAAGTTTTTAAGTGGACCTTCGGAGACGATATCCAAGCTTGGTATTGGCCATTATCCTCCGAATTCGCTTCGTTGCTTTTGAGGTATACGTTCTCGTAAATCTCTTGTTTACATGTACAGACTTTAATTATTGCACAGTACGTATTTGTTCAATGAGTCGGGATGTAACTTAGAAATGTGGTAAATTATTGTATAGAGGATCAGTGTAATTAGAGTAGTAATTACAATGACACTAAAGACAAACCTTAAAATGAAAAACAAAAATTTAATCCATAAATTTGTAAGATTGAAAAAGTGTGAGTATCAAGTGAATGTCGCGGCCTTCGGTCGTGACAGATTTAATGGTATCAGAGTACAGTTTATCTAGTACATGTCGGTGTAGTTGAGATCGTGATTGTGTTACAGCCCATCTACTATATATTGTCTACATGTAAACTTGCTGGTTATTGATCTATACCGAGAGTAGTCTGCTATTGGTATGGGCTTGTATTTGGACTTAATTCAGAAAATAAGGACAATATGGTTAAGTCAAGGTAAACCCGGGGCCGAAGCGTCTAGGGGATGCCAGTCGATCGCCTACTGAAACGGGCTGGGCCTTGACATAAAGGATGCCAATCGATGGCCTATTGAAACGGACTGGGAACCGTTAATGAATGGTATCGATACTGTATAGAAGAATTGTGTACCACCTTAAAGTAATAAGATATTGAATGACCGAGAATGATTAAATTATGGCATTTTATAATTGAAGATAATGGAATGATCGCATAGAAAATGATCGATATGTAAATTGAGAAGGATTGAAAGAGTTAAAGGAATCGCCAATGAAAATGATCGAACAAAAGTATATGGCTTGATTGAAAGTACAATCCTACCTTAATTAGAACTATTGGAAACTGAAATTATGATTTTGAATTAGAAGAGAAGGCTTATTACAAAGAATGAAATGACAAAACATATTAGAAGCATAAAGAGGCCGATTTGGATTATGGACAGAAAGGAGAAAACTTGAAGGTTAAAATCCCTACCCCTAGTAAAGGTTCTCTAGTGGCATTATCCATGTAAAGAGGTTACCTAGAAAAATTGAGAGCTTAATGAAAGAGAGAGATCCTCACCTTTCCAATTGAATGAAAGAAATATGATGTTATGAAAGTGATTATAGACTAGTTAATCAAACTGAATCACTTTTTCATTGTCAGGCTTTTAGATTTCTCTATTGCCATAGTTGAAATATAATTATGAAACAATGAGAAAGCATGCGAAGTTCCAGTGAGCGTTACATGTGAGGGAATCTCTGAGTAACTATATGTTTATGGAAAATAGCAAGAGGCTTTGAGATTTCAAATTTACAGATAGCACCACTCTATACATGAAGTAAATATTTGAGCGTAGTATGGAAAATGCTCGAAGACATGTTAATGAGAGCGGATGCACGAAACACGGAAGCTACTACGACGATTACATACTACTGATTACAATGTATAAATAATAGTTACCAGACTATATCAACTTGGCACTAATTAAGAAATATGGAGAATGAACAGTATGAATTAGCTATTATGTGAAAAGAGATGAAATTGTTAACTCCCAAATTGATAAGGAATGTAAGGGAGTATAAATATATGGTGAGAAAGGCGATATGTAGTGGTATCAAAAAAGATTCTGATGTTAAAAATATGCTAACAATTACTTAAAAGATGATGTAGAGGACAAGAATCATAAGTATACGGAATAGTTCCACCTCTAAACTTAAGATAAATTCGGAGGACCGAATTTCTTAAGGTGGGGAGAATGTGAAAACCATGAATTTTCTAAATAAATAGTAAATATTCGGAGAAATTTAGTTTGGATAAATTGCAATCCAAATTAAATAAGAAATGAAAATGGAGAAAAGTAATTTGGATATTAAGTGATCCAAATTATAAGAAATAAAAATGTGTATATTTATATAATTATATAATTAGATTATATAAATATATTATATGTTTTATAAAAGTACATATGTATATGTTTTATATTATATATATATATATATATATATATTGAACATTATTTATGTTAAAGTGTAAAAAGTATATATATATATATATATATGTATTTTGATACAAAATATATATTTGAATACATATTATAAATAGAGTAATTATATATTAATTATAATTAATGTATAATTATATAATGTATATATATATTATTAATAATTATATTTATAAAATAATTATATATATTAAAAAAATGAAAATGGGAATCGGATAAACCCGAATTCCTTGTTTTCTTCTCTATTGAAAACAGAAGAAGAAAACATAGACACAGCCGACCCTAGTCGGTGATCGAGAGAAGGAAGGAGGAAGGGGTGAGGTCGCGACGGCGAGAGAGGAAGGAAGAAGAGGAGAGGTGAAAGAAAAGAAGAGAAACGAGCCGAAAGAGAAGGATAACGGAAGAGAAAAAGGAGAGAGGAAAGGGGTGGTGCCAACCAATCCGGGCACCGCCACCGCTGCCTTTGAAGCTGGCTAGGTTAGGCCAAGTGAAAGGAACGGCCGACGGTGAAAGAAGGAAGAGAAAAGAGGGAGAAAAGAAGCCGAACTACCGTTCCCAGATCCGGCACCGTCGCCAGCGATGGGGGGAAAAGGAAGCCAGATCTGGCTTCGTGGCAACCTCGGCTAGCTGTGGAGTGACTGAACCACCGAAAATGGTGGCTGCGGGAGGCTGAACCAGTTGACCTGACCGAACCGGTCTGAACTGTTCAGGCCAAAAAAAAAAAAAAAAAAAGAAGAAAAGAAAGGAAAAAGAAAAGGAAGGAAAGGAAAAAGAAAAAGAAAAGAAAAAAGAAGGAAAGAAAGAAAAAAAAAGGGAAGGAAAGGAAAAAGAAGAAAGAAGAAAGAAGAAAGAGAAGAAAAGGAAAGAAAGAAAAGAAAGAAAGAAAGAAGGAAAGGAAAGGAGCTTGGGAAGTACCTTACCGAAATTTAATGTTGAATAGGGTAAGGAATTGAAAGATTTTGTTATGTTCCATTTAAATTTATAGAATTGTTGGATTACTTTCTAAACGAATATATGTGAATTGTTTAAATTGTGGCAGCATGGTAATGAGGCAAGTGGTGGATTTTGGCTAGGCTTGGAATTCGGAAAGGTAAGATACTTTTATAAAGCATTAGTAGCTTTTTATTGTGTGGTTTAAAATTGTGATTTTTTATATGAACTATTGATGGAATGATGTTAAAATGCTAAGAGGACCCACAACTGATAGTAGGTGTCTTAGTAAAAGATAAAGAAATGGTGAGAATCAACGGCTGTGGTTATAAATTGTGATTTCTTGCAGGAGGTTTTGATAAAATTAAGCCGTTATTCTACCGAAATTTTATGTGAAAATGTTGATGAGAAATGTTAAGTTTTCTCGACAAATGGAACCTTGGAAAGAATTATCAAAGATAAGCTTGAAAGGACTTTATCATGTCGTAGGGAAATTATTTTTTGGAATAGTTGAGAAGGTAAATGGATGAGCGCGATAATGAGGAGTTATATATGTGAGTCTTATAGAATCGATAAATTGAGTTATTTAACATTAACGAATTGATTATCAAGTCGAAAATGAGGTGGAATACCGATTAGTTGGAGCATTGATAAAAATAACGATGATTATATGATATAGCTTGGAAGAGAAGATCACAGTTGAAATTTTTATGGTCGAGCGATTGAATTGTGGAATTATTAACGGAGTGATGATTTCAGAATTTATTGAATTCGATTTCTTGATTTTGAAGTAGTTCCAGACATGATAACATGGACAATTCAAGAGGTCAATGTTGAGATGGTTTTATCGTAGCACATCGTATTGTCGGATATACGTGAAATAATAAGTTGACCTACACTAGTGGTATGGGTCTTAGTATCAATACTGTGGTATACAACGTTAGTTATGATATTGAGTTATAACGAATGTATGACTTGTGCATACATAATCTTATTGAAACTGAGGTTGAATTACGACATAATCTGATCATTTATAGATTCAAATAAATGAGTGATAAACATGTGCATATATGGTTTCGCTTATAACCTTGGAATAGGCTTTGAATAATAAGATCGATAATTGCATAAGTTCGGTATTAAATTATACAGGCCATATGAAAATTGATTTTAGGACTATGATTTGGTTTTGTGATAGTGAATAAATTGGGCCTCAAGTTGAGATTATGAACGAATGCCAATAGATTAAACCATAGATGGATTGGATAGGTGACTATTTATCTTATGGTTTTGTAGACACCATTTTTGTCCGGCTATTTTTCAAACATTTTTAATTGATTAGTTTTTATATATTGATTTCTTTTTTTATTTTTTATTATTTATTTAGAAATAAATTTTGATTTGGATTTTTGATAAAAAAATGAAGAAAGAAATCGGAATTAATTTTGATAGGAAAGCAAAATTAAATGAGACTATTAAATATTGAAAATCAAAATTTTGTGGAAAGAAAGTCAGAATTAATATCGGATTCAAGTCCGATTCTTGAAATCTAAAATTATTTTTCCTAAAAGATTGATTCTTGATTTTTTATATATTACCAAAAAAAAAAAATAAATAAAAATATAAAAACCCTAGGTCTATTTAAATGAGAACACATGGGCAAAGAGGGGGAGGAACAACAAACGGAGAAAAAAACCTAGAGGAGAAAACCCTAAAAAAACCTTGAGGAGAAAACCCTAGAAAAAAAAACCTAGAGGGGACCATCATCCTCAAGCTCACTCACTGTTTCTGTACCTTTGCCCGAGACTGCTTCTTCAAGCGTTTCTGTTCTGCCATTCATTCAACCAAGCCAATCACCATTCGGTCCTGTCTCACTGCTGCACCGTGCCTTTGTTTTGGTCGTCTTCTTCATCACTGCACCTTGCCAATCATCTACATACCAACCATTGCATCGAACCAGTCAAGCCATTACACCAAAACTACCACATAGCCCTTGTTTCATCATCGTAGCTCTCCTTTTTTTTCATTCTACCCTAAGCCATTGCCGCCCTGTATGCCATGCGCATCGTTCATGCATGCTGAGTTGAAGCCACTTGTCGCTGTACCACTGCTTGCAACCGTGACCGTCCCTGCTGCCTCGTTACAGCCACGCCCTTGCATTGTTGAGAACTGCACCAAGCCGTCCCTGAAGTGGGCATCCTTTCACTGCAATACGATTGCTCACAGCTTCATCGCGCCCCTGTTGCTGCTCCAAAGCCATTTGCTCAAATCACCGAAGCCACTGTCGCACGCCTCAGCCATCTCTGCATTACATCTTCACTGCTGCTATCGTGGAAAGGAGAAAGTTGTTGACAGAGAAAGGGACAGGTTGGTAGATTAAAACAAAAGAAATAAAGAGAGGTCTTATCAGATTTATTCCAATATATTCAACCTTCTAAGCAAAGGTTTGATTAAGCAAATGGGATAGCATGGCATTGTGTGGTTGGGAAAGACTTTGGATTTTGCATTTCGCATGTGTGAGGTTCTATTTTCTTCCATGTGAAGATGATGGAGTTTTACATCTTTGAGAGTAAAACCAAGGAAGAGGCCATCGAAGTGGCGCAGAAAGCTATGAAAATTTATTCACAGGAAGGACAGGAGCCTGCAATCGAAAGGTACAAAATAACGATCGAAGGACATCATTATGGCAGCCAAGAGGACGGTAAACACGTGGTCAACACTGCCAACCCGGTGCCACATGGTGTGTTTGCAAGGATAGCGTGGGTGATTCAAACTTGCAGAAGACTATAGACTATGCTTGTGGAGCTGGAGCTGACTGTAATCCCATCCGTTCAAACGGGCCTTGCTACAACCCCAACACTGTTAAGGCACATTGCAGCTATGTTGTTAACAGCTATTTCCAAAGGAGAGGCCAAAGACGTGAGCCACACGTGAAGGAGAAAGGAAATTCTCAAATATAAAAAGCCAAACAGTGCAACTTCAGTTTCTTTCCTTAAGGGTCGTTCGTTATACAATAAAAGGGGGTCGGCTTACCATCATTGCATCCAAGTTGCTCCTCACAGTTGCTTGGCTGTCCTGCTATTACAAGAGGAGATTGCTGCGGCTTTAGGAGAGGAAAGCAAACCGGTCACTGCCTTGGTTGAAAGCAGCACATCGTTGAAGTTGCTGTGAAAAAAGAAGAACTTTAAGGCGGTGAGGGACAGAATTTGAAAGCCAAAGAGTTAAAATATTAAGTAATGCTCTGACAAACTTTTCACCATCTTGTCTTATTCATATGCATTTTGATTATTTAATTGTTTTACTTTCTTTGTACTTCACGTGTTTAGGTCATTTTTTTTTCAATCATAATTTTTTTTAAGGTGCTTTTTAGTTTATTAAAAAAAAAGGGGAAGCAATTATTAAAATGACATGGCTAATTATAGTTTGTATATAGAAATTTAGATATAGGTTTAAATCAAATTATCTAATAATATGAGAGTATTTTTTTTTAACTAATTGAATGCTTGTATGTTTGTTAGTTATATGATTAGTATTGGTAATTATTTGAATTAATATGATATTGATTGTTTATACAAATTTTTATATGCATGTTTGTATTAATTCTTGTTTGCTTTATTTAAAAGATAGGATTAAGTTAAGAAATAAAAAGGCTAAATTGGGTTAAGATGAATAAAATTCATAATAAATGTAAATTATTTGTAGCTTGTAAAATAAATATTAATTATTCCGACGATGGAATTTTAAAAGTACTGCGCTTGAGTAGTGCTTTTAGATATCTTGAGGTGAGAAGATTCTTCTTAAATCTTATCAGCTTGATGGAAGATTTAAAAATATATTTCCAATATTTAAAATTCAAATTTATTATTAAAAATTGAAATAAGAATTAGTTAAGATTAATTACAACTAAAAGAATAAATAATCAAATTAGAAATTAAGAATTATAAAAATTAACATATTTAGAAATTAAAATAGAATAAAAATAATAAAAAATACAAATTATCTGACGACAGAATTCTAAAGGGACTGCGCTTGAGTAGTATTTTTAGATGTCTTGAGGTGAGGAGAGTTCCTTTAAATCTTACCAGCTTGATGAAAGATTTAAAGGACATTTCCAAGATTTAATAAATTAAATTATAAAAATAAAAATTAAATTAGATTAAAAAAATACTAAATTAAAATTAGATTCAATATAATAAAGAATAAAAATCAAATTAATAAATTAGAATTAAAATTAGAAAAGAATTAAAATAAATAGAAATTAAATTAAATTAAATTAAATATTTTAATAAATGTGAATTATTCCGAGGATGGAATTTAAAGGGAATTGCGATTGAATAGTTTTTTTTAAAAATTCCTAAGGTGAGAAAGTTTCTTTAGGATCTTACCAGCTTGATGGAAGGTCTTTAAGAAAATCTTCAATATCAAATAATTCATGTTTATTTAAAAAAAATAAAAATATATGAAATAATAATTTATATAACAAAATAATAATAATAATAGAATAAAATAAGATAAAATAATAAATAGAAATTGGATAGGAGTCAAAATAGGGTTTGCATAAAATATTTAATCAATCGACGACGGAACCTCTTCAAGAAAGGCGATTAGTCCTACTTGAATACTCTTGAAGTGAGAAAAGCTTTTAGGTTATCCAACCAGCTTGATGGAGGAGACTTAAAAGATTTTTCAATATTTAATTATATCGAAATTAAAGTCAAAAGCAAAATTAAATAACCTTAGATTATTTGGTACCATTTTAGGATGGGCGTTGTGAGGGTGCTAATCCTTCCTCACACGTAACCGTACTCCCGAACTTAGAACTCTTAACGTAGACCAAGCCTTATCCTTAGTTTGAATAGGTGACCAATCACACCTAGTTAGAATGGTTGGTGGCGATTCCGTAGTTTTGTGTCTAGCTATTTGGTTTTCTCTAAAACTTAATACGTTATGACAGGTTTTATTATCTTCGATGTCGACTCTAGAATAGATCTTGAATGATGATATCGAAAATTGCACAATTCCAGTATCTTGATGACTATAGAGAAATATGATATCTAGATATTCATAGATACTAAGAGGACTCATACTGATGGTGGTAGTCCTAGTATCGATGATGAAATGTACAAATGATTATATAGTCGATAACTATTGAGAAAGAATATTGCATATCGAGGAACCACAGTGAATATTGGATATGATCCGATCGAAATCAAAAAGATAGAAATGAGGAATTTAGATTATAGTTAACGCTATAATTAAATGACATATTTTATGAAAACGATAGTTCATTGTTTGAACTCACAAATTAAATTGCATCGTCGTTAAACATGCCTTGTTACAACTTGTGATGTTATAATAACATTTATATGAATGCTATAAAGTATAGAATAGTTTTAAAAAAGAAAGTATATGGTATATACAGATTTTTATATATGAAGCCTCTTAAAGAATTTTACCATATGCTTTACATGATTTTGACAAGAAAAGCTAAAGATTTAAATGCTTTATGAGACTGTAGGCATCCTAAAAGAATTAAATTCAATAAAGCATAGTGGAAACCACCTACTTGGAGATTACTCATTAGGTAGAGATGCTTGTCCAACAATAGTCGTGGACAGGTCTCAGTCATACCTGATCAGTGGGACTGGGAAAGATGAGGTCTATGGCCATAGATAACACCCTAGTTGGTTTCCAGGGGACGATGACATGATTTTCACTGCTAGCTACAGTGATTTAAGTCTTTATTGGTAGAGCATTAGGGATTTAGCCTAGTCTCAAACCGATATGATATGAAGCCTAGAGTATGATTTTATTGATATGAACAGACTTGACATGATTTATACAGTGCATGAGACATGTTTGAGATGAGATATCTTTTGAAACTGTACATGTTTTAAACATGTTTTAAAAGTACATGTGATATGATTTCGATACCTTATATGATTCATATATGATTATATGTCGAACATGATATGATATATGGTTTAGAGTATAGTTTTATTTGATATGAACTCTAGACCTGAAATGACTTACAGTATATGAAAAATGTTTTGGAACTGCACATGTTTTAGACATGCTCTAAAAGCGAATATATGATTTGCAAATTGTACATGCTCCGATCATGTCTTAAAAGTAAATATGAAATGAATTGAAAATTTATATGTTTGAGCATGTTCTAAAAGTATATATGATATGATTTGAAATGATAACGGTTTATACAATTAAGTTACATAATTTGCCTACTAAATCATGAGATAATAATATGTTTTTATATAAGATATGTCATGATCTTATATTGTACATAAACATTAGAATTATATGAGGAGTGTCATGACTCGGTATTAACGATATTCCATCTACATGATGTCATGATATGATATGATACGATACATGAATATGGAATTTATACGAAGAGAATTATGACTTCATACCACTGTGATCATGATTCTCCATATGGAAAGTGATATGAGATGATAGAATACGAAAAGTATGATTATGAAAAGTAAAGTGACTTGATATGATATCTCAATTGGACATGATGTACTATGAGATTGATGTGATATGGACTAATAGTATATGATATTCAAATTGACACGACGTATTGTTCTGCAATGCGCTATAGTATAAGGACGAGAAGATTGAAAAGTGATAAAGATGATTTATTTAGAAGTCTGACTGGTAGACAGATGACAGGAAATGAGATAATGAGATGTTATCGATCGAAATGATGAACTGTAATTGCAAATTGCAGGTTTTATGCATTAGAGTAAGACAGTATAATTCTACTCCTGCATTTATATTAGTGTCTTACTGAGCCGTGGTTTTGCTCACCCTTCTAAAATTCATCTTTTTCAGACTATTGGAGTTAAAAATTGGCCATGAAAGTTTTTAAGTGGACCTTCGGAGATGATATCTAAGCTTGGTATTGGCCATTATCCTTCGAATTCGCTTCGTTGCTTTTGAGGTATACGTTCTCCGTAAATCTCTTGTTTACATGTACAGACTTTAATTATTGCACAGTACGTGTTTGTTCAATGAGTCGGGATGTAACTTAGAAGTGTGGTAAATTATTGTATAGAGGATCAGTGAAATTAGAGTAGTAATTACAATGACACCAAATACAAACCTTAAAATGAAAAACAAAAATTTAATCCATAAATTTGTAAGATTGAAAAAGTGTGAGTATCAAGTGAATGTCGCGGCCTTCGGGTCGTGACAGATTTAATGGTATCAAGTACAGTTTATCTAGTACGTGTCGGTGTAGTTGAGACCGTGACTGTGTTACAGCCTATCTATTGTGTAATGTCTACATGTAAACTTGCTGGTTATCAATCTATACCGAGAGTAGTCTGCTATTGGTAGGGGTTTGTATTTGGACTTAATTCAGAAAATAAGGACAATATGTTAAGTCAAGATAAACCCGGGGTCGAATCGCCTAGGTGATGCCAGTCGACAGCCTACTAAAACGGGCTGGGCCTTGACATAAAGGATGCCAATCGATGGCCTATGAAACGAACTGGGAACCGTTAATGAATGGTATCGATACTGTATAGAAGAATTGTGTACCACCTTAAAGGAATAAGATATTGAATGATCGGAATGATTAAATTATGGCGTTCTATAATTGAAGATAATGGAATGATCGCATAGGAAATAATCAATATGTAAATTGAGAAGGATTGAAAGAGTTAAAGGAATTGCCAATGAAAATGATCGAACAAAAGTATATGGTTTGATTGAAAGTACAATCCCACCTTAATTACGAAGACTATTGGAAACTGAAATTATGATTTTGAATTATAAGAGAACGCTTATTACAAAGAGTGAAAGGACAAAACATATTCAAAGCATAAAGAGGCCGATTTGGATTGGGACAGAAAGGAGAAAACTTTGAGGTTAAAATCCCTCCCCCTAGTGACGGTTCTTTAGTGGCATTATCCATGTAAAGAGGTTACTTAGAAAAATTTAGAGCTTAATGAAAGAGAGAGATCCTCACCTTTCCAATTAAACGAAAGAAATATGATGTTATGGAAGTTATTATAGATTGGTTAATCAAACTGAATCACTTTTCATTGTCAGGCTCCTAGATTTCTCTAGTGCCATAGTCGAAATATAATTATGAAACAACGAGAAAGCATGCAAAGATCCAATGAGCGTTACATGTGAGGGAATCTCTGAGTAACTATATGTTTATGGAAAATAGCAAGAGGCTTTGAGATTTGAAATTTACAGATAGCACCACTCTGTACATGATGTAAATATTTAAGCGTAGTATGGAAAACGCTTGAAGACATGTTAATGAGAGCGGATGCATGAAACCCGGAAGCTACTGCGACGATTACATACTACTGATTACAGTGTATAAATAATAGTTACCAGACTATATCAACTAGGCACTAATTAGGAAAGATGGAGAATGAACAGTATGAATTAGCTATTATGTGAAAAGAGATGAAATTGTTAACTCCCAAATTGATAAGGAATGTAAGAGAGTATAAATATATGGTGAGAAAGGCGATATGTAGTGGTATCAAAAGTGATTCTGATGTTAAAAATATGCTGATAATATTATTTAAAAGATGATGTAGAGGATAGGAATAATAAGTATACAAATAGTACCACCTCTAAATTTAAGATAAATTCGGAGGACCGAATTTCTTAAGGTGGGGAGAATGTGAAGATCATGAATTTTTTAAATAAATAGTAAATATTCGGAGAAATTTAATTTGGATAAATTGCAATCCAAATTAAATAGGAAATGAAAATGGAGAAAAGTAATTTGGATTTTAAGTGATCCAAATTATAAGAAATAAAAATGTGTATATTTATATAATTATATAATTAGATTATATAAATATATACTATATGTTTTATAAAAGTACATATGTATATGTTTATGTATGTATATATATATATATATATGAACATTATTTTATGTTAAAGTGTAAAAAGTATATATATACATATATATGTATTTTGATACAAAATATATATTTGAATACATATTATAAATAGAGTAATTATATATATAATTATAATTATATGTATAATTATAATGTATATATATTATTAATAATAATTATATTTATAAATATAATTATATATATTTAAAAAAAATGAAAACGGGAATCGGATAAACCTAATTCCTTGTTTTCTTCTCTATTGAAAACAAAGAAGAAAACATAGACACAGCCGACCCTAGTCGGTGATCGAGAGAAGAGGAAGGAGAAGGAGGTCGTCGCCGGCGAAAGAGGGAGAGAGAGACGTCCGGCGACAGGAAAGAAAAGTAAAGAAGAGAAACAGGGCAAAAGAGAAGGAAAACAGAAGAGAAAATGAGAGAGGAAAGGGGTGGTGCTAGCCAATTCGGGCATCATCACCGCTGCTTTCGACACTGGCTAGGTTAGGCCAAGTGAAAAGAATGGTTGACGGTGGAAGAAGGAAGAGAAAAGAGGAAGAAAAGAAGCCGAACCACCGTTCCCAGATTCGGCGGCGTCACCGACGATGGGGGGAAAAGGAAGCCAAATCTGGCTTCGTGGCAACCTTGGCTAGCTGTGGAGTGACTGAACCGTTGGAAATGGTGGCCGCGGGAGGCTGAACCAGTTTGACCTAACCGAACCGGTCTGAACTGTTCAGGCTAGAAAAAAAAAGAAAAAAAAGAAGAAAAGAAAGGAAAAAGAAAAGGAAGGAAAGGAAAAAGAAAAAGAAAAGAAAAAAGAAGAAAAGAAAAAAAAAGGGAAGGAAAGGAAAAACAAAAAAGAAGAAAGAAGAAAAAGAATAAAAGAAAGGAAGAAAAGAAAGAAAAGAAGGAAAGAAGGAAAGGAAAGGAGCTTGGGAAGTATCTTACCGAAATTTAATGTTGAATAGGGTAAGGAATTGAAAGATTTTGTTATGTTCCATTTAAATTATAGAATTGTTGGATTACTTTCTAAACGAATGTATGTGAATTGTTTAAATTGTGGCAGCATGGTAATGAGGCAAGTGATGGATTTCGGCTAGGCTCGAAATTCGGAAAGGTAAGATACTTTTATAAAGCATTAGTAGTTTTATATTGTGTGGTTTAAAATTGTGATTTTTGATATGAACTATTGATGGAATGATGTTAAAATGCTAGAGGACCCATAAATGATGGTGGAGGTCTTAGTAAAAGATAAAGAAATTGTGAGAATCAACAGCTGTGGTTATAAATTGTATTTTCTTGTAGGAGGTTTTGATAAAATTAAGCCGTTATTCTGCTGAAATTTATGTGAAAATGTTGATGAGAAATGTTAAGGTTTCTCGTACGAATGGAACCTTGGAAAGAATTATCGAAAGATAAGCTTGAAAGGACTTTATCATGTCGTAGGGAAATTGATTTTTGGAATAGTTGAGAAGGTAAATGGATGAGCGTGATAATATGAGGAGTTATATTATGTGAGTCTTATAGAATCGATAAATTGAGTTATTTAACATTACGAATTGATTATCAAGTCGAAAATGAGGTGGAATACCGATTAGTTGGAGCATTGATAAAAATAACGATGATTATATGATATAGCTTAGAAGAGAAGATCCCAGTTGAAATTTTTATGGTTGAGCGATTGAATTGTGGAATTATTAATGGAGTGATGATTTCAGAATTTATTGTATTCGATTTCTTGATTTTGAAGTAGTTCCAAACGTGATAACATGGACAATTCAAGAGGTCAATGTTAAGATAGTTTTATCGTAGTACATCGTATTGTCGGATATACCTGAAATAATAAGCGGACCTACACTAGTGGTATGGGTCTTAGTATCAATACTGTGGTATACAATGGATAGTTATGATATTGAGTTATAACGAATGTATGACTTGTGCATACATAATCTTATTGAAATTGAGGTTAAATTACGACATCATCCGATCATTTATAAATTCAAATAAATGAGTGATAAACATGTGAATATATGGTTTCGCTTATAACCTTGGAATAGGCTTTGAATAATAAGATCGACAATTGCATAAGTTCGATATTAAATTATACAGGCCATATGAAAATTGATTTGAGGACTGTGATCTGGTTTTGTGATAGTGAATGAAATTGGGCCTCAAGTCGGGATTATGAACGAATGCCAATTGATTAAACCATAGACGGATTGGATAGGTGACTATTGATCTTGTGGTTTTATTATCCTCGATGTCGACTCTGGAATAGATCTTGAATGATGATATCGAAAATTGTATAATTCCAGTATCTTGATGACTATAGAGAAATATGATATCTAGATATTCATAGATACTAAGAGGACTCATACTGATGGTGATAGTCCTAGTATCGATGATGAAGTACAAATGATTATATAGTCGATAACTATTGAGAAAGAATATTGCATATCGAGGAATCACAGTGAATATCGGATATGATCCAATAGAAATCAAAAAGATGGAAATGAGGAATTTAGATTATAGTTAATCCTATAATTAAATGACATATTTATGAAAATGATAGTTCATTGTTTGAACTCATAAATTAAATTGCATCGCCGTTAAACATGCCTTGTTACAACTTGTGATGTTGTAATAACATTTATATGAATGCTATAAAGTATAGAATAGTTTTAAAAAAAAAGTATATGGTATATACAGATTTTTATATATGAAGCCTCTTAAAGAATTTTACCATATGCTTTACATGATTTTGACAAGAAAAGCTAAAGATTTAAATGCTTTATGAGACTGTAGGCACTATAAAAGAATTAAATTCAATAAAGCATAGTGGAAACCGCCTAATTGGAGATTACTCATTAGGTGGAGATGCTTGTCCGACAATAGTCGTGGATAGGTCTCAATCATACCTTATCAGTGGGGCTGGGAGAGATGACGTCTATGGCCATAGATAGCGCCCTAGTTGGTTTCTAAGGGACGATGACATGATTTTCTCTGCTAGCTATAGTGATTTAAGTCTTTAATGATAGAGCATTAGGGATTTGGCCTAGTGTCGAACCGATATGATATGAAGCCTAGAGTATGATTTTATCGATATGAAGCCTAGACTTGACATGATTTATATAGTACATGAGACATGTTTGAGATGAGATATGTTTTGAAACTGTATATGTTTTAAACATGTTTTAGAAGTACATGTGAGATGATTTCGATACCTCATATGATGCATATATGATTATATGTTGAACATGATATGATATGCGGTCTAAAGTATAGTTTTATTTGATATGAACTCTAGACCTTATATGACTTATAGTATATGAAAAATGTTTTGAAACTGCACATGTTTTAGACATGCTCTAAAAGTGAATATATGATTTGCAAATTGTACATGCTCCGATCATGTCTTAAAAGTAAATATGAAATGAATTGAAAATTTATATTTGAGCATGTTCTAAAAGCATATATGATATGATTTGAAATGATAGCGATTTATACAATAAAGTTACATAATTTGCCTGCTAAATCATGAGATAATAATATGCTTTTATATAAGATATGTCATGATCTTATATTGTACACAAACATGAGAATTATATGAGGAGTGTCATGACTCGGTATTAATGATATTCCATCTACATGATGTCATGATATGATACGATACATGAACATGGAATTTATACGAAGAGAATTATGACTTCATACCACCGTGATCATGATTTTCCATATGGAAAGTGATATGAGATGATAGAATACAGCAGTATGATTATGAAACGTAAAGTGACTTGATATGATATCTCAATTGGACATGATGTACTATGAGATTGATGTGAGTATGGACGAATAGTATATGATATTCAAATTGGACACGACGTATTGTTGTGCGATGCACTATAGTATAAGGACGAGAAAACTGAAAAGTGATTAAGATGATTTATTTAAAAGTCTGAGTGATAGACAGATGACAGGAATTGAGATAATGAGATGTTATCTATTGAAATGGTGAACTGTAATTGCAAATTGCAGGTTTTATGCATTAGAGTAAGACAATATAATTCTACTCCTTCATTTATATTAGTGTCTTACTGAGCCGTGGTTGTGACGTCCTCGTCACTAGCCAAATAACCACTAACTTCTACTTCAAATAACAATTAAATCGACTAGTTTATCAATGTCCATCTTACTTTTTCTTGTACCTTAGATATTTTTATCAAAGTATAATATCCATTTTCACATGAATATAATTTTTCATATATAAACATGTGTCACATACACTAGGAGCTCCAATACTTACATAACTTAATTTTCCCCAAATATACACAAATGTTATACCGTACTGTACAATAGCTGAAGTGACGGCCAACTGACTATACCTTCAAATGATTAGTGGGAAGCACATCTTGAAGGTATGTCAAAATCTCAAAATGTGCTCCTCTATCCGGAGCGAGAATTACTTCAAGTAATCTGTATGAAAAATGTTTGTAAAGGAGTGAGTTTGCACTCAGTAAGAAACTTATGTAAAAGAGCGTACTATATCACTATATGCAGTTTTCCTGCTTGGCTTTATAATGTCATGTAAAATCATTATAAAGCACATGCCGCATATATCTTTCGCAGATATTAAATACAAGTAAATCCATCTCTTTCAAATATTTCCACGGATCTCAAATCACGTGAAATCACATATGCAAGTACAAATAATATCAAATACTTTCAAATAGATGGGAGACAATTAATTTCCAATTAGATTCATGCACCAAGTAATCCTCATAATGGATACAGCAAATATATCCCTTAAGGGATAATCCCGTGAGATATCAAGTAAGTGGCGTACCTACGCATGGGCCAGGGACCCTCCCCAAAGCCCAAAAAAATAAGAGACATATGGCCATTGCCTATAGCCCACAATGCTCACTAGTCAGGTGCCTTACTGTGGGTCTGAGGACCGGACTAGGGCTCCTCAGCCAATTACAAATACAAATACAAATATTGTGCATGATCATTCAAGGTGTTCATAGTCTCCAAAACCTTTGTTATATAGCTTTAACAAATAGCCGTATATTTCCTTGAAATAGGTTTTCGAAACCCCTTTTTCAAATGGGCAGTCGACTGGTCTTTTTGGGCAGTCGACTGCTACCCCATAATTTGCTTTATTGAATTTCTTTTCCTTTTTGAAATTCAAATATTTTATTTTTTGAAATATACATAGGGCAGTCGACTGGTTTGAAACAAATGTTTCTGAGGAAATGGCAGTCGACTGGTTTCGCAAACATAGTGCTTTTGAAAATAGGGCAGTCGACTGGTCATTTATGGCAGTCGACTATTTTGAAACAAAAGCTTTTTAGCAACTAGCAGTCGACTGTCCCATATAGCAGTCGACTGGTTTGAAACAAAATACATTATGGAAAATAGCAGTCAATTGGCTTAAATAGTAGTCGACTGGTTTGTCTCGGTTTTCGGAAATCTACGCTTAGGTTGTGCCTAGGCAGTCGACCGCTACTCAAGGTAGTCGGCTGCTCTAGCATTTTGGTAACCTAGGAGTAGGACCCGAAATGTCACTTTTCCTGCACTTAAACCATCATTTGTTTCTCCCAAATACACTTCAAATATATTTAAAACATACAGACATAGCCTCCCTACGTCCGTTACATAAATTCCTTACCTCGATTGCAATTAATCCACAAGCTTGGTTGCGCCAACACTTGTCCTTTCTCACTTCTTCAAAGCTGTATAATTTCAAGAAATTAAACTTCAATAAACACACTCTACCAACCCATACAACTCCAAGCCATCAATAAAATCTACCAACACCATCTAAACCTCTTACCTTTGTTAGTGACCAAATTTTCAGATTTTGAGACCTCCTTAATCACTTTGAATCAGCCTTTCATATTAAAGGTATGGCTTAGGCTATCAATAAGGATCATTTTTCGTTAATGAAGCTTAACGAATCGATGGTATGAGATGGTGGTTTGTCAAGGTCAGAAAAAAGGACACTTAAGGAAATGGAAGAGGAACGAAAGGGATGGGGGAGTGGTGCTGCCGTGGGGTGATGAGGATGATGATGAGTCATTAAGCTTCATTTAATGCATTAAATGCACTCTAATCCCCTCATCATCCCATTGACCATCCATTGACCATCCATTGACCCTTTTGACCATTGATTATTTGACCCACAATTGGTTTAATTCCAACCATATCTCATATATCATTTATATATCAAAAATTTCATATTTATTTATTTCATTGAAGCTGAAATGTTATACAAATATGGGAATTTACAGGAAATTGGGGATTTCATAGTGGTTTTGCTCACCCTTCTAAATTTCATCTTTTTTCAGACTATTGGAGTTAAAAATTGGCCATGAAAGTTTTTAAGTGGACCTTCGGAGACGATATCTAAGCTTGGTACTGGCCATTATCCTCCAAATCCGCTTCATTGCTTTGGAGGTATATGTTCTTCGTAAATCTCTTGTTTACATGTATAGACTTTAATTATTGCACAATACGTGTTTGTTCAATGAGTCGGGATGTAACTTAGAAGTGTGGTAAATTATTGTATAGAGGATCAGTGCAATTAGAGTAGTAACTACACTGACCCCGAATACAAACCTTAAAATGAAAAACAAAAATTTAGTCCATAAATTTGTAAGATTGAAAAAGTATGAGTATCAAATGAATGTCCCAGCCTTCGGGTCGTGACAGCTACACTCATCTTTTGTTATTAGACGAACATTAAAATTATTTAAATATTAAAATTTTCCTTAAGGTATTCTTTAACACTTCGATTAAATTCTCAAAAAAATTTTCTCACTTCAAAAGTATTTAAAAAAAATAAACACATTCGTTTCCTTAAAGAGCCTTCATCTTCATATTGATGGATTTTTTAGAGATTTAGTTTAAAATTTATCCTCTCCTAATTTTAATTCATTATTTTTTACTATTTATTATTTGATTATTAAATATTGATAATTTTCTTAAGGTTTTTCCCAACACTTTGATCGAATACCCAAGAGAATTTTCTTACTTCTAAAATATTTAAGAAAACACAATCATTTCCTTAAAAAATTTTCATCATTGGATTAATTAAATATTTTATGAAAAATTTAATTTGAAATTTATCTCTTCATAATTTTAATTTACCATTAAAATACTCCTTTTATTATTGATTTTTAGTAAAAGCCGTTGATATTGAAATCATTCAGTCTAAATTTTCTAGCGCTTTAATCAAATTTAAAAGAAACACTTTCTCACCTAAAATTTCTCAAAAATCGCACTCACAAAATTCAAAAATTTCATCATTAGAAGGAGCTCCATTTACTTCAAGTTTCATTAAAAATTTATATTTATATTTTATTGAAATACTTTAAAAATATTTTAACAAAATTTACAAGGTTTAATTTCAAATATATTATCATTTTTTTATTTAATTTTATTTTCAAATAGCAACTTTCGATAAAAGTTTTTCAAATTTTCCAACACTTTGAATTTTAAAAGCTTTCATTATCTAAGAATTTTCAAGATATTTACACACTTGCAATTCTCTTGATTTTCATCGTCTATTCGTATTTCAATTTATCCAAAGTTTTTTGATCATTTATTGAATTTGGAAGAATTTAAGGTTATTATTTCAATTTACTTTAAATGACTTTTTCTTAGAAATAAAGCTCAATTCATCAACTTATAACTCCTAAATTTAATTTACAAATTTAAGCTTGAATTTCTACTAAATTATCCCATAAAAAACATTAATATTTTAAGTTTTCTTACCCATAATTTCACATCGTATCCTAATATTATTGTCATAATGATTTTGTCCGAAAACTCGACCGCTCGACGATTTTAAAAACATTTAACAACAAGGAGTCGCCACCAATCTTTTTGGTTAGGTTTGATTGGCCACCTAAAAAAACTTGTCATTTTAACAAAATCTTAAAAGTTATTAAGTTTTAATAAAAAGACAATTTGGGCCTGCGAAAACAAAAATCGAGTTCGGGAGTACAGTTACACGTGGAGAAGGATTAGCACCCCCACAACGCTCGTTAAAACGGTACCATAGTAATCATGTGTTATCTTTTGATTTTAATGAAATGGTCTTAATTTAATGTTTAAAAATAATTTCTATTTTTATTGCAATTTTTTAAGCATATTTATAATTTATCAAAATCATTTTTTATTCTAAAAAATGTTAGATTTTATTTGATGGAAGTGAATGTGAACCCTTTTGTATTGAAAGATTAAATCAAATACTCCGATACTTTTAGTAGTATTTGAAATAATTTCCTCACCTAGAGATTTCTTAAGAATCACTATTTGTGACTTCTATAGAATCTCATCCTCGGTAGATTCACATTTTATTTTTGTAGTTAACCATGGATGCATATGATGCAATCAGGAAATGAATGATGCACGTGTATTTTTTATAATAATTTTCTTATAAAATTTTATTTATTTATTTTAAATAAAAATCAATATTATTGAAGAATCACACTAAGCATTCCAATACTCTGGTAATATTTAGCGGACTCCCCTCACCTAGGGATCAGTTAGGAATCACTACTTGTGACTTCCATAATATCCCATTATCGTAACTTCATGCTTATTTTTATTAATGCTTCCTAAAATACATTATTTTTTTATAGTAAATTGTCTAAAAAGAATTTTATTTGATTTTAAAATTATATATATTCTATATTTATTTATATATTTTATATAATAATATATTTATTTATATACTTTAAAACTATACTTTATATATTTATTTATATATCTTTTAAAACCATATGTTTATTATTAAAACTAATTCTATGTTATTAAATTGATTGATCTTAAAATTATTATAAATTCTAGAAAATTTTATACATAAAAAATGTTTTCTTTTTAACATGGAAATATGTTAGAAATACAACAAACAAATAAATAAATAAATAACAGGATAGGAAATATACCCAATTCAATTTGGGTTTAAAACCCAAAGGAATCCTTATGAAACAACCCAAAAATCAAGGCCCAAACATCAATGGGTTCCCGTAGATGGGCCTGATTGCTAGGTTGAGAAGTGAAGCGGGTAGCGGACAGGGTTAGAAACGGGTCGAGTGTGGCACGAGGGTCGCGAGCGGATGGTGGAGCTGGGTCACGCAGACCTCGGATTCGGGTTGGGTCAACACGCGGGTCGTCAACTCAAAAACGCAGCGTTTTGCTGCTTTATAAAATCCCCATTTTTGGCTGTCCTTCATTTCCACCGATTTCCTCCAAAAAAAACCTTCTAAAATCCCAAAAAAATTCTCTCAACCCTCTTAACCCTGTCGAACGGCTGCCATCGTGTCGATCGTCATGCGCCATCGTACTCCGATCGCCGGTGGTCTTCCCGAAACCTCAAAAATGCTCCTCTCTTCTTCCTCTACCCAAATCTAACCTCTGTTTCACCCAAATCCTACTCTAGCTACCTAGATCTAGCCTAGACCGAAACCCTTTTCACCTTTGTTTTTTTTTGTTAATGGTTGGAAAAGTATTTGAAGTTGCTATGGCTATTTTTTTTTTTTGCATGAGTTTGGGGTTTAGATCTCAAATCTAGGTTTTGGGGTCCTTGGGTTCCCCCTTTTTTTTGTTTTTAGTTGAAAGCTATGTTTTGAGTGTTGGTTTTGGGTTGATAGTGATGATTTTGGTGGAAATGAGAATGCTTGGTTCTGTGGGTATGTAGGGGTTTCAGTTGAGGTGTGTGGGGGCTATGTGTATAGGGTGAAGGGGCTGAGTTGGGTTCGTTGGCAGGGGTCAAAATGGTGAGGATTGGGTTTGGGTTCAAGGTGGTGGTGTATGGTGGTGAAGAGGGCTCGAATAATTGTCTGAGTATTGATAGGCTATTCAAGATGAAAGGTTGCTACTGTTGTATGTGATGGTTGTGTTAGGTGGTGGTTTTGGGTGATAAAGGTGGAGAGGAGTCTGGAAAAAAATGAAAATGGCCGACCCCTCATTGTAGAATTTGTTTGTGTTTTAATCTCATTGGGATCACTCCTATTATCCAGTTTCAACCTTTAATCCAAGGGATTTTTGCAGTCAAATTTAGCCACCAAGCAACTGTTATAGGGAGAAGGGTTTGGCTGTCATAGACTCATGGGGATGAGGGATTACAAAGCCAATAGGCGACTGAGTGACAAGGCAGAGAGGTTGTGAGAGGGCAGAGGAAATTGGTGCCGAGTATGGAGAAGAGAACCCTATTGTATGCATTGAAAAAATAATAATAATAAAATCAAAATAAAATTCAAATCAAATCAAATGAAAGAAAAATAAATAACAATAAAATAAATAATTAAAAATGAAAATAAACAACTAAATGTCAGCCTATTAAGATTTGGGACGCAAAGCTCATGCACCAAGAATTTATAATGAAACCCAAAATCTAAAATGAACAAATATAGAATTTTCATCGATTCAATTTAAATTAAATATCTTCACTCTTGTTCTCAAGTCAAAAACTTAGTTTAATTGAGCTCAATAACAAGTCATTCGAAAAATCTTAACAAAACACCAAAAAATTAACAAGTATCGAATTTATCAAAATAATTTGTAAACCCGGACAAAATTAGGTGTCTACAATTATATATTCCACTACTGTCAAATGATAAGCAAGTTAAATAAATTAATAGTAATAATAATGAAATAAATCGGCAAATGGGGCATGAAGTTGCATTGAGCTAAGTAAAAGTCAAAAAGTAAGAGGCCAACTCAGACCATGGCTATCATGAAAAAGCTCGATTAAAATACTAGCAACATATGAATCTGTTCTTATAAATGAATTTCTTGTTGGCCAAAAAAAATACTGGCAACATGTGAGAAACTCACGTTGATCCACATGCCTAAGAAAAACAAAACTACGTACTCGTCCTCACTCGTGGAAAAACTTGACTTTATTATCCAGCCCATGTGGATGAAATTAAAAACACAAAGCATAGTAAAGTCAGACATTCAGTAATAACGAGGAGTAATCCACTATATTTATATGTTTCACCATGATTGTAGCCTACTAGTTGTTGGGACCTTAAGTGAGCTATGGATGGATTTCTAATTGTTGAACTAGTTATTGTTCCGTATTCCCTGACTTGCTAATATTTATTTGGTTAGCTGCCACCTGAGACTGTGGCTGTCTTTGGCTTCCATGGTTGCTGGTTATGGGCAAACGCAGGAAACTGTGTCATGATTTTTTAGTGGTGTTTGCTTTGGCTTTCGGTTGCTAGTGATGGCTCCAAGGAACAATCCTTTCCAGTGGCGTAGCTAGAACTATTAGTAGGCCGGACCGGGCCGGTTTCAGGCCGGTTCTCACTAGTTCCGGCTCACTAACAACTTAAACTGGTCCGAACCGGTAGTGAACCTTGTTAGCTTTAAATTGCCATATATATTTTGAAATGACAAAAACTTAAGTAAGCCTTAATGTTTTAATTCATATTTGCCTTATCACACATGATTTTCTCAGTCCATTTTAAAGTGATAATATCAAACATTAAGACCATGATTTAATTACATATTCTTATTGGTCTTAATACTTCATAAAATGTTTTGAATATTTTAGAAAATCACTTGATGAATTTTTGGACCATGTTTTCATCAGAGAAAGTCAAGAAAAACTCCCACAAAAATGCCAAAATGTTTTGGGTTGGATTAGGATCAAAGGTCACATCATTTTTAACTCAAAAGTGCAGGAAACAGGCTTTCTGGAGGCATGGGATCGATCTCCTAATGGCAGAATGGCTCCTAACGGCTAGAAAAGGTCCCTCAGCCTAGAAGAATCAGATCTGGAATGAAGGGATCGATCCCCTATGGGAAGGGATCGATCCCTTTGCCCGAAAATAGCCTGTAACGGCTAGTTTTGTGAGATACAATGGTCATATTCAAATTTGGCTCCACCCAACGTTCACAAACCATCCAAGGGACTATAAATAGAGGCTTAGAAGCTAAACGAAGCAGGAGGAACTACTCAATCAACTCCAATACTCATTTTCCTCAAATCACCAAGCCTCAACAACAAATCAAGAGCTACAAAGTCTTCATCTTCCATCATACACATATCTCTTGTATTGCTTAGCACAAATCTTGTATAGGCTTTTCCTTTGTGCCTAATTTCTGTAATCATTTGCCTACTTATAGGCGTTCTTTGATTGCACCACTTGTAAACAAATTCATACCTTGTAAAAGAGGAGGTTTCTCTTTAGCCTTAGAAAAAGAGGGAGGTTTCTCTTTAGCCTAAGAAAAAGAGGGAGGTTTCTCTTGAGCCTAGAAAAAGAGAGAGGTTTCTCTTTAGCCTAGAAAAAGAGGGAGTGTAACAAATTCAAGGATAGTGAATTTGGGAAAATCCTTGGGAGCGTCTCAAGGTAGATGACGTAGGCAAGGTTGCCGAACCTCTATAAATCACTTGCGTAAATTTCTCTATCCTTACTCTCTTTACTTATTTGCAATTATATTTGTGTTTATTGTATTGAATCTATATTGTATAATTGCCTAGCTTAGAGAACTTAGAAAATATCAATATAGGCTAGAGAATTTAGTAGAATCGAAAAACGAGCTTAAGGTTAGTTCAAAACCGATTCACCTCCCTCTCAGTATAGCCTATAAGAGCGAACAATTAGTATCAGAGCTTGGGCTCGAAATTAATTTAGACTAACCTCTATCGAGCAAA
This sequence comes from Heritiera littoralis, assembly GCA_031772115.1. Lineage (NCBI taxonomy): Eukaryota > Viridiplantae > Streptophyta > Magnoliopsida > Malvales > Malvaceae > Heritiera > Heritiera littoralis. The sequence continues at coordinate 3,119,104 of JAPDPK010000073.1, forward strand.
ACTATCATAAATGGCTCTTGGTGATGATTTTGAGATTAGCTCACAAACTTTAGAAGAATATTCATTTGATGAGCTTCAAGATGCATTTAATGAGCCAAGTGATGAATATAAATCAATGCATGCAAAATATAACAAAAAGTTAAATAAATTTAGAAAAGAGAATGAAATTTTGATGAATACTAACGTTGAGTTGGAGGAGAAAATAAAAGATCTAGGCTCAAAGAATGATGAACTCACCAAGGTGAAATTAGAGCTAGAAAAGAAATTAGAAGACATTAAAGATAAATTGGCAAATCCTAGCTCTTTGACTATTGAGGATGAAAAGGAGAAACCTAGCTCTAGTGAATGCAATGACCATTCTTATGATGATTTACAAAATGCTTTTGATGAGCTAGCTAGTGAATTTGAATGCATGAATTCAAAATACAAGAAAATGATTACAAAACTAGAAATGAAAAATGATGAGTTATTGAATGCCAAGATTGATTTTGAAAAGAAATTAGAAGAAGCAAATCTAGAAATTGATGAAGTAAATAAAAAGAACTTAAATTTGCATAATTCATTTTCTAGATTCTACATGGGTCAACAAAAGCTAGATCATATGTTAGAGACCCAAAGAGCTTTCTTTGACAAAGATGGGTTAGGCTATAATGCTAAACAAAAAGAAACTCATCTAAAGAATTTCCTTGTGAGCAAAAATACTATGCATGATTTATCTCTTACATGCTCACTATGCAATAGAATAGGACATTTTCACAAGCATGCACATATAGAAAAACCATATTTAGAAGAAGAGTAGTTAGAAAAATATGGATGCAAAGTATGCTATAAATAATGATGAATTGTACTTGAAGTGGATCCCAAAAGGATCAAAAATTGTTTGCACTATCTCTCATGGACCCAAGAAAATTTGGGTACCAAAGCATGTTTGAAATTGTTTGATGTAGGAGTGTTAGAGCATGAGAATACAAAGAAACAATGGAGTTCAAATGCTCTACACACCCCCATGGAGATTGCTTATGCCAATGAGAAAGAGGAAGAGCTTAAGAATCCATACTTGACAAGTTCACAACAATTTCTCAAATAATGCCTAATGGTGGATCCCAACACATCAAGGCAAAGCATTCTCTAGCAAAGGAGTATTGTAAGCTTAATTCCTTACTCCTTAAACCTTTTGTGCTTTGATGAAAAAATGTGTTAATGATTCTTGGTGCATTGTGAGTTGAATGAATAAAGAAAAAGCATGTTGAATGATTGTTGATTGGTTGATGGATAATTCTTGAAGCATTGGATTATTGGATGAAAAGTATGTTTAGCAATTTTGAAATGATTATTGGATTTCTGCATTTTGAGCAAGTTTCCTATGTGTTAATAATGTATTTACTTGTCTCAAAATATCAAATATGTCATATATGCAAAATGCCATGTCATGAGCAATAATGAAGAACTTGTATGTTGGAAATGATGGCATGTTGGAAATCAAGATGTATGATTTGATGATATATGTGCTTAAAACCTATGTGAACAAGTTTGTTTTGGCATATTTGTGGTTTCTAATGCTTTGGTTTTGTCAAAATGTGCTTAACTCTCAAAATGACATCTTTTGAGGCCAAAAATGCATTTTATTGTGTAAATTCTTCCAAAATTGCAAAATCTTTTGTAAAATGGCTTTTCATTCATGTTTTTCATTCATACAAGTCCAAAATCATGTTTTACAAATGTTTAAACCTTTAATTGGACTTAAAATACTCAAAAACGAAGTTTTGGTACCTCAAAGGTTGGATTTTCTATCAAAAACTGCAGAAACAGGATAAAGGATTGATCCCTCAACAAGCAGGATCGATCCCCCTTAAGCAGAATGCAGGAAATCTGCATTCTGGAGTTAAGGGATCGATCCCCCCAAGCCAAAAAGGGCTTTTCTGCACTTTTTCAACCGAAATTGAGAAGAACTTTTCATTGTTTTGATACTTTCTCTCTTCTCAACTTAAAATTCATTGTTTTAACTCCTCTTTGATGAACTTTAAAATATGAAAAATCATTTTTCATTGATATCATGCCTCAACTTCATCAATTAATATCATTTCCAACAAATGGTATCACTTTCAACAATCAATATCATTTTTTGAGCTCACAAGTACAAAATCATTTTTCTTGTTGAGAACATTCATGAATTGCATAACTCTTGAAATAATCTTGAAACATACTTTCAATGAATGCTTAACATAATTTTGAGAATTATTTCAAGAATTTATGGATATATTTGAGAATTTGATGAACTTGTGCATAATGAATATTTTTCATTCCTTTTTTTGTTCATCTTAGTCAAGCATGCTTATAGGATTATGTCTATTAGCTTGACTTATCATTTCACACTAGGTTTCATGATAATTATACATCTAGTGGATTGATTCCAAATGTAAATTCAACAATTGGTAATGGTCATTGGCCTATAATTTGTGATGGTAAATGGATCCTAAATGTTCAAATGCATGAAACTTTGTCATCCATGAACTTAAAATTCTTTTATGGCCAAATTATTAAAGAACTTGGGCTTTAATGACAACACCAACATTCAAAAGATAAATGCAAACTTGAACAAATGTACCTTGATTGATATCCATGCATTTATTCCTAATGTTGAATCTTTCCTTGCTCATAATTGATTAAGGACTTGAATTGGAAAATGAGCATAGGATTTTTGTGCTTCAAACCATGGAAGAAAATGTGTTTGCTTGAATGCCTTGTTTGTTTGAATCTTCCATATGGTATAATTTGGTGTAACTGTGTTCTTGCATATTTAGAATGATTATTTTCCTGACATGAACGCACTACCCATAAATATTGGATTCATGCAAAATGACTAAGTCAACCATTAGTAACAATTGGTATTAAGATTGAAATAACAATTAGTATCATTGGTAATCATATTTTCAATAATTGGTAAGCCAAAACTAAATTGTCAATTGGTATGAGCTTTAAATTGACAATTCTTCTCATGCTCCTTAGATTGAAGTGACAAATAAGGAAGAATTCATATAAGACACTTTTGCATGAAACACTTTTGTGCTAGAGTTTGTGATTAATTGATATATGATTTAATTCTAGACACAATATTTCTTGAGAATGATTTATGAGCACATGCATATGATATGTTATATAATTTCAGCTCATAATCATGATGTATTACCATGCACCTTAGTTGGACTTTAGAAAGAACAATTGATAGACTTAGGTGCTTAATAGGATTGAAATGAGCAAGTCATAGACCTTAGTAGATATTTATACACAACTTGCTTCATTATTTACCAATTGGGAACTTTTTGCAAAATTATTTATAAACAATTGGTATAGGATCATAAATCATATTCTTTGCATGAATATTTCATACTCTTTGTGAATATTGACTTATTTGTGCTATGAGTCCCATGTACTAACACATTTATTGTTGGATGGAGCATATTTATCTATTCTCACATAGCCATGATTTTAGGGAGAGCATATTATTTTTCCTTCTTTTTGCTATGACAAAAAGGGGAGAGATTGATATTAAAAGGGAGAGATATTAAGGGGGAGAGATAAAGGGGGGAAAATTGTTTGAAAATTCATTTTCAAAATCCATGCTTTTATTAAGGGGGAGCTTTATAAAATCCTGCTTTATTTGAGGGGGAGTATTTTATCAAAGAATTTTCAAAGCAAATTTACATTAAGTTTTGTCATATCAAAAAAGGAGAGATTGTTAGCTTTAAATTGCCATATATATTTTGAAATGACAAAAACTTAAGTAAGCCTTAATGTTTTAATTCATATTTGCCTTATCACACATGATTTTCTCAATCCATTTTAAAGTGATAATATCAAACATTAAGACCATGATTTAATTACATATTCTTATTGGTCTTAATACTTCATAAAATGTTTTGAATATTTTAGAAAATCACTTGATGAATTTTTGGACCATGTTTTCATCAGAGAAAGTCAAGAAAAACTCCCACAAAAATGCCAAAATGTTTTGGGTTGGATTAGGATCAAAGGTCACATCATTTTTAACACAAAAGTGCAGGAAACAGGCTTTCTGGAGGCATGGGATCGATCCCCTAAGGGAAGGGATCGATCCCCTAATGGCAGAATGGCTCCCAACAGCTAGAAAAGGTCCCTCAGCCTAGAAGAATCAGATCTGGAATGAAGGGATCGATCCCCTATGGGAAGGGATAGATCCCTTTGCCCGAAAATAGCTTGTAACGGCTAGTTCTGTGAGATACAACGGTCATATTCAAATTTGGCTCCACCCAACGTTCACAAACCATCCAAGGGACTATAAATAGAGGCTTAGAAGCTAAAGGAAGCAGGAGGAACTACTCAATCAACTCCAATACTCATTTTCCTCAAATCCTCAAGCCTCAACAACAAATCAAGAGCTACAAAGTCTTCATCTTCCATCATACACATATCTCTTGTATTTCTTAGAACAAATCTTGTATAGGCTTTTTCTTTGTGCCTAATTTCTGTAATCATTTGCCTACTTAGAGGCCTTCTTTGATTGCACCACTTGTAAACAAATTCATACCTTGTAAAAGGGGAGGTTTCTCTTTAGCCTTAGAAAAAGAGGGAGGTTTCTCTTTAGCCTAAGAAAAAGAGGGAGGTTTCTCTTGAGCCTAGAAAAAGAGGGAGTGTAACAAATTCAAGGATAGTGAATTTGGGAAAATCCTTGGGAGCGTCTCAAGGTAGAGGACGTAGGCAAGGTTGCCGAACCTCTATAAATCACTTGCGTAAATTTCTCTATCCTTACTCTCTTTACTTATTTGCAATTATATTTGTGTTTATTGTATTGAATCTATATTGTATAATTGCCTAGCTTAGAGAACTTAGAAAATATCAATATAGGCTAGAGAATTTAGTAGAATCGAAAAACGAGCTTAAGGTTAGTTCAAAACCGATTCACCTCCCTCTCAGTATAGCCTATAAGAGCGAACAATTGGTATCAGAGCTTGGGCTCGAAATTAATTTAGACTAACCTCTATCGAGCAAAACTATCATAAATGGTTCTTGGTGATGATTTTGAGATTAGCTCACAAACTTTAGAAGAATATTCATTTGATGAGCTTCAAGATGCATTTAATGAGCCAAGTGATGAATATAAATCAATGCATGCAAAATATAACAAAAAGTTAAATAAATTTAGAAAAGAGAATGAAATTTTGATGAATACTAATGTTGAGTTGGAGGAGAAAATAAAAGATCTAGGCTCAAAGAATGATGAACTCACCAAGGTGAAATTAGAGCTAGAAAAGAAATTAGAAGACATTAAAGATAAATTGGCAAATCCTAGCTCTTTGACTATTGAGGATGAAAAGGAGAAACCTAGCTCTAGTGAATGCAATGACCATTCTTATGATGATTTACAAAATGCTTTTGATGAGCTAGCTAGTGAATTTGAATGCATGAATTCAAAATACAAGAAAATGATTACAAAACTAGAAATGAAAAATGATGAGTTATTGAATGCCAAGATTGATTTTGAAAAGAAATTAGAAGAAGCAAATCTAGAAATTGATGAAGTAAATAAAAAGAACGTAAATTTGCATAATTCATTTTCTAGATTCTACATGGGTCAACAAAAGCTAGATCATATGTTAGAGACCCAAAGAGCTTTCTTTGACAAAGATGGGTTAGGCTATAATGCTAAACAAAAAGAAACTCATCTAAAGAATTTCCTTGTGAGCAAAAATACTATGCATGATTTATCTCTTACATGCTCACTATGCAATAGAATAGGACATTTTTCACAAGCATGCACATATAGAAAAACCATATTTAGAAGAAGAGTAGTTAGAAAAATATGGATGTCAAAGTATGCTATAAATAATGATGAATTGTACTTGAAGTGGATCCCAAAAGGATCAAAAATTGTTTGCACTATCTCTCATGGACCCAAGAAAATTTGGGTACCAAAGCATGTTTGAAATTGTTTGATGTAGGAGTGTTAGAGCATGAGAATACAAAGAAACAATGGAGTTCAAATGCTCTACACACCCCCCATGGAGATTGCTTATGCCAATGAGAAAGAGGAAGAGCTTAAGAATCCATACTTGACAAGTTCACAACAATTTCTCAAATAATGCCTAATGGTGGATCCCAACACATCAAGGCAAAGCATTCTCTAGCAAAGGAGTATTGTAAGCTTAATTCCTTACTCCTTAAACCTTTTGTGCTTTGATGAAAAAATGTGTTAATGATTCTTGGTGCATTGTGAGTTGAATGAATAAAGAAAAAGCATGTTGAATGATTGTTGATTGGTTGATGGATAATTCTTGAAGCATTGGATTATTGGATGAAAAGTATGTTTAGCAATTTTGAAATGATTATTGGATTTCTGCATTTTGAGCAAGTTTCCTATGTGTTAATAATGTATTTACTTGTCTCAAAATATCAAATATGTCATATATGCAAAATGCCATGTCATGAGCAATAATGAAGAACTTGTATGTTGGAAATGATGGCATGTTGGAAATCAAGATGTATGATTTGATGATATATGTGCTTAAAACCTATGTGAACAAGTTTGTTTTGGCATATTTGTGGTTTCTAATGCTTTGGTTTTGTCAAAATGTGCTTAACTCTCAAAATGACATCTTTTGAGGCCAAAAATGCATTTTATTGTGTAAATTCTTCCAAAATTGCAAAATCTTTTGTAAAATGGCTTTTCATTCATGTTTTTCATTCATACAAGTCCAAAATCATGTTTTACAAATGTTTAAACCTTTAATTGGACTTAAAATACTCAAAAACGAAGTTTTGGTACCTCAAAGGTTGGATTTTCTATCAAAAACTGCAGAAACAGGATAAAGGATTGATCCCTCAACAAGCAGGATCGATCCCCCTTAAGCAGAATGCAGGAAATCTGCATTCTGGAGTTAAGGGATCGATCCCCCCAAGCCAAAAAGGGCTTTTCTGCACTTTTTCAACCGAAATTGAGAAGAACTTTTCATTGTTTTGATACTTTCTCTCTTCTCAACTTAAAATTCATTGTTTTAACTCCTCTTTGATGAACTTTAAAATATGAAAAATCATTTTTCATTGATATCATGCCTCAACTTCATCAATTAATATCATTTCCAACAAATGGTATCACTTTCAACAATCAATATCAGTTTTTTGAGCTCACAAGTACAAAATCATTTTTCTTGTTGAGAACATTCATGAATTGCATAACTCTTGAAATAATCTTGAAACATACTTTCAATGAATGCTTAACCATAATTTTGAGAATTATTTCAAGAATTTATGGATATATTTGAGAATTTGATGAACTTGTGCATAATGAATATTTTTCATTCCTTTTTTTGTTCATCTTAGTCAAGCATGCTTATAGGATTATGTCTATTAGCTTGACTTATCATTTCACACTAGGTTTCATGATAATTATACATCTAGTGGATTGATTCCAAATGTAAATTCAACAATTGGTAATGGTCATTGGCCTATAATTTGTGATGGTAAATGGATCCTAAATGTTCAAATGCATGAAACTTTGTCATCCATGAACTTAAAATTCTTTTATGGCCAAATTATTAAAGAACTTGGGCTTTAATGACAACACCAACATTCAAAAGATAAATGCAAACTTGAACAAATGTACCTTGATTGATATCCATGCATTTATTCCTAATGTTGAATCTTTCCTTGCTCATAATTGATTAAGGACTTGAATTGGAAAATGAGCATAGGATTTTTGTGCTTCAAACCATGGAAGAAAGTGTGTTTGCTTGAATACCTTGTTTGTTTGAATCTTCCATATGGTATAATTTGGTGTAACTGTGTTCTTGCATATTTAGAATGATTATTTTCCTGACATGAACGCACTACCCATAAATATTGGATTCATGCAAAATGACTAAGTCAACCATTAGTAACAATTGGTATTAAGATTGAAATAACAATTAGTATCATTGGTAATCATATTTTCAATAATTGGTAAGCCAAAACTAAATTGTCAATTGGTATGAGCTTTAAATTGACAATTCTTCTCATGCTCCTTAGATTGAAGTGACAAATAAGGAAGAATTCATATAAGACACTTTTGCATGAAACACTTTTGTGCTAGAGTTTGTGATTAATTGATATATGATTTAATTCTAGACACAATATTTCTTGAGAATGATTTATGAGCACATGCATATGATATGTTATATAATTTCAGCTCATAATCATGATGTATTACCATGCACCTTAGTTGGACTTTAGAAAGAACAATTGATAGACTTAGGTGCTTAATAGGATTGAAATGAGCAAGTCATAGACCTTAGTAGATATTTATACACAACTTGCTTCATTATTTACCAATTGGGAACTTTTTGCAAAATTATTTATAAACAATTGGTATAGGATCATAAGTCATATTCTTTGCATGAATATTTCATACTCTTTGTGAATATTGACTTATTTGTGCTATGAGTCCCATGTACTAACACATTTATTGTTGGATGGAGCATATTTATCTATTCTCACATAGCCATGATTTTAGGGAGAGCATATTATTTTTCCTTCTTTTTGCTATGACAAAAAGGGGGAGAGATTGATATTAAAAGGGAGAGATATTAAGGGGGAGAGATAAAGGGGGGAAAAATTGTTTGAAAATTCATTTTCAAAATCCATGCTTTTATTAAGGGGGAGCTTTATAAAATCCTGCTTTATTTGAGGGGGAGTATTTTATCAAAGAATTTTCAAAGCAAATTTACATTAAGTTTTGTCATATCAAAAAAGGAGAGATTGTTAGCTTTAAATTGACATATATATTTTGAAATGACAAAAACTTAAGTAAGCCTTAATATTTTAATTCATATTTGCCTTATCACACATGATTTTCTCAATCCATTTTAAAGTGATAATATCAAACATTAAGACCATGATTTAATTACATATTCTTATTGGTCTTAATACTTCATAAAATGTTTTGAATATTTTAGAAAATCACTTGATGAATTTTTGGACCATGTTTTCATCCGAGAAAGTCAAGAAAAACTCCCACAAAAATGCCAAAATGTTTTGGGTTGGATTAGGATCAAAGGTCACATCATTTTTAACGCAAAAGTGCAGGAAACAGGCTTTCTGGAGGCATGGGATCGATCCCCTAAGGGAAGGGATCGATCCCCTAATGGCAGAATGGCTCCCAACAGCTAGAAAAGGTCCCTCAGCCTAGAAGAATCAGATCTGGAATGAAGGGATCGATCCCCTATGGGAAGGGATCGATCCCTTTGCCCGAAAATAGCTTGTAACGGCTAGTTTTGTGAGATACAACGGTCATATTCAAATTTGGCTCCACCCAACGTTCACAAACCATCCAAGGGACTATAAATAGAGGCTTAGAAGCTAAAGGAAGCAGGAGGAACTACTCAATCAACTCCAATACTCATTTTCCTCAAATCCTCAAGCCTCAACAACAAATCAAGAGCTACAAAGTCTTCATCTTCCATCATACACATATCTCTTGTATTTCTTAGCACAAATCTTGTATAGGCTTTTTCATTGTGCCTAATTTCTATAATCATTTGCCTACTTAGAGGCCTTCTTTGATTGCACCACTTGTAAACAAATTCATACCTTGTAAAAGGGGAGGTTTCTCTTTAGCCTTAGAAAAAGAGGGAGGTTTCTCTTAGCCTAAGAAAAAGAGGGAGGGTTTCTCTTGAGCCTAGAAAAAGAGGGAGTGTAACAAATTCAAGGATAGTGAATTTGGGAAAATCCTTGGGAGCGTCTCAAGGTAGAGGACGTAGGCAAGGTTGCCGAACCTCTATAAATCACTTGCGTAAATTTCTCTATCCTTACTCTCTTTACTTATTTGCAATTATATTTGTGTTTATTGTATTGAATCTATATTGTATAATTGCCTAGCTTAGAGCACTTAGAAAATATCAATATAGGCTAGAGAATTTAGTAGAATCGAAAAACGAGCTTAAGGTTAGTTCAAAACCGATTCACCCCCCCTCTCGGTATAGCCTATAAGAGCCAACAAACCGGTCCGAGCCGAGCCGGTCCACATTATTTTTTCTTGCTAAACCGGCCCGATTAATGGACCGGTTCGCTATTAAACCGGATCGAACCGATTTAAACCGGTTCGGTCCTTTTTTTAATTTTAATTTTTTATTTTTTAAAATTTATATTAATTTATTCTAATAAAAATAAATATAAATTATTATATTTTTATAATTTAATCTAACAAATTTATTTTTAATAAATAATATTAATAGTTCAATTTAAAAACAATTTATTATAATTTATTTAATTAATGTAACAATAATGTAAAAATAAATTACTATAAAATTATGTAATAAAACTATTGTTATAATAAAATAAAGTTATATTATGAATATGATATTATAATAAAATTATTATGATAAAAAATGAAATTTAGAGAATAAAATGATAATATTATAAATTTGGAATAAAAGAATTTAAGTGAATTTGAGAAAGTTTGAGTAATTATTGAGAGAGTATAGGTGAGTATTAAAAGAATAAAAGTGGATGAGTGTTTAGATTTGAGAGAAAATATGAAAAAAAAAATTTTAAAAATGAAAGGAAATGAATTGATATTTATAAAGGAAAAATGAAAATTTAAAATAATTTTAAAAAATTTTAAAAAATAAATTTAAAAAAAAAGGGAGGGAAACGCTCCCTCCTTACAAAGTTGATGGGCAACGGCCTTGCCCATCAACATAGGCAGTAGCCTTTGCAGGCTACTGCCTGCATGCATGCCTGCCACTGCACTGCTTTTCATTTTTTTTTAAATTTTTGTTGAACCGAACCGGTTCAACCTGAACCGATCCGGTTTGTAACCGGGACCGGATATTTCGGGCTCTTAACGAACCGGGCCTGTTAGAATTAGTTGAACCGGTCCAGCCTGATATGATATCGGGCTGGGACCAGTTTCGAACCGGTACTGTACCTGTTCGAATTTTGGGCCGGATTAACCGATTCGGCTGTGAGCCGGGTCCGGCCAACCCGGCCCAATAAGCACATCTAGGCGTAGCCACATACAAAATATGGGGTCAATTGACCCCACTGAATTTTAGCAAAGTTATATTTATACATGTAAAAAATATTAAATTTTTTTTTATATTGAAACTAATAAATTTCATAAAAATATAAAGTAAATGATCAAAAATAAAATTTTTATTTATTTTTATAATGATAATATTAATATTTAGGTTGCAAAGAAAATTTAAAAAAAACTTTATGGTAAAATTATAAAGGTTAGTTTTTGATACATTGGCAATGAAAATTTTTAATTTCACAATCATGGTTAAAAAACTGTCATGCATCCTACATTATTTTCTAATTAGTTTTTTTTTATTTTTTTACTATTCTTTAAGGGATATGTATTATCTTATTAACTACGTTTATGAAGTTTAAAAACTCTATTAATAGTATATTTGGTAATTTCTCTAAATATAATCATATGTTAATAATTATTAAAAAATAAAATGTGATGTATATAATTTCTCATAAATATATATTTATGTATAAATGTTCTATATAAAAATAAAATCATACATTTTATTATATATAAATATAATAAAATTTTTATTTCTTTTTTATTCAAAAAAAAAATTCTATATGTCTAAGGATATCTTTTGTAAATTAAAATATAAATAATAAAATCACTAATCAAGCAATTTTAAACTTAATTTATATATTTAAAAATGATTACTTTATATAATAAGTAGATAATTATTATATACACGTCAATAAAAATTTTTGACTCCACAAGTGAAGCTAGGATGATGACACATGTATTATTTTATTTTTAATATTTTTAAAAGACATGTGTCTCGTCCTAACCCCGTGTGTGGAGTCAAAAAATATTTTTAATACAATATAAAAATATTTATATAATATGGATTAGCACACATATGTGACCCCACAGAATTTTGTTTCTGGCTACGCCCGTGGTCCTCTCCGTGGGAGGTCGAGAGTGGTTTGAAGAGGTCTCTGGCAGGGTTTCAAATAGCGATTGCGGTCGCATTTTCAGTCGTGTTGTATTTATCGCGGTTGCGAACATAACGTAGACTATCGTGGTCACTGCAATCATCGCGATCATGAATTTGTTTTAGTTTCTCACATCTTTGTATAAAATGTAATAATTATAATTATAATCATAAAAAATCCTTTTTTATTATTTTTAAAATAATTTATAATACCTTAAATCTATTATTTACTTGAAAAAAGATTGTTCATAATTTTGTGAATTATAGTAAAACATTCATATTTAAAAAATTACTTAAGATAATTGAAAAATAACAAATATTGAAAATAAAAATAAATAATTATGTATCACTAAGAATTACTATATTAATTATTTGACATTAAAAATTTAATATTTATTTGCAATTGTCAACTTAACTAAAGTCATCACGTTCATATTATCAAATATCAATATTATTTTCTCTTTCTCTTGAGTCGCAATAATATTTAATACGATATATATAATTACCTTACAAATTCTATAAAAATTAATAATTTAATTCCAAATTACCTTATATTAATTCCTAAACATTTTAGTAACATTGCAATAAAGATACACTACACTACCAAAATTTTCAAGGCCCAAACACTCCCCAACCGGTTGGCCTAATTCTCACCTTTTTTTTTCTTTTTGAAAGGCAAAATGTTTTATTGATGTATCAAGGACAAAACAGTGCTAAGACTTGTGAGAAGGAATCACATGGTTAGCATAATGAGACCACCAGAAAATATCAAAAAAAAAATCAAAATCACATAGCCATCAACCCAAAGACAAACAAGGAAACATCGGCCCACTTAAAGAAGCAAAAGAGCGAACACCTAACCGACAATGTCCAAGAAATGAGAACTCCTCTACCTAAACAGCCATCCACTCAACAAAAGAACCAAACCTATAGAATCAGAATAAAAATGGAAAACAGGTGCAGTCGCCGCAAACACCATCGCTCCAAAACCATATTCATCACTCAATTCTCAATTTCTCTCTCACTGACTCACCCATTCACACTGTCAATCTCAATCCTCATCCTCATCCCTCGCCCACTAAGCCATTCTTTACTCTTTACGGGTTACAGTTCTTAATCTCTTCTCTTTTCTCCCAACTCAATCCATGACAGCTCGGCAACTCAACTTCTGTTGACAGCCATGACCCACGAAGCCTACGCCACGCCCATGACTCCATTGTCCCTGTGTCCCACTCCCACGCCACGCCCCGCTCTGTCTTCTGAATTTTCTTTTTATACCTTGACTGTAATGAAGGATAGCGACGATAACAGACCACTATTGCTGCTATCCTCCGTTATGGCACTTCGTAGCGGCTAATTGCTGCTGTTACTGGTGTGATCCGTATTCACACCCATTATTTCTTCAATAGCAGTGGTGGCCACTATTTGAAACCCTGGTCTCAGGTCCTTTTTGGATTTTCGAATCGTGGTGAAGCAGGGTCTTTTGACAATGGATGTTATGGCTTTCTTCCATAGGATTTCCTAGCCCTGCTTCGCGAGAGAATGAGGCAGTACATTAAAAAAAGAAATCATCATAGAATGTGTTGGGAGAAGAAGTCAAAGAGGCACTTACACAAATATTTGGCTGGCACACTTCATTAGGTATTTAACAAACAAATAAGGGAAGCTCCAATCAACCACCAAGTTTACAACTTTTCAACTTAATCACACACATTTTCTAGCACAATTTCACATCAAAACTAACTTACATCAACCAATTTCCAGTTTCAAGAATATCCACACAATAACTATTAAACATGACCCATATTCAAACATATAAAACAAGAACAATAAACAATCTTTTCACTTCAGAACAGGGTTTCAAATAGCGGCCGTTATCTCGCGGTAGCGACCAGAAATAGCAGGTGTGAGTACGGATCACACCATATCAGCTAATATCAGCTATTATAAAACACTGTAACAGAGGAAAGCAGCGATAGTGGTTCGTTATCCGTTAACGTCAGACTATAAAAAAAAGGAGGAGGACAGAAAACACAAAATAACGGTAGCAAAATATCATCCTCAATTAACAAAAAATCAACATCAACTCAATCACAACTCATAAGCAAAGCAACAAACAGAGTAATTTTTACATTTGATCTAAATCTGAGAATGGGATTTGCAGGGGGAAAGGAGAAGAGCGTGATGGCGATTGGCGAGGGCGGAGGGCCCTGAGGCAAGATAGGACTGGCAACTGGTATGGGATCGTGGGTGACTGGGGGAGTGTGACGTGGCCATAGGCGGCTGTCGCAGGCTTGGCTTGCACCACTGGTGGGCAGTGGCGTGGTGTGCATGCTCTCCATCTATCGGTTGCTAAACACCAGCGTGAGTGACTGATGGGTAAGCGACGAGAGGTGGAGGACTGGAGGGTGACGCTGTGAGTGAGGAGTGTAGGTGAGATTGGGCAGGTAGTAGGGTCTTTTTTTTAACATTATAAATGGTATGGCATTTGTTTTAGGTTATTTGTATTAAATCATTAGTGTGTGAATGGGTGATTGGGCAAGCCAGCTAGAGGTTTTGGGTTGGGTTTTCACTTTTTTTTTAAACATTATAAATGTTTAGGAATTTGCATTAGGTAAATTAAATTAAATTATTGATGTAATTTTTTTACTATAATTTGTAATGTAATTAAATATAAAATTAATTATTGTAATTTAAGAGAAAAAGAAAATAATATATTTTTGATGAGAAAAGGAAAATATTATTAATGTTTATATTTGATAATAGAAATGTGATGGCTTAAGTTAATTGATTGTGAAAAATTATATTAAATGTTTAATGTAATCATTAATCAAACATTATTATAACTCGAGAATGTTGATAATGTAAATGTAATAAATTAAATTACTGTAACTAATTCAAGGGTTGAAAATGTGAATAATTAATGGCTCAAATTCAATTGTCATTTATTTATGAAAAATGTGATGTTTTTATTATATTTGTTTATAATTATTTGTTTAATAAAAATATCAAACATGCCATCACGTGAAGAATAATAGTTTTAAATAATTAATATGGTGATTCTTATTAATGCATAGTTAGTTATCTCTATTTTCCTAATTGTTATTTTTCAATTATCATAAGTAATTTTTTAAATATGAATGCTTTATTGTAATTCAAAAAAATTATGAATAACCTTTCTTTCATCTAGATAATAGACTTAAATTACTTAAAAAGTATAAAATAAGATTTTTTATGATTATCAGTAAAATTATGACATTTTATATAAAATTGTGCAAAAATAAAAAAAATTCACAACCGCGATGATTACTATTATCGTTGTTATGTCCACAACCGCAATAAATACAACGTGACCGAAAACTCGATCGCGACCGTAATTTAAAACCATGTTTTAGAATGCATCAAAATATATTCATGTAGATAGAGTAAAAGAATGCTTATAGAAAAGTTAGCATCTTTTCATACCAAGCAAAAAAAACCCTTTTGTTCCTTAACCTCACGTTTTTCTCTACAATTTTTTTTACTGCATTATTGTTTTGTTTTTGTACACTACATTTTCCAACACACACTTGTTTTCTAGTTCTGTTTTTGTCTCTTAGTTTCCTATATTATGAGCCTAATATTTTCTACACAAAAGTATGACCCTATATAAGGTAAATGGGCTATTAAATGAAAGGACTAACCCATTGTACTTAGCTTTACAATCCAACATCCCTCCTTAACTGAATCACTATTTCTCATTCCCAACATCACCTTCATCCTCTTAAACACATCAATCTTCAATAGCTTGGTAAAAATATCTGCAACTTGATCTTGAAACTTGCAATGCACTAACTCAACTTCTTTCTTCTCCACATGTTCTTGGATAAAGTGATGGCAAGTTTCAATATTTTTGCTTCTATCATGAGACATCGGATTCTCAGCTAAAGCAATTGCCAAGCAATTGTCAACAAAAATCTCGGTAAGACCTTCTTGCACAAACCCAAATTGCTCAGCACATTTCTCAACCAAATAACAACAAATAGTAGAATTTGCAACCACATACTCTACTTCACAAGTTGATAAATCACAATAGGTTGCTTCTTTGAAGACCAAGTAAATGCACAATCACCAACAAAGAAAGCAAAATCAAACTGCTCTTCCTTTCATCCAAATCTCTACCCCAATCACTATCTAAATAACCAACAAGTTTCACACCATTGCAATAGGAGTAAACACAAGCCATCATTGATAGTTCTTTTGACATACCTTATAATCCTCTTTCCCATATTAAAGTGTGATTGATTCGGTTCCTTCATGTATCTACTAATCAAGCCAACTCCATAAAGAATTTTGTGTCTAGTGCAAGTAAGATAGTATAAACTTCCAACTAGACTCTTGAAGCACGTAGAATCCACATTGCCACCATCAGAACTCTTCCTCAACTCCAAGACACAATCAAAGGGGTGCTTACTTCATTATAAGACTCCATTTTGAATCTTTTAAGAACCTTCTTTACATATGCACTTTGAGAAATAAAGATTTTATCATCCTTTTGCACATCTCAATATTAAGAAAGTGTGCCATCAGCCAATATCCATTATCACAAACTCTTGAATCATACTTTTCTTAAATTCATCAAACATAGTTTCATTGTTTTTGGTGAAGATTAAGTCATAAACATAAATAAACACAAATAGCATATCTTCACAAGTGGTCTTCTTCACACAAGGGATGTTCATAAGGACACTTCTCTAACCCATTATCATGGAAATACTTATCAATTCTGGCATTCCATGCTAGTGGTGCTTGCTTGAGCCCATAAAGAGCCTTTCTCAACTTGTACACCTTGCTTTCATTACTTGATTTTACATACACCAAGAGTTGTTCCACATATATCTCCTTTCAATAAAACCATTCAAAAATGTGGACTTGACATCCAATTGATAGAGTTTCCAACCATCTTTGGCAGCCAAGGAAATCAAAAATCTAATGGTCTCTAATTGAACATGGAGTCAACACTTTACCATAATCAATATTGGGCTTTTGTTATACCCTTTTTCAACCAATCTTGCCTTACTTCTTTGAAATTCTCCTTTTACATTCTTCTTAGTCATGTACACCCATTTCACAACAATGGCCTTTTTACCTTCCGGTAAAGATGTTAATGACTAAGTATCATTCCTTTCAGTTGTCTTTATTTCTTCATCCATGGCTTTCTTCCATTTCTCATCTTGATTAGCTTTCTCAAAACAAAGAGAATCACAATCTATATAGAAGCGATAAAGATTATTATCTTCAATGCTTTCAGTGGCTTTATACACTTTCAATGGCTTTATTATAGTTTTACAAGGCCTTTCACTAGAGCTTTCTTTGAATGATGAAGATGGTGTCGAGGGGGAAGTGTGGAGAGCTGTTTATGGCTCTACACCTTAGACCACTCTAGGTTCTTCTTCTTCTTGCTCAAGTTGAAATTCCACAACACTGACTTCATCAAGATTCCAATCCACAAGCCATTCTCTTCAAGGATGGAATCTCTACTCATAAAACTCCCTTGGAGAGTGGATTATACAACTTGTAACCCATGGTCAGTTCTCTATAGCCAAGAAAGACACATTTCTCCCCTTTGTCATCAAGCTTTGTTCCTCTAGCTTCCAAAACTTTGGCATAAGTAATACATTTAAATACTTTGAGATGAGCCACACTTGGTTTAAACCATTCCAAGCTTCCTCTGAGGTCTTCAAATAAACACTTTTTCAGTAGGACACTGATTCAACAAGTACATGATGAAAGATACTGCTTATGCTTAAAACTCTATAGGCATATTCTTTCCTTTCATCATACTTCTTACCATGTCTATGATTGTCCAATTCTTCCTTTCGGCAATAACGTTGAATTGTGAAGTGTAGGATGAAGTGACTTGATGCATAATCCAATACGCCTTGCATAAAGGTTGGAATTGATCCAAAGTGCACTCTCTACCCTGATCAGACCTTAGAATCTTCAAAAAGTAACCACTTTGGTTTTCCACAAAAGCCTTGAACTCTTTAAATGCTTCTTGCATGTCAACCTCCTCTTCAAGAAATACACCCAAAATTTTCAACTAAAGTCATCAATGAAAGTCACAAGGTATCTATTCTTTCCATTTGACATTGGCTTCAAAACACCACAAATGTTGTTTTCACAAGCTCCAAAGGTCTAGATGATCTCTACCTGCCCTCCTTAGCAAAACTTAGCCTATGTTGTTTTTCAAGAATGCCCCCTTCATAAATTTGATTGGGATGATTAAGATGAGGCAACCCCTTCACCATATGTTTACTTGCCAAAGCTCTCAAGCCATAAAAAATAAGATGCCCAAATCTCAAGTGCCATAACCAAGACTCATCTTGCACAATAGAACTCAAACAATGAACTTCAACATATTGCAAATTTAAACAAAACATTCTATTTGACATTTTCACGAAAGTAATCAACATTCTATTCCTATCCTTTATCGTAAGAAGATTATTCTCCATATGTATCACATACCTTACTATTCTCCAAATATATCACATACCCTTTCTCCAAAAGTTTCCCCAAACTCAAAATATTCTTTTTCAAAGAACGAATATAATAAACATTGAAAATGAAATTATGAGTACCATTCTTGAGCCTGGGAAGAATATTACCTTTACCTTCCACTCGAACTTTGGAATCATCTCTAAAAGTGACATTACCTTTCATCACTTCATTCAACTCAACAAAGAGTTTTTGGTTCTTAGTCATGTGGTTGCTAGCCGCATTATCAAGACACCAAGTGTTGCTCTCATCCAAGATACGAAGTAAAGTCCATTTCACTGTAGTCCTTCTCAACATAGTTTGCCTGCTCATTGACTTCACTATTTTGCTTTCCCCAACATTCATTGCTATAATGCCTATATTTATGACAATTATAGCATTGAACATTTCTTTTGTCATAACCTTGCCAATTTGAAAATTGTTGAAGTTGTCATTATTTCTACCTCTTCCTCTTGGAGCATGCCATAAATGATGTCGTCCACCTCTTGTTCTACCTCCTCTACCTCTACATACAAAGCCTTTTCCTTGGTCATAACCTTTACCCCTAACTTCATAATGATGACCTCGAATTGCATGACAGGCTCTACCTCTTCCTCTTTGAGCACCTCGAGCACTAAATTCCTTTCTATCTTTATTTAAAGCAAGCTTAATGTAAAGAGCTTGGTCACTAGAGCTAGTCACCTTGTAAAATCCGATTTTATACTACTGTAAACTGAAATTTCATAAAATTTGATAATGTAAATAAAGTAAATATTGCGTATTGATTTTCACTTGGATGAAAAGTTCCTTAATTTGAGATGTGCATGGAAGAATGTTGGTGTGATAATGTATGAGCAAGGAAGACTGCTCGCCAATGGGCGAGCTAAATTGGCGAACAAAACGCCAATGTTGCTGGTTAGGGCGAGTAGAACAGTTCGCCCAAGCTGGCGAGGGCGCTGATCGCCCAGACGGATTGAGAAAAATTTAAAAGTTAAATAAAAGTGAAATTTTGTGGGAAAGCATGGCAAACAAGTCAATAACGTGTGGGAAGAAAAGAGTTCTACTTGATTTCGTACTACAATAGTCTCCATGAAATTAATGCTAAGTATGAAAGCATTTAATGAAGAATATGGCTGTCAGACAAATGGAGAAAAAAAATGAAAGGAAAGCCAATAAACATTGGCTGACAGTGGCGTGGACTGGGAAGGATAAGGAGTTAGCCAATCAACGTTGGCTGGAAGAGAAGTTGACGAGGAGAAGAATAATTTTAGTCAAAAAGGAAGAAAGAAACGGACTGCAACGGGAGACCTTACCACCGTTCCTTTTGTTACCAATTTCTCTGGGTTTTAATTACATGAAAGACGTGCAATGATGACATGAAACAGGATAAGAATAGGTGGCGAGTTCTAAGTGGATTTGAGGGGCTATATAAGAAGCATACCTGAGGAATTGTTACTCGCCCATTCTGTTTGCTACAAATTTTACTTCGTTTCTTCCGTTTCTTTTATAACCAAGGAGTTTCATCTTTCTGCCAGTTTAATCTTTTCCTCACCGTTGAAGAGCTAAGGAACAAGAGAAGTAAAGCTAAGAAAGGCAAGAAAGCATTCTGTTATTGGAAGAGCAACTTAGTAAAGGTGAGTTTCATAGTTTTACAGTTCTCTTGATATTTAATCATAGATATAGCCTGGTTGTAGTTGAATATGATTGAATATAAAAGAAACTAGATGGAAAAACAACCAAGAATGAGTAAGGAAAAACGAAGGACAAGTAGAAAGTTGCTAATCAAAATGGGTGACTACTCGCCCAAAGGATAGGACGAGTTTGAGGAAAAACGAGGGACAAGTAGAAAGTTGCTAATCAAAATGGGTGACTACTTGCCCAAAGGATAGGACGAGTTTGAGAAATTGTTATGTGAGTTCACCAGTATTGTGGTCCAGGCGGGCGAGGACCAATGATCGCCAAAAGGCGAGAATGGCGATAACAGTGATCGCCCATGTGAAATGTTGATGATCGCCAATGGGGCGAGTAGGAGAAAAAGAGGTCGCAAACGTAATCCAATACATGGGCGAGCCCAATTATGAATTGATAAGCATGGCGAGTTGAGCTCCCAAGCTGGGCGAACTCCCAGAAATGAGTTAATATTGAATGGCGAACTCTTTGGGTGAATGGCGAACTGAGCCTCGCCAAAGTGCCACTATTATTAGGAAAATATAAATCCTTTTGGAAAATACTCATAGTTTAAATAAATGCTTTTGCAGACGGGAATTGAGGAAGGCGGGCGAGAAGCAAGGCTGTATCAGACGAGGTAAGGAAGTAGTATGTGATGAAAATGCATGTCCTGTGGAGTAAAAGTGTTAAGAAAATATTAGAAATTGTTTTGTTTTTCTAACATGCATTGGTTGATAAAATGTTTTGACCTTGGCGAGCTACAAAGCCGCCATATGTTGTTTTGTTTAACGAGCTACTTAGGGCGGGCGAGTAGCTTTGTTCTAAGTTGAAACTCGGGCTAGCCAAGTGGCGAGCTCTCCTTTATGAGAACCTGGGCAAGTGCCTTTGTTTTAAAAGTTGGGAGAACTTTTTATGTGTTTGGGCGGGCGACCCTTGTTTTAAATATAAGGTGGGCGAACTGTTATCAACCAGCCATACTTTTGTTTTGAAAAGCTATGTGGCGGGGGATTAATAATTCGCCGTCTTATCGAGTTAGTCAGGGGCGAGCCGTGAAGGGCGAGCTGACCCTGGCGAACAGTTTTAAAGTGTAAATTTTTAAAAACGAAAAATGAATTATTTTAAATATTTCAAAAATAAAAATATGAAACCTTTTTGGGGCGAGTTGACCATTGGGCGAGTTGACCAATGGCGAGTTGAGTATTGGCAAGCTTACCATGGGCGAACTAGCCATGGGCGAGCCAGTCTAACCCGTACCTTCTCACACAGAAACTGTTGAAGTTACGGGCTGTTTTATTGTTTTATAAGCCCTTTTGGAAATTAAATCATTTTATGGAAATGATACATAAGATAACTTGAATTTGAGACATTAGGCTATGAGTTCATGCATTATCACTCATGTACTTTGCGTGACCCATCTAGGGCGATGGCTCGGGTCAAATAGACCAACGAGTGCACCCTAGGGCGTCACGGGGCTGATGGACCTGCCAAGTCTTCAGCGGTCTCGAGGTCACTTGGCAAGTGGACCTGAGGACCACCTACAGATTATGGCCATACATCTAGATGAGATAGCCGTGAGGGGCGATGGCCTACGGGTGCACCCCAAAAGCTGATGACTTGTGTTCTTTGCATGATTTAAATTGTTGCCTAGTCTCAATTAAATGATTTATGAAAGGATCTGGTGAATCCTGTTTCATGTTAACTGTATTTATTGTTTCCTAATGAGTGTGATCGTTAGGATGATTAAGTGGTTTTGAGATTATAGCTTTTATTTTTAAAGCAGCATACACCTTCCTTACTGAGCACATTGTCGCTCACTCCTTATTTTTCCACTCCACAGATAACTGATTTGAACTAAGAGACTTACCTTCCGGAGATTGGATATCGAAGGTATGTTGTGTTCTTTTATGTATTCAGTGAAGTTATACAGTACTACTTTAAATATAAGGGAATGTATATACATTTTAAGAAAATGATTTAATTATTCTTATTAAAGTGATAGGAGTTGATAAGCATCACTGACAGCCCAACCGGTAGTAAGTGTAAGATATAAGTGAGTAACATGTTATATAATGGAAATTGGGATGTTACACACCTTCTTACTCAACCTTTGTTCATGCACTTGTAAAGTTCCCATCAATTGATCAACCATCATATCCTCCAAGTCCTTCACTTTTTCAACAATCACAGCAATTTGCTCAAATTTTGGTGTTAAGGATCGAAGAATCTTTTCCATAACCAGGGCATCACCAAGCTTCTCACCATTCCTCCTCATCTCATTCACAATGGTCAACTCTCTTCCAAAATACTCCGAAATGATCTCATTTTCATTAATAGAGCTGACATCAAACTCATCCCTTAGCACTTATAGGCGAATCTTCACAACCTTGTCAATCCCTCTATGTGAGTTCTTGTGAATATCCCATAACTTCTTAAAAGTTTTAACCATAGAAATCTTCTCAAAGTTTGACTCTTCAATTGCTTGGTAGAGTGCAAACAAAGCCTTCTTATCTTTCTCCCTTGCCTCCTTAAGAGTAGCCTTTTGAGCTTCCATTAGTCTTTTCTCTTTTTCCACACTAGGTTCTTCAAAACCCTTGTGAACAGTTTTCCATCAATCTTGAGACTCCAACAACCCCTTTATTTGTATCCTCTTATTATCAAAATTATTCTTACCTAACTTAGGAATTTGGGGCTACACAAAATTGTTAGATCCTCTTATTATCAAAATTATTCTTACCTAACTTAGAAATTTGGGGCTACACAAAATTGTTAGCCATCGCTATGTCAACTTCACTAACACCCACAACAAATCACCACACCAATCAAAAACTCCAAATAAATAACCTAAGTTAAATAAAATCCACCAAGAAATAAACACAAACAGACTTGAAGCTCTGATGCCACTTTTGTTTGGAGGAGAGGTCTAAGAGACATTTACACAAACACTTGGCATACGTAGTTCATTAGGCTTCTAACAAACAACTAAGGGAACCTCTAATTAACTACCAAGTTCACAACTTTTCAAGTTAAACACACACATTTTCAACACCAATTTCACATCAAAACTAACTCACATCAACTAATCTCAAGTTTCAAGAATATCTACACCACAACTATTAAAAATGACGTAAATTCAAACATATAAACAAGAACAATATAACAATCTTTTCACTTCAAAATGCATCAAAATATATTCATATAGGTAGAGTAAAAGAATGCTTACAAGAAAGTTTGCATCTTTTCATACAAAATTGTAAATACCCTATTTTGTCAAGGTACTAAATAAAATAAAACTAAAACTAACTTGATTAGTTCGGTGGTCTTGTAATTATAATTAGAATTAACATTAAATTAGGATAATTATAAATATTAGAATTAAGTCAGAATTAAATTAGGATTTTTTTAGAATTAACATTAATTAGGAAATTAGAATTAAAATAGGATTTGGGATTAAGAAAATAAAAGAATAGAAAACAAAACAGAAATAATATTAAATTAAGGTAGTTATTAGATGTTTTAATGTAACTAAAGCTAGTATTAGGATAGGAGTAGTGTTAGAATAGGAATTTAATAACTAATAATAAATAAAGTGACATAAAGATTAATGGTGATTTTTCAGTATAACACAATTTTTTTATGTATAAAATGGGGTTAATTCGTAGTTGGGGGGGGGGGGGGGGGGGGGGGGGGGGGGGGGGGGGGGGGGGGGGGGGGGGGGGGGGGGGGGGGGGGGGGGGGGGGGGGGGGCGGGGGGGTTTCCATTAACAGAGGCCATAACGTTTCCATTCCACTGCCACCCTTGCCAAAACAACCATACGTTCTGCCTTGACCGAGGTCCCTTGCACAGCCCAGCTTACAATGACTAGCATCATCATCTTCATCGCACCAATTTTGGTACGAACAGCTGCTGCCACTGATTGTTGCTGCACCGGTCAGCTGTTGTCTACTTGCAGATCATCGCTTCCACTGCAGCTGCAGCCGAAACGGGGGAAGAAAAGAATTTAAGAACAAAGAAAAAGAAAAAAGGAGGAACGGTTGATACAGGTTTTATTAATTATTTAATTAATTAAATAAAATAAATTTAATTCAATAGTTGGGTTTAATGACTTAATAATCTGATTTAACCTAATAATTAACATTAGACTTAATAACTTAGTGTAACATCCGGAATTATAAAATTCTGAATCAAATTTTTCTTTTTTCTTCTTTCTTTCTCATTCAATTATTCAATGTCGATTGATTTGCATTCGATGTCGATGTAAGTTCGATTTTATAACAAAACTAAGATATAATATTTATAATTCTATTTATAACAATTCAATATAACTTTTGTTTGGAAAAGTTATATTAAATTTACATCCCACTAGATCATGTATATTTCTTCTTTTTTATTGAACACTACACTGATTTCATTCCACTTACAAATATGTCTGCTGTGCATGTATTAATCTGAATATAAATATAAAATTTCACATGTACCTATACTCCTGACATATCAATTTTAGTGATCTCTTCCACTACCTTGTAACTTCTGTTACCACGCGCACGTATGAACTATCTGGGATGGTGAGTAAGGGGGTGAGCTTTGGGGAAAGCCCAGTAAGAAAAAGCATAAAAAAGAGTGGTACTATGCCACAATATGCAATAAATCATAAATTTAAATTTTATAAATAAAATAATGCATATGGGTGCATGTAAACATTTATTGAAAACTCTTTTAAAACATATACTGTTCATATAAATATTCATTGTTCAAATCATTTAAAATCAATCTATCTTTAATTCAATCACTGTTCATATACTGTTCATATATTCTTTCACGGTTCACTTTTCAAATCATTTCAATCAAATCTGTCATCTGTCTGTAAATCAATCATTTCATATACTGTGTAAAACAATAGAGTGCGAGCATCCAAGAAACCCATACACGAACTATATCCCTACAGGGTCTTGTATAGGATTAGGCGTACCACATGGGGTCAGGCATTCAGCCCTAAGCCGTTCCTACCTGTAACAATGGCCATCGTCGAAGATCTACAGTGTACACTTGTTAGTGACAACTGTGATTGAAAAAAGGGGAAGGTACTGGGGACCTGCGCACAGTCTCCCAACCCTAATCATCAATCTGTATGCATGAATCCACATGGAGCCAACACTCTTTAAAAATCATGTTCATAAATCGATAAAACTCCAATGAAATCATGTTCATATAAATTGTTCTAAATCAATGCATATTCATATAATCAAATAAACATTCATTTGCTATAAATCAATCTCATGAAATTCTAACAAATCTCATATATTCAAGTAATAAATTTATATATAAAAATCATTTTATTCTATGTAAAAATACTATAAATAACTTTAAAATAATTCTTATGTAATCATATGCTTAAAACATGTTGTAAATCCATATAATAAATTTTCTATTATTTATTTAGAAAATAGGGTGCACGGAGATTCAAGAGTAGGATTTCTAAAATTTTCTATAGAAATTCGATTTAAGTTCTATTCAAACCCCTTGCATAAAAATCACAATTCCAATAATTCAAATCACCATTTACTCGCATGCAAGCACAGTATTTCTTACACTACTTCCATATACTATTCCTTATCTCAATTTGCAGTGTGGGATAATCGATCCGAATTGCACCACTATGCCTCTTATTTCTCCAAATTACAAGCTGCAGGATAACATTTTGAAAATAGTCAACATTCACTGTTCAAAGTTGTAAAATCCTTTTATTTTCCTAAACTTCTATTTTTATTTATCAACACTTGAAAAATAATATTTTGGAATTCCCATGAATTCCTATGATGACTAAATAGGTTAAATGAAATTTAATTAATTTAAGTGCTTAGTTGTATTTCCTCACTTATATATATTATATATATTATATATATATATTGCTATCTAACCCTTTATCCATTAAAAATTAATTTATTTCCTTCATGGACAGCTCACACCAAAATTGCCCTGTTCCTTGATTGTTCCTATTATTTTCTGTCTGCACATCATATCACCAACATCATATTCTTTGGTATGACCGAATGGCTCTCTTTCAAAACCAATTATTTCTTCAATTTATTTTATGACTATTTCATGACCGAAGGCTACACCACTGTCACCCACTTCTTTTAATGTTCGGTTGCCTAATTTTCCATTAGCTCACGTTTCTACTATTTTAAGTTTCATGGTTATTTTATATCCTGTCCAGCTTCTATTTTTCATTATTCATGCCATTAGTCAATATTTGTACACTCTAAGATTTTCTATAGTCCATCAATTTCATATTTTAACAGCTTTAATTTATGGCAATATTTATCACGTCCTTTGCTGCCTATTTCCTACAGTTTACACTACAATGTAAGCTAAATTTTCTTTTCTTTCTTAATGGCTGGCTACCTACTTCTTCTTCAGCCCATTTTTCTTTCTTTTTTTTTCTTCGATATTCGGCTGTACAAAACAGCCAAGATTTTCTCCTCTTTCAGCCCACGTTTGCTGACTAAATTAAAGACTCTACACTTATTTTCAAAATGTGGTCAGCTTCCTTTCTCATTGTTCACGTCAATAACACTTATTTTCATATTCAAACCCTCATGGCTGAATATACTACAGCACTCCAAATTCAAGTTTTTTGTTTACTAAATTTCATGGGTATACTTCCTTTTCCATTTCCATGCCATTCACGTTACCAACATCAGCCCTATATTTTCTGTCATTTACGCCAACATCATCAAGAACTCAGCCCCCTCAAACGCCATTCACACCATGCTTACTCCCTTCCCTTAATTCATCATAGACATGGTAGCTTCTATACCTATATTTTAATCAATTAAATTCCATGATTTCATTTTATTTTCTGTTTCAGCCTTTATTTTCCTACTTCACGCCATTAACAGCCACCACAATACAGCCCCCCAACACCATGACCGAATACCCTACCCTGCTTTATCCAAATTTTTATTCAAAATCCTAATCATATCCATCATCTATACATCCAATTCAACCACCAACAAGAGGAGAAAGTGAATGAAATAAAAGCTGTAATGTTACCTGTGCAGAACCGTTACTTCCAGCAGCAGGGGAGCTTTGTTTTGGCTGATTTAGGCTAAGATTTTTGGATGTTTAGGAAGCTTTTTAGGTAAGGAATAACTTTTATTAAAGAGCCTAAGGAATTAGATGAAAAAAGGAAGGGATTTAGCTAGCTGACGTAAAGGATTTCTGGACAGAAAAATTAGGATTCAACGTTGCAGCAGAGCAGATCGGGTGGAAAGGCAGAGGAAATTGGTAGAAATAACTAGAAGATGATGTCTTGGCTTTATTCTATTGGTCCACAATTATATTTTTAATTTATTAATTCTGCCCATAATTTTAAAATGGATAAAATATCCTCTTTTACTTCCCAAAATCCATTAATATGCCACTAAACTATGTATTTTCTGTCAGGTCAGATTTATACATTAAATTTTTATTTATTTAATTATTTACTATAGCCAATATTTTATCATGACAAATATTATATTATTATTATTATTTTTACTTTTTTTTTTATAACCATAGCATATAGGAAAATTAGTTTCCATAACTCTACTCAGTATTTTAAATTTAGCACTTTTAATAAGTGTAGGAAGAATGAAGAAATTTGGGATCTCACACTTAGCAATTTTAATGTAAAATAATTTGTATGATAATTATGTAATTAAATGATTTAATAATTTTATTTAATAATAAAATTAAATTAATAAATTTGTGTGTTAATTAAATAAGATTGATAGTTTATTAAACATGAAGTTTGCATGTAATTTGTATATATGTATGATTTGATTTATTTGCATGATGATTGTATGACATGTTGATTTAGTTTGCATATGTAATTAGGATTTAATAAAAGTAATGTAGTTTGTATGATTTATAGAAAAGATTTTAGAAATTTAATTTTAGAAAATATAGGTTTTTAGGGTTATAAGAAATAAAGAAAGATAAATAAAATAAAAATAAATTAGATCATATTAGATTAAATTACAAATATGGATAAAATAGAATAAAGATTGGATAAGAAAATAATATAATTATATTAAGAAGATGAATACAAATTATTCAATGATGAAATTCAAAGAAAGTCAAACGGTACTCGTTAAGAATTTCTAGTTGAAAAATTGTTTTAAACTGAAACATTGATGGAAGATTTAGAGCAAATTTCAATACAAATAATATGTATTCATTTTCAAAATAATTAAACTTAAAAATAAGTAAAACAAATATTTTCAAAAACAAAAATCAATAAAATATAGTAATAAAGATGATTAAAATAAAAAATAGAAACATAATATAAAACAATTAAAAATAATTAGAATAAAAGCAAATTTGATAGAAAAATAATTAAAGTATGATAAAAAATAAAATATTAGTAGGAATTGGGTATAAAGTCAATATTAGAGTTTTCATAATTTATTCAAATGATTCGATGATGAAGTCTCTTCAAACAACTTAAATGGTATCACTTGAATGCTCGATCAAGACTACATTAAAATAGAATACGATTGAAAAAACATAATCTTTTGTCACAAAATAAGTTTTTTTTAAATATAATCTTTAAATTCTTTCTAGTAGTGTAAAAATGAACAAGTTCTTCTTCCTCCACTCAACGATGCTCGACTAAATCAACATACTTATCACAAAATTGGAACTCTTTTAATTTGCGAAAAGATCATTGCAGGGGTAGTGCACATGTTCCAAGATTTCTTGGATTATTGCCAAAAACTTAGTAACTTGGATATAATTTAATTGCTTATTCAAAATCATTGAGCAATGATTAGAATTTCATGAATTTCTTTAAATCAGTTATTGTGGAACCTTGTGTTTAAGTTTAAGATTTTTTGAAAATTTAATAACAATTCGAGGATTTGAACTTTCCAATTTAGACATTTGAACTTTCCAATTTAGACATTTGAACTCAGTGAAAGATTAGCAAAATGAATGCCCTGCATGTTTGTTGGATTTAAGATTATAAATGTATGTGCGGCGTCTAAAAGATGTTGATTTTGGGACATGAGACAGAATTCTTAGATCTGTCCCTGAATCATATAAATTATTTGCTCTACTCTTGTCATTAAAAAAGAAAAAGCGAAGAAGAGCTGTAATTTCATAAGGGCTAGTTTGTTTCAGCATTTGAATTGCACTCTATATGTAGTATTAGACTCTTATATTCATTCTCGTCCAATAATAAAAAATTATAAGTACTTTCTGAACTTCTTCCAAGAACAAAAGGATGAATGCAACAAATAGTGAATCTGACTTAAAAATTACGTACAACGCTTTCGATGAATTCGTTTAGAAAAATACAAACCAAAGCCTTAAATACAATGATAGCTATGAAAATAGATACTAAAGCTTTATTAAATACATCCACAACTACATGAAAAATACATAATAAAGCTTTAAATACATCCATAACTACATGAAAACACATACAAAAGTTTTAAATTTAATTACATTAATGATTGCATGAAAATACATACTAAAGCTTTATATACGACAAGTACATGTCCATGAACATACAAACTAAAGCTTTTTATTAACTACATGAATCCCAATTCCCAACTTAATCATGTATGTTCAAAGTTATGTAACAAAAAGAGCGACTAGTTCCTGTAATTCACTCGACTAAAAAAATAACTGCTTCAGCTAATGCCTTGGCTAATTATTATTCCACTGGAAAAGAAAAGGAAAAGAATTACCGACTTTTTTTTTATCTTTCTTTATGATGCAAAAGAAAAAGGATATATAATTAAACTGACCGAAGCATTTGAGTTAAATGAGAAGCCTTCGCAAAATTGCCTTCTTCTCGTGCCCCGAGGATGTTGAAAATGAGAGCCAGGCGTACTTGAGTGATAGCAGTTTGTTGGATAATTTGGTAAGTTTCTTTCCTTAGTTGCTCGCACTCTTCTTCTATGGTTCCGATCTTTTCTCGAATTTGCCTTTGCCCTTCCTTAATGCTGTCTTGCTCTTTGCTTATCTCTTCCATCTCAGTTTTTAACCTTCTAAATTTTGTTGTCATGCTTCTCTTAGCATTCTTTCTCTGTCAACATTTATTAGTTAGAAACAAACCAAAAAATATAATTGAAGAGCTCAAAATGGTTCATACAAGATTTGATCCATAGACACCTCTAATTTTCATCTTCTTATTGAGTTCATGTTGTTTGAGATCATATTAGAGCTCTACTTTGAAAGCTTATGCTCTTCCAATGAAATCCTAATTGACATTTCAATTGAAAAATTGTACAATAAGAAAGAGAGGAATGTAAAATGCTTGCTGGATTTTCTCCTTAACAATTAACTCTCATACTTTTATTCGTTCATTAACTCTCATACTTTTATTCGCATGCATGTGTAGACAAAAACTAGAATAACAAAAAGAACCAATTGGGGCCTGTATGCAAAATATCGTTTGTATAGATGGGAGTGAATCAAATTTAGATATAAAAGTTTTGGTCTTTGATATTTATTAATGAATTAGTGTGTATGTGTGTCCTATCAATCTATCTATCTATATATATATATATATATTATATATATATATATAGATAGATAGGATTAATAGACAAGGTACACACACAACCAAATATGAATACCTATGTTCAGTTATAGTGAATACCTATGTTCAGTTATAGTTTATACCTTTTGCTTTTGCTTGAAGCGTCGATGTCTCTCCTTTCCTGTGGATATTGTATGAAGAGAAGGCATGATCTCTTATGAATATATGTTCACTTATATCTTTTGCTAGCAATGGCAATATGGTTGCAAAGGAACATGCCTTATATAATGGATTGGATTGCAGACCTTTCCGCGTAAGCTAACTTTGTCTCGTATGAAAATTCATCTCAAGCTTTTCTATTATACTGATACGGATAACAGATCTTCTCGCGTATGGTAACTTTGTTCAGATTGATATTGACTACTAATTTTTCACATTGTTATTTTTCTTTTGTTTTCACAAAATGATGTTGATGAAAATTTATTTCATTAAGAAATCAAGTCTTAATGCAACATAATTTAGTTGGTTTTTGAATGGAGGAGTGAAACGATTGGAACTTATCCTAAAGTGTCTAGAAGATTGGAATTTTATTTTGGTTAAATAATAATAATAATAATTAATAATAATAATAATAATAATACTTAGTAACTTACAAGTAGAACGATTGGAACTTATCCTAAAGTGCCTAAAAGAGCAGTCAACACATTCATATGAATGATTTAAAATCTAGGAAATGGTATCTCTCCATTCACATAGACGTGCTGCTTTGTAATTTCCTTAATCCAAAAAATACTTTCAAAATATTTTCTTAGTATTTAAAATTAAAAACTTACATTTTTCTCTCAGATCTCATTAAAATTAAAAAATTTTAATTTTTTTGGATCTAAAAACTCTTCAAAAACTTCAATAGAAATCCTGGATTTGCTAACTAAAAAATTAAAAATCCAAAATCCAAGCCTAGCTCTCTTTGTCTTTTTTTTTTTCTTTCCCCCTCCACTTGTGTGATCCCATGCTGAATTTATAGGCATAAATTTTAGAATTTAGATCGGATATAAACATTTTCCTGAACCATTTACTTTGTTTAAATTATATAAATTTTTTACATTGCAAAAATTTTTACAGTAAGATTATAAATTTTAATCTTACTATAAAGTCAACTTAAAAAACATATGATTAATCGCAAATTTAGTATCATTAGGGGTAAAATAAGTTAGAATTATCATAAAAATATGATTATCAACGTAAAAATTAATATTAATAGATTTAAACATATGCTAATTTTGCTATAATGTATGTTTATGTTAATTATTATGTGTTTATATATTTCTAACATATTTTACATAAAATAACTTTAGATTTATGTTTAATTATATGTTATTTACATTAATCTTAAATTAATTATTAAGTGTTTACAAAACTTTTAACATATTTTACGCCTAATAAATTTAAATTTACGTTTAATCATAAGTTTTTACATTAATCTTATAATAAGATCAAAATTTGTGAGTTTACAGTAGAATTCACCACTATCAACTCATTGAATATAAAGTGATAAAATAAAGCACCAAGCAGGATGACAGCTTCCTTGCTTGCCTCCTGTGTACGCCTTAGTAATTTACTGTCGTCCAAATTCCAATTAGAATCATCTTAACAATTTCGTAATATATGGGTAAGTCGACCTGAACAATACATATAAAACTGGCAGACCGTAGCAGTTGAGCAGAGCATTAAAGAATCATCTTTAATTCTTATATTCTTAATATGCGACGAGTAGGCTCGATTAAAGAATAATATTATTAATAAATAATATATTTTTAATATTTAATAATAAAAATTTAAATAAATTAAATCAACAGAATTAAGTTTGTACTAAAATATAAAATTTGAAATTAAACGCAATTGGGCAGAGCCGCAGAGAATCATCTTCCTGTCACACACACATATAATATATATATATATATATATATATAGTCAATTTTTAATTATCGCTCGATGAATCGTGCAATTTCCGAAAGTTTTGCCTCCCAAATATACGAAATCGTTAGGGCAATATTTATTGAATTTCTTGTGCAGTTTTGTTGACTAGTATTTTACTTGCGTTCTCATCTTATATTTCTTCGCGGGTCAAGACAAGACTTATATAACGAGGGAACCTCGCGTCAAATTGCAGCATAGGGCCCTTCACACTATGACTGAGTTCAGCGAAGTCACAAAACTCGAATCCAAATAAAAAATTAATGCATTTTCTTTATTATCTGCTTTAAGCAAAAAGTGAGCATTCTATTTAAAAGAGGAAGATGTTAATTTTTCCGGTTGTTTATCAATTTCTTCCAGTCGATATGTTAAAAATATGTTGTTTCATTATAATTATAATTTTACTAGTCCATTTAATTTCATAAAATCTTCCTTCTTCCAACAAAATTTGGCGAAAATAAAATTAATAAACGGGCATATAATTTAAATATTGAAGGCTCCAGGTCTAATTAACAAGTAATAAATTAATGTTAGCTTAGTGATAAGATTTGGTATAATCCCTTTTTCTAGAAAGCTAGACTTATTCATTGGATTAACTTGAATCTGTAATAATAATAATAATAATAATTAATAATAATAATAATAATACTCCTCACCATACCCTCTGTTCTCTCACACCACACGAAAAATCGATCTTACCTTGTAAATTACGAGAAAAATAACTGTCAACACATTCAACTGAATGATTCAAAGTATCAGAAATAGTACCTCTCCATTCTCAAAGACGTGCTGCTTTGTAATTTCGTTAATTACTGACAGTGAAACCGTCAACACGGCAAACTTCAATTCAAATAAAACGAATTTAATTTCAAGTTGTGAGGAGGAATTTACAATTTTTTCTAGGCCAATATAAGTTAATCAAGGAGTACACAGGAAATTCATTCTTGCAAATGACATACATCAGCAAAGAACAAAGGGGACTTAATCAATAAGTGGTTGAAAGAAGTAGAAGTAGACTTCTTTCTTAGGTATTTGAATAGGATTCGAGTCCTGGAATCCTCACTGTTAGGAAGATTTTACTGTTTACCACTTTCGGCCCGAACATGATTAATCTCAGACCATAAAACAGATAAAGATACTTGTGTTTACACAAGAAAAAAAAAAGGGACTTACGTGATAACAGCTTAAGACTAAGTACAAATCGAGAAACAATTGAAACATCCAAACCCGACAGTTAGAAAATGGAATACAACCCATTTTTTTGATGAACAATGGACACATTGGACACGCATGCAACAACTCTAAGAGAAATTTTGTTTACAACCTAATTTTTTTCAAAGCAACCTAAGTTTTTTTTGTTTTTAATATTATGATAGAACTACTCCTAAACGCAATTTATTCAAAAAAAAATTTAGAAATTAGCTGTTCGCCATCACTTCTTAACGTCGAAAAACGCTAATAACTAATCCAAAAAATCCTTTTGAATTCCTCTTTTTGGTTCTTGTCCACATTTGCCAAAAATACTCATATTGTTCTAAATTTAACTTGTAAAATCAAATATACCTTTCTAGATCTAAGAAAATAGAAGTACTTCTTTGGAAAAAATAGTGCAAGAATTGGAATGAGGAGCTTGAGAATAGTTTCTGGATAAATTTTGGAGTTTTTTCGCCACATACAAGTGTTGGCAAACAATGAGTGGCAACGGCCAACGTTGTAGCTAGTAACCGATTTTTGGGGTTTTTTGATGTTATAACAAAAATATTCCTATACCAAAAAGTACACATTTTTTTATGAAACATTAATATACATTATACATAATAAAATTTGCTTGGTGTTAAAACTGAAATTTGCATCAATATTTACTTTAATAAAACTTAAAGCCCAAAGTCCAAAACTCTTATGCACTGCTTGATTTTTGTTTTTGGTGCCATTAATTATTGTTTGTCGATAACAACATAGGTTAGTCCAATAAGAAAATGTAGTCTATATGAACGTGCCTTGGGAATTGGAATTAGCGTATTCAGCAGCATGCCTCCTTAACTACCAAGTATTTCTTGCCGTGACACTTTTAAATTACTGAAAATGATCAGATATTGTGTTCAGATGACGCAACAAAAATGTCAAGCTTGAACACTAAAATTAACTTATAGACGATACCCAATTTTATTAAAAAATAACCTAAAATAAAAAAAATTAAAATGAAAATAATTATGAAACTGAACTGCCATAACAGAAATAGAAGAGAGAAAAAGAATAACAGAAAAAGAGGGAAAATGTGTAAATTTTAATAATTAGAATGAAGCCTGCTTCTTTTTTCGGCTATTGGTTTCTCATATATCATCAACTATTTGTAACTAACTGCTCTCTATTTACCCCTTAATATGGGCTGCATGGCTTGAAGTATTAAGCCTGTATCACTTTGACTAAAGAAATCTATTTAGATAGAATGGACGAATTTCCTTGGCCATTTAATTATTTTTTTAATGAGTACGCCTCACATAAGTCCTTGCGGAAGGTAACTTTCACGAGATTGTTATAATGTATTAAGTTTTAGATAAAACCTAATAGCTAGACATAAAATCTATGGAGTCACCACCAACTATTCTACCTAGGTGTGATTAGTCACATATTCAAACTATGGATAATGACTGGTCTACATCTCAAATTTAAGATTCGAAAGTATGGCTATGTATAAGGAAGGATTAGCACCCTCATAACGCTTATTCTAAAATGATACCAACTAACTTTAGCTTACCTCAAATTTCCATATTTTTAAATTTTTTTGAATATTAATCAAACTTAACAAGCAAATAATTAACACAACAAAATTTGAGCTTATGGCCCAAACAAAATCCAAAGGTTAGACCAAAATTTAATTTTAAGTCCAAAATCAAATGACAAGTCAAGTTCAAAAATTGCAAAGAAAATTTTCAGGCTTTCATTATTAAATTATAAAACTTGCACAAAAGTCAATTAATTTCGGACTTAATGGGCCTAATAATAGATAAAGATATGGATAAAAATGGTGTCTACAGCTGTCACTCTTTGCACTTTTGATGTGAAACAGTAAATGGTTCATAGACATAGACAATCCGAGTGCAATATCTATCAATGAATTCTTTGTAAAAAATGATATTTCCTAGTATTTTCTCTCATAAGGCTAAGAAATAAATGCAAAATGAAATTTCTTAATTTTTTTTCTCCTATGAAGACCAAGGAATGAATGCAAAATTGAAATTTCCTAATCTTCATCTCCTATAAAGATTAAGGAATGAATGCAAGCTTGAAGATTCCTGGTCTTCTCCTATAAAGATTGAAAAATGAATGCAAAATGAAGTTTCCTGGTCTCTTTTATCATAAGGCTAAGGAAATGAATGCATAATGAGATTTCCTAGTCTTTTCTATCATAAGACTAAAGAATGCAAAGTGAAACTTCCTAATCTCTTCTATCATGAGACTAAAGAATGAAATTTCCTACTCTTTTCTATCATAAGATTAAGGAATGTAAAATAAGTTTTCCTAGTCTCTTCTATTATAAGACTAAAGAATACAAAATCAAATTTTCCTAGTGTCTCCTATCATAAGACTAAGGAATGCAAGATGAAATTTCCTAGTCTCTCCTATCATAAGACTAAGGAAAGCAAGATGAAAGTCGTAGTCTCTCCTATCATAAGACTAAAGAATGTAAGATGAAATTTCCTAATCTTTTCTATCACAAGATTAAGGAATGCAAAGTGAAATTTCCTAATCTTTTCTATCAATAGACTAAGTAATGTAAAAATGAAATTTTCTCCTTCTAGAAGCCATGAAATAAAAGCTCCTCTCACCAAAGACTATGAGACTTTTGAAAACAAAGAGTTCCTTTCAACAAAGGTTTTGAAACTTTTGAAAATAAAATGTTCCTCTCAACAAAGGCTTTGAGACTTTAGAAAATAAAGAGCACCTCTCAATAGAGGCTTTGAGAACAAAAAGATCCTTTCAACAAAGGTTTTGAGACTTTTGAAAATAAAAAGCTCCTCTCAACAGAAGCTTTGAGACTTTTGAAAACAAAGAGCTCCTCTTAATGGAGGTTTTGAGACTTTTGAAAACAAAAAGCTCCTCTCAATGATGCTTTGAGACTTTTGAAAATAAAAATTTCATTTCAAAATGCCAATTAACATGGGCTTGATTAGGCTTAAATTTCATTTTAATGGCAACTATATTGGGCTTCATCTTCCTCTAAAGTGCCAGTTAAACTAGAATTTGCTCTTATCTAAGGTTTTTTTTTCAAAAAATGTTTATCACATCATCTTCCCATATCTTATCATATTTCAAATTGTCATCTCTCATATTTTCATCCTTTAGATTTTCATCTCATCCATTTTATTCTCACATTTTCTCTTTTCCTCAGATTTTTTATTTTCCATTTTTCATTCTTTTTTTACATGTTCTCATTTTCACCTTTTTCTTTACATTTTCTCATTAATCTATATTTTCCTCACACTTTCTAATTCTTCATATCCAGTTATCCTACACAAATAGTTCATTTTTTTTTTTCATGTCAAAATGCAATATTGAAATGTCATGCATCTTATGAATATAATGAATGTCATGAACATCATAATGCCATGAGTGCTATGAATGTTATGCACATGTCAATGTGTCACGTCCTCATTTTTCCAAATAAACATATACATTTGTATAGTTAGAATGTTTCGTCAATGTCCTTCTTTCTTCTTCTTTTGCCATATCCATCACCTTTATTTAGAATGATATAAAATTGTTTGCATGAAATGTATTTTTTCATTTACATTTACTTCAAATACATCAGGATCTCATATACTTACATACCCTATATTCCCCAATGGTCTAATATACATTAGTGTACTGTACGATAGCCGAACTGTATGGCAACATAATTATACCTTCAATAGTTGGGAAGCGTATCTCGAAGGTATACTATACGATTCCAAAACTTAGCTCCTCTATCTGGAGCAGAATCTACCTCAAGTAATCTGGATGAAAAATGATTGTAAAGGGGTGAGTTTACACTCAATAAGAAACATATGTAAAAGAGCGTACTATGCCTCTATATGCAATTTTCCTGTTAGACTCTATAATGTTATGTAAAAACATTATAAAGCATAGTCATATATTTCCTTCATCAAATACTTAAAAGTTCTTCATATAGCATATACATGTAAATCAAGTAAATCAAGTCAATCCTATACTTTCATACTTTACTTCAAATACTTTCATATACAAATAACATCATATGCTTCAAATACTTCAAGTAATTAGGAGACATATCATTCCAACAGAATCATGCATCTTGTCAATCTCAAATAGGGAAGTTCAGTAAGGAGGTCAAGTATTCCCCATATGAAACATGACAATTAAGTGGCGTACCCATAATTGGGCCAAGAATCCACCCTAAGCGAAACAAGTAATATAGACAAATTGGCCAATGTCAGTTGCTATAGTGAACACTAGTCAGGTGATGGTTGTAGCACTGAGGACCATACTTAGGCTCTTCAGCTAAGTAAATATAAACAAGTAATATGCATGACCACCATAGGTGTTCATAGTCTCCAAAACCTTTGTTATAAAACTTTAACAAATACCCATGTACTTTCTTGAAATAGGTTTTCAAAACCTCTTTTTCAAATGGGCAGTCGATTGGTCTTTTTCGACAGTCGACTGCTACACCATATTTTACCTTATTGAATTTCTTTTCCTTTTTGAAATTCAAATATTTTATTTTTTGTAAAACTCATAAGGCAGTCGACTGGTTTGAAATAGAATGCTTTTGAGAAAATGGCAGTCGACTGGTCCTTATAGCAGTCGATTGGTTTCGCAAACATAATGCTTTTGAAAACAGGGTAGTCGACTGGTCATTTATGGCAGTCGACTGGTCATTTATGGCAGTCGACTGTTTTGAAACAGAATGCTTTTTAGCAAATAGCATTCGACTGTCTCATATAGCAGTCGACTGATTTGAAATAGAATACATACTGGAAAATAGCAGTCGACTGGCTTAAATAGCAGTCGACTGGTTTGTCTCGATTTTTGAAAAACTACGCTTTGGGTGTCTCTAGGCAATTGGCTGCTATTCAAGGCAATCGGCTGCTCCTAACCTAATTAGTAGTAGGAGTAAAGTCCGAAAATGCAACTTTTCCTACATAAAACCAACTGGTGCTTCTCTCCAAAACACTTTAAAACACATTAAAACATGCGGACATAGCCGTCTTACGTCCGTTACATAAATTCCTTACCTCGATTACTTCGAGAATACGAAATCACTTGGCGTGTCAACCCTAACTTTCACTT
The DNA here is from genome assembly GCA_031772115.1 of Heritiera littoralis. Classification (NCBI taxonomy): domain Eukaryota; kingdom Viridiplantae; phylum Streptophyta; class Magnoliopsida; order Malvales; family Malvaceae; genus Heritiera; species Heritiera littoralis. The sequence continues at coordinate 3,158,084 of JAPDPK010000073.1, forward strand.
CTTCAAATCTGTAAACATCATACAATTTAAACCTTTAAATAATTATCTTACACATGCTATACCAACTTAGTACAGCTCTAAACTAGGAATGAAATTGACTGAATCCATTTCTTCTCTTACCTTTGCTAATCACCAACTTTTTCAGATTTTGAGATCTCCTCCAATACTTGGATTCAATCTACCAAACTTTGGATATCACTTAGTCTAGTGACAAGGATCAATTTTCGTTTAACAAACTTAACGAATCGATGGGAGAGTGAGGTGGTTTGTCAGGGAGCTTGGAATGGAAACTTATGTAAACATGGACAAAACGATGGGGAGGGTTGAGAAGGAAGCTGCCGTAAGTGATGGCTGATGAGGATGATGACTAAGCTAGTTTGCATTTAATGCATGCTTTATTCCATTAATTCATCTCAGCCATGCTTTATCCCTTTGGCTCATTTGACCCTTTGACCATTTAATTCTCCTTCTCCTCTCTTCATATGACTCATCTATTTAATTACCAATCAAAATTTTGATTTTATTTCTTTTCTCATACTCTATTTATTTTCCAGATATCAACATTAATTATTTGATTAATTAACTTTCAATTTTCTTATTTCTTCCCTATTCCATACATCATTCATGCATCATTTACACATCAAACTTCATATTTATTTAAATCTTTTCAGATTGTGATACTTTACAAACATGGAGGAATTACATGAAATTGGGGATTTCACATTCTCCCCACCTTGGAAAATTTGGTCCTCCAAATTTGAATTGGCTTATCAAGTAAACAACCCCAGATATCTTTCTTTCATCAAGCTCTTTAGCTCCCATGTAGCTTCTTTCGTCGTATGGTATTGCCAGAGAACTTTCACTAATGGAATCGTCTTAGACCTCAAAACTTTCTCCTTTTTGTCCAAAATCCGAATCAGCTTCTCCACATAACTCATATCTTCCCTTATCTCCAAAGGCTCATACTCTATGACATCGGATGGATTCGGATTATACTTCCGAAGCATCGATACATGAAACACGTTATGCACTCCTGATAGCTCCGAAGGCAATGCCAATCTGTAAGCAACATCACCAACTTGATCTAAGACCTCAAATGGACCGATTTAGCGAGGACTCAACTTACCTCGTCGGCCAAATCTCATGATCCCTTTGGATGGAGAAACTTTCAAAAACACAAAATCTCTAACCTAGAACTCAAGTGGCCTCCGTCGAGCATCCGCATAACTCTTTTGTCTACTCTGAGCTGTCTTAAGCCTTTGACAAATCATCTTAATATCCTCAGAGGCTTGCTCGACTAGATCTAGAGCCAATAACTTTCGTTCGCCCTCTTCTTCCCACCCAATCGGAGATTGACACCTTCTACCATACAAAGCTTCAATGGTGCCATCCTGATACTTGCATGATAACTATTATTATAGGCAAACTCAACCAATGGCAAATGGTCATCCCAAGAGCCTTTAAAGTCCATAGCACAAGCTCTCAACATATCCTCAAATGTCTAAATCGTGCGCTCGGATTGTCCATCAGTCTGTGGATGAAAAGTTATGCTAAAGTTCAACTGAGATCCCATGGCCTCTTGGAAATGTTCCCAAAAGTGAGAGGTAAACCTAGAATCTCTATCAAACGTAATGCTCATTGGAACACCTTGTAGTCTTACTACTTCTCTTACATACAAGTCTGCCAAAGTGCTAAGTGTATCTGTAGACTTCATAGGTAGGAAGTGAGTTGACTTAGTTAGCCTGTCCACGATCACCCAAATACCATCATGATTTCTCTTGGTCCTGGGCAATCCCATAACAAAATCCATCGTAATGTGCTCCCATTTCCACATGGGTATAGGTAGAGGATGTAACAATCTGGCTGGCTTTTGGTGCTCTACCTTAACCTGCTGACATGTGAGACATTTCGCTACAAACTCAACTATGTCTCTCTTCATGCCATTCCACCAATACACCTTGCGAAGATTATAATACATCTTCGTATTTCTTGGATGCAACGTGTACTTAGTGGCATATGCCTCTGTCAAGATCAATTTTCTTAACTCGTTATCATTAGGAACACATATACGGTTATTAAGCCTCAAAATTCCATCACTACCCATATTGAACTCTGAGGGCATACCTGACTAGATCTGACTCATAGCTTCAATACATCTATCATCTTCCTTTTGAGCAATCCGGATTCTATCTATCAACTCTGGCTCAATTCTCAAACTAGCCATCATTCCAAATTGCTCATAAGACACAACATTTAAGCTGAGACTTGCAAACTGTTCATATAGTTCATACTCTTTTATCATCATATAAGACACCATACTTATATGTTTCTGGCTCAGAGCATCTGCCACCACATTGGCTTTCCCGGGTGGTACAAGATCTCACAATCATAGTCCTTCAGGAGCTCGAGCCATCTCCTTTGCCTCATGTTCAATTCTCTTTGAGAGAACAAATACTTCAGACTTTTATGATCAGTAAAAATCTGAAATCTCTCACCATACAAGTAATGCCTCCATATCTTCAGGGCAAATACTACTACAGCTAACTCCAAATCATGAGTTGGGTAATTCTTCTCATGGTCCTTTAGTTGTCGAGAACCATACGCTACTACCTTACCATGTTGCATTAACACACATCCTAAACCTTGCCCTGAGGTATCATTATACATCGCAAATCCACCAGAACCACTAAGAATGGTGAGGACAGGTGCCGTCATCAACTTGCGCTTCAACTCTTGGAAGCTACACTCATAGGCTTCATTCCACTCAAACTTCACCTCTTTGCACGTCAAGTGCGTCAATGGAGCAGCTAACTTCGAGAAACCCTTTACGAATCTTCGATAAAAACTAGCTAGACCTAAGAAACTCCTAATCTATATCACAGTTTTCGGTCTCTCCCATTGAACCACCGCTTCAATCTTCGATGGATCAACCGAAACTCCATCTTTACTGATAACATGACCTAAAAAGGAGATAGAATCTAGCCAAAAATCACACTTACTTAGCTTGGCATACAATCCTTGATCTTTGAGGGTTTGTAGAACTATTCTTAAGTGCTGCTCATGCTCTTCCTGAGACCTCGAGTACACCAAGATGTCATCGATAAAGACAATGACAAACTGGTCCAGGTACTGTTTGAACACTTCATTCATCAGGTTCATGAAAGCTGCGGGTGCATTGGTTAAACCAAATGGCATTACTAGAAACTCATAGTGGCCATACCGTGTCCTGAATGCAGTCTTAGGGATATCTTCATTTCGGATCTTCAACTGATGATATCCCGACCTCAAGTTTATCTTGGAAAAGACTTGTGCACCCTTGAGCTGATCAAACAGATCGTCTATCCTGGGAAGAGGATACTTATTCTTAATGGTCACCTTATTCAACCATCGGTAATCTATGCACAGCCTCATGTTGCCATCCTTCTTCCGGACAAAAAGCACAGGAGCACCCCAAGGGGATACGCCGGGTCGTATAAATCCCTTATCCAGTAACTCCTGAAGTTGCTTCTTCAACTCTTCCAATTCTACTAATGCCATCCGATAGGACGATCTCGAAATGGGCTCAGTCCCTGACACCAAATCGATCGTAAACTCTACTTCCCTATCCGGAGGAAGCCCTGGAAGATCATCCGGAAACACTTCGGGAAAATCCTTGACTACAGGAATTTCATGAAGTCCGAGACGTTTCTTATCTACGTCCTCCACATAAGCAATAAATCCTTCACAGGCCAATACATACTTCTCATTACTTTCATTTGAAATCAATTCAAGGGATAAACATACTTTTACATTAATCACTTGCAAAATTTACAACATAGCTAACGGGTAAAGAGAAGATTACACTTTTTGCATAACAATCTAATATCACATGATTATCAGCTAACCAATCCATACCAAAATAACATCAAATCAGTACATATTTAGTAGGATTAGGTCCACTATAGATTCTCTTTCTCCTACCCGTAGCTTACAACTACGATATATTATGTCCGTCATTTGAGATTCCCTAAAGGGAGTACTTATTTGTAACAAGTGTCCTAAAGGCTCATGCTCAATAGGTAATCTCATAGCAATCAAAGGAGAAACAAATGAATGCGTAGAGCCTGGATCAAATAAGGCATTAACACTTATATCAAAGAGATGGATCTTACCCTTAATCACTTTGGATGAGGCATCGGCAGACTCCTCATCGATGGCAAATACTCGTCCTTGAGTCACAGCTTTCTTTCCTTTCTCAGCAGCTATGGTCTTCGACTGTGTTTGGGTGGTCTTTCTTGATCCTTCAGGTTCTCTCAAATTCTTCTTAGGACAATCCTTAATCATATATCCATGCTTGCCACACTAAAAACAAGCCCCGCTTGTCATCCGACAAGGCTGTGTTCCATGAAATCTCCCGCATTGTTCACATCTTTGCATGGTATTCCTTGGTGGACTAGCGGCACTGCCTGCCAAATGTCGAGATCTTTCATCAATTATCTTGATCCCGGTAGTTCTAGGAGTCCTTGTTGTATCATAACTCCCAATTCAATATACTTCTATATATATCTATTTTATAATTTGAAGTCATTCTCTTCTAAATCATTTTCTTACCTGACGAAGCTCTTTCGTAAGGCCTATTTATCCTATATGGATATCTATCGCCGGAAGCTTTCTCTTCTGACTTTCGCTTCATTGGCTCCTTGCCTTTACCCTTGGCTCGAGAGTCAGTATGATGAAAATCATAGTCCTGCTCGCATAACTAAGCCTTACGAACCGCTTCATTATAAGTAGTGATATCCATAGGGTATAACTTCGATCTTATAGGAGACTTCAACCCCTTTATGAATCGATAGATCTTATGTCCTTCACTCCTTAGGACTTCAGGGTCAAATCTACTCAAGGAAATGAACTTTGACTCATATTGATTCACCGTCATAGTCCCCTGAGTCAAGCTCAAAAATTCAATCTTCAACCTAGTTTGTTCCGTGCGTGGGATATATTGTTCATTAAAGGCTTCTAGAAATTTATCCCACGTAACTTCAGCATGTTGAGCTTCCAACATAGCTCTAATAGATTGCCACCAATGTTCGGCATCATCCACTAATAAATAGGCTACCAAACCTACTTTCTCTCTCTCATAACAAGTCATGTACTCCAATGATTTAGTGACCATCTTTACCTAGTTTTCTGCGGTCAATGGATCCCTATCCCTTTTAAACTTTGGCGGATCCAACTTTTTTAAACTCTTTAATTAATGCCACACTGCAATAAGCACTAGGATCTCGCCTTTCAGTAGCTGGGACCTGTGGGGGTACTTCTGTCTGAGTAAAAGGGACTGTAGTAGTGGCTGCCGGTGTACTAGTAGCCACATTTGACTGGCTAGCCATGAACTGAGTAAACATAGTAGTCATGGCTTCCATATGTCGTTCTATTTTTGATAGTCGGGTATTTGGACTACTTGGTGGAGAAGAAGGAGGAGATTGCTCTGGGGGCAGTTCCACATGACCCCGTCCTCGTCCTCGTCCTCTACCACTGCCTCTTCTTTGTGTACTCATTCTGCTAATAACACCATCAAATAACATTATTTAGTATAACTTTAAATAGTTATACCACACATACGTATTTTGGCTAGTACAATACTTTGAGGATATACATTATTTCTAATCTAATGACATTGACAAACATCAGACTAAATTGCTTGATACCAATCTGTTACGTCCTCATTTTTTCAAATAAACATATACATTTGTTTAGTTAGAATGTTTCGTCAATGTCCTTCCTTCTTCTTCTCTGGCCATATCCATCACCTTTATTTAGAATGGTATAAAATTGTTTGCATGAAATGTATTTTTTCATTTACATTTACTTCAAATACATCAGGATCTCATATACTTACATACCTATATTCCCTAATGATCTAATATACATTAGTGTATTGTACGATGCCGAACTCTATGGCAACATAATTATACCATCAACAGTTGGGAAGCGTATCTCGAAGGTATACTATACGATTCCAAAACTGAGCTCCTCTATCTGGAGCAGAATCTACCTCAAGTAATCTGGATCAAAAATGATTGTAAAGGGGTGAGTTTATGCTCAGTAAGAAACATATGTAAAAGAGCGTACTATGCCTCTATAAACAAGTAATATGCATGACCACCATAGGTGTTCATAGTCTCCAAAACCTTTGTTATAGAACTTTAGCAAATACCCATGTACTTTCTTGAAACAGGTTTTCAAAACCTCTTTTTCAAATGGGCAGTCGACTGGCTTTTTAGGCAGTCGACTGCTACACCATATTTTACCTTATTGAATTTCTTTTCCTTTTTGAAATTCAAAATTTTATTTTTCGTAAAACTCATAAGGCAGTCGACTGGCCCCATATAGCAGTCGACTGGTTTGAAACAGAATGCTTCTAAGAAAATGACAGTCGACTGGTCCTTATAGCAGTCGACTGGTTTCGCAAACATAATACTTTTGAAAACAAGGTAGTCGACTGGTCATTTATGGCAGTCGACTGTTTTGAAACAGAATGCTTTTTAGCAAATAGCAGTCGACTGTCTCATATAGCAGTCGACTGGTTTGAAACAGAATACATACTGAAAATAGCAGTTGACTGGTTTAAATAGCAGTCGACTGGTTTGTCTCGATTTTTGAAAAACTACACTTTGGGTGTCTCTAGGCAGTCGGCTGCTATTCAAGGCAGTCGGCTGCTCCTAACCTAATTGGTACTAGGAGTAAAGTCCGAAAATGCAACTTTTCCTACATAAAACCAACTGGTGCTTCTCTCCAAAACACTTCAAAACACATTAAAACATGTGGACATAGCCACCTTACATCCGTTACATAAATTTTTTACCTCGATTACTTCAAGAACACGAAATCACTTGGCGTGTCAACCCTAACTTTTCACTTCTTCAAATCTGTAAACATCATACAATTTAAACCTTTAAATAATTATCATACATGTTAGCTTTAAATTGCCATCTATATTTTGAAATGACAAAACTTAAGTAAGCTTTAATGTTTTAATTCATATTGTAAATTTGCTTTATCACACATGATTTTCTCAATACATTTTAAGTGATCATATCAAACATTAAGACCATGATTTATTGATACACTCTTATTGGTCTTAATACTTTATAAAATGTTTTAAATATTTTAGAAAATCACTTAATGAATTTTTGGACCATGTTTTCATCAAAGAAAGTTAAGAAAATCTCCCTTAAAGCTTATAAAGGTTTTGGGTTGAATTAAAATCAAAAGTCATATCATTTCTAACCCAAAAGTGCAGGAAAAACTCATTCTGGAAGTATGGGATCGATCCCCTAAGGAAAGGGAACGATCCCTTTTTGGCAGAATGCCCTGGAAGCCTAGAATGAAGCATGGGATCGATCCCTTTTGAAAAAGGATCGATCCCTTTATGTCAGAAAGTCCCAACGGCTAGTTTCTGTGAGATACAACGGCTAGTTTCTGTTTTGGCTCCAACCAACGTCCATAAACCATCCAAGGGACTATAAATAGAGGCTTTGAAGCTAAAGGAAGTAAGAGGAACTACTCCATCAACTCCAATACTCATTTTCCTCAAATCCTCAAGCCTCAACAACAAATCAAGAGCTACAAAGTCTTCATCTTCCATCATTCACTTATCTCTTGTATTGCTTAACACAAATCTTGTATAGGCTTTCACTTGTGCCTAATTTCTGTAATCATTTCCCTACTTAGAGGCCTTCTTTGATTGCACCATTTGTAAACCAAATCATTCCTTGTAAAAGAGGAGGTTTCTCTTTAGCCTAAGAAAAAGAGGGAGGTTTCTCTTTAGCCTTAGAAAAAGAGGGAGGTTTTTCTTGAGCATAGAAAAAGAGAGAGGTTTCTCTTGAGCCTTGAAAAAGAGGGATTGTAAAGACAAATTCAAAGATAGTGAATTTGGAAAAAATCCTTGGGAGCGTCTCAAGGTAGAGGACGTAGGCAAGTTGTCGAACCTCTATAAATCGCTTGTGTAAATCTCTCTTTCCTACTCTCTTTACTTGCAATTATATTGTGCTTATTGAATTAAATTTATATTGCATGCTTGAGTAGCCTAGAGAACTTAGAAAATATCAATCTAAGCTAAAGAATTTAGAGGAACCGAAAAACGAACCTAAGGTTAGTAAAAACCAATTCACCCTCCCTCTTGGTATAGCCTATAAAAGCCTATAAAAGCCAACAATACACATGCTATACCAACTCAGTACACTCTAAACTAGGAACGAAATTGACTGAATCCATTTCTTCTATTACCTTTGCTAATCACCAACTTTTTCAGATTTTGAGATCTCCTCCAATACTTGGATTCAATCTACCAAACTTCGGGTATCACTTAGTCTAGTGACAAGGATCAATTTTCGTTTAACAAACTTAACGAATCGATGGGAGAGTGAAGTGGTTTGTCAAGGAGCTTGGAATGGAAACTTATGGAAACTTGGACAAAATGATGGGGAGGGCTGAGAAGGAAGCTGTCGTAAGTGATGGCTGATGAGGATGATGACTAAGCTTGTTTGCATTTAATGCATGCTTTATCCCATTAATTCATCTCAGCCATGCTTTATCCCTTTGGCTCATTTGACCCTTTGACCATTTAATTCTCCTTCTCCTCTCTTCATATGACTCATTTATTTAATTACCAATCAAATTTTGACTTTATTTCTTTTCTCATACTCTATTTATTTTCCTGATATCAACATTAATTATTTGATTAATTAACTTTCAACTTTCTTGTTTCTTCCCTATTCCATACATCATTCATGCATCATTTACACATCAAACTTCATATTTATTTAAATCCTTTCAGATTGTAATACTTCACAAACATGGAGGAATTACATGGAATTGAGGATTTCACACAATGTCATGCTCCTTAAATTATTCCATGAATGTATGCAAATGCAATCTTAATTGTGGTAATAAGATTCTCAAGCTCATCTTGTCTTTCTCAAGTTTCATCTATCAAGCTTCCTTTCATTCTCAAATCTTCTATCTTCATTTCTCATCCCATCTTTTATTGAGTTTTGGTCCATTTATGCTTGAAGACTTGCCATCATGCTTTCATATTTATATTTTCATCATTCACCTTTGTTCTTTCTTTTCTTTTAGTAATGAAAGAGTTCAAAAAGTATTTTTCAAAAATTTACCAAAATGTTACCAACATTTATTTATTTTCCTTCCAATTAGACCACTAGTGTAATGCACTTAAGCATCTTCTCAACTTATTATGGGGATGGAGTAATTCAAGATAATCGTGAGAAGTAGGAGTATTATTCTTAGAAAACAATGTGAATTCGAGGAAAATTAATGAGACAATTTGTTTGGGGACAAGGTTTTAAGTATCCATTTATTAAACATTTTGATAATTTCAATAAAGTCAATCTAAATTCTTTTCCAAAAGCCCACTCTTGTTGATATGTTCATTCATGTAGGGTCTGCCAATCTTGCCTCTGTATTAGAAACTTTCAATGTTGATCTTTGTCCTAAGTTGCCTTTCAGGTTTTCAACCTAGGTGCCCCACCTTCAATTCAAACTACCCTTTTCGAATTTTTAATTTAAATCCTCCTTTTTCTTTTTCTTCATTTCAACTTCATTGGCTTCAACAAATTTTAGCCCTTTGTATTTATGTCATGCCCTGATTCTTGGAAATCGAAACTAACTTTTCACATTTTCACACAATTGTTGGCTATGCTCAATGTCCTCACTCTGACTTTATGCCAAAATTTTTACTGTGACATCCGCGTCACTATCCAAATAACAAATAACTTTTTTCCTTTCACATAACGTTTCTTAGACTAGTTTGTCAATATCATCCTTACTTCTTGTTATGCTCTAGGCATTATTATCATAATATGATATCCACTTTCACATGAATATAATTTTCATATATATATATATATATATATATATACACACATGCGTCACATACATCAGGATCTCAATTATCTTACATATCTTATATCCCTAAAACAATTAATATACATTACTGTAGTATTGTATTGTACAATAGCTGAAGTACACGGCCAACTGATTATACCATCAAGGAATAAGTGGGAAGTGTGTCTCGAAGGTATATCAAAAGATTCCAAAGTGTGTTCCTCTATCCGGAGCAGAAATTACTTCAAGTAATCTGTATGAAAAATGTTTGTAAAGGGGTGAGTTTACGCTCAGTAAGAAATATATATAAAAGAGCGTACTATGTCACTATATGCAGTTTTCCTGCTTGGCTTTATAATGTCATGTAAAATCATTATAAAGCGTATATCAAGTAATTTCTTCAAATATCAAATAAATCAAATACTTTCAATTACAAATAACGTCCAATACTTCCACATGCTTTTAAATACTTTCAAATAGTGGGAGACAAATAAATTTCCAATTAGATTCATGCACCAAGTAATTCTCATAATGGATACAGCAAATATATCCCATAAGGGATAATCCATAAGATATCTCATAAGGATACTACAAATATATCCCGTAAGGGATAATCCCGTGAGATATCAAATAAGTGGCGTACCCACGCATGGGCCAGGGAACCTCCCTAAAGCCAAAACAAATAAGAAACATATGGCCATTGTCTATAGCCCACAGTGTTCACTAGTCAGGTGCCTTACTGTGGGTCTAAGGACCGGACTAGGGCTCCTCAGTCAAGTACAAGTACAAATACGAAGATGTATCATGAGGGGTAACACTTAAGCTGAGGCTTGCAAACTGTTCAAGCAACTCATACTCTCGCATCATCATATAAGCCACTATACCCACATGCTTACGGCTCAGAGCATCCACCACCACATTGGCCTTTCCCGGGTGGTATAGAATCTCACAATCGTAATCCTTTAGAAGCTCAAGCCATCTCCTTTGCCTCATATTCATTTCTCTTTGAGAGAACAAATACTTCAAACTTTTATGATCCGTAAAAATCTGAAAATTCTTACCATACAAATAATGCCTCCATAATTTCAGAGCAAATACCACTACAGCTAACTCCAAGTCATGAGTTGGGTAGTTCTTCTCATGGTTCTTTAATTGTCTAGAACCATAGGCAACCACCTTACCATGCTGCATTAGCACACATCCTAAACCTTGTCCTGAGGCATCACTACACACCGCAAATCCTCCAAAACCACTAGAAATGGTGAGGATAGGTGCAGTCATCAGCCTACGCTTCAACTCTTGGAAGTTACGCTTGCAGGCATCATTCCATTCAAACTTTACCTCTTTGTGCATTAAGCATGTCAAGGGAGCAGCTAACTTTGAGAAACTCTCCACAAATCTTCGATAGTAGCCAGCTAGACCCAAGAAACTCCTAATCTCCGTCACCGTTTTCGGTCTCTCCCATTGAACCACCGCTTCAACCTTCGATGGATTGACCGAAACTCCATCTTTACTAATTGTATGACCCAAAAAGGAGAAGTGATCTAGCCAGAAATCACACTTACTTAGCTTGGCATACAATCCTCGATCTCTGAGGTTTGTAGAACTATCCACAAGTGCTGCTGTGCTCTTCCCTAGATCTCGAATACACCAATATGTTATCGATAAAAACAATGACAAACTAGTCCAAGTATTGTTTGAACACGTCATTCATCAAGTTCATAAATGCTGCGGGTGCATTGGTTAGGTCAAACGGCATCACCAAAAATTCATAATGGCCATATCGTGTCCTAAATGCAGTCTTTGGGATATCTTCACTCCGGATCTTCAATTGATGATATCCTGACCTCAAGTCTATTTTGTAAAAGACTTAGGCACCCCGAAGCTGATAAAAAAGATGTCAATTCCAGGAAGAGGATACTTGTTCTTGATGGTGACCTTATTCAACCATCGGTAGTCGATGCACAGCCTCATGCTACCATCTTTCTTCCGGACAAATAGCACAGGGGCACTCCAAGGGGATACGCTGGGTCGTATGAACCCTTTATGTAGTAACTCCTAAAGTTGCTTCTTCAATTCCTCCAATTCCACTAAAGCCATCCGATATGGTGATCTCGAAATGGGCTTGTCCCCGGCACCAAATCGATATTGAACTCTATCTCCCTATCGGAGGAAGTCCTGGAAGATCGTCCGAAAACACCTCGAAAAATTCCATGACTACAAGAATTTCATGAAGTTCGGGACGCTTCTGATCTACGTCCACCACATATGCCATAAACCCTTCACATAACAAATATATATTCTATTACTTCAATTTCAAATAATTCAATCAGCAAACATACTTTTGTATTAAGTATTTGCAAAATTTACAACATAGCTAACGGGAGAAGAGAAGATCACATTCTTTGCATGACAATCTAGCATCACATGATTCTTAGCTAACCAATCCATGCCCAAAATAACATCAAATCCATACATATTTAGTAGGATTAGGTCAGCTACCGAGTCTCTCTCTCCTACCCATAGCTTACAACTACGATACACTATGTCCGTCATTTGAGATTCCCTAAATGGAGTACTTATTTTAGCAATTGTCCTAAAGGTTCAGGCTCAACAAGTAATCTCATAGAAATTTTAGATGACACAAAAGAGTGCGTAGAGCCTAGATCAAATAATGCAAGGACATATGTATCATTAAGGTAAATCTTACCCTGAATCATCTTAGATGAAACATCAGCGGACTCCTTATCAATGGCAAACACTCGACCTTGACTCACGGGTGTCTTTCCCTTCTCTGCCGCTGTGGCCTTACGCTGGGGTTGGGTGGCCATAGGCTATGCTTGAGGGGTCTTCTCTGATTTTCGGACACCTTTTGATTTATCTTGGTACAATCCTTAATACGATGTCCCTGTTCACCACACCAATAACAAGCCCCACTCGCAAACCGACTGGGCTATGCTCCATGAAATTTTCCGCAATGCTCACACCTTGGCATTATACTTCTCGGTGAGCTAGTGGTACTACTAGCTGAATGTTGGGATCTCTCATCATTTATCTTGATCCCGGTGGGTCTAGGAGTCCCTGTACCATAATCATTATAACTCCCTAATTTAGTATAATTCCATATAACCATTTAATCAAGACAAAGTTATTTTCTTATAATTGATTTGCTTACTTATCGAAGCTCTTTCATATGTCTACGTCTCCTCAATGGGTATCTATCGCTCGAGGCTCTCTTGCCTGACTTCCGTTTCATCGACTCCTTGCCTTTACTCTTAGCTCGAAAGTAGCCTGATGAAATTCATAGTCCTGCGCACACAGTCAAGCCTTACGGACTGTCTCCATATGTAGTGGTATCCAAATGGTATAATTTAGACATGATGGAAGGTCTCAATCCCTCCATAAATCTGTAGGTCTTATGCTCTTCTCTTCTTAACACTTCTGGGTCAAACCTACTCAAAGTAGTGAACTTCAACTCGTATTGGCTCACCATCATATTCCCTTGAGTCAAGTTCAAAAATTCTACTTGCAACCTTCTCTGAGCAGTGCGTGGGACGTATTGTTCATTGAATGCTTTTACAAATATATCCCACGTTACCTCTGAATGTTTAGCCTTTAATACTATCTAAGTGGCCTGCCACCAGGGCTTTGCCTCATCCACTAACAAATAAGCAGCTAATCCCACCTTTTCTCTCTCGGTACAAGTCATGTACCCGAATGCCTTAGTGACCGCCTTCATCCAATTCTCCGCGGCCAACGGATCACTATCTCCCTTAAACTTTGGCGGATCCAGCGTCTTAAATTCTTTAATCAAAGCAACACTACAATAAGCTGTAGGATCCCGCCTCTCAGTAGCTGGGACGGGTGGGGCTTGTACCGTAGGAGTAGGAGGTACCATAGATGGAGTTGTTGGTATACTTGTGGCCACGTTCGGGAAGTTCGACATAAATTGTGTGAACATCACGGCCATGTTCTCCATATGTTTCTCCATTTTCGCTAGCCTATGTCGGGCTATGTGGTGAAGATGGAGGAGAAGACTGTGTTGGGGGCAGTTCCTCATGACCCCGTCCTCGTCCTCGTCCTCGTCCTCGTATAGTACTCCTTCTTCGAGTACTCATTCTGTTAACATCACCATCAAATAACACGATTTAGTATAACTTTAAACAGTTATACTATATATAATTATGCAGACAAGTACAGTACATTGGGGATATACTCAAATTCTAGCTTATTGATATCGACAAACTTTAGTATAAACGCTCTGATACCAATCTGCGACATCTGCGTCACTATCCAAATAACAAATAACTTTTTCCTTTCACATAACGTTTCTTAGACTAGTTTGTCAATATCATCCTTACTTCTTCTTATGCTTTAGGCATTATTATCATGATATGATATCCACTTTCACATGAATATAATTTTCATATATATATATATACATGCGTCACATACATCAAGATCTCAATTATCTTACATATCTTATATCCCCAAAACAATTAATATACATTACTATAACATTGTACTGTACAATAGCCGAAGTACACGGCCAACTGATTATACCGTTAAGGAGTAAGTGGGAAGCGTGTCTCGAAGGTATATCAAAAGATTCCAAAGTGTGCTCCTCTATCCGGGCGGAAATTACTTCAAGTAATCTGTATGAAAAATGTTTGTAAAGGGGTGAGTTTACGCTCAGTAAGAAAAATATATAAAAGAGCGTACTATGTCACTATATGCAGTTTTCCTGCTTGGCTTTATAATGTCATGTAAAATCATTATAAAGCGTATATCAAGTAATTTCTTCAAATATCAAATAAATCAAATACTTTCAATACAAATAACTTCCAATACTTCCACATGCTTTTAAATACTTTCAAATAGTGGGACACAAATAAATTTCCAATTAGATTCATGCACCAAGTAATTCTTATAGTGGATACAGCAAATATATCCCGTAAGGGATAATCCATGAGAGATCTCATAAGGATACCACAAATATATCCCGTGAGATATCAAATAAGTGGCGTACCGCGCATGGGCCAGGGAACCTCCCCAAAGCCGAAACAAATAAGAGACATATGGCCATTGTCTGTAGCCCACAGTGCTCACTAGTCAAGTACCTTGCTGTGGGTCTGAGGACCGGACTAGGGCTCCTCAACCAAGTACAAGTACAAATACAAATATTGTGCATGATCATTAAAGGTGTTCATAGTCTCCAAAACATTATTCATATAACCTTTGACAAATACAAATATACTTTCTTGAAATAGGTTTTCAAAACCTCCTTTTCAAATGAGAGCAGTCGACTGGTCTTTATGGCAGTCGGCTGCTACACCATATTTTGCTTTATTAAATTTCTTTTTCTTTTTGAAATTCAATTATTTTTCTTTTCGAAAATTAGACTGGTTTGAAACAGAATGTTTCCCGAGAAAAAGGCAGTCGACTAGCTCCCTGGGCAGTCGACCGTTTCGCAAACAGAATGCTTCTGAAAACAGGGCAGTCGACTGGTCACTTAGGGTAGTCGACTGGTTTTGAAACAGAATGCTTACTAGAAAATAGCAGTCGACTGGCTTGTATAGCAATCGACTAGTTTGTCTCGGTTTTCAAAAAACTACGCTTTGGTTGTCTAGTAAGCAGTCGGCTGCTCCTAGCATTTTGGTAACCTAGGAGTAAAATCCGAAATTTACCATTTCCTGCACTTAAACAACTTGTACTTCATCCCAAGACATTTAAAACACAATTAAACATGCGGATATGGCCACCCTACGTCCGTTACATAAATTCTTTACCTCAATTACCAAAAATCCTCAAGCTTGGTTGCATCAACCCAAGCCTTTCACTTCTTCAAAGCTGTAACATCATACAATTTAAACCTTTAAGAAATTCATATAACCATACTACACCATCTCTACACAACTCCAAACCATGCACGAAATTGAAAGATTCAATTTCTACCCTTACCTTTGTCAATGACTTCAAATGACAAAATTTCTGATCTCTTTAATCGCTTTGATTCAATCTACCAAACTTCAGATATAGCTTAAGCTAGTGATGAGGGACATTTTTCGTTTAAGGAGCTTGATGATTTGGTGACATGAGATGGTGGTTTGTCAAGGTGAGTGGAATTGGGACTTGGGAGAAAATGGAGGAAACGAGAGTGAGAGCTGGAATGGAGCTACCTACCTTGGCTGATAAAGATGGTGACTCATGCACTTCATTTAATTCTCATTTAATGCATAATTATCCCTTTTTCCATCTCATCTCAGCCATTGACCATCTCATTAACCCTTTTTGACTAATTGACCATCTTAATTGGTCTTCTTTCTTCCATTGGTCAGCCACATCTCCTTTAACTATAAAATTCTGATATTAATTTCTTACCCAACTCAGTCATTGACCCTTTGACCTTCAATTCCTTTTTATTCCATCTATATCCCATATAACCTTTATACATCAAATTTTCATATTTATTCAAGTATTCCAAGTTGGAAAACTATACAATTATGGGAAATTTACATGAATTTGAGGATTTCACATTTACCTAATGCAACATTCAATTATTTACGTAGTCCCAGTACACATAATTATAGGACACATTCGTTTTTCTATATAAATAATCTATAACAAATACTATACTTTACATTCAAACTTCTTCAATTTATTGTTTACATCCCTTTACTCACTAAAGTACTGTACATAAATGTTTGAATACCATACCTGCAAGGTATGTCACCGAAACCCCCGTAGGCATCTTATCAGAATCTTCTCTCAATAAACGACTATTTCTGCAAAAAAATCTGGAAGGTAGAGGGAGTGAACTTTGGGGAAAGCCTAATAAGAAATATATATAAAAGAACTGATACTACGTATACCTATATGAATATATTAAAGACATATTTCATAAATATATAGTTAGTACTAAAATAGTATGAAAGGACTCTATCAGAAAAGATACTATAATCGATTAGGGTACTAGGCTAAGTATGGAAGGATGCTTTAGAGCATCTCTCTTGTCCCAGTTCCTAAACCTAACTATAAGGAGTTTCTGAAACTTTACAATGAAGAAATTCGTGCATACCAAATCAATATGAAAATTGTTTATATCTTTAGTGACAGTACACAAAAATAAATAATTGTTATGAAATGGTTTAGTAAAATATTCGATAAATCATGAAATTCATTGTTCAATAAACCATTTTATAAACAATTTAGAAATCAATTCAATAAATAGTTTAGTAGCTCACTCGTTTAGAAAACCTTCTTACATATCGATCAGAAAATCACTCAATTCAGAACATGGTTTAGAGAGTTGTTCAATAAACATTTCAAGAATCACACTCGGAGAATCATTTAGAAACCAATTACATGCGCAAGAAGTTGTTTAAAGATCGATTACGCAGAAAACCATTCAAAATTAGTTTTGAAGACAATTTGGTAAACATCAACTAATTCGTCAATGAGTTTGTTCGATAAATAGTTTAGAAAATCAATAAACGCTAGCCATTCCATAAAACAGTTCAATGATAATTTAGTAACAAATCAGAGGACAGTAAAGTAAATAGTACAATAACTCTTTTCAAACATTTTGATTATAATGTAGACTATTACATATATCAAAGAAGGAATTCTTGCATTTCTATATCAGAGTCCCAACTCTATAACTTTCACAACTTCATTTCAAAACCATGCAATGCAAATGTCTTAAATTAATCCAAAAATGATGCAGATTTCAAATGTTCAACTAACATTTAGATAATCTCAAACCAATTGAAAAACATGAAATTTTCAGAATTCAAATAACACTTACACCATCAAAATCAAACCATTTTCAGTTTTTTAAGTTCAAATGTCAAAGTTCCAAAAATCATTCAAAATCCAAATAAATCATATTCGTTTTAAAACTCAGAATTCAAATATGAAAGCTTCAAAAATCATATAGATTCCAAATGATTAGTTCCTAAAACTCTTTGTAAACACAACATAATCAATTTCAATAATTCATGTAATGATTGGAAAACATAATTAGTAACAATCTGAGATCAGAAATCAATAAAGTGTGAAAGTGCCTGGAATATCAGGAATTTGTAACCGCAGTAAAAATACGATAAAGACAAGGCAGCACCCAATAAACTCATGCAATAGGACATATGGTCATAGCTTGAATAATGTTCATAGTGTGCATTGATCAGTTGCCATCTAGGACACTGATGACAAGATCAATGTCAATCAGCCCACAAGTCAGTCATACGATCAAACACTCATAAAAGCATGTGCTCGCAGGCAGCTATGGGGCCAACAGTCTCACAATAGTTCACAAAATATCTCAAAATGTTTAGTAAAATACATCTTCAATCAGTTCATAAAGTATTGAAATCACTAAATCGTTGTACTTAAAAAATAAAAATTCATCAAGTATTATCAATCCGATAACAAATATTTAAAATATTTTATTTGTGCATGACATGAAAACGTGAATGTTTCATGAAACGTGCAAAAACTATTAAACATCCCTTCGAAAACTAAGTTACAAATCTGCTTTGCATTTTGACATTTAAGAGCTTTAATTCCAAAACATATAATCACAACCTTTTTTATGCATGAAAATTATTCCAAGTGATCAATTTTGAAGCATAAGGTTCATTTAAGAAAATTTCGACAGCACAATGGTACCATTTTTTTTAACCTCTCTACATGAAAATGTAGTTTATAACCACAATTCCAGTTTCACTATTCAATCCAAAAATCAAAGCCAATCTCATAAAAGTTCATTTTCAACAATCCAAATGCATCATAATATCCCTACTCCTTCTACATATATTCCTTACCACTTAACTTGCTACAATGGTACTCATCAACACCAGTGTTATTTTTTGACTTCCGGGTTGCAAAACATAGTACAAATATGGTCAAGCCATCATACATTAATTATAAAAATATTTAACTCTTCATAACCTATCATATTGCCTATAGTACTTCTATTTCAGCCTTTTTCACACTAGTGCAAACATTGCAATTATAGTCAAATTATCTCCAATTTTAGTTCTGATTTCACCTACGGTCTCATATTAATTTGTACATTATTCTAGGATGCAAAACACATTAAATTGAGCATGAATTCTACCTCCTCTTCACGTAGGCCCAACATGGGTTCTTTTCCTACACAACTCATTTCAATAATTTGAGCTTAAATTCATGCTTTTCACATGTTCTACATTAATTCTACACCAAATTCTCATTGAATCACATTATCTTCATGAAGAAACATGCTTGACCAAACCCTAGAGGAGTAGATTTTCATGGCTTTAATTCAATCAAAGCCTAGATACAAGCTTAAACATCTTAAACACATAGCTAAAAACCATTAAATCATGAAATTTTCAAGATTTCTCTAACCTTTCTTCATGAACTGATTTGGTGGGAGATGTTTCACCTTGAATTTGGCCACTTTAGGACTTGATTTTGGTGTCAAAAGATAGAGCACTAAAAACTGTACAACTTTGGTAAAGATAGTTTTCAGTTTCAGAGAGTTTTCGTTATAGTTTTCAAGCTTTGGATATAGAGAATTAGAGGAGGAAGAGTGGCTGCCGACTTTTGAGGAAGAAGAGGCTGGAAATTGCTTTAAAAATAATATTTTATGGTGCAAATTACCATTTTACCCTTATACTTAAGTAATCTTCCCATTTTGCCCTTCACAGTTTGACTTTGTTGAAAACAGTCTATCCAACCTCCAAAATATTTCATTTAATCATAAAAAAGTTCTATTTAACTTGCTCAAATCATTGGTTACGCTTTCATTATGGTTCGACTAGTCATTTGGACGAAATTACCAAAACAGCTCAAACCGTTGAATCGCGTAAATTTTTATTTTACGCTTGATTTATTTTATCTGTCCACATGGCATAAAACCTTATTTCATGGAAATATTTCATCACTACTATTGGGTCAAAAATCATCTCAGTTTGACCGTTATTCACGAAAATCCGACAGCCTATAGACCTAACAGTTATTTTCGAAATTATTGCATGTTTTTCAAAACATGCACAAACGAAGGAATTTCAAGGTATACATTTCTCCTATCCCCATATTTCAATCCAAATATCATGACTCTGGAGTTTTAACCCAATCCAGACGGTAAAACTCTTGTAGGGCCTATATGATGGTTTCTTTCTAAAGCCTTATATTCCATTTCTTAGTAATTCATCCTTTATCTTTTCATTTTCCTAACTTTTAAATTATCGATTTATTGGAAAAATGGAGTCTTCACAATTTAATCCAAATTCCTGCCCTTAATAGGCATTATTGATATTGGTCCAAGATATCTTTTGGAATCTATGCTTCTATTTAAGCATAGGTTTCTTCATTCAAGTTGATCTATTTCTTTTGACTCCACCTTACTAATATCTTAAATGAATCATTAAAGGATCATTATCTCATTATTCTAGTATGCCTTTATTCAATATATGATTCTTCAATTCGAGCTTTTATATTTGATCAAAATAAGCTTTTAAAAGCACGTAATGTAGGCTTAGGTGAGGGTTTACGGAAAAAAAAGGATAAAGCAGGCCCAAAATGTGTTTTAGTGTTTCTAAATCAAAGATCACTTTCTTATCAAGTAAATCATTTAAACATTTTGCCCCATTCTACTTCACTCATTTCTCTTTTTGCTCTTTTTTCTTTCTTTTTCTTTTGTATTCAAACCCTTTTTCTTTTCTTTTTTTTTTTTCATATTTTTCACAAAATAGGGCTATTTCATTTTCTTTGTTTTGCCCCTAGATTCATCATGGACACTTTTGTCTTTGACCTCAGATTTTCCTTATGAATGAAATTTCATCTTTCTTGCCCCTAGTGTGGAAGGTGATCCTTGGTGGTTTATATCACAAAAAAAATATATGCTCAAAAAGGGTAATCAAAAGATAATTTTACTCACACTTGAAGGATAGTAAAAGAAGGTCATTTATCATTTCAAATATAGATACTCTCATTAAAGATCATTTATTGAACAATGACAAACTTGTTAGAAGCTTTTGTAAGACATTCACCTTTTCTTGTACCAACTATCGGGTTAAGATTGCAAACAGCTTTTCCTTTTCTTGCTTGCATAATATTGGCAGACTAATAATCCTTCAACAGAAGCAATTCTCTCATAAATGAATTATATATTTATTGCTATAATTGTCATCATGTTCTTTATTTGGATACTTGTGAATGAAAGATAAGATGAGTATATGGGAAAATGGCAAATGAATAGAGAAAATGAGAAAATGACAATGCATCACATTAGTCGCTTTATTAAAAAGAAACTAAATAAAAGTTAGCCCATACATAAAACTTTATTTCGTGCTTATGGGCTTAAGCACTTTCGAAAAGTACCTTGCATTACTTAAAGAAATAAAAGAAAGCAAAGACAAAACAAGAAATTATAAATCTTCAAGATCGCCAGACTCAAACTCTTGATGCCCTTATAAGACTCATCCCTCATTGGCATGGTCAGGCAACAGGTTGGCATTCATAGTCGGTTCCTCTTTCATTTCAAAGCTCAATAGGCCTGCTTTTATCAATCCTTGCATTCTATACTTTAGCGAAGTGCAATTCTCTAAAGAATGACCTACATTCCCAAGGTGATACTCAGATTAAGCATTCTCATCATACCATTTTGGGTAAAGAGGCTTGAGAGGTTCCATGTAGATGCGTGCAATCAATTTTGGATACAACTTAGTGTAAGTCATTGGGACTGGGTCAATGGGAGTTCTTTCTCTTTTTGGCCATGATCCCTTTGGATTGCCCTTTTATTTATTGAACTGCGTAACTGGTTGAGTAGTTGATACAAGTGTTTGAGGATGAGACTTTGCTCTTCTTCCATAATCCTAGCTTGATAACGAGTGTGATATGAATTGACTTTTGGTCGAGCTATCTTTGAACTTTTTTTACCATAATTAAAGTTCATCATTTTTTGTGTGGTGATGCTTGAAAAAGTTTAAAAATGCTTTGTTTAAAAACAATGAATGAAGATGAACAAAACAAGATGATGCTACATGTGTATGAATGGAATGGTATGGTACAAAGTTGCCATATAACAATAATGGATGAGTCATGCATGGAAATGTTTTAGTGAAGATCTTAGGGTGTCCTCTTAGTGTCTTATGTATCAATCAAAATCAAACGAACATGTGTCTTAAGCAATGGGCATTTTCTATAGCATGGGCTGACATGGATCCATCCTACATTTCGCCGTTTTAAGTTTTTACATGCAGGGGTTGGGTGATTCAAAGTTCTAAAAGTTCTCAACTTATTCTTCACTGTCGTCCACAAAAGACTTGTAAGGCACCTAATCCTTACCCATGACAGGCTACAAATGGAAAAGTTCAATTTAAGAGGGAGTAGTTTGCTAGCCATTGTGAAGTATTACCTCACAAGAGCATAGATACTATATCCCTTCCTAAAATGGATAAAGCCCAGGTCGAGGGCCAATGCATGCGCATGCACATGCACATGAAGTGTGTGTTGAAGGAACATATAATTATTCATGTCTTATTATTTTACTAAAATTAACACTCCGAAGGCAAACCTAAAATAACCTAAAACAAATTGTTGGCGTAAAACCAATCGTTGGCCTGACTCTCTAAGTTCCCCAATGGAGGCGCCCAACTATCATAACGTATTAAGTTTTAGAGAAAACCTAACAGCTGGACATAAATCTATAGAGTCGCCACCAACCATTCTACCTCAGTGTGTTTAGTCACCTATTCAAACTATGAAAAGGACTGGTCTACATCTCAAATTTAGTGTTCGAAAGTATGGTTACGTGTGAGGAAGAAATAGCACCCTCACAACGCTCATCCTATAAAATGGTACCAACTAACTTTAGGTTACCTCAAATTTGCCTTAGTTAATCTTAAATTCAATAATTAAATATTGAAAAATATTTCTAAGCATTCCCTATTAAGCTAGTGGGACAACTTAAAAAATCTTCCTCACCTCAAGAGTATTCAAGTAGTACTATGTGATTTGTTTGAAGAGGCTCTGTCATCGGATTCATTTTAATGTTTTATGGAAAATTCTAATTTTGACTCCTATCTAATTCATTCTTGCTATCTTATCATTTTTATTATTTCTATTATTTTCTATTATTTTATTAATGCTTAATTTTATTAATTTATTTTATTAGAGAATGAATATGAATTATTTTTCTCAAAAATTCTTTTTAGATCTTCCATTACGTTGGTCAGATCTTGAAAGAAATTGCTTAACCTAAAGATTTCAAAAGTATTACTTAAGAATAACTCCCTTTAAAATCTTATCATAGAAATAATCAATACTCAATCTCAAAATTATTATTAACTATTATCATCCTATTTTATCATTTATTATTATTATTATTTATTATGTTATTGAATTATTAATATTTCTTTATATTTATTATTTTATCTTTGTAACTAATTATTTTAATTTTAGTTTTATAATACGTCTTATTTTATTTTTAGACTAAATAGAAGCCAGTAGCTATCGAAAATCCTTTTTAGACCATCTATTAAGTTGATGAGGCTTTAAGAGAACATTCTAACCTAGAAATTTTTAAGAAAATTATTTAAATGTAATTCCTTGATATTTCATCATCGATGTAATTCATCTTCATATTCATTATTATTTTAATATCTGATTCTAGTTATTTTACTTATTTCCTTTCTTATTTTGTTACCTACTAATATTATTGTTATTATATTATTATAAACCATTAATATCTTTTTTAATTTTGTAACTAATTTTTTTCATTGTAATTTTATAATAAATTTATTTTTAAAATGAATATAAATTACTTGTTGTTGAAAACTCTATTTAGACCTTCCATTAAGCTAGTGACGCTTTGGGTAAAATTTTTTCACCTAGAAATTTTCAAAAAAATGACTTAAGCTTAATCTCTTTATATTTCATCATTGGAATAATCTCAATTTACTTTCATATTTTTTTAAAATTAATATATATTATTAAAATTAATTAATTTATAGTTATATATTCTTAATTTACTTTTCCTAATGTAGATTTTATTTATTACTTATTTTATTATATTCACTTATTCATAATTACACAAAATTTAATTTTGATGATCTTAGACAATTTTATTAACTAAGTATTCAATTTAATTATCATATTAATTAACCTAAATATTTTATAACTATATTTTTATAAGCTAATCAGTTAATTTCAATCTATCCTCACATACCAAGTAGATAACTGATTAATTTCTTAATGTATGATTTATTTCTACATTTCATTATATAACAATTAAATAAAGTCTAATCCACAAAGTTGACAATAATCACGTAAAGCAAAAATATATAAAGCATATAAGTGAGTGGATAGCATAGAGGCAGCTCGAACAAAACATAAGTCGAAGATATAATAAACTAGTAGGCAATTAAACCAATGGATAGAGACAAAGAGGAGTAAAAGCCACCTTCCAACAAGTCTCCTTTTCCTTGCCTAAGCCGAGAACATCAGAGTAAGCGGTAATGTAACAACAACAGCGAGGGAAGCAGGAACGGGATGATGTGCAAAACGCGGAACTGCAATAGCAGGGGCACGGTGGAGGCTGCTTCAATGAAGGCAGCAACAATGCGAGGATGATGCTAGGATGGTGTGGTTTTTTTGAAGTATAATACAAGAAGCAAGCGATTGATGCAGGGGTAGCCTTAGAATGTTAGGACAGCAGGAAAGCGGTGCCAGAGTTATGGCACGGGATAGAGCAACAGTGATGAAGATGATTGGGACAGTGACTTGGGACGATAGAGGAGGACAGCGGGTAAGGATGATGATGGGGCAGCTCGTGCGGAACCGGTTGATAGAAGGCTCCCCTTTTTGGCTGTTTTTGATCTATATTTATTGCTTTGGAAACTCTCAAATTTAGGAATGATAATTAATTGATTGAAATTGATTCTCTTTTGAAATTTTTCGAAATGTCTTTAATTTTATTTTCTTTCCTTTTGATTTATGATTCTCATTAAACTTTGATTTATTTGTCCAAATCTCAGGAAAGTTATTGATTTCAACTTTCTGATTATTTTAGATTTTTTCTTTTTTATGGATTTTTTTATTTTTTATTTCCCTATTTTTAAATTTTTTTGAATATTAATCCTACTTAACAAGCAAATAATTTTTTTTTGTACAATTTTTTTTAAAGTTAAAATTTAATTAATAAAAAGGAAAGTGATTACAATCAAGCTTCAAAATCAGAGTTTCGGAGAACTCCAAGCTTAGCAAGAGAGTCTACAAAATGATTACCTCTCTAAGAACATGAAGAAAAGAAATAGAACCCAAACAAGATCGAAGGTTGAGCAACTTGTTGATAAGGTTATTATACTTCCAAGGGCTGTCAATAAGATTGTTTAACCACAAGATAACCACCTTTGAATCACTCTCAATAACTAAATGTGGTTTAGGTTCATTTTTAGCTTTGATAATGATTGAGAGTGCTTCCACCATTGCTAGAAGCTCAGCCAAATTTGACTCTGCTATACCAATATTCTTAGAAAACATCATCAAGACAGTACCCTCAGCATTATGAAGAACACCTCCAACACACGCAGGCCTTGGTTTACCCTTGGAGGAGCCGTCAACATTAAGTTTCCACAATCCAAATTGAGGAGTAGACCACAAGATATTTTTTCTAATTGGCTTTTTCTTACCAGGGAGGGAGAAATTCTGTAGATAATTTGACAAAAGAAACATGTCACAGTGAGGGTGTCTAGTTTTAATACACCAGCATAATCTAACACGCACAAGAAGGGAGACTTCATGAGGGGATAGAAGTTTGTTGTTGAAAATTTTCTCATTACGGGAGAGCCAAATAAACCATAAGATTGCATCAAAGAGAGATTCCCAAGGCAATTTTTGATTCCTCTGTAAATTTAAATCTGACCAGGAAAGAAACATATTCTTTAAGGAAGATGGAACAACCCAAATAATTCCCCACCAATGACAATAAAGGCACCAAATTTCCCAAGCAAATGGACAAAGCAGTAAGAGATGATCAATTGATTCAGGTTCACAGCAAAAAGCACATTTGTTTTCTTTGTTAAGAAGGCAACGTCTAGAATGAAGAATATCAACCGTAGGCAAAGTACCCTTCAGAGCTTTCCAACAGAACAGTTCAACCTTGGGAAAAGCAAGACCTTTCCAAACATAGCTTTCAATTGGCCTGTTGCTACTAGAGAGTTTGTCAAAAGATCTTCTGAAAGAGCTTGAGCTAAAGATTCCATTAGAGGTGTGGCACCAAACAGCTTTATCTATAGCCTCTTGAGAAAGATTGACTAAGTTGAGCAAATCAAGTAACCTCTGCCACTGATCAATTTCCCAATCAAAGAGGTTTCTCCTAAGTTGTATATTCCAAACAAAATTAGGTCCATTCCAATAGCCAAACTCTTTTAAGCAACCATCCTTGTTAACAGATAAGGCAAAGATCCTTGGAAATTCATTCTTAAGGGTCACATTTGGAATCCAAGTGTCACTCCACATATGAATTCTTTCGCCATTGCCTACACAAAAAAAGAAACTAGATTTGATAAAGTTAGAAAAGTCACTCTCTCTCCAATTTTTTTGGATGTCTCTCCACACATATGATATGGTACTACTTGAACAAGGAGAAGGCCACAACTTGGATGAAGAAATGCTGTATTTTTCACAGATTACATTCCTTCAAAGCACAGAGGAATCACGACTAAATCTCCAGGGCCATTTGAGAAGCAAAGCTTGGTTACAAACTTCTAGTTTAATAATATCCAACCCACCAAGGGTTTTACTTTTGCAAATTGAATCCTAATCAACTAGTCTTACTTTTGCAAGCTTGGTTACAAATTTTTTTTTGGTACATAACAAGCAAATAATTAAAACAACAAAATTTGAGGCTATGGCCCAATCAAAATCCAAAGGTTAGACTAAAATTTAATTTTAAGTCCAAAATCAAATGACAAGTCAAGTTCAAAAATTGCAAAGAAAAAATTTTCAGGCTTTCATTATTAAATTGTAAAACTTGCACAAAAGTAAATTAATTTCAAAGTTAATAGGCCTAATAATAAATAAAGATCCGGATAAAAATGATGTCTGCAGAGGCCATTGGCCTTTCAGAACAAACAAGTTTAAAAAAATTTTCTATCTTTTCAAAAAATTAAAAAAAGAATAGAACATACATTGAGAATATGTGGTGAAAGTGTGTTGTGGTAGTTCGTATTTTTTGACAGATTTTAGTGAATTTAAGAAGGAAATTTGGAAAATTTGAGTTTAGTGTTTTGAGTAAAAACGATAGGTTATGAAAATTTGGGAGAAAAGGGCATTAGTTGTAAGAAGGAAGAAATAAGAATTAAATTTAAATTTCAAGGATTGTAAAATGAAATTTATTTTTAGACATTGGGTTATATTTACTAGTGAGTCGTAAACAGCAAAATGGGAATTGCATTTAAAATTTCTCTAATTTAAATAATCAATTTTTAAACGCATAAAATATGAACTCGTGAATTAATATTTTGTGTGTACATTATAAATAGGATAAATATCTAATACATTGTTAGTGGATTTTTTTTAATTCCAAAACCAGCGTTTGGATGATAATATATGTTCTTTGAAAATATTAAAAAAATAAAAATAAATAAAATAAAACATGTATCATCATCCTAATCCTTCTTGTAGAGTTAAAAAAACTCTATTTGAATAATTATCCATATATATAACATGCTATTACAGTTAATTATGACTATAATAATTGTTTAATTTTTAATTTAGAGACGAGTCAAAATTAGAAGCTATATTTGTTGGAAGAAAACAAAGGAGCATTGCTTTGAGGACAATGCTGATAATGTACTGAGGTAGTCTAGCCAATTTAATTTGCTAAGGCCTTCATTGAACATCCAAAATTGTAACGACCTTTTATACTGAAAATACGAACCAAAATTTTCCTTTTCTTATTTCACTTGGTTGGGTTGTACGTAGTGTCACAAATCAATTCTTAAGCTAACTTTCTATTAGCTAAGTTAATATCTTTTAATTACCTTAGGTCCCAGTCAAATTCTCTCAGTAAGCATGCATTTACAATTCCAAATTATTCTACTTAACTAATTATATCTCCACCCAAGTTGCATGCATTGTTATAAACTATAAATATATCCTATACTTCCTTTAATTACATCTCCACACTTTAAAAGTACTAAAAATACAAGTCTGAATATAAAAGAGAATACTATACTTCACATACCTTCAAGGGTGGTACAAAAGCCTCGAAGGACTTGCTTAAACCTCGTGTACAAAGCACCTACTGCAAATAATCTGGAAGGTGTAGAAGAGGGGTGAGCTTTTTGGAAAACCCAATAAGAAATATATATAAGAAACAGATACCGAATCCCTATATGCAAGTTTCTAAAATATTTATTAAAGCTCGAATACCATATTTTATACTATTTGGAAAATCAAATCATACTTATGTAATGCATCAGAATACATTTCATTTAATCTGAAACATAAACAACTGAATTCTGAACATCATTTGAAATATACGTGCTTATCACATTCCCTTTCAATACGGATCATCAAATCAAATTCCTATTTGTTTCAGAATCTAAATATCATATATTCAGAAATCATATACAAAGACAAGCACGGAAAATCATCTACATATTAAGCTTGAGACATATTATCGACTAATAAATAATCACGTAGTTCAGATATTCTCATGATGGAAAGTGCAAGTTCGGAAAGACTTATAGCCATAGTCCGAGGGGATCTGCAGTGATCACTGATCAAATGTCAACTGGGCCCACTGTGGACTGGATTAAGGTCACATAGTATCAGAAAATAAATATCTATTACGGACTGATCAAGGTCACACAATAGCCAGAACGGATACCTACTGAGACTGGATCAATGTCACACAGTAATCAGAAAATACTGCAATGACTTAGCTAGTAATGTCTCAAAACATTTTATATATATCTCTTTCAAAATCCGAAATAGTATTTTTTCGAGCTTTAAGAAAGTTCATAACAAAAGTCATATACATTTCTTTCAAAAACATATAAATCATACATACTCATAATATCTTCAACACAATAACATAGGTTAATAATTTCCTTGAGATAAGTATCTCGGCTGAAAGTCTTATAAACAAATCAAGGTCGTAATATTTAACCGTTTTCAAAATAAATATATCGGATAATTGGTCATTTTCAAATGATTGCTTAAATTAAGCTTAAATCATAAACCATTATTTTCATAAAAATTTCAATAGCATAACGGCTTATAATTTCTTGAAACCCCTTGCAAGAAAATATAATTTATATAACCATAAAGCAGTTGATTTTAAATAGCATTCAGTATCTCTTATGTTCCGATATATATCTCTTACCTTAATCAATCATAATTGTAACCAAATCAAGCAGCCAGCAATCGATATCCAATACTTGAGCTTGTATGTTTTCGGTTACCAACTCATACTTAGACTGCAAAGAAAATCATTTAAAACAATTTAATTTTCAAAATTACCTTACATAATTTAAAACAATTTAATTCCCCTTACTATTTTCCCAAAATAATTTCTATATAATTATTTTGATATCATCTCATCCCCAATATCCATAAATTTTTTTGTCAATTTACTATTGATCATATCCACTTATATACATCGTCGCATACATATGCTTTTATATTTGTATCCAATTTAAATCTAGTATCGAAATTCATCCTTTATTATACACATGGCTTATAATCATATATATATCCACACATGTGTGTGTCTTACTAGAGCCACTACATGTTTTCACTTATGCCATGTATATATTTGTAATAACATCCTTGTAATCGTCACACCTACTTATATGAAAACACAACTTTCATTCTCATCATCTCAATATCATGCATGTTCACATATATAATATATATATATATATATATATATATTCTTAGGCTTTAACCAAAAATTACAAATCTTAATTCTTTACCTTTAAAATTCTTTAAAGCCAAAGCCATCTTTTATTGTTTAATCATCCTAAATTTCCTAGTAAGGCTCAAAGAAAGTTGTGCGTCATCACCATTCCACATGCTCATTATTAGACATATAAACATCTAAGATTTAGAAATCCAATATAAAGAATCTTACCTGTTCTTCAGCTACTTACATCTCTTTTTATACCTTGTACCAACCTTCAATCACAACCAACACTCCTTAACCGAGCCCCTTGGAAAAACCCACATTTAGTGTTTTATCCTCAAACCGAGAGGACACTCTGTTTAGGCTTCTCGAATGCCTCAGCTCAGCCCCATTGTTGTACCATTTCAACCTAGAATCCTCCTGTACTATGCCTCAACACGGCCACCTATACAACCCTTCATAACCACCTTGAACAACCTCAAATACACCCCCTACGAGACTGAATTCAACAGCCAATAATGCAGCCAACACAAACCCCTGCTTGAACCAGCTTTGCCGAGCATCCCTGTTTCTCAACCAAGCCCCCATTAAATTCATATACTTTTGCACTTAACAAAACCCTTGTTCTCATGCCATTATCAGCAGCCAACATAAGCTCTAAAAACACTACCTGAACAGCCTCCAAAGACGTCATTTTCAGCTTTTATTTCTCGATCGTGGCTCCCTTGGTTCAGCCAAAGTGCTACTGTCTTTTGCTTCTATTCAGCTCAGTATTGAGCTCCAATGGCAGCCTTGATTAACACCCCAAAATCATCACCACAGTGCCCTACCTAAGCCACCCAAACGCCACTCTCAGCCCTTACACCCACATTTAATCCTACCGAAACCAACTCTGCTTCCAGGCCTTGAATGGCACCTTAGCACACTGCCTTACCTAGCCCTCATCGGCGCTTACTGCTGCTTTGTTTTTTTTTTTTGGTCGCCTGTTCACTGCTCTCTTTTGGCCTGTGTTTACTGCTTTAGATCGGCACACTCTTCAAACTTTTAAACCATCGAAAGCCCCTAAAAATCCAATCTACAACCCTTCGAAAATGCCACCCAAGAACTCTTTGTTTAGCCTTGAACAGCGCCTGGCCTCTCCTCGTGTCGCCGTTGCTTTCGCCCCTTCTCCCATGTAAATCAGTTTTCAGTTCTCTTACTCTTTCTCTATACCTTCTTTCTCGATCTCACCCTTTCTCTTTCCTTTCCTCGATTTCATTTCTTCTCTCTCACAAATCTCTCCTTCAATCGGGTTTGCAGAGGAAATCCTCTGCCCCCTTCTTTTCTTCTTTTTTTTTTTTAATTAAAAATGGGAACTGCTCCCACTAACGTGGAAACAGTAGCTATTGTTAGGAAGCCAATCAACAATTATTTATATATATATATATATATATCATTATATATATATATTTATTAATTATATTATATTATTTTATATCATATCATTTTCTTATATCTTAAGTATATATACTTGTATATATATTTATATTCTCTATTTATATATTTATATATATATATTCTTTAAGGTTATATATTTTATATTTGAATATATATTCTCTATTTAATTTACATGTATATAATATATATATGTCTTAATCATATATCTATTGTTCTTATTAGATACCTCAAATTTAATTTCTCGATTTCATCACTTCGAAATAATATGGATTCCGAAAATATAACTGCACTTAATTTTTTTTAAATTTTATATATTCATTTACAAATTCAATAAAATAATTTGGTGGTCTTCACAAAAATGTCGAGGCAGGGATGCTTTGCAGATATCCAACCAATGAACTTTTCACTTAGAGAAGAGGCAAACAGAATGTGGGATCTTGGTAAACATTTTGAATTTTCCATTGAAGATGACGAAAAGAACATTATAAAAGAATTGATGGAAATGGAACAGAAGGAGAGGGCTAATAATAACAGCAATGAGTGATTTATGGTTAGCTCTGCTGTTTTGTTGATATAGGGATCTTACTTATGCTTTCTTTTGTTCCCTCTTAAGGCTTGCTTTGGTGCTTGTCTGAAGCTTAGTGCTTCTATTGGAATATTAATGACATGCTTATTCGCCTATCAAAAAAAAAAAAGATTTGCTGATAACTTAATTTGGGAATTAAATCATTAATTATGTTTACCGCACGAAATTAAATACAAATCCTTAAAAGGAAGAAAATGTTCAACTAGAAGAAAGTGAATAGTAAATGAGGAAATTAATAGAAACTTTTACAACTTCCAACTTAATCATTTGATTTCAATTAACGGAGAACTTTATCAATCCATGCTTGTCCTTGTCCTTGCTATTATCTCACTGCATAAAGGGAAAAATAAAAGGAGATTAGCAATTTTCATCTTCTTTGCTAATTGCTATGTTATGCATAGCCAAATAAGAAAATTAAATCGAACTGACCGAAGCAACTGAGTGAGCTGAGCAGCCTTGGTAAAATCGCTTTCTTCTCTTGCTTTGAGAATATTAAACATTAGAACAAGACGAAGTTGAGTGTGTGCGCTTTGTTGAATTATGAGATTAGTTTCCTTCCTAAGTTGTTCGCATTCTGCTTCAATGGCTTCGAATTTTTCTCGCACCTGTCTTTGTCCCTCTTTTATGAGTTTTTGCTCTTCACTTATCTCTTCCATCTCCTCTTTCAACTTCCCGAGCCTCATGCTCATCTCTTTCCTTTCAATCTTTTTTCGAAAACGTAATTTCAATCTCCGTCGACGAGAAATAGTAGTTGAAAGATATGGCTATCAATGAAATGAAATGAAAATGAAAAAAAAAAAAAAGGTGATGAAAAGTTGGTGAGATTTGAACCCTGGTGATGTAAAATAAAAAATAAAAAAAAACACAAAAATGAAAGAAAACTACACGTAAATACAAGTGAGATTCGAAGAGATAGAAGGCTGAATTGAATTTTGTTTTTAACTTGAAATCTCCTATTTGAATTTTAAGAAGAGCGGAAAAAATTACTAGCGGTAAAAAATTGTGTCCATTTATTCACTAAAAAAAAAAGAAGATTGTATGCATTCTTAAATATTTTAAAAGAATAAATCTCCAATTTGAATATTAAATAGGCTGACATCCTCTAATTTATTAAAGTATATATTTGTGTTCATTTTCTAATTAAATGCCGATCCTCTTCCATAAGCGACAGTGTACACTCATCAAGATAAAATAAACAATACTCAGTTAAAACAATAAGACAAATAAGCATTTTTTTTACCAAATTAAAAGAAAAACTATATATATATATATATACACATAAAAATCCATAGATGTAGGTACACATATATCCATTGATAAATACACCTGCGTTCTCCTAAATCATAATTACATGTAAATAAATATTATGTGTCAATACTTTCATCTCAATATTTTATTATTTTACTGGATGTCTTAATAATTTATTGATTTAATTTTAACATTTTATTTATAAATTAATTGAATTATTCATGAACTGATGGGCTTTTATTTTTAATTATCCCATAATTATATGCCATGTTAAAACAAAAGTGATGGAGTAAATACAGGCGAATCTTGAACTTGATTTTAAAGGGACCAATTACTTTTTTTTTGCTAATCCAAGAGAATTTTATTGAATCAAAGAAACGTATGAAGAGATGAAGTCAACAGGGAGATAAACACCTCAGCAGACTTACAAATCCACCATGAAACAAAAAATCTGAATCAACGAAATCCAAAACAGCAAGCCATGAACATGATAGGCCTATCAACACTAGACTTTGCTAATTGATAGGCCTATCAACATAAAGGGACCAATTACTATTATTAGTCATACCCCTCGCTCTGCTTCTGGTTAAATTTTTTTACCAAAAATCGGGTTAAATGTTTAATACATATTGAAATAAGTTCATGATATAGGAATAATTATAAATTTATGATTATTGAGTTGAATATATATATATATATATATATATATATATATATATATATATGAATAGTTTTTTTTCAAATATATTGATTTATGTTTATGCAAAATATTTGATTAATAAAAAAGATGATTAGACTATAACAAAATGATTTTTTTAATTCAGTTTTTTTAAGCTTCAAAATTAATTATTTAAAAATATAAATTAATAAAAATATTATGTATGCTTGATAGCTTTTTTTTTCTTAAAAAATATTTTAAAAATAAATCTAAGAAAAAAAGACAAAAAAATGAAGTTGAAATCCAAACAAAAACCTGCCTATTCTTACAAAATAATCTAAAATAATTTTGACCCAATCAATTAGTTTTTATTATAAAAAAATCTAAAATATATTTACTTAACAAACTAAACTATTTTATTAATTTTTAAAATAATGTAATGAGAAATAAAAAAAAGTTCAGGATTAATTAATTAGCATTTTTATTAAAAAAAAAAAAGCATGAGAGTTTTTCCTTTGCCATCATTTCAGCACAAATCCAAAGCCCACAATATCAAAGAACTCAGCCAGCTTTTTAACTCATCTTCTTGCCAACTCAAGAAGTAAAAAAAAAAAAAAACAAATGTCAGCATATCATCAATAGGATTCTTTTTATATATTGTTAAAGATGTTTTATTCTTATTTCTTATGGAACATATAATAATAATAATAATAATAATAATAATAATAATAATAATAATAATAAGAAGGAAGAAACTCATAAAATTAATAAAAAATTTACTATGAAACATTAAACTTGTGAGAATACCATGACTTTCAAACTAATAGTAGATTTATAAATAAAAACATATATAAATCAATCGCTAAATATAAATAAATTAAAACATAAAAATATAAATAAATCCATTTCTAAATAATAATTTTTAAACATACTTTTAATTTTCTAAAAAATAAAGTTGAAACTTTGAGATTAAAATTAATCTTTTTTTTTTCTCAACCTTTTATAAAGTGATCTTAATCTAATTTTTGTATATATAAAACATTGAACGACGACATAAAATAGAAGCTACAGTAAAACCAGAAACTTATAAGGAGATAAAAAAATTACAATAAATTATAAAGATTAAAACAAAAAGTTTTGATTTCCCCTACTCCCCTTGAGCTTTGAGCTCCCCTTATCAAAATGAAAAAGAAAAAAAAGACTTTCTTTATTAAAAATTTGAAATCTTTTGAAAAAGCTAAAAAAATTAATTTATCTTTTGTTAAATTCACACTATTATGATTTAAATCTTATTACAAATTTCTTGATTTTAAAAATTTATAAGTAGTGATCAGTGGATATAATAAATAGACAAATAGCTATATAATTTTAATTCCTTTTAAATTAATTGCAATGCATAAAATTAAATTATAAATCAAACGTAAATAAACAAAATTAATAATTTAAATTTTAGATATATTATTGTTTATTCACATATACATATACATATACATAAGCACACTACTTAAGTATAGGAATGTATAGATCAGGAAAATAAACAATAGAATTTTGAGAAAAACTTCCATGAGGAAAGCAATAAGTGAAGTGCTGATTCTCTGTTTCCAGTGACCTATTGTAGGAAAGGATATACATATAAATAGTATAATAATATATATGTGTGTCAGTGTGTGTGAAATGAAAAAAAAAAAAAAAAACAAATTGATCCTTGGAAAGAAGGGAACACATAATC
Organism: Heritiera littoralis; assembly: GCA_031772115.1. NCBI lineage: Eukaryota > Viridiplantae > Streptophyta > Magnoliopsida > Malvales > Malvaceae > Heritiera > Heritiera littoralis. Next base: position 3,193,533 of record JAPDPK010000073.1, read on the forward strand.
GATCCTTCCTGCAGTCATCCGAAAGAAGTTAGTATAAACAAGACAATACATACAGAAGAAGACATTAAGCTTAAAACAAGTCAGGCTCAGCCAGCCATAGCAAAAATCTAGTAATAGCAATGGGTACCTTATAAATGGGTACCTAGCATTACTCGACCCATTTAAGTATAGTTAAGGTAATATATAATCGGATTCGGATAATGAAATTATTATCCGTCACGGGTTCAGGTAATTATCTTAGGGTATCTACAACCTGAAACCGATTATAAACAATAATTAATTAATACAATATTTATCTTTTTATATATAAATTATTTATTATTAATGTTGTATTTAATTAAATTAATTCATTAAATATTGTAATTATGATTTTTTACTTTAATTTTTTTATGAGTTAAATTAAATTTATTAATTTAATTTTTTAATTAAGTTATTTCAAAATTGAATTTAAATTTAAATTTAAAAGTCAAACTTTGACTTATTAAATGAGTAGTTAATCTGTTTAGATAGTTAAATGAGTATTTTTTATCTTATAGGGTTAGGATTCGGATAACACAAATAAAAATAATTGAATAATTAATCAAATTCGAGTATTATAAAAATTAATCAAGTTCGAATATCCAAAATTTAGCGGGTACCCGACTTGTTTATATTTCTAAAAAAATCAATACAAATTAAGAAATAGAATTATATATATAATGTTTTTCATTTACAAGAAACTATAACATACCTTGAGCAATTTTCGCGGTCTGAAGCATCTCTTCTTGCTGGGAGGCGCAGGATGCCAATAAGAGAGCGAAAACGTCATTCTTCATTCAAAAGTGTAGAGTGTTCAACTGCGTGGAGCAGCACTCCTGTGGGAATGGGAGGAAGTCTACATCCTTCAATATATAGAGAATCGGATTCTGCTATTTTTTTTTTACTATGGCCCGGTTTGAATGCTCGGTGGGCATCGGGGCCGGCAAGTCAGGAAAATGATGACATAAAAACAGAAAGATAAAATTATTTTTATCTCTTATTTCAAATTTTTTTATTATTTTATTTAAAAATATATCTTTAATAATTTTTTTATTATTTTCAATTTTATTGAAATCAATCTTATTATTCATCCAAATTAACGCTATAATAATTAAAAATACACACAACACGTCCAATATCCCTGACATGTTGAGTTTAACAAAACATTGTTGTTGTAACCAAAAAATCAAAACGTTGTTGTTACGCATCATTATTGTTTTCCCGGTCTGACGTTACAATTAGGTTTATTGCACGGCTTTCTCTCGAAAATCAAACATTCAAATGTTTTCTCGAGCGATAGTCTTACCGCATCGCGCGATTGATAGTGCGTTGCCTGCCGAGAATCGCCCGTTCTTGGTCCTTCCATTTATATTTTAATTTACTTTTCCTCCGGTCGCACGCCAGACAGATGTTAGTTTTTTTTTTTTTTTTTTAATATTAGACAGATGTTAGGACACGACTCTTACATACATATTTGAATTGGCTTTTATTTACGGGTTTATATATATATATATTATATATGATATATTTACGGTGTTTAAAGATTGACATTTGGAATAAATTAAAAAGATATTAAGTCTTTTTAAATAAATTGAAAAAAAATTATTTATATTTATTTTTAAAAGCTTAACAATTTTTTAATTTAGTAATTAATAAAATGTTAATTTTTGATACACTGATAGTGCATAAAAATTATACATTGTCATTATATCATATATAAATACTTCATTTATATCATGAAAAGGTTTATTGAAACTTAAAATAATTTTTTTTTAAAAAAAGTAGAAATTATTTTATTTGACTTTTGGATATCCGATTGCTTACAAATGGTTTTATTGGTAGTTGCATATAATAAATCAAAGAAAGAGGAAAAAGAAAAAAAAGAAAACACCGGCCGATCTTATCAAACAAAGAAAAATAGAAAAGGCTATTTTAAGAGCATATAGATCAGCTGGCAAGGGCTATTTTAGCTTAATTAAAAGTCTCGAGTTCGAACTTTGGGTATACAGCTATATTAAAACTTTTGAAGAAGAGCTTTGCCGCCCTTTGGGTTTTGCTTGGATTAGTCCTATACCAAAAATGATGTAAGGATATCAGATGGTCTTGATAAAAAAAAATAGAAAAGGCTAGGGTTAGGTGGCTTCCATTTAAAATGAAAATTGAGCAATTATTACAATTGTTGATGTAGTGGCATCAACCAAAATCACTAGTGTCTCCGTGAAGGATAGATTCATTTTGTAAGCCAACACTGCCTCACACTAGGAGATTATGCCGTTGAATAGCTTATGATACAAATACAAGAAAATAAATATTCACATTACTTGTAAATGGATGAAATAATATATTTAGAAAGAGAAATCAAATCTTAAATGTACCTTAAAGTTAAAGCACCTATGGACTTTTACCAAAGAGCTTAGCTTTGTCATAACAATTGTCTTAAAGTTAAAGGAATCCCCACCAACCTTTATGTTCCAAGAGTTGGGTTTTAACTTAAAATAAAATAAAATAAAATAATTGGGCAAGTGGCGCTTGAAGTTGCATAGATACAAGCCAACTCACAAACAGTAATTAAGCCAGAAAGTAAAGGGCCAAGTCGGACCATGGCTATCATGCAAAAGCTCAATTAAAATTCGAGCAACATGTAAGAAACCCATGTTGGTCCACATGGCTATCATGGCCAGAATCTAGGGAAAGTGAGAGCATCGGGGTAAGAGAAAGTGGAAGTTTGGGAGAAGGGAAAAGTGAGTAATGAGTAATGACATGTTTTGGACTTCGTGAAAGTTGGATTTTGGTTAAGGGTTTCATCCAGAGACTTGGCTTTAGTATTTTAGGGATTGATTGAGGATTAACTCGAGCATGTTTACAACTTCTAACATCGAGATTATAAGATTCTAGAAAATGATCATACATAAAATAAATTCGATCGGTTAACAAAAACGAGATTTAAAAAAATTCGATTATCGGTTAATTCAATTCGAAAATCGAATTTATTTCGATTAACCGAATTAATCAAATTAATGATATATATTTATTTATATATAATATATATACTGCTTATATTTTTTATTTCATTTCATTTGGTTAAATTCTCAAATAAAAAAAAATCCTAATTTTTTCATTTCCCACTCACTCTGCCCAAGCCACTAGCTCACTTGCTCCTGCTCATCTCAGATTTCATGTTCTCACTTCTCTCTCAGACCTCAGTCGCACACTCGCACTACGGCACTGCCTCGCCTCACCTCATTCGCTTCTCGTTGTAACGACTGAAATTAAAAAATTTCAAACTAAATTTTTCCTTTCACTTTATTTTTCTTGTTCATTTATTCGGTATCAGTTAGTTTGTGTTCGGTGTTAGTGTAAGTACAATCTAAAATTTTCACTTCATATATATATTTATCCCATTAAATCATTTAATCCATGAGAAATAAATAAAAATCAAAATATAAACTATAATGTAAATTTATAATATTACTAATATCCATTTAACTTTAGCACACCCCACAAATTTATATATGTTCTAAAATCAGTAACTACTCTATTTACATCCCACTACCTATTTACAGCTGCTATGCATACATTTGTCTGAATACAAAATATTAAAATTCTATTTATACCTGATCACAAAATACTTTAAACAAATATTAAAATTCTTCAACTACACTGTCACAGCGGTTGGCACATATTCTGATGGGCTTTCTGGGATGGTGAGAAGGAGGTTAAGCTTTGGTGAAAGCCAAGTAAGAAACATATATAAAAGCGCATATAAAATGCAGTTAAATAAAGAAAATACATATTAAATACAAATATTAAAATGCATAAAAATATTTATTTCCTAGCAGCTCACTAGGGAATAGTATCGGAAGAATATTATAATCGACTAGGTAACCGGGTAGAATATGAAAGATACTTTAGAGTACCTGTCATGTTCCGATCCCTAGAAGCGACTATGGGGAGTAAATTTAGTTGATGATAAAATGATTAATCAATATAAAACGTTTAATATCTTATGCAATGCAATTTCAATTTATTTATCAATATAAAATATTTAATAATTCATGTGATGCTATTTCAAATCAATAATTAGTATATAAGACATTTATGTAGACGATGCTATAAAACCATTTTAGTATACAACTTCGGTAACATTTTCAAATGGCAATATAAACAATATTTTCATCTAATACAATAAAGCAATTCATTTAAATTTATCACCATCAATCATTCGATTTCAAACTTTTCTTTCTTTTTATCAAATCAGTAAATCAGTATTCAAATCATTCGGTATTCAAATCATTCAGTAATCGAATCATTCAGTAATCAAATCATTCAGTGTTCAAATCGTTCAGTATTCAAATCGTTCAATAATAAAATCATTCGGTATTCAAGTCATTCAAATACAATTCAATGGAGACAATCACATCTACTAGAATCATGCACGAAACAGTATTGGTATCCCCGAAGGGATGATCGGTATCGGTGTCCCCGTAGGGATGATCTGTAATGAATGGCCATCGTTGGTCGGTCACAGTTTGCACTGGTCAGATGCTCACTGTGTAAACCTACGGGTTTGACCATAATAATTCCACAGTCGGTAAATAATATATCAATAACTTGTAGACTGGACCAGGTCTTGCAGTCGGTAACAGTATGCATGATCATTAAAGAACAACCGTCTCAAAATATTTTCATAAATCATTTCATTCAACAATAGAAATCATTTCAAATAGCAATTATCTTCGGTCCATCCAAAATCATATAAGAATAATTATTCTAATTGAGCAATAATAAAAATTCATCTAAAACTCAATACAAAAACTTTAATTACACAATAATATATCTAAACATAATTGGTAAATCATGAGAAATTACATTTTATGTAAATTATGCATTTCATGAAATTCATTTCATGTAAATCAATTCGTGCAATTCACTTCATGTAAATCAATTTGTGCAATTCATTTCATGTAAATCAGTTCATGTAAATCATTATGTATGTAAATCCTTTCATTTAATTTGATTCATGTAAATCATTTTAGGTAAGGCACTATTTTGATATGTAGAAATTTAAGATAGATTTCTATTTTTCATTTGGAAGGATTAAGCGAATAACGATTTTGATTCGGTAGCCGAAAATTTCTAAATGCAAGTAAAGATTATCCTATGCTACTCCTATACAATTTTTTTACCTCGATTCCACACATCATGTCAACATTCAGAGCACCACTTGCATGACTATTTTTCGAATTTTACACTGCACATTAATATCAACTTATATTCAAAATTCCATATTATAATAATAATGAACATTCCATAAATTTCCATTTTCTATTTATTATTCTCAACAATTGATTTATTTTATTTTTTACTAAATACTACCACATAATTACAATTAAATCATATCCTTCTCCAACTCTGATAACGCCAACAATTTCATTTCCCTTAATTCACTGTTCCCTATTCAATAAATTATGAAATTTCCCAATTTTCCCATTACCTCATAACTCATTCTTTTCCCAATTTAATTTCACCAATATTTTCGTTAACTTCCTTACTGTATCCATTAATTTTCAAACCATAAAAATTCACATCGAAATCTCATTTTCAAGCCTAAACTATACACCTCTTCATGCACATAATTTATTCCTTTTTAAATTTACTTCCATAAATATTTCTCTACTCATCCTTCATTATTTTTCTTTAACCGTGAAGTCCTAAAATTTATATGAAACCTTATGAAAAATGCCTTAGCCTAATTTTTATTATTATTACCATTAACATCATATATTTATTTTTATTTGCTTTCTTTCTTTCTTTTCTTTTTCTGTTTTCCATTTCTTTTCTTTTCTTGATTTTTTTCCTTCCTTGGTCAACAGCTTCCATAGAGTCCTATCTTTGTGTTCTTCCAATCTTCAATTAACTCCCATTTTATATACCTATCCTACTCAATTAACATGTTCATCAAATACCTTTAGTTCATCAAAACTTCATCACCACAAATTAGCCAATATCATGGCCGAAAATGGCCCTTAACAGAAACCAACACCAACGTTCAGCCACCCACAAAACCATACAACCGAACCCCCTTTCATTCACACCATTCCATTTTTTATACAACCATCAAACCACTTCTATAGTTTCACAATTTAACATTCAATCCAAGTTTAATTCAAGCTTATTTCAACATCCTTAACTAATTCCTACCAACATATATTAAAATTGCATAAATTCCCTATTTTCCCATTCACAGCCGAACTAACATGAAGCTTCAATACTCATTTTTTTTTTCATTCATTTTAATGTCACAAAACATTTCCCATGCATAATTAAATCAAGAACCATGGCTGAAATTGAAAGAACCATCACCGTATTACTTTTCTACTCCAGCCGAACTGCTCACCTTCAAACCGATTCTACTAGCAGCAAATTCCAGCTTCTATTTGCTGCAATTTAGCCATTAATTCCTAGATTTGAGGAGCTCTTATGGTGAGGAGTGATGTTGGGAAGATAATTGAATGAGTTGATGAAGAAGCAATGGCGGATAGCAAGGAAATCGTGAGGAATTTTTTTTGATGAGACCAACAAAAATGTGGAGCAAAACATGAAACAAAGAGCTATTGGGTTGAGTTAGTGATGGAGATAAATTTTTGGCTGAAGTGGTGTAACATCCAGAATTACGAAATTCGGACTAACTTTTTGTGAGATCCCTAATTTTCATGTATTCTTCCATGTATGTAAAGTATTCTAAGTAAATATGACAAAATGAATATGAAGTTGATGTGTAATTGAGGTATGAATAATGTATGATTGATGTATGGAACATAGAAGAAATAATGAAGTTGAATGTCAATTAGTCAAATGAATTATGTTGATATCAGGAAAATAAATGGAATAGGAGAAAGAAGGAAATCAGAAGCATGATTGGTGATTAAATGGATGAGTCCTATGGAAGAAGAATTAAATGATAGTCAAATGGGTCAAAAAGGTCAAGGAAAAGCTTGGCTGAGATTGATAATGAGATAAAGAGACATTTAATGCCTCTTGCATGACTCATCCTCATCATCTTATCACCAACGTCAGCCACTCTTCTTCCCAGCTCTCCCTCTCGTTCCATCCAAACTTCCATAGTTTTCCATTCCAAGCTCCTCACTAAACCACCTTACTCCCTCACCAATTCACTAAGTTCATTTAACGAAAATCGATCCTTGTCACTAGACTAGGTGATATCCAAAGTTTGAAGGATTGATTTCAAGTATTGGAAGAGATCTCAAGATTTGAAGTTTTGGTCTCTAGTGAAAGTAAGAGAAGAGGATGATTCTTGCAATTTCGTTCTTGATGTGAAGTTGTTTTGAGTTAGTATAACATGTGTATGTGGTTTAATTTAAGGTTTGATATGATGTGATGATTTCAGATTTGAAGAAGTGAAAGCTAGGGTTACGCATCAAGTGATTTCGCGTTTCCGAAGGAATCAAGGTAAGGAATTTATGTAACGGACGTAAGGCGGCTATGTCCGCATGTTTTATGATGTTTTTATATGTTTTGGAGAGAAACACCAGTTGATTTTGTGCAGGAAAAGATGCATTTTCGGACTTGTTTCCTAGTACCAATTAGGTTAGGAGCAGCCGACTGCCCTAAGTAGCAGCCGACTGCCTAGAGACAACAAAAACGTCGTTTTCCGAAAACCGATGCAAACCAGTCGACTGCTATGTAAGCCAGTCGACTGCTATTTTCCCAGAAGCATTCTGTTTCAAACCAGTCGACTGCTATATGAGACAGTCGACTGCTATTTGCTAAATTGCATTCTGTTTCAAAACCAGTCGACTGCTATATGGACCAGTCGACTGCTATTTCTTAAGAAGCATTCTGTTTGAAAACCAGTCGACTGCTATATGGACCAGTCGACTGCCCCCATGTATTTTCAAAGATGAAATTATCGAAATTTTAAATGAAATTAATTTCGATAAAAAGAATTATGAAGCAGCAGTCGACTCGACTGCCATATAAGACCAGTCGACTGCCATGTATGAAAAGATGTTTCAAAGCTTATTCAATGTAAACACAAAGGTGTTTTCTGAAAAGTATATTATAAATGTTTTGAGACTATGGACTGCGTAATGATTATGCATTTCTGATGGCTGAGAGACTCTGATCAAGTCCTCAGTAATATGTATGTTAAGTGAGGAACCTTAGTCCGGTCCTCAAGATCATAAGTGACACCTGACTAGTGCTCACTATGGTATTATTAAGGCAGGAGAGAATCCCTGACCTCTACATGGTATACCAATGTACTAATGCATGATTAGAGTCATATGAGTCATATGAATGGGAATGAACGGTTCATATGACGACTCAATCGCTTAAATATTGTACATAGTCTCCATCTATTTAAAGTACAAGATGTATGTATGAAGAAGTATATGATGTATGTTTTAAAGTATGTATGAAGTATGATGTTTTAAAGAAGAAGTATGACGCATGTTATATGTATGCTATGTTTTAAAGAAAGCATACAAAGTATGTTTACCATGGCATTTGAAATAAATATGCATGGTTGCAAACAATGCATGAAAGAAGTTTATGATGCATGCTTTATAATGCTTTACATGACATTATAGAGCCAAGTAGGAAAAATGCATATAGAGGCATAGTACGCTCTTTTACATACTTTTCTTACTGAGCGTAAACTCACCCTTTTACGACCATTTTTCCTACAGATTACCTGAAGTGAAATCCGCTCCGACTAGAGGAGCTTGTTTTTGAAGAATCGAAGTGTACCTTCTCGATACGCTTCCCAGTTAGTATAGAAGGTATACTCATGTGTTTATGTATAGTAAAGTTTAATTCAGCTACGGTACAGTACAAGTAGGAAATTGTGTATATAGGATATCGGGAATGTAAGATAAGATGATGTATGAGATCCTGTGGAAAATGGAATGATATGTATATATATCATTTTTATGTTTATGGTAATTGAGTAAAAATTTTATAAGCTATTAAATAATTAGCTTAATGATAAGAAGAGAAGGACACTGCACGAACTAAATCTAAATAAAGAAGGAAAAAGATAAGTGATAAGATGAAGTGACGGGGACGTCACAGAGTGGTATCAGAGCAGTTTAGATTGAGGTTTGTCAGTGTCAAGAAGCTAGAAATAGAGTATATTCCCCAATTGTACTGTACTTGTCTGAATACAAATGTATAGTATAGCTATTTCTAGTTATACTAAAGAGCTCAATGATGATTATATTTACAGTATGAGCTCACGAAGAAGAGGTACAAGTAGAGGAAGAGGACGGGGTCGCACTGAAGAGCCCCCAGTTCCGTCTCCTCATCCATCTCCACCGCATAGCCCAAACACAAGGCTAGCGAAGATGGAAAAGCATATGGAGAACATGGCCACGATGTTCAATCAGTTTATGTCGAATTTCCCGAATGTGGCCACAAGTACTCAAGCAACTGCAACTGTTATTCCTCCTACTGAAGTAACCCCACCAGTCCCAGTTACTGGAAGGCGGGATCCTAGAGTTATTGCAGTGTGGCATTGATTAAGGAATTCAAGAAGTTGGATCCGCCCAAGTTTAAAGGGGAAAGAGATTTGTTGACAGCTGAGAACTGGATGAAAGCTGTCCTAAAATCTTTCGAGTACATGCCCTGTTCTGAAAGGGAAAAAGTAGGATTGGCTGCCTACCTGTTAGTGGATGATGCTGAATATTGGTGGCAAGCCACTCGGACCGTGTTAGAGGCCCGATATGATGAGGTTACGTGGGATAGATTTGTAGAAGCTTTCCATGAGCAGTACATCCCACGCACTGATCGTAATAGATTGAAGATTGAGTTTCTCAGTTTGACTCAAGGTACGATGACGGTGAATCAGTATGAATCAAAGTTTATTACCTTGAGTAGATTTGATCCAGAGGTCCTCAGAGATGAAGGGCATAAGATATACAGGTTCATCGAGGGATTGAAGTCCCCGATTAGATCCAAACTGTATCCGATGGATATCACCACCTATGGAGAAGCTGTCCGCAAGGCTCAGTTGTGTGAGCAAGACTATGATTTGCATCATGCTGACTTCCGAGCCAAGGGTAAGGGCAAGGAACCGATGAAGCGGAAGTCGGATGAGAAAGCTTCGAGTGATAGGTATCCATTTCGGAGAAGTAGACGATCCGAAGGAGTTTCGATAGGTAAGTAAAGTCTAGAAAGATGATCTTTAAATTAATTTAATGGTTATATGGAATCATATCGAAATTGGAGTTATGATAATAATGATAATGATATAGGTACTCCTAGAGCTACCGGGATCAAAATAAATGATGAGCGATCCCGAAATCCAGTTGGAAGTACTGCTAGCTCACCAAAGAATACGATGCAAAGATGTGAGCAGTGCGGGAAATTTCACGGATCACAGCCATGTCGCTTGGCGAGTGGCGCTTGCTTTAGATGTGGGGAGAAAGGGCACATGATTAAGGATTGCCCTCAGAGAGATCCGAAGATGCCTGAGGAATCCGATAAGACCCCTAAACCGCAACCTAAGGCCACTGCTGCCGAGAAGGGGAAGAAAGCTGTGACCCAAGGACGAGTGTTTGCCATCGACGAAGAGTCTGCCGATGCCTCGTCCAAAGTGATTAAAGGTACAATTTACCTATTTGATATGAATGTCATGGCATTGTTTGATCCAGGCTCTACGCATTCTTTTGTGTCTCCTAAGTTTGCCATGAAAATACCTGTTGAGCCTGAGACTTTAGAATACTCATTAAAGATAAGCACACCATTTAAAGAATCACAAGTGACAGAGTTGGTGTACAGAAACTGTAAGCTACGGGTAGGAGAAAGAGAATCTAAGGCTGACCTAATCCTACTGAATATGTATGGGTTTGATGTTATTTTGGGTATGGATTGGTTAGCTAACAATCATGTCATAGTGGACTGTTATGCTAAGAGCGTAACATTCTCTTCACCTGTTAGCTATGTTGTAAATTTTGCAAGTAATTAATATGAAAGTATGTTTGATTTTGATTTGTTGTAAATGAAAATAATGGATAATGTGTATGATGATGTGAAGGATTTATTGCTTATGTGGAGGACGTAGATCAGAAACGTCCCGGACTCAAGGATATTCCTGTAGTCCAAGATTTTCCAGAAGTATTTCCGGATGATCTTCCAGGACTTCCTCCGGATAGGGAAGTGGAGTTCACTATTGATTTGGTGCCGGGGACTGAGCCTATATCAAGAGCTCCTTACCGGATGGCTTTGGTAGAATTGGAAGAACTTAAGAAGCAGCTTCAGGAGTTGCTAGACAAGGGATTCATACGACCCAGCGTATCCCCTTGGGGTGCTCCTGTGCTTTTTGTCGAAGAAGGACGGTAGTATGAGGTTATGCATTGACTACCGGTGGTTGAACAAAGTGACAATCAAGAATAAGTACCCTTCCCAGAAGACGACCTCTTTGATCAGCTAAAGGATGCACAAGTCTTTTCCAAGATAGACTTGAGATCAGGATATCATCAATTGAAGATCCGAGATGAAGATATCCCTAAGACTGCCTTTAGGACACGGTATGGCCATTATGAATTCTTGGTGATGCCGTTTGGATTAACCAATGCACCTGCAGCCTTCATGAATTTGATGAACGATGTATTTAAGCAGTACTTGGACCAGTTTGTCATTGTTTTCATCGATGACATTTTGGTCTACTCGAGGTCTCGGGAAGAGCATGAGCAGCATTTGAAGATAGTTCTGCAAACCCTCAAGGATAGAGGACTGTATGCCAAGCTAAGTAAATGTGATTTCTGGTTGAATCAAATCTCCTTCTTAGGTCATGTGATTAGTAAAGATGGAGTCTCGGTTGATCCATCGAAGATTGAAGCGGTGGTTCAATGGGAAAGACCGAAGACTGTGACGGAGATTAGGAGTTTCTTGGGTTTAGCTGGCTACTATAGAAGATTCGTAGAGGGTTTCTCGAAGCTAGCTGCTCCACTGACGCGCTTGACGCGCAAGGAAGTGAAGTATGAGTGGAATGAAGCCTGTGAAAGTAGCTTTCAAGAGTTGAAGCGCAGGCTAACGACTGCACCGATCCTTACCATCCCTAGTGGTTCAGGTGGATTTGCGGTGTATAGTGATGCCTCAGGGCAAGGTTTGGGATGTGTGTTGATGCAGCACGGTAAGGTAGTAGCATATGGTTCCAGACAATTGAAAGACCATGAGAGGAACTACCCGACTCACGATTTGGAGTTAGCTGCAGTAGTATTTGCCCTGAAGATATGGAGGCATTACTTGTATGGTGAGAGATTTCAGATTTTCACGGATCATAAAAGTCTGAAATACTTGTTCTCTCAAAGAGAATTGAATATGAGGCAAAGAAGATGGCTCGAGCTTCTAAAGGATTACGATTGTGAGATCTTGTACCACCCGGGGAAAGCCAATGTGGTGGCGGATGCTCTGAGCCGGAAACATGTAAGTATGGTGTCTTATATGATGATAAAAGAGCATGAACTAATTGAGCAATTTGCAAGCCTCAACCTTAATGTCATGACTTATGAGCAAATTGGAATGATGGCTAGTTTAAGGATTGAGCCAGAGTTAATGGACAGAATCCGAAGTGCTCAAAAGGAAGATGATAGATGCATAGAGGCTATGAAACAGATGCAGTCAGATATGACCTCGGAATTTGATGTAAGTAATGATGGAATTTTGAGGTTCAGAGTCGTATATGTGTCCCACATGATGATGAATTGAAGAAGCTGATCTTGACTGAAGCACATGCCACTAAGTACACGTTACATCCAGGAAATACGAAGATGTATCACAATCTTCGCAAGGTGTACTGGTGGAAGGGCATGAAGAGAGACATAGCAGATTTTGTAACAAAATGTCTCACATGTCAACAGGTCAAGGTAGAGCACCAAAAGCCAGCAGGATTACTGCACCCTCTGCCTATACCTATGTGGAAGTGGGAACACATTACGATGGATTTTATTATGGGGTTGCCCAGAACCAAGAAGAATCATGATGGTATCTGGGTAGTCGTCGATAGATTGACAAAATCAGCTCACTTCCTGCCTATGAAGTCAACTGATACACTCAATACTTTGGCAGATATGTATGTAAAAGATGTTGTAAGACTACACGGTGTTCCAGTGAGCATCACTTCTGATAGAGATTCCAGGTTTACTCCCATTTCTGGGAGCATTTTCAAGAAGCCATGGGATCTAAGTTAAGTTTTAGCACAGCTTTTCATCCGCAGACTGATGGGCAGTCCGAGCGCACGATTCAGACGCTCGAGGACATGTTGAGAGCTTGTGCTATGGACTTCAAAGGCTCCTGGGATGACCATCTGCCATTGGCTGAGTTTGCATACAATAATAGTTATCATGCAAGCATCGGGATGGCACCATATGAAGCTTTATATGGAAGAAGGTGTCGATCTCCGATTGGGTGGGAAGAAGTGGGCGAACGTAAGTTATTGGCTCCAGATCTAGTCGAGCAAGCATCGGAAGATGTTAAGTTGATTTGTCAGAGGCTTAAGACAGCTCAAAGTAGACAAAAGAGCTATGCAGATGCTCGACGGAGGCCACTTAAGTTCATGGTTGGAGATTATGTATTCTTGAAGGTTTCTCCATCCAAAGGAATTATGAGATTTGGTCGGCGAGGTAAGCTGAGTCCCTCGTTACTCGTTACATCGGCCCATTTGAAGTCTTAGATCGAGTAGGTGATGTTGCATATAGATTGGCATTGCCTCCGGAGCTATCGGGAGTGCATAATGTGTTTCATGTATCGATGCTTCGGAAGTATAATCCGGATCCGACGCATGTTATTGAATATGAACCCTTGGAGATAAGGGAAGATATGAGTTATGTAGAGAAGCCGATTCGGATTTTAGACAGAAAAGAGAAAGTTTTGAGGTCTAAGACGATCCCATTAGTGAAAGTTCTCTGGCAATACCATACGATGGAAGAAGCTACATGGGAGCTAGAGAGCTTAATGAAGGAAAGGTATCCAGAATTATTCACATGATAAGCTAAGGCAAATTTGGAGGACCAAATTTTCTAAGGTGGGGAGGATGTGAGATCCCTAATTTTCATGTATTCTTCCATGTATGTAAAGTATTCTAAGTAAATATGACAAAATGAATATGAAGTTGATGTGTAATTGAGGTATGAATAATGTATATTGATGTATGGAACATAGAAGAAATAATGAAGTTGAATGTCAATTAGTCAAATGAATTATGTTGATATCAGGAAAATAAATGGAATAGGAGAAAGAAGGAAATCAGAAGCATGATTGGTGATTAAATGGATGAGTCCTATGGAAGAAGAATTAAATGATAGTCAAATGGGTCAAAAAGGTCAAGGAAAAGCTTGGCTGAGATTGATAATGAGATAAAGAGACATTTAATGCCTCTTGCATGACTCATCCTCATCATCTTATCACCAACGTCAGCCACTCTTCTTCCCAGCTCTCCCTCTCGTTCCATCCAAACTTCCATAGTTTTCCATTCCAAGCTCCTCACTAAACCACCTTACTCCCTCACCAATTCACTAAGTTCATTTAACGAAAATCGATCCTTGTCACTAGACTAGGTGATATCCAAAGTTTGAAGGATTGATTTCAAGTATTGGAAGAGATCTCAAGATTTGAAGTTTTGGTCTCTAGTGAAAGTAAGAGAAGAGGATGATTCTTGCAATTTCGTTCTTGATGTGAAGTTGTTTTGAGTTAGTATAACATGTGTATGTGGTTTAATTTAAGGTTTGATATGATGTGATGATTTCAGATTTGAAGAAGTGAAAGCTAGGGTTACGCATCAAGTGATTTCGCGTTTCCGAAGGAATCAAGGTAAGGAATTTATGTAACGGACGTAAGGCGGCTATGTCCGCATGTTTTATGATGTTTTTATATGTTTTGGAGAGAAACACCAGTTGATTTTGTGCAGGAAAAGATGCATTTTCGGACTTGTTTCCTAGTACCAATTAGGTTAGGAGCAGCCGACTGCCCTAAGTAGCAGCCGACTGCCTAGAGACAACAAAAACGTCGTTTTCCCGAAAACCGATGCAAACCAGTCGACTGCTATGTAAGCCAGTCGACTGCTATTTTCCCAGAAGCATTCTGTTTCAAACCAGTCGACTGCTATATGAGACAGTCGACTGCTATTTGCTAAATTGCATTCTGTTTCAAAACCAGTCGACTGCTATATGGACCAGTCGACTGCTATTTCTTAAGAAGCATTCTGTTTGAAAACCAGTCGACTGCTATATGAACCAGTCGACTGCCCCCATGTATTTTCAAAGATGAAATTATCGAAATTTTAAATGAAATTAATTTCGATAAAAAGAATTATGAAGCAGCAGTCGACTGCCATATAAGACCAGTCGACTGCCATGTATGAAAAGATGTTTCAAAGCTTATTCAATGTAAACACAAAGGTGTTTTCTGAAAAGTATATTATAAATGTTTTGAGACTATGGACTGCGTAATGATTATGCATTTCTGATGGCTGAGAGACTCTGATCAAGTCCTCAGTAATATGTATGTTAAGTGAGGAACCTTAGTCCGGTCCTCAAGATCATAAGTGACACCTGACTAGTGCTCACTATGGTATTATTAAGGCAGGAGAGAATCCCTGACCTCTACATGGTATACCAATGTACTAATGCATGATTAGAGTCATATGAGTCATATGAATGGGAATGAACGGTTCATATGACGACTCAATCGCTTAAATATTGTACATAGTCTCCATCTAATTAAAGTACAAGATGTATGTATGAAGAAGTATATGATGTATGTTTTAAAGTATGTATGAAGTATGATGTTTTAAAGAAGAAGTATGACGCATGTTATATGTATGCTATGTTTTAAAGAAAGCATACAAAGTATACTTACCATGGCATTTGAAATAAATATGCATGGTTGCAAACAATGCATGAAAGAAGTTTATGATGCATGCTTTATAATGCTTTACATGACATTATAGAGCCAAGTAGGAAAAATGCATATAGAGGCATAGTACGCTCTTTTACATACTTTTCTTACTGAGCGTAAACTCACCCTTTTACGACCATTTTTCCTACAGATTACCTGAAGTGAAATCCGCTCCGACTAGAGGAGCTTGTTTTTGAAGAATCGAAGTGTACCTTCTCGATACGCTTCCCAGTTAGTATAGAAGGTATACTCATGTGATTATGTATAGTAAAGTTTAATTCAGCTACGGTACAGTACAAGTAGGAAATTGTGTATATAGGATATCGGGAATGTAAGATAAGATGATGTATGAGATCCTGTGGAAAATGGAATGATATGTATATATATCATTTTTATGTTTATGGTAATTGAGTAAAAATTTTATAAGCTATTAAATAATTAGCTTAATGATAAGAAGAGAAGGACACTGCACGAACTAAATCTAAATAAAGAAGGAAAAAGATAAGTGATAAGATGAAGTGACGGGGACGTCACACTTTTTCCTTTTAATTACTATTAATTACTATCTTTCTCATTCAATTAGTCGGTATCAATCGGTTTGCATTCGGTGTCAGTGTAAGTTCATTTTACAAATTTCATTACAATTCATAAACATGCTTTAATTTAACATCACACTATTTACATCCCATCGCAAACACATCTACTGTGCATTTATAATCCGAATATAAATATAAAATTCTAGACATATACCTGTTCACTTGATACCTTAAACTTCTAGTGAATTCTTCAACTAACTCGAAGGCAGCGGATATCCTGTACACTGATGGGCTATCTGGGATGGTGAGTAAAGGGGTGAGCTTTGGGAAAAGCCCAGTAAGAAACATATATATAAGAGCGTATAAAATGCAGTTAAATAAAAATCACTTATTTTACTAATTAAGAGAAAAACATGATAAATACAGGCTTAACATTTTATGCAATGCCATTTCAATTCATTAATCAATATAAAACAATTAATAATCCATGTGATGCTATTTCAAATCAATAATCCGTATAAAATATTTTATAATTTATGCAATGCACTTTTAAATCATTAATCAATATATAAGCCATTTATGTAGGCGATGCTATAAAACAAATTTCAGTATGCAACTTCGGTAACAAGTTTAAATGTCAATATAAGCAAGATTTTTGTCTTATACAGTAAAGCAAATCATTTAAGTTTATCACCTTCGATCATTTGATTTCAAACCTTTCTTTCTTTCTGTCAAATCAGTAAATCAGTATTCAAATAATTAGGTATTCAAATCATTCGATATTCAAAGTATTTGGTATTCAAATCGTTTAGAAATCAATTCATTCAGTATTCAAAGTATTTGGTATTTATTGTGAGGGCCCGAAGTACCTTACGGGTCATTCATCACCTCACTCAATTCGGTATTCAAATCATTCAAGTACAATTCAGTGGAGACAGTCACATCTAATAGAATCATGCATAAAACAATATCGGTATCCCCGAAGGGACGATCGGTAACGAATGGCCATCGTCGGTCGGTCACAGTTCGCACTGGTTAGGTGCTAGCTGAGTAAATCTGTGGGTTTGACCATAATAATCCCACAGCCGGTAGTCAGTATGTCAGTAACCTACGGACTTGATCAAGGTCTCGCAGTCGGTAACAGTATGCATGATCACTAAGGAACGACCGTCTCAAAACATTTCTTTAAATCATATAATTTAATAGTAGAAATTATTTTAAATAGCAATTAACGGTAGAAATCTTTTCAAATAGCAGTTTGCAGTAGAAATCATCTCATATAGTAATTTACAATATAACTCATTTCAAATAGCCATTATCTTCAATCAGTTCAAAATCATATAAAGAGTAATTATTGTAATTGAACAATAATAAAATTCATTTAAAACTCAATGCAAAACTTTAATTACACAGTAACATATATGAACATAAATGGTAAATCATGAGAAATTGCATTTTATGTAATTTGAAACCTTTCATGTAAATCATTTCATGTCAATCAATTCATGTATATCGTTTCATGTAATTTGATTCATGTAATTCATTTCATGTAATGCAATTCAAGTAAAACATTTCATATAATTCAATACTTAGACTTGTAGGAATTAGATATGAATTCAAATCCTTATATTCGGGAAAATTGGGTGAGAACAATTAAAACGAGATTTCTGATAATTTTCAATTGCAAATAAAATATGTTATATGCAACTTCTATACATGTTCCTTACCTCTACTTTCGTGCAGTGTACAATCCACAGCTCCAATTATGCCTCTTTATTCCTCGTACTTCACACTGCACAACAATTCTAGATTACATTCAAAATTCTGCATTATGATTCTAGTAAACATTCCATCAATTCTATTTTCTATTTATCATCCTCAACAATCTATTTATTTTATTTTTCTTTTCTTTTCCATTTTCCATTCTCCTCTGTTTTGGTTTCTTTTATTTCTTGGTTTCCTTTTCATCGCCGGTAACTGCACATTTTCTTCTCATTTGCCGGTAGCTTCATTTTGCCTTTTTCTCATTGTTTTTCCTCAACCTAAATTATGGACATCTTATATTTCACCTAGGCTTTTCATCAAACAATCTAAAGTCATCAAATATCATCATTTTCGTTCAGCCAAAACCCAACAATCATCACCCCTGTTGACGCCATTTCAGGTTAGCAAAATTCATCATTGCAGCCATGATTAATTCACGTTCCAAACAATTTCTTCCATCAATATTCTACAATTTCTATCCCAACAACATTAAAATGAACACTAGTTCACCTATTTTCCTATCATGATCGAACCTGTCCTGCTATTCTACACTTCCATTTAATTCAACCCAAGGTTTAAATCATGTTATCTATGCATAAACAAGTAGATACCATGATTAGGATGAAGCAAAACATCACTCAACCACCTTACCTTGTTCAACCGAGCATCGCGGCCCCAAAACCCATTTTATTTTCTTCACGTCAGCCCCTCCATTTTTGGATTCTATCCATGCCGTTACAGCCAAAATCAACGTTTAAAATGAAGGACAAAGTTTGCTTGATGGTTCGGTAGAGGAAACGAGTGAATTTGCTAAGAAAAATAGGTGAAACGTGAGGGACTTAAGAATTTTTCTGGGCAGAAACGAGCAGAAATTCAGGGGAGGACAGTCGGTTTCTTGGCTAGTGAAAATGGTTGATTTTCAGCCTAATTTGGATCTTTTAATTTGCATATCATCCAATAGAAATTTGCCATGTGATATATTAATTTAATGTCCCTTGTCTTTTCTTTCTTTTCTGTTTTAAATTTGGCTGTGTAGTAAAGGAAAAATCAAACAAAGCATTCGATGCTGCAGTTTTTTTTTTCTCTCTTTGTCGACTTGAAAATTTCAAGAAGACTCTCTTTTGTCTTCTTTACTTTTGTGTTGTTCCAATGGAAAATTGCCCGCTAATTCAATGTTTAAAATTTCTCTTCTTTTTCTTTTATTTATTTATTTATTAATATATATATACACTTTAATTCAAAATAACATTTATTATTTATATATATACTTTTATACTTGTACATATATGTATATATATATAATCACATATATATACACACATATTTTTTTACCTAAATTAAATTCCTAATTATTAAATTTTTAATTTATCGATTGATCAAATATTATAATCTCCAAATATTCCAATCTCTTAATAAACTTATTTATTTATTTCAACAAATCTATTAGCATCTGAAATTAAATTTACAAATACCTAACTCCAAAATAGGAGAATTCGCGGTTATCACAAGTGGTCTCCTCTTATTTAGGTTTTAGCCAATAAAAATTTGACACATGATCCACTTATCCATCTCTTCTCTTTTCTCTTTGGTTTGTTCTTTTCTTTTCTATTTTAATTTGTTTGCTATGCAGGAAGCTTTTAATATATATTATAAATCTATTTATATTTACAATTATATACATAAAACATATACTATTTATATATTTTTATATAAATATAATTTATACTTCCTATATATATTTAAAACGCACATAAATATAATTTATATTATATATACATATATATATTCCTTAAGTCATATATTTTCCTATTTTATTACTTATTAATATATATATACTTTAATTCAAAATAACATTTATTATTTATATATATACTTTTATATTTGTACATATATATACACACATTTTTTCTTTAAAATTTAATTCCTCCTATTGAATTAATTCCTAATTAAATTTTTAATTTAACTAATTATAATAAATTATAATTTATAAATATTCTAATCTTTTAATAAATTTATTATTTATTTCAACCAATCCATTAACATCTAGAATTAAATTTACAAATACTTAATTCCAAAAATGAGAGAATTTGCGGTTATCACACTTGCCCCCTTCAGTACTTCTCCTCCTAATCTCCCATCATTCTGTCTCCCTCTCTTGCGAGTCTCTCGCTAGTCGGCCCCTCCAGTTTAGTCGCTCATCTTCTCAATCTCTGTCTTGCCATTGCTAGCTTCACCCTCTCACTGGTCTCGCATTTGTTGACTATCGCCATTTAGACAGTAGTTTCTTGCTGATCCCCTTCCAGTTCAGTACTTGACTTCTCCTCACTACTCTCACCTCCTTTGTCTTGGTCCCGGTCCCAGATTTCATATTTGTAAGTTTTAAATTTGTTTTTTTAATTATTAATTCTTAATTTCTTATTTAATTAATTTGCTCCTTCTGGCAATTTACCTAGGTCCCAAACTACCCAATGAGTTGAATAGAGGCAGGAATAGAGCCAATATTTCCAGACACCTTTGTAATTAGTTTGGCAATTTGCTTGTTCAGGTATTAAATCTCAAATCTATTTCTTGACATTCTTGTTTGATGTTGGTGCTGCAATGCCAATGCTGCTATACTTAATCCTATTCTTCGACTTTGTGACTTGTGTAGTTTTTGATGTTGTTACTAGCTTGCTGTAATGAAATTATGAAAATGCTGCCGCCTGCTGTGCTGATATCTAATTTATTTTAACTAAATCAATTTATTTAACAATAAACCACAAATTTTAATCTCAACTAGTTGTTCTAAATTATCAATTTATTCTTTTTTTCATGTGAACATGATTAAAAAAATTCACCAAGTCAATAAAAAACAACTAATTAGATCCATCTTACATATTCAACAAAGAACCTATTTTAGAATATAACTTGCATTTATATAACTTATCTGATTCATGTTCATTGACAGTATTGCATTTATATGACTTATGTTAATATGACTTATATGACTTGCATTTATATGTTATGTTTGTTTTTTGTTAATTTTCTTTTACAAAGCAACTAATTAAATTATTACTTTTCTTTTGCAGATGTCCACTATAGAAGACTCTGTTACTCCTACTTCAAACAAAATGGGCGAATTAGGAAGATCATTACCTGAAACTTCTAGTCAGCCTAAAACAGCTGTTGCTCATAGCAATAGCAAGACTGCCAAGATTCCAAAAGGGGTGCAAAGGAAAGCTATGAAACCAAGGTCAGAAGTTTGGAATCACTTTACTAAGTTCACTAATAGTGCAGGTGAGCCAAAGTGTAAGTGCAATTATTGTGATAGGAAATTTTGTGGTCATGGAAAGAAAAATGGAACTGGATCACTTTTATACCACATTCACACAAGTAGCCAAAATCCCAATAAAAATGATAGTTCACAAACCCAGATAGTTTTGCAAAGTAAGGGTGTTGAAGGGGAAGGAAACATTAGTACTTGGAAGTTTGATCAAGAGGCAGCTAGAAAGGGTTTAGCTACTATGATTGTAGTTGATGAATTACCCTTAAGGTTTGTAGAAAGTGAAGGTTTTAGAAAGTTTTTGTCTGTTGCATGTCCTAGATTTCATGTTCCTTCACGATCTACAATCACTAGAGTTGTTTATCAACTTTATTTAGATGAGAAACGAAAATTGAAAGAAGTTTCGAGGTGTTCATGTCAAAGAGTTTGTATAACCACAGACACTTGGACATCTTTGCAAAAAGTGAATTATATGTGTCTTACGACTCACTTTATTGATACTGACTGGAAATTGAACAAAAGAATCTTAAACTTTTATCCAATTTCAAGTTATAAAAGTGAAGCCATTGGTAGGCACATTGAGGAATGCTTGATTAGTTGGGGGGTTTAGAAATTGCTTACTGTTACAGTCAATAATGCAAGTGCAAATGATGTTACTATTGGATACTTAAAGAAAAAATATGGGAATCAAAGGGGTTGCATTTTGAATGGTCAATACATGCATATGAGATGCATCGCTCACATAGTGAATTTAATTGTAAGTGAAGGCTTAAAAGAAATGAATACATTTGTTGCTCGTGTTAGGGGAGGGGTGAGATATGTGAGGCAATCTCCTTCTAGATTGAAAAAATCAAAGAGTGTGTGAGATTGAAAATATAGAGAGCAAAAGTTTGTTGTGTCTTGATGTTTGTACTAGTTAGAATTCCACCTACTTAATGTTGGATAGTGCTCAAAAATTTGGAAGAGCTTTTGAGACATTTGAAGATCAAGATAGCAACTTTAGAGCTAAACTTGAGTCGGGGGAAGGGTTACCTGCTGAGGATAATTGGAAAACTATTAGAAGCTTAAGACAGTTTTTAGAGCACTTTTATGACCTCACATTGCGAGTTTCAGCCACTTTGCATGTCACTTCCAACATTTTATTTGATGAAAATGTTGAAATGAAAGTTGTTTTGGAAGAAGCTCAAACTAATAAAGATGTTGTGTGACGTCCTCGTCACTACATTTTTCCATCTAACTTTTTCTTATCTTATACGACTTGATTAGACTCGTCCGTCAATGTCATTCTTTCTTCTTCTTTCTAAGCTAAATATTTAATAGCTCAATATAAGTATTTTACTTTCGATTAACAGAATAATGATATATATACATATCATTCCTTTCCACAGGATCTTACACATCTTACATACCTAAATCCTCAAAATCTTAATTACATCAATGTACTGTAGTACTGTCTGTCTTACATAATTATATAAGTATACCTTCAATAATAACTGGGAAGCGTATCTTGAAGGTACACTAGAGATCTCAACTAAGCTCCTCTCTCTGGAGCGGAAATCTACTTTAGATAATCTGTAGGAAAAATATTCGTAAATGGTGAGTTTACGCTCAGTAAGAAAAATATGTAAAAGAGTGTACTATGCCTCTATATGCAATTTTCCTGCTTGGCTCTATAATGTCATGTAAAATCATTATAAAGCATCTTCATGTACTTTCATCAAAACATACATCATATACTTCTTTCAAAACATCATATGTAGGCATACTTCATATACTTCTTTCAAAACATCATACATCATATACTTTCTTTCAAATCATGCTTCATAAACTTGCTTCAAAAACATGCATCATATTCTTTCATCAGAACATACATCATATAACTTTTAATTAACAGAGAGACTATTTGCATATCAACAGAATTATGCACTGAATCATGTGGCGTACTCCTGTAGGAGCCAGGAATCCTCCCCTAGCTAATATATACATAACAGAGACAATTTGGCCAAACGTCGGTGCTACAGTGAACACTAGTTAGGTGACATCTATAGCACTAAGGGCTGGACTAGAGCTCATATAGCAGTCGACTGTTTTGAAACAAAATGCTTTTTAAGTAAAAGCAGTCGACTGTCCCATATAGCAGTCGATTGGTTTGAAACAGAATTCATATTGGAAAATAGTAGTCGACTGGTTTGTCTCAGTTTTCGAAAATCTACGCTTTAGTTGTCTCTAGGCAGTCGGCTGCTATTCTAGGCAGTTGGCTGCTATTCAAGGCAGTCGGCTGCTCCTAGTATTTTGGTAACCTAGGAGTAAAACCCGAAAATCACATTTCCTGCACTTAAAACAACTGGTACTTCTTTCCAAAATACTTAAAATCATGCGGACATAGCCACCCTACGTCCTTTACATAAATTCCTTACCTCGATTCACTTTGAATATGCCAATCCCTTAGCTTGGTTGCATCAACCCTAGCCTTTCACTTCACTTCTTCAAATATGAAATTATCATCACAATTCAAACCTCTAAGAAATTGCCATAAACATATTATACCTACTCACTATGACTCCCAACCATACACGAAATTGAGAGAATCAACTTGTACCATTACCTTTGTCTATAGCCAAAATTTTCAGGATTTGAGATCTCCTCCAATACTTGGATCCAATCTATCAAAATTCAGATATAGCTTAATCTAGTGACTATGATCGTTTTTCGTCTAACAAGCTTAATGGATCGATGTCTGGACAAGGGTGTTTACCAAGGTGAATATGGAAGGAAACTTGGAAAAATGGAATGGGACGAGAGGGAGAGCTGGGAGGTTGCTGCCGTGTGGGTGATGGTTGGAGATGGTGATTCATCAAGTTCATTTAATGCATGATTATCTCATTAAATCATTTCATCTCAACCATGCTTCCTTTGACCCTTTGACATTTGACTATTTAATTCTCTTCCATTCATTTATAACAGCCACATGTCCTTTTAATCACAAAATTTTCTGACATAATTTCTTTTCTCATGCTTTAATTAATCTTACAATATCAGAATTTCTTCTTGACTATTTGACTATAAATTTCATTATTCTTGACATGTTCCATACATCATTCATGCAACAAAATTCTCATATTTATTTACATCCTTTAAGTTGGAAAAACTTTACAACATAAGGGAATTACATGAATTTAGGAGATTTCACATTCTCCCCACCTTAGAGAATTTCGTCCTCCAAATTTGAATCGGCTTATCAAGTAAGCAATTCCGGATATCTTTCTTTCATCAAGCTCTCTAGCTCCCATGTAGCTTCTTCCATAGTATGGTATTGCCAGAGAACTTTAACTAATGGAATCGTCTTATACCTTAGCACCTTATCTTTTCTATCCACAATCCGAATCGGCTTCTCCACATAACTCATATCTTCCCTTATCTCCAAGTGCTCATACTCTATAACATGAGATGGATCCGGATTATACTTCCGAAGCATCGACACATGAAATACATTATGCACTCCTGATAGCTTCGAAGGCAATGCCAACTTATAGGCAACATCTCTTACTCGATCTAAGACCTCAAATGGCCCAATATAGCGAGGACTCAGCTTACCTCTTTGGCCAAATCTCATGATCCTTTTGGATGGAGAAACTTTCAAAAACACAAAATCTCCAATCAAGAACTCAAGCGGGCTCCGTCGAGCATCCGCATAACTCTTTTGTCGACTTTGAGCTATTTTAAGTCTTTAACAAATCAATTTTACATTCTCAGAGGCCTGTTTGACTATATCTGGAGCCAATAACTTACGTTCGCCCACTTCTTCCCACCTAATTGGCGATCGACACCTTCTACCATATAAAGCTTCATATGGTGCCATCCCGATACTTGCATGATAACTATTATTATAGGCAAACTTAGACAATGGCAGATGATCATCTCAGGAGCCTTTAAAATCCATAGCACAAGCTCTCAACATATCCTCAAGTGTCTGAATAGTGCGCTCGGACTGCCCATCAATCTGTGGATGAAAGGCTGTGCTAAAATTTAACTTAGATCCTATGGCATCCTGAAAATGTTTCCAAAGCACTAAGTGTATCCGTAGACTTCATAGGCAGGAAGTGAGCTGACTTAGTTACCTATCTACGATCACCCAAATACCGTCATGATTCCTCCTGGTCTTGGGCAATCCCATAACAAAATCCATCGTAATGTGTTCCCACTTCCATATAGGTATAGGTAGAGGATGTAGTAAACCTGCTAGTCTTTGATGCTCTACCTTAACCTGCTAGCACGTTAGACACTTTGCTACAAACTCAGCTATGTCTCTCTTCATGCCAGTCCACCAATACACCTTGCGAAGATTATGATACATCTTCGTATTTCCCGGATGCAACGTGCATCTAGTGGCATGTGCTTCTGTCAAGATTAGCTTCTTCAACTCCTTATCATTAGGAACACATACACAAATTCTAAACCTCAAAATTCCATCATTACCCATATTGAATTCTGAGGGCATACCTGACTGGATTCCATTCATAGCCTCAATACATTGATCCTCTTCCTTTTGAGCAATCCAGATTCTGTTCATCAACTCCGGCTCAATCGTTAAACTAGCCATCATTCCCAATTGTTCATATGGCATAACATTTAAATTGAGGCTTGCAAACTACTCAATCAACTCATATTCTCTGATCATCATGTAAGCCACTATACCCATATGCTTACGGCTCAGAGCATCTACCACCACATTGGCCTTTCTCGAGTGGTACAAGAGCTCACAATCATAATCCTTCAGAAGCTCAAGCCATCTTCTTTGTCTCATAGTTAATTCTCTCTGAGAGAACAAGTATTTTAGGCTTTTATGATCACTATAAATCTGAAACCTCTCATCATATAAGTAATGCCTCCATATCTTCAGAGCAAATACTACTGCAGCTAGCTCCAAGTCATGAGTTGGGTAGTTCTTTTCATGGTCTTTTAATTGTCGAGAACCATATGCAACCACCTTACCATGTTGCATTAGCACACATCCCAAACCTTGTCCTGAGGCATCACTATAAATTGCAAATCCACCAGAACCACTAGGAATGGTGAAGATAGGTGCAGTAGTCAACCTGCGCTTCAATTCTTGAAAGTTACGCTCGCAGGCATCATTCCATTCAAACTTCACCTCTTTGCGCATTAAGCACGTCAAGGGAGCAGCTAACTTCGAGAAACCCTCTACAAATCTTCGATAGTAGCCAGCTAGACCCAAGAAACTCCTAATCTCCATCACTGTCTTCGGTCTCTCCCATTGAACCACCGCTTCAATCTTCGATGGATCAACCGAAACTCCATCTTTGCTGATTATGTGACCCAAAAAGGAGATTTGATCTAGCCAGAAATCACACTTACTTAGCTTGGCATACAATCCTCGATCTTTGAGGGTTTGCAGAACTATCCTCAAGTGTTGCTCATGCTCTTCCCAAGACCTCGAGTACACCAAGATGTCATCAATAAAAATAATGACAAACTGGTCCAAAAATCTCGTTTGAACACATCATTCATCAAGTTCATAAAAGCTGTGGGTGTGTTAGTTAAACCAAACGGCATCACCACAAATTCATAATGGCCATACCGTGTCCTGAATGCAGCCTTAGGGATATCTTCATCTTGGATCTTCAACTGATGATATCCCGACTTTAAGTCTATCTTGGAAAAGACTTGTGTACCCTTAAGTTGATCAAAGAGGTCATCAATTCTAGGAAGAGGATACTTGTTCTTGATCGTTACTTTATTCAACCATCTATAGTCTATACATAACCTCATATTGCCATCCTTCTTCCGGACAAATAGTACAGGAGCACCCCAAAGGGATACGCTGGGTCATATGAATCCTTTGTCTAGTAACTCCTAAAGTTGCTTCTTAAGTTCTTCCAACTCTACCAATGCCATCTGATAGGGTGATCTCGAAATGGGCTCAGTTTGGCACCAAATCGATCTAAACTCTACTTCCCTATCCAGAGGAAGTCCTACAAGATCATTCGAAAACACCTCGAAAAAATCCCCGACTACCGGAATGTCATGAAGTCTGGGACGTTCTTTTTCTACGTCTTCCACATAGGCTATAAATCCTTCACATGACAATACATACTTCCTATTATTTTCATTTGAAATCAAATTAAGTAATGAACATACTTTAGCATTAAGCATTTTCAAAATTTACAACATAGCTAATGGGTGAAGAGAAAATTACATCTTTAACATAGCAATCTAACATCACATGATTCTTAACTAACCAATCCATACCCAAAATGACATCAAATCCATACATATTTAGTAGGATTAGGTCAGCTACTGATTCTCATTCTCCTTCCCGTAGCTTACAATTTCGATATACTATGTCCATCATTTATGATTCCCTAAATGGAGTGCTTATTTGCAGTAACTATCCTAAAGGCTCAGGCTCAACAAGCAATCTCATAGAAATCATAGGAGACACAAAAGAGTGAGTGGAGCTTGGATCAAATAATGCTGTGACACTTGTATAAAAAAGGTGAATCTTACCTTTAATTACTTTGGACGAGGCATCGGCAAACTCTTCATCGATGGCAAACACTCGTCCTTAGGTCACAGCTTTCTTGCCTTTCTTTGCTGCTGTGGCCTTAGGTTATGGTGGAGGGGTCTTATTGGATTCCTCGAGTACCCTCTGATTCCTTTTGGGACAATCTTTAATCATATGTCCCTGCTCACCACACCTAAAACATGCGCCACTCGCCAACCGGCATGGCTGTGATCCATGAAACTTCCCGCATTGCTCACATCTTTGCATCATACTCTTCGGTGAGCTAGCGGTACTACCAGCTGTGTATCAGGATCTCTCATCGCTTATCTTAATCCCTGTAGCTCTAGGAGTTCCTGTTTCATAACCATCATAACTCCGAAATTCAATATATTTCTTATAAACATTTAATTAAATTAGTAATCATCTTCTTATACTTTACTTACCTATCGAAACTCCCTCATAACGTCTACTTCTCCTAGAGGGATATCTGTCACTGGAGGCTTTTTCGTCCGACTTCCGCTTCATCGGTTCTTTGCCTTTACCTTTGGCTCAAAAGTCAGCATGATGAAGGTCATAGTCTTGCTCACACAACCGAGCCTTATGGACCACCTTTCCATATGTGGTAATATCCATAGGGTATCGCTCGAATCTAATAGGGGACTTCAATCCCTCTATAAATCTGTAAATCTTATGTCCTTCATTCCTTAGGACCTCTGGATCAAATCTGCTCAAGGAAATGAACTTCTATTCATACTGATTTACTGTCATCGTCCCTTAAGTCAAACTCAAAAACTCGATCTTCAATCTATGTTGATCAGTGCGTGGGATGTACTGCTCATAAAAGGCCTCTAAGAATCTATCCCACATAACCTCAACATATCGGGCCTCCAATATGGTCCGAGTGGCCTGCCACCAATACTCGGCATCATCTATCAACAGATATGCAGCCAAACCCACCTTCTCCCTTTTCAAAATAGGTCATGTACTCAAAAGATTTAGTGGCCGCCTTCACCCAGTTCTCTGCAGCCATCAAATCTCTATCCCCTTTGAACTTAGGCGGATCCAGCTTCTTGAATTCCTTAATCAACGTCACACTACAATAAGCTTTGGTATCCCACCTTTCAATAGCTGGGACTGGTGGGGGTAATTCCGTCTGTGCGGGTGGGGGCTGTACTGTAGGAGTAATGGATGGTGCACTTGTGGCCACTTCGAGAAGTTAGCCATGAACTGCGTAAACATTGCGGCCACATCCTCCATGTGTTTCTCCATTTTCGCTAGTCTAGTATTCGAGCTATGCGGTAGAGATGGAAGAGGAGATTGTGTTGGGGGCTCTTCCCTACCCCTTCCTCATCCTCGACCTCTTCTACGTGAGCTTATTCTGTCGATAAAATCATAAAATTGAGCCATTTAGTATAACTATAAACAGTTATACTATACTTATGTATTCAGACATATACAGTACATTGAGGATATACATTATTTCTAACTCATTGACCTTGACATTGACAAACATCAGTCTAATCTGCTCTTATACCAATCTGTGACATCCTGTCACTACATTTTTCCATCTTATACGACTTAATTGAACTCGTCCGTCAATGTCATTCTTTCTTCTTCTTTCTTAGCTAAATATTTAATAGCTCAATATAAGTATTTTATTTTCGATTAACAGAATAATGATATATATACATATCATTCCTTTC
This sequence comes from Heritiera littoralis, assembly GCA_031772115.1. Taxonomy (NCBI): domain Eukaryota; kingdom Viridiplantae; phylum Streptophyta; class Magnoliopsida; order Malvales; family Malvaceae; genus Heritiera; species Heritiera littoralis. The sequence continues at coordinate 3,223,260 of JAPDPK010000073.1, forward strand.
CATAGGATCTTACACATCTTACATACCTAAATCCCCAAAATCTTAATTACATCAATGTACTGTAGTACTGTCTGTCTTACATAATTACATAAGTATACCTTCAATAATAACTGGGAAGCGTATCTTGAAGGTACACTGGAGATCTCAACTAAGCTCCTCTCTTTGGAGCGGAAATCTACTTCAGATAATCTGTAGGAAAAATATTCATAAAATGGTGAGTTTACGCTCAGTAAGAAAAATATGTAAAAGAGCGTACTATGCCTCTATATGCAGTTTTCCTGCTTGGCTTTATAATGTCATGTAAAATCATTATAAAGCATTTTCATGTACTTTCATCAAAACATTCATCAAAACATACATCATATACTTCTTTCAAAACATCATATGTAGGGATACTTCATATACTTCTTTCAAAATATCATACATCATATACTTTCTTTCAAATCATTCCTCATAAACTTGCTTCAAAAACATGCATCATATTCTTTCAACAGAACATACATCATATAACTTTTAATTAACAAAGAGACTATTTGCATATTAACAGAATTATGCATTGAATCATGTGGCGTACTCCCGTAGGAGCCAGGAATCCTCCCTTAGCTAATATATACATAACAGAGACAATTTGGCCAAACATTGGTGGCTACAGTGAACACTAGTTAGGTGACATCTATAGCACTGAGGGCTGGACTAGAGCTCCTTAGCCATGAACTTATACAGAAGTGCATAATCATTAAGTACTTCATGTCTCAAAATATTTGTTAAATAGCTATTTGCTATGACATTCATACTTTCTTGAAATAGGCTTTGAAACCTTCTTTTCAAACAGGACAGTCGACTGGCTTCATAAGGCAGTCGACTGCTGCTTCATATTTTCATTTATCGAAATTATTTTCTTTTTAAAATTTCGATATTTTTATTTTCTGAAAACACAGGGGGCAATCGACTGGTCTTTGAAACAGAATGCTTTTCAGACAAATGGCAGTCGACTTCTCATATAGCAGTCGACTGTTTTGAAACAGAATGCTTTTTAAGTAAAAGCAGTCGACTGTCCCATACAGCAGTCGACTGGTTTGAAACAAAATGCATACTGGAAAATAGCAGTCGACTGGCTTGTATAGCAGTCGACTGGTTTGTCTTGGTTTTTGAAAATCTACGCTTTAGTTGTCTTTAGGCAGTCGGCTGCTCCTAGCATTTTGGTAACCTAGGAGTAAAACTCGAAAATCACATTTCCTGCACTTAAAACAGCTGGTACTTCTTTCCAAAATGCTTAAAATCATGCGGACATAGCCACCCTACGTCCGTTACATAAATTCCTTACCTCGATTCACTTCGAATATGCCAATCCCTTAGCTTGGTTGCCTCAACCCTAGCCTTTCGCTTCAGTTCTTCAAATCTGAAATTATCATCACAATTCAAACCTCTAAGAAATTGCCATGAACATATTATACCTACTCACTATGACTCCCAACCATACACGAAATTGAGAGAATCAACTTGTACCATTACCTTTGTTTATAGCCAAATTTTTCAGGATTTGAGATCTTTTCCAATACTTGGATTCAATCTACCAAACTTCGGATATAGCTTAATCTAGTGACTATGATCGTTTTTGTCTAATAAGCTTAATGGATCGATGGCTGTGTTTGTCAAGGTGAATATGGAAGGAAACTTGGAAAAATGGAGTGGGATGAGAGGGAGAGTTGGGAGGTTGCTGCCGTGTGGGTGATGGCTGAAGATGATGATTCATCAAGTTCATTTAATGCATGTTTATCTCATTAAATCATTTCATCTCAGCCATGCTTCCTTTGACCCTTTGACATTTGACTATTTAATTCTCTTCCACTCATTTATAACAGCCACATGTCCTTTTAATCACGAAATTTTCTGACATAATTTCTTTTCTCATGCTTCAATTAATCTTACAATATCAGAATTTCTTCTCAACTATTTGAGTATAAATTTCATTATTCTTAACATGTTCCATACATCATTCATACAACAAAATTCTCATATTTATTTACATCCTTTAAGTTGGAAAAACTTTACAACATAAGGGAATTACATGAATTTAGGAGATTTCACATGTTGAGTTTGGTGTGATGGCCAGAGAATAAATGATAAATTTGATAAATATTGGGGAATTGTGGAAAAGATAAATATTCTTATTTTTGTTGCGGTTGTTCTTGATCCTAGGCACAAATTAAGTTACATCGAATTTGCACTTAAAAGCATGTTTGATGATGATAAAGGTTTGTTAATGGTGAAAAAGGTGAAGGCAACTACTTTAGAGTTGTATAATGCTTATCAACCTTTAATTTCAAGTGATAGTGGCCAACCAAGCATGGGAAGTAATGTAGGATCAAGGGAACCACAACAAAGGTTGAAAAAACGTTTGAAGTCTTTATATAAGATGCGCATGATTGAATCTGGTAGTGGCAATCAAAAGTCAGAATTAGATAGGTATTTAAATGAGGCTATCGAGGATGATAATGATAACTTTGATATTTTAGGATGGTGGAAAATCAACAGCCTTAGATTTCCTACCCTTTCTAGATTGGCTCAAGATGTGTTAGCTATTCCTATCTCCACTATTCCTTTTGAGTCTACATTTAGTACCGGAGGACGTGTTCTTGATTCATTTAGGAGTTCTTTAACTCCTAAAGTGGTACAAGCTCTTGTGTGCACTCAAGATTGGCTTCGGAAATCATCAATCCAAGCTTATATAGTGGAAGAGCTACAAGAACTTGACTATGTTGAATATGGTATAAATATATTGTTTCTTTTATTTATTTTCCTCTTGCTTTATGAATTGAAAAGAGCTTATGAATATCAATCTTGATTTGTTCTTCTCGTGGATATAGATGCTTCTTTGTATGCAGCATAATCTGCCATTCGAGACTTCAATGCAGCAAATACATCTTTGAGTTGTGTTGTGAGCTTCTGGATGGAGTTTTAATGATGAATGTTTGTTAATCTTTAATCTGTTTTAGGTTTGTAATGGGATCAACTATTTTAGTTTTGTGGTAGAATGAACTTATAGATGCTTAAATTTTCTAATTGTATGAATAAACATGAACTCAATGAATTGATGGGGAAGTAATGTACTATTGTTTAACATGTTTAGCAATGTTGCTACTTGCTGCTACACTACAAGAAAAATGATTTTCAGCGACGGAAATTTAGCGACGGAATTTTTCCGTCGCTGATAATTAGTATTAGCGACGGATTAGCCACGGATTAGCGACGAAATTTATAATGAATTAAGCGACGGAATTAGCGACGGATTAGCGACAGAAATTCGTCGGTAATTAGCGACGGAATGTTTTCCGTCGCTAATTCTGTCGCTAATTATAGCGGGATATACTGTTTAATTGCGCCAAATTATTAGCGACGGAATTAGCGACGGAATTATCCGTCGCTAAACCCAAAACATAGGTGGAATTTAGCGACAGAATTTTTCCGTCGCTAATTCCGTAGCTAATGGGCTTTAGCTACGGAATTAGCGACGGAAAAATTCCGTCACTAAGTTCCCATTAATTTTTCCACCGAAAAACATGTGGGAATTTAGCGACGGAATTTTTCCGTCGCTAATTCAGTAGCTAAAGCCCATTAGCTACGGAATTAGCGACGGAAAAATTCCGTCACTAAATTCCCATTAATTTTTCCACCGAAAAAACATGGGTGAACTTAGCGACGGAATTTTTCCGTCGCTAATTCCGTAGCTAATGGGCTTTAGCTACGGAATTAGCGACGGAAAAATTCCGTCGCTAATTTCTTCATATATTTTTCACCGTGTAAGTGGAAAAATATGAAGAGAAATTAGCGACGGAATTTTTCCATCGCTAATTCCGTCACTAATTCCCTTTAGCGACGGAATTAGCGATGGAAAAATTCCGTCGCTAAGTTCCTTACATTTCCTCATACAATATGAAGAGAAATTAGCGACGGAATTTTTCCGTCGCTAAAGGGCATTAGCGACGGAATTAGCGACGGAAAAATTCCGTCGCTGATGCCTTAAATCAAAAAAAAATAAATAAATAAATATTTTGACATAGCATTAGCGACAGAATTTCCGTCGCTAATCCGTCGGTAATTCCGTCGGTAATTCCTCTATATGCGTGCCAAAGACTCTATATATTCTCATATTCTCTGTTTTCTCTCCTCTTCACTCCTCTCTATCTTCTTTTTTGTTCATCTTCTCGTTTTTTTCTTTGTTTTTCTTCTTTATCCCTCTTTCCTTTTACTTTTTTCCTTTTTTTTTTGTAAATTTACTATATTTTTCTTTTATATTTATGTTGTTAATTTTTTTATATGATAAACTTTAATACTTATATTTTTGTTTTTTATTTACAGATGATGCTGATGATACGATGAGGTGCTAGTGGTAGTGGTGATACTGATGTTGAAGATAATGTATTTTTGTTTTTTTTTAGTTAATTTATTTTAAGATAATGTTTATGGATTGAAGTATAAATATTAGGTTTATTTTAAATGTTTCTCTTTCACTCTCTCTCTCTCTCTCTCATATATATAAATATAACTATAAATAATTAATTTTAGAACATTTTTTTTGACAAAATTCATAGAAATTAGCAACAAAATCTGTTAAATAAGTGAAAAAATTCATCAAATTAGCGACGGAATTCATAACATTAGCGACGGAATTTCCGTCACTGATGCTCTTTAGTGACAGAATATTTATTGAATTAACAAAAATAACAAACTATCAGCGAAGGAAATTCCGTCACTGATGCCTTTTAGCGACGGATTTTTTTATAAAATAAAATAATAATAAAACTATCAGCGACGGAAATTTCCGTCGCTGATGCCTTTTAGCGACGGATTTTCATGTAAATTAAAAAAACGAAATTATGTTTTTAGCGACGGAATTTTCCGTCACTAATGACATAAAATCCGTCGCTGATGTAAAAAAATTCCGTCGCTAATTAGCGACGGAATTACCGACGAAAATGAAGTTTTAGCAACGGAGTGAGCATCAGCGACATCGATTTTTCCAACAGAAAAATTTCCGTCGGTAATCCGTAGATAATCCGTCGCTGAAGACCATCAGCGACGGAATTTAACTATCAGCGACGGAATTTTCCGTCGCTAATTCCGTCGCTGAAAGTTCATTTTTTTGTAGTGCTAGTTGTTACTTGTTATATTGGTTTTTTTTAGTAGTAATGAATTAATATAACTTGTGTTTAGCATGTTTTGTTGCAATGTTGGCTTGTTGCTACCGGTTGTTATTGCCTTACTGGTTTTATTGGTTTTTTTAAATAGTAATCTGTTAGGTGAAATGAAAATTTTGTAGAAAGTTTGGTTAGTTTGGTTAATTAACCGAATTATATTTAGGTTTGGTTAATTTAAAAATATAAATTTCAGTTTGATTAATGAAAGTAAAATTTTATAATTCCGTTAATTCGACTCGAAATTAACCGAATTAATCGAATGAACACCCCTATCAAGTCATGAAGCTAGGAAATTGGTTGATCTTGCAAAAACATGAAATTCAAATCAAGCAAGGGTATCAGAAGCCGATTGCTATTTGAGCTATCCCTAATCTTTGCATCATCAGATTCTCTTTTTAAATGGGATGAAAAGGAAAATATACACTTAGAAAAACAACTTGGTGTTTGTCTTTGGCTTCATTAGTTAGTAAGCACTCGTAGAATGGGGACAACAAAAGGTAAGAAGGAGATGATTTTCTCAAAATATATATTTAGTTGAAAGCATACTATTTGCTTAAACTACTCTCTCAAAATAACAATATTTGTTAAACACGTTCAAAGAGAATGAAAGGAAATAAAAACTAGTTCGTAAGATTTACCTTACTGATTAGAACGGAATCCATAAATTCTTTTGAAAATTTAAAATCCAAACTTGCTATCTATGGAGTTCCAGGAATTTTGCGTTTTCCCACTGAGAAAGCTAGGGCTAATTGCCAAGGTTGGTATCCTTCTTACCTTTTATTCACATATTCTTTCACAAAGTTCCTCACTAAGGTTGTATAAGTAGAGTTTGGGTTTAACTTCCAAGATATCCTGTAAGACTTTTTTCACTCTGAGTGATCAGCATATCCTTTAACACACAATATTTGTTAAAATCTCTTCTAAAATATCGATAGCCAGTCTAAACTAATTCATGAATTTTCCTATTAAAAATAATGGTATGTTTCTCCATGTCAATATTTACATTCTTCTAGCTCTGGTAAGTTGTGCTTCTACCTTAATAACCATAGGAATCCTTATCATCATCAACATTGTGCTTCCACATTAATAACCATAGGCATCCTTATCATCATCGACATTCTACTTTTGTCTTAATGACCATAGAAATCCTCATCATCATCAACATGATTTTTTGTGACAAATACAGAAAAAAATAATGAACAAATGTACATAATATTAAATTTGAAGTTGATTGTTAATGAACAAATGCTTCCACGAGGCAAAAGATCTCATTGGGGACAATTGCCCTTATTGCCCCCACATTAAATCTTTAATGACCAAAATCAAAGCATTAGTTCAAATGCTCTAAAATTCACCTTTCCAGCAATAAGTAACCTCAAGTAATAACCTCAAGAATAAAATACTTGAAAATTTGAGATCATTGAGAATGTAAAGCCTAGAATTCGAATGCAAATGAAGAAGATGATGAAAGAGACAAGAGTGAATAGAGAAGTTGTAAAAGCACGGGAATATGGAGGGTTGGCTTGTAAGGAATCCAAAAGGATTCACTATAAAGGCTAACAAGATTTTGTCGTTAAGGATAAAGTAGTAATTTCATAGACACCATTTACTCTTAACTTTTATTAGGCATTTGAATTTCCAACTAAAGGTATTCGAATTCTTCTTATTACTTTTCTATCTTCCAAGTATAGTATATTTAAACGCAATGTACATATATAGAACAAGACAATTACATATCCTTTTATAGCAATGTTTATAATAATATTCTAATACATATCAAGGGTATTCAAATATTGGATATTATTTTTGGTCTTCCTAATCATTAAAAAAAACTGATATTTGAACTCTTGTCAGTAAGTATTCGACTTTCAATATTTGCAAGAGATGTACATATATTTATCCATTATGTACATAAAGCAATCACATAATGTATGTGATTTGTTCTCACAATTAATCGAATATAAACAAGGGATATTCAAATTCCCATTATTATTTTTGATGCATTATTATCAAAAAAGGTATTTGATTAATACATTAAGGAATTCAAACATCCTTGCATTTTTCGAGTTATACATATCTTTTTTCATGGATGTACATAAGGAAATACTAAATTTTACTTGATTGTTATACCTTTATTCATGTAAGCAATGGATTATATCTTATAGGCATTCGTATATCAAGATATTCTAAACCACTAGTTAAGATTGTTAGATAGTCAAATTCTAGGATTTTAACTTATTTTTTCGCTATTTGATGCACATGTTAGGTGGAAAAGGGGCAAAATGAAGAGTAAACGGTAAGTTGTTGGATATATAAACAAAAACAATGAGAAATGATGAATTAGACAAAGAAAGGAAAGGAGGAAAGTGATGGTTTTCCCTCAAGGCAATAGTGAGGGTGAACTGGCCATTGTTTTTTCCTTCCTAGTAATTTAATGGTTTCTATTTCCTTTTCAGTAAATACAATTCGTGTTTACCCTTTTAAACGAATATTAACGCTCCAATGCCCCTTTTTAAAATTTTCCCAGTTAACAAACATTCAAGTAAAAGTAAATTAGAAACGTCGCCAAAACATGAAGATAAATGAAAAGAGCAACATGTCAATCAAGACAAAAATTCTCTTCTTTTTTTTTTTTTCTTTTCTCAAACTGATTCCTCCTTCCTTACCTAAAACCAGCGTCCCCTCCTAGCCTAAATCCTACATGTAACACCCTCGGAAGTTAGAATTTTCGAGCTAACTTTTTCCTTTACTTACTATGTTTGTTACTCGCTTAGTGTAGCTAACACCTAACAAGTAGAATTTTTCTTGTTTAAGACTAGTTATCTAAGGTCCCATTAAAGTCTCCTTGTAATATGTGCAAAAAATGACACTGAAAAATTTCGCCCATACTTTGGGCTATTATCCATCCCCATACTCAATACATTATCATGTCAACCTGTGGAATTTCACTCTCAAAATAACATCTGAAACACTTGATATCCAATGATTCAATATATATCGAGATTACAACTCAATCACATAACACAATTTGTTTACAGACTCGATATTTCCTAGTACTTACATCCCAAATCCTATACACTGTGTTCACAAAAGAATTTAGTTTGGGATATAAACAAAAGAACAAAAGGATTATACCTTTATCCAAATTATAATTTTTTTTGCAGCTTCTACAAAACAACTCTCGGTGGACCACTCTCGCTTCAAGTCTATCTGAAGTAATCTGTGAGGTGGAAGAGGGGGTGAGCTAATGCCCAGTAAGAAAATATATGTCAAGTGATGTTAAGCACCTATTGTATTATGTGCATGAAGATGCATGTTAAAACCAAGTAATATTGGTAAATAATGTATTTAATAAAAATCAATGTACCAAAATCATTCGTAACACATAATTCACATCAAACACCGAGGTTTAAAATATATGTACAGTGTAAAATATACATAATGGTACAAGATCAGTTAGATTAAAAGCAAAACTTGAAATAGATATAAAGCCAAGATCCTATAAACTCAATTCATATACATATTCTACTTGTTGAAAACATAACCATATCCCATTTTAAATACAAAATCTTGGAAACATGGTATGTCCTTTCGTATAATTCGGTAAAGTAATTGGGAAATGATAATATAACCATGAAACTTTTACACGAGAACGTTCACTGTGGCCAACAATGGTTCTCTCTTATAGGCACCCATTGGCCATGCCAGCATAAATGATACCATAAAGGTATCTCACAATGTCATAAAGACATCTCATGATACCACGAAGGCATCTCCACGATGTCACGAAGACATCTCATGATGCCACGAAGGCATCTCCATGAAAACACCTCACATCTCACGAAACCACGAAGGCATCTCCACAATGTCATGAAGACATCTCATGTCTCACGATATCACAAAGGCATCTCCACGATGTCACGAAGACATCTCACGTCTCACGATACCACAAAGGCATCTCACATATCGAAATATGTATAAGGCAGTTTTTTTTTTAAAACATAGTTGTATGACCAAGTATGTATATCATTTAAAACACATGCACTTTAAATACATCAAAGTAGTTAAACATGCTTTGGAGTAATTAATCACTTAATTTGTACATGTGAAACCATTTTAGTAAACTGTCAGAGTAACACATTTCAACTCATATAGATCAAACTCAATACTTTAGCAAAATAATATTTTCGTAAAGGATGCAGATCTCAATGCAGAGTTTAATCTATGAATTTCATGATGATAATAGCATATACTACCAACATAGGCTAACTCTAATGAAGTACACCTAGGTAACCTCCAACCGAAAATCCGACATTATAACGACGTAATAATAACTACCCCCAATATCCCATTCGCACAAACATATTCAACTTGCATTATCATCCAAATACCTCAATACATAATATGCAACATGTATACAAGTCCATTCTCATTCAACTATAGCCTAACTTCAATCTATAGCTTATGCAAGAATAAATATCAACAAATAGCCACAATACATTTGTCTCACAAACTAGGGATATATATATATTTCTATATAAATTTCGATACATATATATTCAACACGAAGTAATTATATTTAAATTCAACTAAATATATTATAATTATGTATAGATATATATATATATATATATATATTGACTAGAGTTAATACAATTATATATATTTTAACTTAATATTTGTAAGTATATTTATTTTTAACTAGAGGTGTATATATATATATATATTTACATATATATATATATATATATAATTATTCACATTTAAATATATTAAAATGCATAAGCATGACATAGCACTAATAGGTAGCATAACAACATTGGAATATTTCTCTTACCTTAAAATATTCTCCTTTGCCAGCCTATGTTCTTTCCTTAGCTTTATCGAAATTGTCCACTTAATTCTACACCAATAACACCAACACGATATATCAAACTTATTATTCTACTTAGGGTCACACATTACTACACCACATATTATCTCAAATTTGTATTTATATGTACACATGTATACATTTGTATTTATATATCTAACATGTGATAAATTTAACACATTTCACAACATCACTCTACTTTATCGCCTGAAATAAACCAAGTCATCTTACCTTAAATTTTCCAACCAAGACAAATCTTCCCTTGTTCTAGTGCCTTGCTCCCACTTATTTTTCTTGGCCTGTTTCAGTTTCCTTATCACCCTCGGTTTGCACTCCTACAGCCTATAAATCCCACCAACCGAACTATGTCCAGCTTGGTCCCCTGCTGTCCTGGCCTCGGTGCTGTCTACCAGCCCTTTTCCTCCACAGTTTCAGCCTTGTTTCTCCTGAGATGGACAACAACTTCAGCACTTAATTCTGGGATTTGGTCACTTCAGTTTTTCTTCCCCTTCCACCATCAAATGAGCCTCCTAACTCCCTTTAAATATCCAGAGAATGCAGCACCTTGGCTGCTATGTTTTTTGGACTGAGAGATCCTTCTCTTAATGTCTTGCTTCAGCTTTCAATCGCCGATGACTCCACTATCCTTCTCCCTCGATTCCAGTCAAGAATCTCACCTTTTCCTTTCTTTTGTCAACCTTACTTGCTCTTCTCTATATTTCCTATCTCTGGGTCTCACTACTGCCAACATTTTAAGCCATAACTTAGAGCTCCAACTTCTTGCATTCTTTTTTTTTTTCCTTTCTTTTTCTCCTCTTCGTGAGTTGCCACCTAAAAGAGACTCTGTTCTGCCTCACAATGTGCCTGTTCAAGCCGAGGAATTCCAGCTGATTCTTGCCTCGTTTCTAACCTGGAGAGAGAGGATTTATTCAGCTTTTATGCTGCCCTTAACTGCAGCAGCCACAAGCCCACAATGTTGCCTTGCGTCAGCCATCGAGGTCAGTGATCACCCAGCAGCTTGCCATTTGCTGCTTCTACCTCCCTCGTTTCACCCCTCCAAGATCTCAAGCAACCAACACTTGTCTCGATAAATGTTGCTGCTTCAGAAAAGATCCTCTACTGCTGTTGTTAGCTGCATTTTCTCGTCAAAATGAAGCTTCCACTCTCGGTTCAGATCTGCCCGATGCGCTCTCTCTCTCCCCATATTTTCTTCAGCCGAAAATGGTGAGTTTTAGTGGGGTTTGGTGGCATGAAGTGGCTTCTCCAAGAAGCCACTTTTGTTTTAATATTATTATATTTCATTCATGTACCTATATTTAATATATAACTAGAAAATTGCTCGTGCTTTACTACGGGAAAATTTTTTTCTTCACAATTTTTTGTTCAAACTCAGTGCATACAAATGAACTGTTAAAAATTAAAATACTCAAGATTTGAACAATCATGCTCGTTAATTTGTTACAAAATCTTATTGAAATTTTGGTTCAATGTAAACTTGGAACAACAAACTAAAGTAAAAATAGAAATAATATCACTATTGTTACATAGAGATTTAAGTTACTTTTAGAGACAGTGTTGCAGCAATTGAATAGAATACAACAAATCTAGAACACACAATACACAACATAATAATTATTAGTAAAAGAAAATATTTAAATACAACAACAAAATATTTAAATCAATAAGAAATATACTCTAATAAAAAAGGCACATACTGCAGTAGCTCGCCAACCCACACAGGTCGTCAACCCACACAACAGCATAACAGCTCGCCAACAAACATAACTCGACAATCACACACAATTGCATAACTGCTTACCAATCTACACAGCTGTAGAAATTTCTATTTTCTTCAATTCAACTATCGTAATACTGCAGCAGCTCGCCAACCAACACAAGTCTCCAATCCACACAACAGCAAAACAGCTCACCAATCCACACAACTGCATAACCGCTCACCAATCTACATAGCTGTAGAAACTTCCATTCTCTTCAATTCAACTATCGTAATATTGCAACAGCTTGCCAACTCACACAGCTCGGCAACCCATACAACATGGAACATGGAAATTTTGGTTCAATGTAAACATGGAACAACAAAAGAAGTAAAAGTAGAAATAATATCACTATTGTTAAATAGAGATTAAAGTTGCCTTTAGAGACAGTATTGCAGCAATTGAATAGAATACAACAAATCTAGAACACACAATACATAACATAATAATTGTTAGTAAAAGAAAATATTTAAATACAACAACAAAATATTTAAATCAATAGGAAATATACTTTAATAAAAGAGGCACATACTGTAGCAGGTCGCCAACCCACACAATAAACTTCCATTCTCTTCGATTCAACTATCATAATACTGCAGTAGCTCACCAACGCACACACATGGAACATTGAAATTTTGGTTCAATGTAAATACAGAACAACAAAAGAAGTAAAAGTAGAAATAATATCACTATTGTTACATAGAAATTAAAGTTACCTTTAGAAACAATATTGCGGGAATTGAATAGAATATAACAAATCTAGAACACACAAAACACAACATAATAATTGTTATTAAAAGAAAAATATTTAAATACAACAGTAAAATATTTAAATCAATAAGAAATATACTCTAATAAAAGAGGCACATACTACAGCAGGTCGCCAACCACACAACAGCATAACACCTCGCCAACCCACATAACTCGCCAATCCACACAACTGTATAATCGCTCACCGCCAATGCACACAACATGGAACATGGAAATTTTGGTTCAATGTAAACAGGGAACAACAAAAGAAGTAAAGGTAGAAATAATATCACTATTGTTACATAGAGATTAAAGTTACCTTTAAAGACAGTTTTGCAACAATTGAATAAAATACAACAAATCTAGAACACACAATACACAACATAATAATTGTTAATAAAAGAAAAATATTTAAATACAACAACAAAATCAACATAACACCTCGCCAACTCACATAACTCGCCAATCCATACAACAACATAACACCTCGCCAACCCACATAACTCGCCAATCCACAAAACTGCATAATCGCTAACCAATCAACATAGCTATAGAAACTTTCATTTTCTTCTATTCAACTATCGTAATACTGCAGTAATTCGCCAACGCACACAACATGGAACATGGAAATTTTGGTTCAATGTAAACATGGAACAACAAAAGAAGTAAAAGTAGAAATAATATCAGTATTATTACATAGAGATTAAAGTTACCTTTAGAGACAGTGTTGCAGCAATTGAATAGAATACAACAAATCTATAACACACAATACACAACATAATAATTGTTAATAAAAGAAAAATATTTAAATACAACAACAAAATATTTAAATCAATAAACATATACTCTAATAAAAGAGGCACATACTGCAGTAGGTCGCCAACCCACACAACAACATAACACCTCGCCAACCCACATAACTCGCCAATCCACACAACTGCATAATCACTCACTAATCAACACAGCTGCAAAAAACTTCCATTTTCTTCAATTCAACTATCGTAATACTGTTGCAGCTCGCCAACCCACATAGGTCACCAACCCAGACAACAGCATAACAGCTTGCTAACCCACACGGCTCTCCAATCCACACAACTACATAATCGCTTACCAATCTACACAGCTGTAGAAACTTCCATTCTCTTCGATTCAACTATCGTAATATTGCAAAAGCTCTCCAACCCACACAGGTTGCCAATCCACACAACAGCATAACAACTCAGCAACCTAAATAGCTCGCCAATCTACACAGCTGTAGAAACTTCCATTCTCTTTGATTCAACTATTGATGTTATTGATAAACAATTTACCAAAACCTACCAGCATGCTGGGGTGGAAACCATGAGAAGCCAAGGAGATTAATAAGTATGGTGAATATGAAAAAGATGAGGACATCATAGATGAATAAGTTATTTTCAATCTCATGTGTTCTGCATGTATATAAAAACAAGATTTATTTTTTCATTAAATTGCTTCCACAACTCAAATAAAAAACTTACTCTAATAGTTTGATATAAAATCATTTAATTATAGAATAAAAAAATCCAAGATATTCAGAAAAAAGGAAAGGTAAGAAATGAAAAGGAATGAAAAGTGAATTTACCTGGTTGAAATTTTTAGGATAAGGTCCTTGAAGAGTTGTAAACCCCAAGATACATAAGTTCCATAGAGAAAAATACACCATTGATTCCAATATAATTTAGTAGGAAAAGAAGGCGAAGAAATTTTTCTTAAAAGAAGAAGTCAAAGAAAAGGATGTCCTTGGAAGAATACAGCTAAAAATCAAAGAAAAAAATTAGAGAATTCAATCGACGCCAAAGAAAGATAAAAAGAAGAGTTTTATTATTACCATTAAAAGGGCTCGAGAATCCTCAAGTACATATGTTGACAGCAGAATTCCAAAATTTGGATTGGAAACCTTAACTCTGGAGGAAAACCCAGCTACATTGACCTGAGAAGAAGAGATAAAATCAACTACAAAAACCAAACTCCAACTATGATCAAATTAAAAACAAAAAATTAATGATTGAAAAATCCAAAATGGCTCAAAATATAAATCATGTAAAATAAAGGGAATACTTTTAGTGATAGAAATAAAAACCCAAATAGTAAAGAAATAATAAATGTTTTTAGGTGTTTGTTGATGAGGAAAGAAAAAGTAGATGAAGAAGGAAAGGGAGAGAAACACGAGATTTTATATTTGTTTTATATAGAGACCCAAAGCTGATGAAGTAATGGAAAAGTAAAATCTGTTTTTAAAACTCAACTTTCCACTTGTCATCAGTCGAGAGAGCACTCAGCAAAATAAACATGCATGGTTACACGTGATGAAGAAAATATGGATATATCCAAAATTTCAATTGAAGCAATTGGTGATGACGCGTGTATTACGATAGTTGAATTGAAGAATTGGTGAGCGATTATGCTGTTGTGTGGATTGGTGAGCTATGTGGGTTGGTGAGCTGTTATGCTGTTGTGTGGATTGACGAGCTGTGTGGGTTGGCAATCTATTGCAGTGTGTGCCTCTGCTCTACGTATTTGTTGTGATATTTCTTTGGCAACTCTCTTGTAGCTTGGCGATTCAAAAAGCAGACCACTGTCTCCCGCTCATCTTCAGAGGCTGAATATCGAGCATTGGCCACTACTAGTGAAATACAGCAAGTCCTCGGATTAGTTTGCTGATATCTTCACTAAGACCTCTCATCCTGTAACCTTTCATCATTATTTGTCCAAGTTGGGAGTCTAAAACATATACTCTTCAGCTTGCGAGGGGTATCACAGCAAATACCTACAGTAGAGGCATATACCCACACAGCTTTCTAATTCACACAACAGCATAACAACTCACCAACCCACATAGCTCGCCAATCCACCCAACTACATAACCGCTCACCAATTCTTCGATTCAACTGTCATAATATACGCGTCATCACCAATTGCTTCAATTGACAAAACAGTGTTCATACATGCGTCATCACCAATTGCTTCAATTGACAAAACACTGTTCAAAGCTATCTTTAATAGTATGTATTGATATATAAATTTAAATTGGTGATGAATTTAATATATTTTTATTTGATTATTCTTGGGTTATTAGTTTTATGCTCATGTGATTATACTAACGTGTGTGTATGTATATATATGTTTTAATGTTTTTGAGAAATTAAGGCCTAATGAAAATTATAAGCTTTGAGCTTAAATGTTTGTATTATTAGCCACAAGGGTTATATTTTAAAATTCTAACCTTCTCATTCACTTACCAATTGATATAATGCCTTATGTACCTATTTGGGTTTATTTAGCTAGCCAAACCTACTTGATATTATATCTTAATTAAATTCAATTAGTTAAGTTAATTTATTTTACTTAGCTAAATCAATTTATTTTATCTAGCTAATATGTTCTAGTCACGTTACTAGAAAATTCTCTCACTGGTGAAAATTTAATTAGCCTTCATTAAACAACCATAGGGTTTAACTATACTTTAGGATTTGACCACATTTCAGGGTTTGACCTATGAGTCTTACCTTGGTATTTGGTGCAGAGAGGCTTGCTTGCATTGTGCACCTAGTTATTCTATCCTTGCATTAATATTTGCAAGATTATTATCGAATTAAAAATTTTATATTAAGAATTTATTATTAATTTAACGGATTAGGGTAGAGAAAAGTCTTGGTTATTACACTACACCCTTCTTTCCTTCCTAGTTTGGTTTCTAAAAAATGGGTTTAAAAAAAACCAAACCATGGGAAACCGAAGCTTTTTTTTTTGAATATTTGTTCCTAATTTTTTTTGGTATTTCTTGTTGCTGTTGTTTGATGAAAATGGGGCTTGTCCTTGGGCAAAGGTGATTTTCGATTTATATGTGTTGTATTATTGCCGCTTGGGCTGATTGTTAAATGGTGGCTATGGATTTGGGAAATGGAGATGGCCAGAAGGGGGATGGGTGGTTAAGGGTGCATGGTTGTTCTAGTTTTTTGGGTATGGGAAATAGTGTGATAACGCTATTTTCAATGGTGGAGGTTTCGGGGTTGTTGTATGGTGATGAGGCCCTTGATTCTCGAGTTGTTGATGGCCTAGGGTGTGTGGGTTTGTGGGGCTAATATTGAAGAGGTGAATGGAGGCAGCCTTGATCGTAATTGTTTAGGGTTGCTGATGTTGGTGTGGAATGCCAATAAGGGTGTAGGGGCTGGGATCTTTGGCTGAATTTTGGAAGAGATCGAGCTAGTGGAAGTGAGGGTCTGTGTGGATGATGCTTCTCTTTTCTGTGATTCCTCCTTCCGTTAATTTATAATCAAATTTCAATCAATCGATAATTTCAATCAACAAGAGCATCGAATCTTGCCAAGCAAATCCGATCCTCACATTACTCCTTCGATTCTCTTTTCATTTTCTAAATTTTTATTTTCATTCATATATCATTATTTCCAAAAACAAATTTACTAAATCTTTTTTTCAAAATTTTCTTGATTTAGTTGGTTATTCATTTTTTTCATTTTTTGTATTTTATAAAATATAAATTAAAATTAGAAATGAAAATTGGATCATCTTTTAGTTATTAGGGACAAAGCTGAAATCTAACCGAAGCCCAAAATCGTAATTTCACATCAAAAATCAAATTAAACTTGAAACAAATGTGAATTTATATCGAAAATCTAATTTCATAATTTAGAAGAATTTTGAAGCAAGTCTTGAGATTTCATTATCAAGAATATTGTACTTGCATGAAGTATATTTTAGTTTCGGATTTGGATTAAAAAATTACCGAGTAGACCTAATAACACTAAAAGATTTTAGACATAATAGGGTGTTTATGGTGTAAGTGAAGAATGATGTTATTACTTATTGTGGGTAATCTAAAAGTGATTTATTTTAAGTAATCTCTTGATACACTAAGTTCCGACCTTACGAATAGGTTGGGGTTATTTGTCTGCCATGTGACCATATCACTGAAGTTAATTATGACCTTTGTATTGATTCTAAATTATCTTAATTTATCTAGATTGTCTAATTTATTTAAATTATTTAATTTATCTATTTCATATAAGTTGTCCTAATAATCTAAATAATTTAATTCATCTAAATTGTCCTAATTATCTAAATTATCTAATTTATCTAATTTATCTTAATTTTTTGTAAATTATCTAATTTATCTAATTTTTCTTAATTCATCTAAATTATCTAATTTATCTAATTCATATAAATTATCCTAATAATCTAAATTATCTAATTCATCTAAATTGTCATAGTTATCTAAATTATATCTAAATTGTCCTAATTTATCTAAATTATTTAATCCATCTAAATCGTCTTAATTTATATAAATTATTCTAATTTATATAAATTATCTAATTCATAATAATAAATACTATATTAAAAATGAACAAAAATGGATCCGGTACCTAAAACCAAATTGTAATAGGAAATTGGCCCATTAAAACCAAAATTTACTTGAATTCATATTTTAATTAAGGTTAAATCCACATTAAAAGGTCTGAAACAAAATGAGATGTTTACAATGTTAAGTAAGGAAGCTACTGGAAAATATATTAATGCATTTTTTTTAATTACTATAATTTTTTATGCAATTTATTTTGAACTTGAGGGTTTTTTTTACTTTGATTTAGATTTCATGTTTTTTTAATCTTTTGTATGGAGTTATTTGAACCTATCTTGTTATACTTATTAATTATTATATTTTTTATATTTTATTTTAATTTTTAAAAAAATTAATAGTGTTTGAACAAATTTAAATAAATTTAGACTTATTCATTGTCTGTAAAATTGGATTTGGACAAAACATTAAGTTCGAAATATCACACGAAATTGGACTTGAGTTTGTTTACAATCTTTTAATTCTCTACCTAAACTTGGTCAGAATCGGATTTGATCCAATCTATGCATACCGACCTAATAAAATTTCAAAATTTTATTAAGGAGCCAACATAAAAACAAATTTAATTAACCGTAAATTTGTCATAGTCAAGTTTTTCGACCTTTAATTTGTTTACAAATAAAGCTAGCAATTGTCATTAATTTCCACCTTTTGTCAATGAAAAACAGATCACAAGAATTTGTTGAGACAAAAAAAAAATAGTGGACAAGCGAGAATCACATAAAGCTCACATATATGTACCAATAAAATAAGAGTTGATAATTGATGCATTAATTAATGGTGTATAATTTTATAAGCGGTTAGATAACCATAAAATGCTATTTTATTAATGAGTAAAATAAAAAAAATATACAGACCTTTAAAAATAAATATTAATAATTTTTTAATTTATTTTTTAAGGTTTGTTAGGTAATCGTAAAATGTCACTTTATTATTAATGAGTAAAATTAAAAAATATGCATATTCTTAAACATAAATATTAATAAAATTTTTAATTAATTTTTATAATTTATATATATTTAGATTTTACTTATTAGCTATCAATGAAATGATACTATTTAATTGTACAAATTATACACTATTAATTCATCGAATACAAAGTCATAAAATGAAGCACCGAGCAGGGTGACAGCTTGCTTGCCTCCTGCATACGCCTTGGTAATTTATTGTCGTCCAAATTCCATTTAAGAAGGAAACAATTTCCTAACATATGGGTAAATCGATCTGAACAATATATAAAATTAGCAGACCGTAGCGGTTGACCAGAGCTTTAAAGAATCATCTTCGTTCATATATTCCTAATATGAGACTAGGCTCCATTGAAGAATAATAATATATTAATAAATAATATATTTTTTATAGTATAAAATATAAAATATAATAAACAATTTAAATAAATTAAATCAACATAAGTCTGTACGAAATTTATATATATATATATATTTATATATAGTCAATTTTTAATTATCGCTCGATGAATCGCGCAATTTCCGGAAGTTTTGCCCCGCAAATATACGAAATCGTTAGTGCCATAGTTATTGAATTTCTTGTGCAGCGTTGTTGACCAGTATTTTACTTGCAATATTTTTATAAGGATTAATATCGTATAAACAAAGTTAAGATCAAAATACATATTTTAATTTATTTATTTATTATTTTTTTAATGTTTTTAAAAGATATATATATTATCATCTTATCACCGTTTATAAAGTTAAAAAATTTTACTGACAATGTATGAAATATTAATCTTTTTTATAATAATATCTCGTGTATGATTCAAAATAGAATTTGGACTATTCAATCTCGTTTGATCAAACTCAAAATTTAATAAAAATTTATGAATTCGATTATTATTTTAAATCTTAAGTTTGATATTACTGTATATTATAAAAATATTAAAAATAAAAAAATTCAGTAAATTCATAAATTATTCGAGTCATTTTATTATAAGATATTCAAATTCAGTTTGCTTAAATTTGAATAATTTTTTAAATCAATTAAAGTAATTTTATGAGTTTTTAAGTTTTATTTATATGATATGTAATACACATATTATTATTATTATTATTATTATTATTATTATTATTATTATTATGTTGCTAAGCAACACATTCATTAATTATAGGATAAGAGAACAAAACTGCCAGTCAAGAGAGAACATGAAAATCTTGGCAAAAAATCCCTGATTGAGCCAAAAAAGTTCCCAAGAAGACAAGGAAAGAACAAAATACTTCAACGGAAGGCCTGTGGATAACAAGACAAGAGAGCACCATAAGAGAAACTATCTAATCAAAAGATATAACACAGAAAGCTCCAAGAAAACAAATTCACCACGCGAAACTTCCTGGGATTGAACAGCATAGAAAAAAACGTTGGATATAACTCGTATGAGAGCCAAAGGAAAAGCAAAAGCCTGCAGATGGGAGGAGACACAAAGAGAGAACCATAAAATTTGATCCAAATATTCCTCAGCAAACCCACTTAACCAATTCAGATTAACAAACCTCAGATAAAACCAAACTCACAGCCAACCCAATAAACCAATTCAGATTAACAAACCTCAGATAAAACCAAACTCACAGCCAACCCACTAAACCAATTCAGATTAATAAGAAAACAAGCCAACAACCAACACCTCCTCAACCACTCAAACCCACCAAAACGAGCCAGCAGCATCCAACAATCAAACACCCCCGATTACAACAGCCTAAACTAACACCCAAACCACCAAGCAACATCCAATCTGTCAACAACCCCTCGCTCAGGAATTTCTTCTATTGTGCGGCGAGGCTAAAATAGACTGCAATTGATTCACCAAGGATATGCACCAAGAAAAAAAATGCAAGAAAATAATAAACAAGGACACACGATATATGTGGTTCGGCTTGTAAGCCTACGTCTACAGGCGAAGACAACGAGAAATTTTACTATAACAAAAAGATGAAGATTACAAGTGTTTTATACTCCACCTCACAAAGCTCTCCCCGTAAACCCGAGAATAGAAGTTCTCAAAATAACCCAACACTCTCTCAAGCTTTTCTTTCTCTTGGCTTTTGCTTCTACTCTCTTCATCCATATCCAGCATTCAAGCCCCCCTTTTATATAATGCAAGAGGCGGCAAATAAAGTGTGAATGCATTAATTTACATGCATCAAAGTCTTGCAACATGGTTTGGAAAGTGGTAGCCGAATCCCTTAAGCAAGCATGCCATTCAACAAAACATTTAATGCCTTTGGAAAGTGGTAGCCGAATTCTACTCCCTAAAGCAAGCATGCCATTCAGCAAAACATTTAATGCTTGAGGTGTTGCCGGCTTGAAGGCTAAGAAAATGGCATGTTGACTTGGCATTTTCCAAGTCATATTATAACAAATCTCGACCTTGATTTGAAAAATGCTTTCAAGCCACATTTCTCGAAACTCAGACATTTTCACCTTAATCACCTTTTAGCATCATTGACTACGAATTCCAACCAAGTCCAAACAATGCTTGAACTTGTTTGCAGGGATAGTCTTCGTTAGCATGTTCGCAGGATTATCCTCCGTAGCAATCTTTCTGATCACAACATTACTTTACGTAACATGATCTCAAACAAAATAATATCTGACATCAATGTGCTTGGTCCGCTCATGATACATCTAATTTTTCGTTAGATGAATTACACTCTGGTTATCACAAAATACAACAGTAGAATCCTACTGCAACCCCAAACTGCTAGCCAGACCTTTCATCCATAAGGCTTCTTTCACTGCTTTTGCTGCTGCCATATATTCTGCCTCAGTTGTAGACAAGGCTACGGTAGACTGTAACACAGCCTTCCAACTTATGGCTCCTCCGAAAAGAGTGAAAACATAACCCGTCAAAGATCTTCTTCTATCCAAATCACCAGCATAATCAGAGTCCACAAAAGCCGTGATGTCTCTGGAACAGACACTCTGATCATACACTAAACATAAATCCGTAGTACCTCTCAAATACCTAAGAATCCATTTCACAGCCTGCCAATGTTCCTTACTCGGACAAGCCATATATCTGCTCACTACACTGACTGCATGTGAAATATCTGGTCGAATGCAAACCATGGCATACATTAAACTCCCAACTGCACTCGCATATGGGATACGAGACATTTGCTGCTCTTCCTCATCAGACTGTGGTGATAACTGAGTCGAGAGCCTAAAGTGCTGCTAAAGGAGTGTTCACAGGTTTAGCCTTATCCATACCGAAACGTTCAAGCACTCTTCTGATATAATTTTCTTGTGATAAGAAAAGCTTGCCCTCCTTTCAATCTCTGTGAATTTCCATTCCTAGAATCTTCTTAGCAACTCCCAAATCCTTCATCTCGAACTCGCCACTCAGCTGTGATTTTAACTTGTTGATTTCCAACATGTTTTTAGAAGAAATTAACACGTCATCAACATAAAGCAACAAATATATATATGAATCATCTGAAAGTTACCTATGATAGACACAAGCATCATAATCACATCGGATGTAGCCATGTTCTATCATAAAGGTGTCAAACCGCTTATACCACTGCCTTGGTGATTGCTTTAATCCATATAAAGACTTTTTTAACAAGCAAACATAATCTTCCTTACCAAGCACTGTGAAACCCTCTGGCTGATGCATGTAGATCTTTTCCTTGAGCTCACCATGCAGAAATGCTGTCTTCACGTCAAGCTGCTCAAGTTCCATATGAAACTTGGCTACCATGGCAAGCAACACGCGAATGGAGCTATGCTTTACCACCAGAGAGAAAACTTCAGTGAAATCAATCCCTTCCTTTTGACTAAAGCCTTTAGCTACCAACTATGGCTTGTATCTTGCTACATCAGCCCCTGGGATGCCTTCCTTTTTCTTGAAGACCCACTTGCAGCCAATAATCCTTTGATTATTCAACAGTTCAACCAACTCCCACGTTTGATTTTTATGAAGAGATTCTATCTCTTCATTCATAGCAATTGCCCACTGTGCTGACTCTTTACAAGTGACTGCATCATTATAACTGGAAGGTTCTGTACCGATGGATTCTGCCACACTGAGTGCATAAGAA
Source organism: Heritiera littoralis (assembly GCA_031772115.1). Taxonomy (NCBI): domain Eukaryota; kingdom Viridiplantae; phylum Streptophyta; class Magnoliopsida; order Malvales; family Malvaceae; genus Heritiera; species Heritiera littoralis. The sequence continues at coordinate 3,246,305 of JAPDPK010000073.1, forward strand.
ACCAGACTTGCATCTACATAACGTTGAGGAGGTTTAATCTGTCTCCTCTCTCTTCCAGTGGCAATGCTATATTGTTGCTCTTGAGATACATCAAGAGAATCCTGTACCTCAATACGATTGTCTTGGACTGAAGTACCTTCCATAGAATTACTAGGAGCCTCCACTTGAAACTCCACCTGCAGCTCAATACCGTGATCTCCTTTACCACTTGACTCCTCCTTTTCCCGGGAATTGTTGGTGGATCGAAACATGGATGACTCATCAAAAGTCACATCTCTACTGTATATGAACTTGGGTGATTCTGGGTCAGGACACCACAACCTGTATCCCTTCACCCCTTGGTCGTACCCCAGAAATATGCATTTCTTCGCTCTGGGTTTAAGTTTCCCTTCATTAACATGAGCATAAGCAGGACAACCAAATATTCGTAAGCCTGAGTAATCAGCAGGAGAACTAGACCATACTTCCTCTGGAGTCTTCAACTCAATGGCTGTAGACAGAGATCTATTCACCAAATAGCATGCAGTATTTACAGCTTCAGGCCAAAAGTCTTCACCAAGCCCAGCATTTGATCTCATGCACCGAGCTCGCTCCAAGAGAGTTCTATTCATCCGTTTGCAACTCCATTTTGTTGTGGTGTGCGTAGAACAGTGCGGTGTCTCACTATTCCTTCATTTTTGCAGAACTCATCAAATTCACCCGAGCAATACTCCAAACCATTATCCGTTCGGAACCTCTTGATCTTTTTCCCTGTTTGATTTTTGATCAAGGCTTTGAATTGCTTAAAGGTGACAAGCATTTGGTGTTTGTGCTTTAGAAAATACACCCAAACCTTTTTTGAGTAATCATCAATAAAAGTCAACAAATATCTATGACCACCCTTTGAGATTATTGGAGAGGGACCCCAAAGATCAGAATGAATATAATCAACCGTACCTTTGGTTCAATGAATCCCAGTGCTGAACTTTACTCGAGTCTGGTTGCCAAAGACACAGTGTTCACAGAAGTCAAGCTTCCCAGCACTTTGTCCACACAGTAAACCTTGCTTGCTCAACACTGAAAGATCTCTCTCACTCATTTGCCCAAGTCGCATATGCCATGACCTGTTGGTGTCAGAATCTGGATCAACTGATGATGAAATTGCAGGAGCACATGTAACAGTGGTACCATCCAAGATGTAAAGTCCTCGCTCCAAATGTCCACGCATCAAAGTCAAGGCACCTGAGGATACTCTCAGTACTCCACCTTCACCGAAGTATTTGAAGCCTTTAGTGTCCAAAGTGCTCAAGGATATCAAGTTTTTCTTCATCTCAGGAATATGTTGAACATCTTTCAAGGTACAATACCATCAAACATCTTAATACAGACTGTGCCAATGCCCATGACCTGACAAGTGTGATCATTCCCCATTAGCACTGAGCCTGCACACGTTTTGTATGTGGCAAATAAATTTTTGGAAGTGCTAATGTGAAATGTAGCTGCCGTATCAAGAATCCATTTCTCACTGACATGTGATTCTGATACTGCTAGAACTATTTCGGCATCTTCAGAAGACTATGAATCGACCACATTCGCACCATTTTCTAGCTACTCTAACGATTCAGCTCTATCCTTCTTCTTTGGACAATCTTTCTTCATGTGCCTTAATTTCTTGCAATAAAAACATTGAATTCTTTTTCTGGACTTTGATCTGGAGTGATTCCTGCTTGAACTACCATTCTTTGTTTTGGATCTTCCCCGAGTGGCCAGACCTTCACCTTGATTGTTGTCAACTGCCTTACCGGTAAGTTTTTCCTTAACTCAGTGGAACCTAAGGCACTTTTAACATCGTCAAGAGAAAAATCATCACGACCATAGAACATCGTATCAACAAAATTCTCGTACGATGGTGGCAACGAACACAGAAGAATCAAAGCTTGATCTTCATCATCGATCTTAATATCGATATTTTTGAGATCCATAATAATGGTATTAAAAGTATCTAGGTGCTGGTGTATGGGCATACCTTCCTCCATTTTTAGGATGTAGAGCCTTTGCTTTAGGTATAAACGGTTTGTCAATGTCTTTGTCATATACTTGCTTTCCAGCTTAAGTAACAAACCTGACGCAGTGGTTTCATCCGCTACCTCTCGTAAAACTTCATCTCTAAGGCTGAGTAGGATTGCAATATGTGCCTTTTCCATAACCTCGTTCTTCTGATCGTTTGAAAGTGTATCCGGTAATTTGTCTATACCATATAGAGCTTTCACCAAACCTTGTTGAACAAGCACCGCTCGCATCTTAATGCACCATAGACTGAAGCTATTCCATTCGGTGAACTTCTCGACTTCATATTTGGTCGATGATGTACTTGCAGCATCTTAGTCGTCTCATACAACTTGCTCTGATACCAGTTTGTTGTGTAGCGAGGCTAAAATAGACTGCAATTGATTCACCGAGGATATGCACCAAGAAAAAAAATGCAAGAAAATAATAAACAAGGACATACGATATACGTGGTTCGGCTTGTAAGCCTACGTCTACGGGCGAAGACAACGAAAAATTTTACTTTAACAAGAAGATGAAGATTACAAGTGTTTTACACTCCACCTCACAAAGCTCTCCCCGTAAACCCAAGAATAGAAGTTCTCAAAATAACCCAACACTCTCTCAAGCTTTTCTTTCTCTCGGCTTTTGCTTCTACTCTCTTCATCAGTGAAATCCCTAATTTTCTATTTTTCGTACACCTACTTAATCCGATAAGTTAGAATATTAAGTTTAATCGTTACAATTTATTCGCATGAATTTTGTAGGTGTTGGGAAAATGGCTAAGTGGACCCCACAGCATAAGCTATAATCTGGATGAGTTCAAAAGCGCCAAAATATGTAAGTTGAATAAATAATAATAATAATAATAATTAAAATAGAATATAAAATCTGAAAAATAAAAATATTAGAAAAATGTTGGAATAGAAATTGGGATTTATGGAATTGCAATGGGATTTAAGTCATTGTTCCATGGGATATGGGTCAAACTTTATATTAAGTCAATAATTGACTTAAATAAAAATTAATTGCTAAAAATAATAAATAAAATCTGAATTTGGAAAATATGGAAAAGCATCATGGTGGCAAACTTGAAATTTGGTGGGAATTAAAGGGGAAATCGATACTTTATTAGAATAGGCAGATTTTTAAGAATAAAATAATATAAAAACAAGCCATGGTTGACCGAAATTCTTATCTTCTCCAGTAGCTTTGCTCTATTTCATTTTACCCATTTCTCTTCTAAGTTTTCTTTTGTTATTTCTTGTGAAACCACCTTCCATATTCAACTAATCAAGAAGCACCTTTAACAAGAGTTGTTCTACACTTCGAGGGCTGTTGATAGCTAGTATTTTTGAGGACTGAAACAAAGTATTGGACAGAAATTTCACTGCTGTAGTTTTGGTTTGCTTGGAGGTAAGGGAGAAAATGTTGTTTTCCTTAAGCTTAAGCCTTGTTTTGGTATTATTCTAAGTATGTATGATGTAGTATAGCCTTGAAATTGCATAAAAAAAATTTGTGAGGGATGATGAGAGTCTCGGCCATGAAGGATTTAAAGAGGAGTCCACGTGATTGACTCCATGAATAAAGGAGAAATGGGTGTTAGGGGTAAGTATGCATGGCCATGACGTGAATGGAAATAAAACAAGGAGTTTGACAAATTGGGTAGGTTCGATCAAGTTAGGAATGGAGGGAATATGGTGGAATTTTGATGTAAGGAAATTATGGAATTGATGTTTGATATGGATTAAATAGAAATATGGAATTAAAAATTGGAAAATGGATAGTGAATGGCATGAAGAGGATTACAGTGGGATGAAGGGGGACTTGGAATTCCCTTCATTTTACATGATTAATGGTTATAAGAATATTTAAAATAATGCATGAAGCCTATAAAGGAAATTAGAATGGAAATATATATATATATATAGATATATAAATATGTTGGAGAATGAAGGAAAGCATTTAGTCAAGCTTCCATTGATATGCTTCATGCTACTTTTTCTGAAGTTTATGGCTTAATATTAAGTATAATTACTAAGGAATTTAAAGGAAAGATCGATTGGGGAAATAGACACTAAATTGGCCTTAATTAAATTCTTACCAAGTAATAAAATTTAAATAGAAATTTTATTTAAGGAAGAAGGCTTGACTATGGTTGATTTAGATATTAAATTTAAAAGAATTAATATTTTTTTTTGTGCAGCTTTCAATCCAAAGGAATAAGGATACGAGAGTGGTGCTATTGGACTTTGACAAATTGCACAGTAAATAAGGTAAAGAATATATATGGAGGTTGTTAGGAAGATACTGTGCTTGCATGCGAAATTGGTGGATTTGGAAATTATATATTGTGAATTTTATGCAAGGGGTTAGGATAGACTTAATTGTCATTCCATCGTAATTATAGAAAAATTCCTTAAATTTACCACTTAAATATGTTTAAATGTTTAAATTTAAAGTTTATGGCAAGTGAAATATGTTCTAAAGATTATTTCAATTATTTTAGAACATAGAATTGATTTTATTGATTTTCCTTTATAAGGAATATTTACTTCTATTATTATGGATTGATTGAAAATCATTTATTAAATGATTATTTTTAGTTATTGATTTTACCGATATTTGAATTTAATCAAATTTTGAGATTGTTGCTCCGTGATGACCATGCATTTACCGATACCGAATTACATGTTATTGACTGCGAGACACTCGAGCAAGTCCGCAGTCCCACAGTTGTCATATGCCCAATGTACACTATGGATCATTAAGTAATGGGCATTGTTACCGATAGGAACAGTTTAGGGACGGATTCCTGGCCTAACTTGGGTACGCTTGATTCCTATACCGACTACCGAAACTGTTTATGCATGAGTCTCTTGGATGTTGACTGTCTCTATCGACTGAGATGAATTACTGATTTACCGACTTACCGTTACCGATTTATTTATTGAATTAATTATTTCTGTTGAATTACCGAAATTAAATATATTATATGATTTTTAAATTGCATATAGTAGCATCGTATTACACTTCTATATATATCTCCTTACTGAGCGTAAACTCACCTTTTAAATTCCATCCCAGAATATTTGCAGTGACTTTCCGCTCGTACGAGAGGAGCACGATTTTTGGACCCTACAGTATTTCCTTCGAGACTGGTTGTTTATCGAGTGAAGGTATATTGTATTTTCTATATATCTTAGACTTGTCTGGTACAGTACTTATTATGTCGTAAAGACTAAGGGGATGTAAATTAAAAAGAAAGAAATTTTGTACATGTGTCTAGAGACTTGCACTTTTATATAAGAATATATCGAATGTCCAAATTTTGTGGACTTAATTATATGAAATTATTTGGTATTTAAATTGCATTGAAATCATGTGAAAACTCTGATTTTTGGCTGGTATATAAATTGTGTTTAAAGTGCAAGAGGTTAAGATATTTGCAGCAGTTATGCTGTCGAAATTTTCTCAAAAAATTTTCTAAAATCTCATAAAATGTTTTATGTACGTAATCGAGTGAAATGAAATAAGGAATCAACATCAACAAACAGCCTAACCAATCCGAAAATAAGAACAATTAGTTGAATATTTTTACCGAAAATCGGATGTTACATAATTGGTATTAGAGCAAGGTTAGTCTGATGTTTGTCGGTGTCATTATGCTAAAATTGATTACATCCTCGAGTACTGTACTTGTTTGAATATATATTTAGGGTATAACTATTGAAAGTTATACTAAATTTTGTTTGAATTGTTGTGGTATTGGCAGAATGAGTAATCACTGAAGGGGTACTGGTAGAGGACGTGGACGGGGACGAGTCGTACCGTCTCCAGAGCCTATTCCTCCTCCATCTCCAACGGGTAGTCCTAACACCCGATTGTCTAGAATTGAGCGAGGTATTGAGGCAATGAGTACGATGTTTACTCAGTTTATGTCATAAATGGCCTCAAATGCACCACTCGTACCACCAGTCCCACCAGCTCCTACTGCACCAAAACCTACACCTGCTCCTCAGATGCCTCCTGTTCCTTCAGTGCAGGCCCCACCCATACAGCCCGAGGTTCCACAGCCAGCCCAGCCTCCCATTAGACAGGATCCTCAGGGTTACTGTAGCTCAGCTTTGTTAAAGGAGTTTCGGAAGTTTGATCCTCCTAAGTTTAAGGGGGATAAGGATCCTTTAGCTGCAGAAAATTAGGTGGAGTCAGTCACGTGGTTGTTCCAGCATATGACATGTTCGGAACGGGAGAAAGTAGGCTTGGCAACCTATTTATTAGTGGACGATGCGAAGCATTGGTGGCTGTCCACTAAGACTATTCTAGAGGCTAGACATGCTGAGATCACGTGGGATTCATTTTTGGAGTCTTTTAATCAGCAGTATATTCCACGCACTGCTCAGCAGAAACTGAAGATGGAGTTTATGAACTTGGCTCAAGGTAGTATGTCTATTGATCAGTACGAGTCTAAGTTTATTACGCTGAGCAGATTTGATCCAGAGGTATTACGGAGTGAGCAGCACAAGATTTTCAGGTTTATGGAGGGTTTGAGACCATCCATTCGGTCTAAGCTCTATCCGTTAGACATTAGTACCTATGCAGAGGCAGTCCGTAAGGCTCAGTTATATGAGCAGGACTATGAGTTCCATCAAGCAGATTTCCGAGCTAAGAGTAAGGCTAAGGATAAGGGGAACCGAAAATCAGATGATAGAGCTTCGAGTGACCGATTTTCAGTTAAGAAGGGGAGGAGAGATGATTGGACTCCCAGGCCTACAGGGATCAGAATTTCAGAGGACAGATCCCGATCCTCAGTTGGTAGTACCGTGGGCTCACCGAAGAGTATTATGAAGCCATGTGAGCGTTGCTAAAAATTCCATGGTACCCAGCCTTGCCATTTATTGACAAGAGCTTGTTTTGGTTGTGGTGAGAAAGGGCACCTAGTAAAAGATTGTCCTAAAGCTAGACCAAGGGTGCCAGAGGGATTAGAGAAGACAGCTCCTACTCAGGGTAAGGCCACGGCTGCAGAGAAAGGGAAGAAAGTCGTGACACAGGGTCGGGTATTTGCTATAGATAGGGAGTCTGCCGATACTACCTCCACCAAAGTGATTAAAGGTACTATTTATCTTTTTGATAAAAGTGTCATGGCATTATTTGATTCGGGTTCAACTCATTCTTTTGTATCCTCTATGATTGCTATGCATATGTTTGTTAAACCCGAACCTCTAGGACAATTATTACAGATAAATACACCTTTCAGGGAATCACAAATGACGAATATTGTATATCGAAACTGTAAGCTACGGGTAGGAGAGAGGGAATCGATAGCCGATTTAATTTTGCTTAATATGTATGGGTTTGATGTTATATTAGGCATGGATTGGCTAACTAAGAACCATGTTACCTTAGATTGTTGTGCTAAAACCGTGACTTTCTCTTCTCCCGTTAGCTATATTGTAAATTTTGCTAGTAATTAATGTAAGAAATTATTTGTTTACCGAATTATCTAAAAGTGAATTTAACGGAATTGTTTAATGTATGAAGGATTTATAGCCTATGTGGTGGACGTAGAACAAACACGTCCAGAGCTTCATGAAATTCTGGTAGTCAGAGAATTCCTTGATGTATTTTCGAAATATCTTCCAGGGCTTCCACCAGATTAGGAAATTGAGTTTACAATAGGTTTGGTGCCAAGGACAGAACCTATTTCCAGACCTCCCTATCGAATGGAAATTGTAGAGCTCGGGGAACTTAAAAAGCAGCTTCAGGAGTTACTAGATAAGGGGTTATACAACCCAGCGTATCCCCGTAAGGTGCTCCTGTGCTATTTGTCCGGAAGAAGGATGGTAGTCTAAGGCTGTGTATCGACTACCGATGGTTGAATAGGGTGACTATTAAAAATAAGTATCCTCTTCTCAGGATCGATGATCTTTTTGATCAGCTTCAGGGAGCACAGGTTTTTTCCAAGATAGACTTGAGATCGGGATACCATCAGCTAAAGATCCGGAGTGAGGATGTCCCTAAGACGACATTTAGGACTCGATACGGTCATTATGAATTTCTGGTTATGCCGTTCGGTCTCACTAATGCCCCTGCAGCATTTATGAATTTAATGAATGATGTATTCAAGCAATATTTGGATCAGTTTGTGATTGTTTTTATTGATGACATTTTAGTGTACTCTAGATCTAGGGAAGAGCATGAACAGCATCTGCGAATTGTTTTACAGACCCTCAGGGAACGAAATTTATATGCTAAGTTGAGTAAGTGTGATTTCTGGCTAGACTAAATTTCTTTCTTAGGGCATATTTTTAGTAAGGATGGGATTTCGGTTGACCCAGCTAAGATTGAGGCTGTGATGCAATGGGAGAGGCCAAAGACAGTGACTGAGATCAGAAGTTTCCTAGGTCTAGCAGGTTACTATCGGAGGTTCGTTGAGGGTTTTTCCAGATTGGCTGCTCCATTGACGCGCTTAACGCGCAAAGATGTAAGGTTTGAGTGGAATGACGCCTGCGAACGCAGCTTTCAGGAGCTTAAGTGCAGGCTAACCACAGCACCCGTTCTCACCATTCCTGATGGTTCAGGGGTTTCTCTGTATACAGTGATGCCTCCGCACAGGGATTGGGCTGTGTGTTGATGCAGAATGGTAAAGTTATTGCTTATGGTTCCCGCCAGTTAAAAGACCATGAGAAGAACTATCCGACGCACGATATGGAGTTGGCCGCAGTTGTATTTACATTAAAGATTTGGCGGCACTATTTGTATGGACAAAAGTTTCAGGTATTTACAGATCATAAGAGCCTGAAATATCTCTTCTCACAGGGGGAACTTAATATGAGACAGCGGAGGTGGCTCGAGCTTCTGAAGAATTATGATTGTGATATCCTGTACCACCAGGGAAAGGCCAATGTGGTGGCAGATGCTCTGAGCAGGAAGCATATGGGAATGGTGTCTTATATGATGGTCCGAGAGTATGAGTTGCTGGAGCAATTTGCAGGCCTTAATTTAAATGGCACGCCTTCTGAGCATTATGGTCTAGTGGCTAGTTTAATGATTGAGCCAGAATTGATTAGTAGAATTAGAGTTGCTCAAGAACAGGATACTCGGTGTATTGAGGCAGCTAGTCAAGCTCAGACAGGTGAGTTATCAGATTTTATTATTGGCAGCGATGGTATCTTGAGGTTTAAAGGCCGAATTTGTGTTCCCGATGATAAGGAGCTGGAGAAGTTGATTTTGACAGAAGCTCACTCCACTAGATACACTTTGTATCCGGGTAACACTAAAATGTATCATAATCTACGCAAAGTGTATTGGTAGCCTGGTATGAAACGGGACATAGCAGAGTTTGTGGTAAAATGTCTTACATGCCAGCAGGTTAAGGTAGAGCATCAGCAACCAGCCGGTTTGTTACAGCCTCTGCCTATACCTATGTGGAAATGGGAACACATCACTATGGATTTTATTGTGGGATTACCTCGGACCAGACGGAGTTATGACAGTATATGGGTGATAGTTGATCTGTTGACTAAGTCTGCCCACTTCTTACCTATCAAATCCACAGATTCACTCAGTGCTTTGGCAGATCTATATGTTAAGGAGATTGTAAGGTTACACGGTGTTCTAGTGAGCATCACATCGGATAGGGATTCTAGGTTTACTTCTCATTTTTGGGAACAATTCCAAAAAGCTCTGGGATCTCAATTGAATTTCAGCACAACTTTCCATCCGCAGACTGATGGTCAATCTGAGCGCATCATCCAAACGCTCGAAGATATGTTGAGAGCCTGTGCTTTGGATTTTAAGGGCTTTTGGAATGATCATCTACCATTAGCTGAATTTGCCTACAATAATAGTTATCATGCAAGTATTGGGATGGCACCGTATGAAGCTTTGTATGGTAGAAGGTGCCGATCACCGATAGGCTGGGAAGAAGTGGGAGAACAAAAGCTGTTGGCTCCAGATTTAGTAGAGCAGGCTTCTGAGGATGTTAAGTTGATCTGTCAGAGACTTAAGACAGCTTAAAGCCGACAGAAAAGTCATACGGATCAGAGGCGTAGACCACTAGAATTTGCTGTAGGTGATTCGGTGTTCTTAAAGGTTTCCCCATCAAAAGGCATTATGAGATTTGGTAAGAAGGGTAAATTGAGTCCTCGTTATATCGGGCAATTTGAGATTTTGGACCGTGTGGGAGACGTGGCATACAGGTTAGCTTTACCACTACAATTAGCTGCATTGCACAATGTCTTCCATGTATCGATGCTTAGGAGATATTATTCGGATTTATCTCATGTCATTGAATATGAACCTTTGGAGATTCGAGAGGACATGAGTTATGTAGAGAAGCCTATCCGGATTCTTGATAGAAAAGAGAGAATGTTACAGTCCAAAACAATTCCATTGGTTAAAGTTCTCTGGTAGTACCATACTACAGAGGAAGCGACATGGGAGCTAGAAAGCTTGAAGAGAGAAAGATATCCAGAATTGTTCAAGTAATTGGCCGATTCAAATTTGGAGGACCAAATTTTTAAAGGTGGGGAGGATGTGGAATCCCTAATTTTCTATTTTCCGTATACCTACTTAATCCAATAAGTTAGAATATTAAGTTTAATCGTTACAATTTATTCGCATGAATTTTGTAGGTGTTGGGAAAATGGCTAAGTGGGCTCCACAACATAAGCTATAATCTGGATGAGTTCAAAAGCGCCAAAATATGTAAGTTGAATAAAAAATAATAATAATAATAATGAAAATAGAATATAAAATCTGAAAAATAAAAATATTAGAAAAATGTTGGAATAGAAATTGGGATTTATGGAATTGCAAAGGGATTTAAGTCATTTTTACATGGGATATGGGTCAAACTTTATATTAAGTCAATAATTGACTTAATTTGACTTAAATAAAAATTAATTGCTAAAAATAATAAATAAAATCTGAATTTGGAAAATATGGAAAAGTATCATGGTGGCAAACTTGAAATTTGGTGGAAATTAAAGGGGAAATTGATACTTTATTAGAATAGGCAGATTTTTAAGAATAAAATAATATAAAAACAAGCCATGGTTGACCGAAATTCTTATCTTCTCTTGCAGCTTTGCTCTGTTTCATTTTACCCATTTCTCTTCTAAGTTTTCTTTTGTTATTTCTTGTGAAACCACCTTCCATATTCAACTAATCAAGAAGCACCTTTAACAAGAGTTGTTCTACACTTTGAGGGCTGTTGATAGCTGGTATTTTTGAGGACTGAAACAGAGTATTGGACAGAAATTTCACTGCTGTAGTTTCAGTTTGCTTGGAGGTAAGGGAGAAAATGTTGTTTTCCTTAAGCTTAAGCTTGTTTTGGTATTATTCTAAGTATGTATGATGTAGTATAGCCTTGAAATTGCATAAAACAATTTGTCAGGGATGATGAGAGTCTCGGCCATGAAGGATTTAAAGAGAAGTCCACGTGATTGACTCCATGAATAAAGGGGAAATGGGTGTTAGGGGTAAGTATGCATGGCCATGACGTGAATGGAAACAAAACAAGGAGCTTGACAAATTGGGTAGGTTCGATCAAGTTAGGAATGGAGGGAATATGGTGGAATTTTGATGTAAGGAAATTATGGAATTGATGTTTGATATGGATTAAATAGAAATATGGAATTAAAAATTGGAAAATGGATAGTGAATGGCATGAAGAGGCTTACGGTGGGATGAAGGGGGACTTGGAATTCCCTTGATTTTATATGATTAATGGTTATAAGAATATTTAAAATAATGCATGAAGCCTATAAAGGAAATTAGAATGGAAATATATATATGTGTGTATGTGTGTGTGTGTGTGTGTGTGTTGGAGAATGAAGGAAAGCATTTAGTCAAGCTTCCATTGATATGCTTCATGCTACTTTTTCTAAGGTTTATGGCTTAATATTAAGTATAATTACTAAGGAATTTAAAGGAAAGATCAATTGGGGAAATAGACACTAAATTGGCCTTAATTAAATTCTTACCAAGTAATAAATTTTAAATAGAAATTTTATTTAAGGAAGAAGGATTGACTATGGTTGATTTAGATATTTAAATTTAAAAGAATTAATATTTTTTTGTGCAGCTTTCAATCCAATGGAATAAGGATACAAGAGTGGTGCTATTGGACTTTGACAAATTGCACAGTAAATAAGGTAAGGAATATATATGGAGGTTGTTAGGAAGATACTGTGCTTGCATGGGAAATTGGTGGATTTTGAAATTAAATATTGTGAATTTTATGCAAGGGGTTAGGATAGACTTAATTGTCATTCTATCGTAATTATAGAAAAATTCCTTCCTTAAATTTACCACTTAAATATGTTTAAATGTTTAAATTTAAAGTTTATGGCAAGTGAAATATGTTCTAAAGATTATTTCAATTATTTTAGAACATAGAATTGATTTTATTGATTTTCCTTTATAAGGAATATTTACTTCTATTATTATGGATTGATTGAAAATCATTTATTAAATGATTATTTTTAGTTATTGATTTTACCGATATTTGAATTTAATCGAATTTTGAGATTGTTGCTCCGTGATGATCATGCATTTACCGATACCGAATTACATGTTATTGAGTGTGAGACACTTAGGCAAGTCCACAGTCCCACAGTTGTCATATGCCCAATGTACACTATGGATCATTAAGCAATGGGCATTGTTACCGATAGGAACAGCTTAGGGACGGATTCCTGGCCCAACTTGGGTACGCTTGATTCTATACCGACTACCGAAACTGTTTATGCATGAGTCTCTTGGATGTTGACTGTCTCTACCGACTGAGATGAATTACTGATTTACCGACTTATCGTTACCGATTTATTTATTGAATTAATTATTTCTGTTGAATTACCGAAATTAAATATATTATATGATTTTTAAATTGCATAGAGTAGCATCGTATTACACTTCTATATATATCTCCTTACTGAGTGTAAACTCACCTTTTAAATTCCATCCTAGAATATTTGCAGTGACTTTCCGCTCGTACGAGAGGAGCACGATTTTTGGACCCTACAGTATTTCCTTCGAGACTGGTTGTTTATCCAGTGAAGGTATATTGTATTTTCTATATATCTCAGACTTGTCTGGTACAGTACTTATTATGTTGTAAAGACTAAGGGGATGTAAATTAAAAAGAAAGAAATTTTGTACATGTGTCTAGAGACCTGCACTTTTATATAAGAATATATTGAATGTCCAAATTTTGTGGACTTAATTATATGAAATTATTTGGTATTTAAATTGCATTGAAATCATGTGAAAACTCTGATTTTTGGCTGGTATATAAATTGTGTTTAAAGTGCAAGAGGTTAAGATATTTGCAGCAGTTATGCTGTCGAAATTTTCTCAAAAAATTTTCTAAAATCTCATAAAATGTTCTATGTACATAATCGAGTGAAATGAAATAAGGAATTGACATCGACAAACAGCCTAACCAATCCGAAAATAAGAACAATTAATTTAATATTTTTACCGAAAATCGGATGTTACATCATCCATATCCAACATTCAAGCCCCCCTTTTATATAATGCAAGAGGCGGCAAATAAAGTGTGAATGCATTAATTTACATGCATCAAAGTCTTGCAACATGGTTTGGAAAGTGGTAGCCGAATCCCTTAAGGAAGCATGGCATTCAACAAAACATTTAATGCCTTTGGAAAGTGGTAGCCGAATTCTACTCCCTTAAGCAAGCATGCCATTCAACAAAACATTTAATGCTTGAGGTGTTGCTGGCTTGAAGGCTAAGAAAATGGCATGTTCACTTGGCATTTTCCAAGTCATATTATAACATCTTCAAATACCCTCAATGCATAAACGCTCCTAAAAATAAGCACACCAACGATGTCATCCTGCTGACGTCCCTCAATCCAAACATGGAACCACCAAAAATATCAACAATACCATCACTAATAACAGTATAACAAAACATCTCATTCTGAAACTACAACCTACAAACTTACATAATACAAAATTAGAATAAGCAATTCAAAAGGTAAACAATCCACATCAAATCCAACACCCACAAACGAAGACATCAACTAAGGACAAGGAATAACCTCAAAACAGAACTCTACCATCACTACAAAAAATAGAATTTTTAAGGGCACTTTTAATCTGGCGGTTTTGAAAACCGCCTTTATTTCTCTTTTTTTATTGATTTTTCCTGGTGTAACGCTAACCGCCGTTAATATCAAAGTTTTCAAAGGCACAATCACTAAGCTCTGCTTCTTACTCCTTATATCACCAGGTTGATTTTAGATTGTCATCAATCCCTCAAGAAAAAAAATTTTCCCTTTGTTTTCTGCAAATTTTCCTTTCTCTCCATATCAAATCATTTCCCCCTAATTTGAAAACCAAACCCTAATCTTTTCTTCTCACCACCATTTTTTTTGGTTACATCTCACCACAATGACTGTTAGCTCTCCTCTCACCACTTTCATCGTTAGCCGCTATCGTGACTCGTGACTCAACGTTATTATTAAACCAGATTGTTTCGCCAAAATCATCCTCTTTGTGCATTAATCGGGTATTTAATCGCTCAAGTTTCCTAAAGATTTATAATAGATGATTCAAGAAAATTGAAGTTTGACAAATTTCTTTTTCTTCTCTATTCATTACAGTTCGATCATCTCCAGGTTTCTTAATTTTCCCTTTAATATGGGCTTCACATGCTTTGGTTAAATGCCTATTATTAACATTAATTAGGTCCGTTGATGCTTTAAGTTTTAATAATTTTATTAATTCTTATACTTTTTTTTTCATTTCAGGATTTTTTGTGCTCCTTCATTGAGTTTTGAAGATGGATTTTGTGTCTCCTTACAAGGTAAATTTTCTCTGTTTAATTTTTGTAATTTTTATGTTTTTCTGATGTTTGATTGGAGCTAACTTTATTGTAGTAAAGCTTTTAATTAAAAAAAATAAAATTAAAAGCAAACATTCAGACTTCCAACAATGGAGAAGAATGATGATGCTAAGATAACAGGTTTGATACATTTGCGTTCCTAGAGAATTGGCTGTGAGTCTTCTCCTCACTCCTCCTTTTTCTCCTTCTTCTTGTTACATACAAATTCATTAGAGAACTTATGAGACCGAACTCATTTTTTGTTTTTCCTTCATGTTAGAAACTTTCTGTTGCACATTGCCTATCTAGTCGTGCAAATGGTTAAACTTTTTCTTTTTTTTTTTTATGAATGCAAAGGAAAATCTATTTTGGAGAGCTTTTGGAGGATATAAATGGTTGTGTTGATAACATCTCTGTGTAAGTTTCCTGACAAAAATGCTAACATCTTTAAAATTTGACATCTTGTTTAGGTATATATGACATAATTTTTCTTATACTTCTTCCTGCAAGTGTGTGACATGATTGACACGAAGATTGTGTCCTTTAGTGTCCAAGTTGCCAACCAATGTTTCAAGTGTGTGCTATATATACCATAATTTTTCTTATACTTCTTACCACAAGTGTCTGACGTGATTGACACGAGGATTGTGTCCTTTAGTGTTCGACATGCCAACCAATGTTTCAAGCGCGTGCTATAGATCATGTTTGTATAACTATGCTCGAGCAAGAAACAGAAAGAGAAGAAAACAAAACGAAAAATAGAAGTGGCAGAACTCTGAACCTTGTGGTAACTGGATTACTGAACATTTTGACTTGTGCTAAAGCTGAATCTTTTGAAGCTGTAGAAACTTACACTTAGAGATGGATATGGGTGTTATAAGTAAACATCGTTGGTAAAAGCCTTCATAGAAATCTTCTGCTCATCTATTTTTGGGTGCAAAGGGAAGCTCAGGAGGTTGCATGGAGCATGTTGACGATTATTTTGTATTTGTTTTCTGGTTCAGTTGTTTTCTTCTGTTGCTTTGCAGGTTCCATCTACATTGCAACAATCAAATTTATAGATAACATTGCCTATCTAGTCTCATTCTAAATCTAGTCGTGCAAATGCTTAAACCTTTTCTTTTTTTTTTTTCTAGCAATTTCTTTAGTATTGCCCAATGGAAAAGGGATCAAGTAAACTTTTTCTTATGTCCAAGTTGAATATTATTTACATTTCATTTTGCGTATTTCAATTTTGTTTTCCAAGAATATTTAATAATATTTATGGTTCTTAACATATTTTGACATTGATTGTGAGATTTATTTAAAACGATGAAGAGTTTAGAAATTGAGATCTATTGACTAATAGATATGTAGATCATGGTTTTGGATATTGTTGTGTATAGAGTTATGACTTGAGTAGAATAGTCTTGTTTTATAATTATGTTCATACAATTAAACTTTAGTTTCATTTAATAGCTTATTGGGAATCATATATTACTAAATGGAGCTTAAACATGCAATGCTAAATGGAAAAGACTCAAACAATAGACATTTGCTTTGTGAATTTACCATTATGAAAACTTCCTAGTGCTAAGCATTTAAATATAGTTGGATTTTTGTCCAGAGTGTTAGCTGCTGCTCTAGTGATTGGACAAGAGCTGCTTTATTGAACTTGATATGTGATAACCAAGATTTTTCTCATTTTTGGAATTAGAGATCTGAAAACTCAATTCCTGATATTAATAGATAAGTTAAAATAAGAAAATAAATTTATTATGTGATTGGAATATTTTGGGACTAAGGTACTTAATCTATTTGGGAATTGTAGATTTAATAATTTGGAAATTATTTTGGGTATTATGAAATTTTAATTTTAAAGAAATCGATATATATATATATATATATATATATATATATATATATATATATATATGTTGCTTGTTAATTTTACCAAAATAAATGTATATTCAGAAATAAAGATATATAATAATATATATAAATGATTATAATGCATGTATATATATATATACATGTATATATATATGTATATAATAGTAATAATAATATATGTAAATATAAATATAGATGATAACATATATATATATAAAATAAATATTAAATAAGTTACTTTGTATTATAAGGATTTCATTTATAGAACTATATATGTAAAATATATGTATATATATATATATATATATATATATATATATATATATATATATTGTATATTTAGAAGAAATAATAATAATAAATAGATAAACGAATGAAAAAAAATAATTAATGAAAAAATTCTGGTCTGGACGGCAATACATTGTACAGTGGCATATTGAGTAAAAATAAGAATTATAGAAGGGTATTTGAGTTATCTAGGACATATCAGATTTTTTATAATTAAATTATAAAATAAACCACCAATAAAAGGAGGACAACATGATATTTTCTACAATTTTCTCCCATCTTCTAGCCGCCTCTTTGCTGCTGCCCTGTTATTTTCACGTTTTCTCTCCCGTTTACTCTAGGTGCTATAACGTTTCACCCCTTGAAACACCATCGTCCCTTCATCAATTCGCTTAGGTTTCTTCATAGGAATTATTCTCCATCCCAGGAGCTCTCTTACCATCTAAAAAAGTTCAGTAAAAGACCACCAAAACAAAGCCCCCTTACTGCTGGACAGAACCGACTGTGCAGGTAAGAATTTTAGTTTTAAATTTAGTCACGTTTACCTCTTATTTGTGGTTGAATTGAATGGGTAAATGATAGCTATGATCATGAATTAAAACAAAAACATGAAATTGAATGGTATAGTGCTGCTGGCAGTAGAAGAAATAAAGAAAAATGATGAAGATAGCATGCCCAAAGGGGCTGAATTTTCTGCTGTAGGTGGCGTTAATGGTAGGAAAGGAAAATAGAGGCTAACTATGAAACTTATATAAGCCTGATTTTTAATTAATCATGTGAATGGCATGAACAAAGGGCTGATATGTGGTGGTTGTTAGGGACGTGAATTCTTAAGGGGCTAAGTGTGGTGGTTGTTGGTGGTGTGAAAGGTGAAATTATGGGCTGATTTTGGTAATGAATGACGTGAGGAATGGAAAAGAGAATTTGACCATAAGTTAAATATAACTATAGGATTTATTTAACAAAAACAGAAAATTAGGATAGCCTGTACAGCCGACCAAGGAGGATTGTTGACTGATCTTGGTGATGGGAATATAATTTTAATTATAAAAAAATGAAAGAACAAATATTAGGGATAAATAGAGATGGCTGGTGGAGTTAGAATTGAAAGATAATGAAGGTAGAAGAAATTGGTCAAATTAGAGAGAAATGAAAATGACCAAAGTTCCATATAATGAAGGTGTAGGATTAAAGTAAGAAGCAAATGGAATTATTAGAAAAAGTGAAATAATAAGAAAAGAATGAACAACAATTCGGCTGAATGGGAATTCATAGGAGTTTTATCTTGTTTTCCTAAATGTAAAAGATTAAATAGGAATTTAGAGAAAATAAAGAGGAATTATAAATTGGAGCAATAAATCTTAATAGTTTTAATGATTATTTTGCAACTCATAAATTGGAGAATTAAGTGGCATTGTGGTGCGATTGGATTGATTGTCCTACACTATAAATAAGGTAAGGAATAGTATATGGAGGTAGTGTAGGAAATACTGTGCATGCATGTGGGAAATTTGGGTGATTTAGAAATTATAAATTGAAATTTATGAAAGGGGTTAGGATAGATATTTACCGAAAGTTTACCGAAAAGTATAAGAAATTTCTCTTTATTATTTACACGCCCAGTATCTTAAATAAATAGTATTTTTATATAGTTTGAATATTTGAATACGTGAAATGATGATAATATGTTTTATGAATTTTATGAGGTTTATTTAGAATATATAAAGTGTTGATTGGTTTACATGATTAGAAATCGATTGAAATAGTTTACATGAAAATTGATTTACTGTGATTTTAAGATATATGAAAATGATTTTATAAGAGTGTTAGCTCCTTGTGGATTCATGCATACAGATTGACGATTAGGGCTGGGAGACCGTAGCTAAGTCCCCAGTACCTTCCCCTTTATCCGATCACAGTTATCACTGACGAGTGTACACTGTAGATCTTTGACAATGGCCATTGTTACAGGTAGGAACGGCTTAGGGCTGGATGCCTGGCCCCATGTGGGTACGCCTAATCCTATACAGGTCCCTGTAGGGATATAGTTCGTGTATGGGTTCTTGGATGCTCACACTCTATTGTTTTACACAGTATAGGTCCAATGGTTAGTCGTTACTCGAATCGCTTGGATGTCAAGGGTTCGAGTAGCGGCGGACGCGAATTGGGATTTATCCCGATAAAACCTTGAATGGTGCGGCCTGGGCCCCCCGGCACAGTCCGGTAAATCCAGGGCATCACAGAGAGGACAGTACGGATGAGTGATGCGGCTGGGCCCCTCCGGCTTGAGACCGGCAAATCCAGTGCATCACAATAAAACACGCGTTTTATTGTGACGCCCTGGATTTACTGGACTCCGCCGGGGGGGCCTAAACCGCATCACTCATCCGTACTGTCCGCTCTGGGTTCTAGAGGTGGCCCCCGTCACGCAGAGGTGGCCCCCGTCACGCAGACGTGGCACTTAGCCCCTCACGGATTTATCGGGAACAAATTCCCAATTCGCGTCCGCCATGACTTGAACCCCTTACCACTTGTAAGTGTCAAGTCATGACTAACCATTGGACCTAGTCCAATGGTTAGTCATGACTTGACACTTACAAGTGGTAAGGGGTTCAAGTCATGGCGGACGCGAATTGGGAATTTGTTCCCGATAAATCCGTGAGGGGCTAAGTGCCACGTCTTCGTGACGGGGGCCACCTCTAGAACCCAGAGCGGACAGTACGGATGAGTGATGCGGCCTGGGCCCCCCCGGCGGAGTCCGGTAAATCCAGGGCGTCACATGATATTAATGAATATTATATGGTTCTTGAGTTATGTTTATACAGGACAATCTTTAAGAATTGATAAAACATAACTATGATCATTATCAGCATAGTAGTACTGGTAATTCTTCTCCAAAGATGCCAGCGTTCTACACCTTATCAGCATAGGAGTACCGGTAATTCTTCATGCATCTAACAAGCTTAAAATATAACTACATTTTTGTAATTTCTCTGTATGATCTTAACTGAACTCATCTCCCTACACCCTTCAGTTTGTGGCAGCGACACAGCCAATCAACTCATTAGCTTTCGTTCTTGATGGCGTCAACTTTGGAGCATCTGACTTTGCATTCATAGCAAACTCCATGGTAAGTTTGCAGCCCCAACTTTCCATACAGTCTCCTGACTTTCTTCTAATGAATGAATGTTTCCTCTCTGATATCTTCTTTCTTCGGGTACTGAATGTTTTCTGTCTGATATCTTCTTTTTTCAGGCACTGGTAGCTGAAGCAAGCATTGCATCATTATTCCTTCCTCCAAAAGCAACGGTTTTATAGGAATCTGGGTTGCATTAACCATTTACATGGCTCTGTGCGCCATTACTGGTCTTTGGAGGTAAAAACTTGCTTAAGTCTTAATCCATGTTTAGATATCTATGATCATTTCATGTTCTTGAAGAAATATACGTAGTCATCAAACAATGACTTGGAAGTAAGTAACTAGAAAGAATAAAAATGGCAAACTCAGTGCACAAATTTCTTACATTATAAGGTCCGAAAAAAATCATATCTATGCAACTTTTTTGTTTTGATAATAATATTTGTAATTGTCAAGTTGATTGAAAATGCTGCTTCTATACTTGCAGGATGGGGAGTGGTACAGGACCTTAGCACTTCCTAAGGGGTCGACCAATGCCATAGGATTTGTAACTTGAAGAAATTTATGATCCAGGCAAAAAGAAAAGTCATTGTTGTTTTTTTCAAAATTCTGCTTTGTGCAAGTATATTAATGCTTTTTTCTTGTTAGAAGAGAATAAGTTCGATTTTATCAACCCCTCAACCTGTGGAGAGAAAAATTTCAGCGAAGTAAGTGGCCAACAATAGTTGGAATAAGGGCTGGGGGAAGACAGTGATATTGGGAGTGGAGATGCATGGGACACCATTTGCTATCAAAACATATTTTCTTCTAAGAAGCAGAATTGTTACTGGCTCTTTATTTGGAGGATTTAAACCCAAATCTGACATTCCTGTTCTTGCTGAAAAATATCTAGACAAGGTTAGAATTCATACTTGGGCCTCTGAATTTCATGCTGTGTTTATAAATAAGTTGACAAAATGCTGTTGATTGTGTTTCTAATTCACAGGACACTACAAAAAATAATATTTTTAAGGGCACTCTTATTTGGGCAGTTTTAACAACCGCCGGCATTTTCTTTTTCGACTTGATGTTTGCCGGCTTTGAAACAACCGCCAGTTATAACAGTATTTTCTAGGGCACTATGAATTTATCTCCTAACTCCTTTAAAGCAAGGAACCAAAGAGATCTTTAAGGTAAAGCTAGAAAAGTCTTATGCATCTCCAATTTTTTTTTTACTTCTTCGTCTGTAGTCAGACTTCACCTAATTTTAAATCCAAACCCTAACTTTTTCCTCTCACCATCCTCGCTGTTAACTCTGCTATCACTACTGTCATCATCACCTCTGCTCTCACCATTGTCATCATCAGTTTCGCCGCTCACGATTGTCTGATCGTCCCTCCATAGGTAAACCTTTTCCCCCAAATTCTTTTTAACTATTCTCTCTCAGATCTGAATTTCTTCACTTTCGATTACCCATTTTCATTTTCTTGGTTGTCATTCTATACTTTTTTTTTATTTATTTTCGATAATTCTTGAATTAATTTCTTTAAATTCTTGAATTGATGCTGATTTTACAAGTACCCAAAGGCTTGAAAGACTGATTATAACTCCAAGCAGAGAAGAAGGGCTTTGATTCTCCATTTTGAAGAAATATGAATTCTAGACGGTCAGTTCAATCTCTGCTGTGCGAATTTTTGTAACCAATGGTTTGGTCGCGTTCAGCTATTTGCTTAGCTCTGTTTGTAAATTCTTGGCATCTGATCAGTTTCTTTAAAGGCCTGCCTAATTACCTTGCTCCATTCCATAAGTATGATATTTACTCGTTTTCTCTGATAATTCCATATGATTTTTATCGAATTTTGCTTGTATTTCATATAGGGTTTATTTTGTTGGATATGGTTATGAACTCTTAGGGCATATGATCCGAAGAAAGTGTTACCTTTTAGTCATGTTCTTGTACCTAAAATTTCAATCACTCTTTCTGGAAGCTGAGCTTTCAATCTGATTTTATATATCTGGGTCATGATGGAATTACAGATATCTAAATTTGTTTTAAAGTCCCATATTTTGAGAAGACTGGAATTTCCTTTTGAAGTTGTCATTTAGTTATACTTTTGCCATCCATTTTTAATCGCACCAACGAATGTTCATGTCAATTTATTTGAATGTTGTACCTAGAGTTCTAACTTCGAACTTTGATGTGGCTTTTAGGCCTATTACTGATTTTAATGAGATTGCACACCACTTCATTGAGTGCATATATGTTCATCTGTACAACACCAAGTTGCAGGTAAGAGTCAATGCTCTAGTTTTACAAAATGGCATTCCAACTTATTTGGATGTAAATGTTTTGTGTTTTGGTTGTTAGGAACTACATTGCTTCATCTTAATTTGTATGTATGCTGCAGGGTTGCATGACCACTCAGCCTCAGGTGACAAATTCAATTGGTGGTATGATCACTCAGCCTCGGGTGACAAATTCAAATGTAGGCTTCTCGATAAAGGGCCACCAAAGTAACCTGTCAAATCAAGTGAAGGAACTAACTAGCAGAGTATTTTACTAATTTCTTTGTTTTAGTTGATCCTTTAAGTTCTTCCTTTTTTGTTTTTGCAGTTTTCTGGCCAGTATAACACTGATGAAGAGTAGATCCTCAATGTTGGTTCAATAGTTTTAAATTACTTGCGTCGACCAGCATGCCTGTGAGTTGTCTAGCATATCCTTTAAATTTGAATAGTATGTTTGGTGAGCCTGTTTGAGTCAGTTTTTCTTTTAATTTCTTCTTTCCTTTTTCTAGTTCATTCTTGAATTGGGAAATGCAGTAAACTAAACTTTCTATTGACCTAGAGTATGCAGCTTTGCACAGTCAATTATCATATGAGCTAGTATAACAAATCTAGATGGTGTATCCTAATAATAAATAATAAAAATGACCAGTATAAGAATAAGGTACTTATACAGTCGTGAAACTATTGTCAGTTGATACATTGCTCTGTGAAACTTATTCCTAACTTTTAAATTATGGATTTATTGGAAAAATGGAGTCCTCACAATTTAATCCAAATTCATGCCCCTTAATAGGCATTATTGATATTGGTCCAAGATGTCTTTTGGAATCTATGCTTCTATTTAAGCATAGGTTTCTTCATTCAAAGTGATCTATTTCTTTTGACTCAACCTTACTAATATCTTAAATGGATCATTAAAGGATCGTTATCTCATTATTCTAGTATGCCTTTATTCAATATATGATTCTTCAATTCGAGCTTTTATATTTGATCAAAATAAGCTTTTAAAAGCATGTAATGTAGGCTTGGGCGAGGGTTTACGGAAAAAAAGGATAAAACAGGCCCAAAATGTGTTTTAGTGTTTCTAAATCAAAGATCACTTTCTTATCAAGTAAATCATTTAAACATTTTGCCCCATTCTACTTCACTCATTTCTCTTTTTGCTCTTTTTTCTTTCTTTTTCTTTTGCATTCAAACCCTTTTTCTTCTCTTTTTTTTTTTCACATTTTTCACAAAATAGGGCTATTTCATTTTTTTTGTTTTGCCCCTAGATTCATCATGGACACTTTTGTCTTTGCCTCAAATAATTTTTGTCGGCATTTAAAAGTACGGATATAAACTTTTAAATTTTAAATAAAATTCAATAAATATAAAAGTATCAAATTTCAAATAAAATTTTTGTCGGCACTTTAAAGTGTCGGTAAAAGTTTTTAAATTTTAAAAAAGCTCAATTATAAAAATTTTAAATTTCATATATGATTTTTACCGGCATTTTAAAACGCCGGTAAAAGTCTTTTACTTTTAAAGGCATTTAAAAGTCATGCCTCAATTTGTCAGACCTTTGCCGGCACTGGAGTACATCACCGCCGGTAGACCTTCACCAGCATTCACCTAGCCGGCGGTTAATGAACAGCCGGTAAGATCTTTACCGGTGTTTCATTTGTCTTTTACCGGCACTTATAAGTGCCGGTAAAAGTCAGTTTTTTTATAGTGAGCTCTTCCCACAAACTCAATCTGCGTTGTCAACTGAGTCACAACCCTTGAGTAGAATTTCATGAATTTCTTTGAATCATTTATTGTGGAACCTTGTTTTTAAGTTTATGATAAGAATTTAATAACAATTGGAGGATTTGATGTATAAGTATTTGCTGATCTTCTTCCTAGAACAAAAGAATGAATGCAATAAATAGTGAATTTGACGTATAAATGACGTACATTGCTACGAATGAATTCGTTTAGAAAAATACAATGTAAAGCTTTAAATACTACGATAATTATGAAAATACATATTAAAACTTTATTAATTAAATTCATCCATAACTACATGAAAAATACATACTAAAGCTTTAAATACATCCATAACTACCTGAAAACACATACAAAAGTTTTAATTACAATAATTATTTCATGAAAATACATATCAAAGCTTTAAATTAATACAACGACAACAACATGAACATACAAACTAAAGATTTATATTAAGTGCATTACATAGCAATTATTTCACTGAAAAAGAAAAGGAGAAGAAAACTTTACGCATTAATTAATGAATTATTTACCTTTTTATCTTTCTTTGTGATGCAAAAGAAAAAGTATATATAATTAAACTGAACGAAGCATTTGAGTTAAACGAGAAGCCTTAGCAAAATTGCAGCCTTATCGTGCCCTGAGGATGTTGAAAATGAGAGCCAGGCGGATCTGAGTGAGAGCTGTTTGTTGGATTTTTTGGTTAGTTTCTTTCCTTAGTTGCTCGAGTTCTTCCTCTATGGTTCCGATCTTTTCTCAAATTTGCCTTTGCCCTTCCTTAATGCTTTCTTGCTCTTTGCTTATCTCTTCCATCTCAGTTTTCAACCTTCTAAATTTGGTTGTCATGCTTCTCTTTACATTCTTTCTCTGTCAATATTTATTAGTTACAAACAAACCAAAGGATACAATTAAAGGGCTCAAAATGGTTCATACTAGACTTGATTTGATCCAGAGACACCTCTAATTTTCTTTATCTTTTTGAGTTCATGTTGTTTGAGATCTTATTAGAGCCCTAGTTTGAAAGCTTATGCTCTTACAATGAAATCCTAATTGACATTTCAATTGAAAATCATATATATAATATATATTACAAGGTACATGCTTGCGTGTCAAGTATTACTAATGTGGACTCCTATGTGGATAATCTGCATTATTGACACGTAAGCCTTGGAATAATGACCATATACAGGTTAAATCATTTCTTACAGTTGACTTAATTTATTGTAATAAAATTTGAAATAAATATGAAATTCAAATTTAACAACTAATTAATTTAGATATTTATTTAATTGGCAGTAAATATATACTATAAAAGTAATTGGAGTTATTAAAGTCATTTTGAAAACTCATAAATGTTTTGACTTTTGAATTAGTTTAATTCCAAAATATTAACCTATTTAAATTTGTGCAAGCAACAATCAATTTAATACATAAATAAATAAATAATTCAGATTATGCGCATATGAAATTTTGAATTTGAAATTAAATCATATATATCATATATATTACAAGGTACATGCTTGTGTGTCAAGTATTACTGATGTGGACTCCTATGTGGATAATCTACATTGTTGACGCGTGAGCTTTGGAGTAATTATCATATATCGCTTAAATCATATCTTACAGTTGACTTAATTTATTATAATATAATTTGGAATAAATATGAAATTCAAATTTGACAACTTATTAATTTAGATATATATATATTTAATTGGTAGTAAATACATACTATAAAAGTAATTGGAGTTATTAAAGTCATTTTGAAAACTTATAAATGTTTTGACTTTTGAATTAGTTTAATTCCAAAATATTAACCTACTTGAATTTGTGCAAGCAACCGTCAATTTAATACATAAATAAATAATTCAGATTATGCATATATGAAATTTTGAATTTGAAATTAAATTTGTGATATATTACATGTACATGCTTGCATGTCAACTAAAATTTAAAAAAAAAATTATTAACTAAGCCAAAATGTATAAAAGTATGTTATTAATATCATGTATATTAGTTAAATATTCAAAATTATTATTTCTAAATATAAAAAATTTATATATAAAACATATAAATTTACGAATATATATATATATATATATATATATATATATGTTTACTTACATATATAAATAGATAAAATTAATTTGTGCATTGCACGATACTTTCAGATATGAATATAAATACCTTTATGTTATCATCATTATATATATATATATATATATATATATATATATATATATATATATATATATATATATATATATATATATGCATATTTATATTATATGTATATAAAATGCATATTCACAATAATGATTATTAAGGTCAATAATAAAAATCTACCTCAAAATATTGCTCTAACACTTAAAAATTGTTAAAATATACTTTTAGCTTTTAATTTAACATTTTGTTAGTGTGCTTAATAATGTAATTTATTATATGTTTCCATTTTCTATTCTTCCATTTGTTTATGTTATGTTTACATACATATATATGTTTACTTACATATATAAATAGATAAAATTAATTCGTGCATTGCACGATACTTTCGGATATAAATATAAATACTTTTGTGTTATCACCATTCTTTATATATATATATATATATATATAATATGCACATTTACACTAATGATTATTTAAGTCAATAATAAAAATTTACCTCAAAATGATGCTGTAACGCTTGAAAATTATTAAAATATATTTTTAGTTTTTATTTTAACTTTTTGTTAGTGTGCTTAATAATATAATTTATAATATGTTTCCATTTTCTATTCTTCCATTTGTTTATGTTATGTTTTGAATTTTATAATTTTTTAATTAAATATGTAATTCTTTTTATTGGTTCATAAATATGTAATTCTTTTATGATTAGATATCTTTATCATATAATATGTATTTTATTTAATATTATTATCTAATATAATATCAATAAAGTTTTTAGACTCCATAAAGAAGACTAAGATGATGATATAAGCTCTTTATCAATATTAAAAAATAGAAAACAAATAAAGCGGAAATATTTACCATCATTTTAAAACAGTTTGTGAAGTTTAAAATCCTTACTGATAATGTATTAGATTATAATCATCTCATATATTTTTAAACATATAAATTAAATAATATTATTTTAAATATTTATAAATTTAAATAATTAACATTAATTCGTGCATCGCACGAGTCACTAAAAAAAAACTGACTTTTACCGGCACTTATAAGCGCCGGTAAAAGACCAATGAACTGCCGGTAAAAACCTTACCGGTAGTTCGTTAACCGCCGGCTGACCGTCAGCTAGGTGAATGCCGGTGAAAGTTTGCCGGCGGTTAAGTACTCGAAGGCCGGTAAAAGTCCAATAAATTTTGGCATATCTTTTCTCGGCATTTTTGAATGCCTTTAAAAGTAAAAGGCTTTTACTGGCACTTTAAAGTGCCGGTAAAAGACTCATTTGAAATTTAAAATTTTTATATTTATTGAATTTTAATTTAAATTTAAATGCTCTCACTGCCATTTTACCGGCACTTTAAAGTGCCGGTAAATGTCTTGTTTTAAATTTAAATTTTTATATTTATTGAATTTTATTTTAAATTTAAAATTTTTTTTCTAGTATAATTTAATTATTAAATTAATAAAATTTTCTTCCTTTCTTTTTTTAATCAAATAAAGCCTTAAAATTATTTTAAAATTAAAAAATAAGATACATGGTGATAATTTGCTTTTCACTGCTTAAATACAATATTCTAATTTAACACAAAAATTAAAAATTGACAATCAAGGCACCAAATTGAACAAAATTTTATTTCCATAAAAATAAAAGTAGATACTGTTACAAGAATTGCCAAACAAAATACAAGTTTTCAAACTAATTTTATTTCTATAAAATAAAACCAACATTTAACAAGTTTTCTAACTAATTAATTCCGAAGAGGGTTACTAGCAATAGGTTGAGATGCACCATTAGCTAGCACTGTTGAAAGCCAAAATGTCGCTACCAGTTATCTCTTTCATTTTGTAACCTGAGCAAGGCTTCCTGAAGTAAAAGGGCAATAGTGAACAATTCCAGATGGATTCAGATGAATGATAGCCATACATGTCTAAACTGAAAACTCGAACACTGGATGAATAACAAACAGAAAACTGAAAAACAAAAAAGGGATAAACAAAAGAAGGGGATAGACAAAAAATCCAGAAACAAAAAAGATACATAAATGAGGAAACTAAAAGAGTGCAATCTACTTTTTTTTTTGTATAAACCATGAGGTGTTCTTATACCTCATATAAGTACTCCAAGATACATGATATATATATATATATATATATATATATATATATATATATATATATATACACACACACATATATATATATATATATATATATATATGCTTTCACATAAAAGACAAAGTTTCTTCCTTTTTATTGCAAGTCAGCTAAGGAATAAACAAATAAAAATACTTAAAAAGAGAAATAGGACCTTTAGCTAGATTAACACTTAAACACTCAAACAAACTAAATAAATTTAATATAAATTAGGTAATTTGAACAACCAATGATTTAATGAAATAGATTTGAAATTCTCCTTCCTTCAAGAAAAAACATATTTGCTAATTATATTATCAAAATTTTCTTAGCTAATAAAATAGTAAAAATTAATATCTTGATACTGATCAAAAACAAACCCCCCCAAGAAAATGTAAAAAGGTTTACGTTTTAAAAGAAAAGGACAGCATTCAAGAAAATGCATAAAGAAACAAGTATGCATAACCATAAATGTGTGTGTATATAATTGAAATAGACCTGGTTGGAATGACCATATTTCTTCAGCATAGAAAAACATGAGGTTGGTTTATTGGAACTCATCTAAATATATAGCTTGTTTAGAGTCACGGTTCCACATACTTATAATATATAAAATAAATTTAATATTACTTATTTTGAACTATACAAGTGTTTATATCAAGCCTAATTTGAAAACCAATACTTTCAAGAAGAGTTGAACTATATAAGTTGAGAATGCATACAAAACTGCTCATACAAAAGAAAAAGATCAGATTTCCAAGGCATTCATTGCATAATACTAACCATACTATTAAGCTAGAGGTTCATATTGGAAAGTCATGATGATTGCTTAAATAAGACTTGCATGCTGATGATGATTCTAGCAACTAGCCTCCTTAAGGAGGGATCTTCCTATTCTTCAATCTTTAAGGATAGTAATTTAATAATCATTTCCAGCATCATAGCCTGTACAACATTGATACCACATTTCTTGACAAGCATTTCCAGAAAAAGCTTAATCTAAAATTAGAAGAGACACATCCACAAGCCAACAAATACATACACACAAAGCGAATGACATTAACACACATGAATCTACAGCAACTGCATATCAACAATTTTCCACCCTAAGGCCAAAGCAATTTCCACAAAATTGAAGTCCATTACGGACTATGAAAGTTTAGTGATAGTTGTTGTAACACTTACAAGTTATTGATCATTGGAATGCTTGCAAACAAGTTCCTACAGACAATAAGGACAAATTATAAAAAAGGATAGCTATTATATTAAAGATACACAAAAAAACAAAAACCCAAATAACAAACTTAGATGGTAAAGTTCGTATAGGCCATTTAATTCATAGCTTGATACACTTGTGCTATTGAAGTTGTTATATAAAAGGTCTCTACAAATAGAATAGTTCAAAATAATATTTTTCTTCATTAAATACTTATTAACTATCTATGCTTTTCTCTTTGATTCAATCACAAGTAAAATAATCTGATATCTTCCTGAATCTCAATGTCATGAAAAAATATACCTGCCTCACATCTCTATCAAGAGCAGAGTAATCCACCTAAATTCATAAAACTAGAGATTGACCTGTGATATATATACACAGCAGTTAGCACTAAGCTGAACTAATAGCCTTGGCAGGAATGAAAGAAATGACAAGGGGGAAAGGGGTGGCATTTTACAAGAGGTTTGATTGGTGCCTAACTCATAAAGCTTGTACAAATTCAGATGGTTCTCCACAGATCTTAATGCTGCAGTTTAAGAAATAACTTTGCATTACAATAGTAGAAGTCATAATATAGAAATAAGCATAAATAGAAACTGTTAGGATAGAGCATCAAGCATACCCTGCTCTCGGCAGCCCATACCACAGAAAAGGAGACACTTTACACCAGCAACCTACATACTAGAAAAAATGCTTTTACACCAGCAACCTGCATAATTGAAAATGAACTCTATCCCTAACATATAAAAATATGATAAAATGATATACAGTCCATACATATATGTAAGATATGACATTTAATTTGACCAAACAGCCTTCCAATTTCTGACCAATCAGGAAAAAACCCTAATTTTATATGCAATCCCAAATAAAATATACAAGTAAGAAATAAATGCAAGCAGGAAGAGGGAGATTCAGAAAATATCAAAAAACAAATATTCAATAAATTACCTTGCTCATGAAAGGCTAGTCACGGTGACAAGATCATGAGTCGACGGTGGCGAAGATGACGATAACGATGGTGAGATTTGAGATTCAAAAGCTTTTTTCGAAAGAAATCATTAGACAAACCATATACAAATCAAACCAAAAATCAAAGCTGAAATTTTCATAAGAGCAATTAGTACAGTTTACCACCGACCCTACTGTTTTCTTGTTCGCCCGGCATCAAACTTCTTGATCGTTTGGACTGGTGCACCCATTCACAGAGCCTAGTTCACGGCCTTCTGATCGCGTAGCTCCTGAGCCTTGGGCTTAGACTTGTGAAGTACTAAGGGCTCCCAGTCCTGACACACGATTACACCAAATCTGATTCGCATTGTTGAAGACAATGTAAAATCTTTGATCAAGCTAAATGAAAAACTTGTTTGAGATTCCAAAGTTAGAATATGATTTTCAGGTATCAGGAAAGTTAGCTTGAAATCTAATAATAGGAGTGATGTGAGAGAGATTTTTACTTGATTTCAGAAGTTAGGGATTTGATTTTCTAGTTTTCGGTAAAAAGAGAGAGCAAAAAGATGATGAAGTAAACGTTGAGTCTGCAAAAAAAGGAGAGAAGATAATAAGACAAAAAAAGAGTTGTTTTTTTATTGAGGACAAAATGCCTTTGAAACATTAGCTATTATTGGCGGTTTTATTTTAGTCGGTAAATGACAAATAAATTTTAAAAATATCGGCGGTTTTTTAAACTGCCGAAAATATATAGCCCTTGAAACTACGTTTTTTTGGAGTGAGTAAAATCTAGTTTATATAATAAAAGAGAGAGGAATGTAAAATGCCTGCTGGATTTTCTCCTTAACAATTAATGAACGTTCTATCACTACAAGAAAAATGATTTTCAGCGACGGAAATTTAGCGACGGAATTTTTCCGTCGCTGATAATTAGTATTAGCGACGGATTAGCGACGGATTAGCGACGGAATTTATAATGAATTTAGCGACGGAATTAGCGACGGATTAGCGACAGAAATTCGTCGGTAATTAGCGACGGAATGTTTTCCGTCGCTAATTCTGTCGCTAATTATGGCGGGATATACTGTTTAATTGCGCCAAATTATTAGCGACGGAATTAGCGACGGAATTATCCGTCGCTAAACCCAAAACATAGGTGGAATTTAGCGACGGAATTTTTCCGTCGCTAATTCCGTAGCTAATGGGCTTTAGCTACGGAATTAGCGACGGAAAAATTCCGTCGCTAAGTTCCCATTAATTTTTCCACCGAAAAACATGTGGGAATTTAGCGACGGAATTTTTCTGTCGCTAATTCAGTAGCTAAAGCCCATTAGCTACGGAATTAGCGACGGAAAAATTCCGTCGCTAAATTCCCATTAATTTTTCCACCGAAAAAACATGGGTGAACTTAGCGACTGAATTTTTCCGTCGCTAATTCCGTAGCTAATGGGCTTTAGCTACGGAATTAGCGACGGAATTTTTCCGTCGCTAAATTCCCATTAATTTTTCCACTGAAAATCATGTGGGAACTTAGCGACGGAATTTTTCCGTCGCTAATTCCGTAGCTAAAGCCCATTAGCTACGGAATTAGCGACGGAAAAATTCCGTCGCTAAGTTCACCCATGTTTTTTCGGTGGAAAAATTAATGGGAATTTAGCGACGGAATTTTTCCGTCGCTAATTCCGTAGCTAATGGGATTTAGCTACGGAATTAGCGACGGAAAAATTCCGTCGCTAAATTCCCATTAATTTTTCCATCGAAAAAACATGGGTGAACTTAGCGACGGAATTTTTCCGTCGCTAATTCCGTAGCTAATGGGCTTTAGCTACGGAATTAGCGACGGAAAAATTCCGTCGCTAAGTTCCCATTAATTTTTCCACCGAAAATCATGTGGGAATTTAGCGACGGAATTTTTCCGTCGCTAATTCCGTAGCTAAATCCCATTAGCTACGGAATTAGCGACGGAAAAATTCCGTCGCTAAGTTCCATGAACATTTCAGACCGAAGAATCATGTGGGAATTTAGCGACGGAATTTTTCCGTCGCTAATTCCGTAGCTAAAGCCCATTAGCTACGGAATTAGCGACGGAAAAATTCCGTCACTAAATTCCCATTAATTTTTCCACCGAAAAAACATGGGTGAACTTAGCGACGGAATTTTTCCGTCGCTAATTCCGTAGCTAATGGGCTTTAGCTACGGAATTAGCGACGGAAAAATTCCGTCGCTAATTTCTTCATATATTTTTCACTGTGTAAGTGGAAAAATATGAAGAGGAATTAGCGACGGAAAAATACATTTTCTCATACAATATGAAGAGAAATTAGCGACGGAATTTTTCCGTCGCTAATTCCGTCGCTAAAGGGCATTAGCGACGGAATTAGCGACGGAAAAATTCCGTCGCTGATGCCTTAAATAAAAAAAAATAAATAAATAAATTTCTTTCATTAAGCATCAGCGACGGATTTTTTCCGTCGCTAATTCCGTCGCCAATTCCGTCGCCAAAAAGCAACAGCGACGGAATTAGCTACGGAAAAAATCCGTCGCTGATGCCTTAAATTCGAAAAAAAATAAAAAATTGTTTTTGAATTTTTCCCGCCTAAGCTTCAGCGGGAAATATTTTGACATAGCATTAGCGACGGAATTTCCGTCGCTAATCCGTCGGTAATTCCTCTATATGCGCGCCAAAGACTCTATATATTCTCATATTCTCTGTTTTCTCTCCTCTTCACTCCTCTCTATCTTCTTTTTTGTTCATCTTCTCGTTTTTTTCTTTGTTTTTCTTCTTTATCCCTCTTTCCTTTTACTTTTTTCCTTTTTTTTGTAAATTTACTATATTTTTCTTTTATATTTATGTTGTTAATTTTTTTATATGATAAACTTTAATACTTATATTTTTGTTTTTTATTTACAGATGATGCTGATGATACGATGAGGTGCTAGTGGTAGTGGTGATACTGATGTTGAAGATAATGTATTTTTGTTTTTTTTAGTTAATTTATTTTAAGATAATGTTTATGGATTTAAGTATAAATATTAGGTTTATTTTAAATGTTTCTCTTTCACTCTCTCTCTCTCTCTCTCTCTCTCTCTCTCATATATATAAATATAACTATAAATAATTAATTTTAGAACATTTTTTTGACAAAATTCATAGAAATTAGCAACAAAATCTGTTAAATAAGTGAAAAAATTCATCAAATTAGCGACGGAATTCATAACATTAGCGACGGAATTTCCGTCACTGATGCTCTTTAGTGACAGAATATTTATTGAATTAACAAAAATAACAAACTATCAGCGACGGAAATTCCGTCACTGATGCCTTTTAGCGACGGATTTTTTTATAAAATAAAATAATAATAAAACTATCAGCGACGGAAATTTCCGTCGCTGATGCCTTTTAGCGACGGATTTTCATGTAAATTAAAAAACGAAATTATGTTTTTAGCGACGGAATTTTCCGTCACTAATGACATAAAATCCGTCGCTGATGTAAAAAAATTCCGTCGCTAATTAGCGACGGAATTACCGACGGAAATGAAGTTTTAGCAACGGAGTGAGCATCAGCGACATCGATTTTTCCAACAGAAAAATTTTCGTCGGTAATCCGTAGGTAATCCGTCGCTGAAGACCATCAGCGACGAAATTTAACTATCAGCGACGGAATTTTCCGTCGCTAATTCCGTCGCTGAAAGTTCATTTTTTTGTAGTGTATCATTCATCAACTCTCTCATACTCTTAGTCACATGCATGTGTAGATAAAAACTAAAATAACAAATTAAGAACCAACTGGGGCCCGCATGCAAAATATCATTTGTACATATGAGAGTGAATCAAATTTAAAATATAGAAGTTTTGATCTTTGATATCTATTAATGAATTAGTGTGTTTGTGTATATATATATAGGA
Organism: Heritiera littoralis; assembly: GCA_031772115.1. Classification (NCBI taxonomy): domain Eukaryota; kingdom Viridiplantae; phylum Streptophyta; class Magnoliopsida; order Malvales; family Malvaceae; genus Heritiera; species Heritiera littoralis. The sequence goes on from JAPDPK010000073.1 coordinate 3,280,873, forward strand.
TTAATAGACAAGGTAGACCACACAACCAAATATCCTATACAAACTAGAGAATGCATGATCTATATGATTAGTTGTGTTCAGTTTTAGTCTTATACCTTTTGCTTTTGCTTGAAGCGTTGATGTTTCTCCTTTCCGATGGATATTGTATGAAGAGAAGGCATGCTCTCTTATGAATATATGTTCACTTATATCTTTTGCTAGATATGGCTAAATGGTTACAAAGAAACATGCCTTATATAATGGATTGGATTGCAGATCTTCCCGCATAAGCTAATTTTGTTTAGATTGATATTGACTACTTTTTCACATTGTTATTTTTCTTTTGTTTTCACAAAATGATGTTGATAAAAATTTATTTCACTAAGAAATTAATTGTTAACGCACCATAATTTATTTGGTTTTTGAATGGACACATGACATGACTGTATCTAAATGTCCAAACTAAAAGTGTTATAGCAAGATTTGTTAATTGTTTTATGAATTATTGTTTAATATACTACAAATTAAATTTTTAAATTCTACAAATGAGGTTAAAATAATACACAAATCACACTTTATTTATTTATTATTTTTTAATATTTCTTAAAAGATAGTCAATGAGGTTTTGGTTTAATGGTAAAGAGAAGGTTCTGATACTAAAGTCTAATATTTGAATCTCATCAAACATACGATCAAGTTTATTATATCTTATAGAATATGTATCATTATTTTAATCTTGTTTATGAAGTATAAAAAATTTATTAGTGTACTAGATAATAATATTTTGTTTTATTGCCTAACATTCTATGAATAATTATAATGAAATGAATTAATTTGTACAACTAATAATCCACTTTAAAAAAATAGTATAATAAACTTATGTCCTTCGAGAAGAAATGTACATTATGTTTCTTATTGCAAACTTTCTAAGCAAGGTTTTGGTCAAACATGTTAGATGTTGACTCAAATTCTATTGGGAATCAATTTGGAATCTAATTAAATTCTATTGGTTAGAGAATTACATGGTGGTTAAGTTTATTTAGAGATAAATATCTTTAATAGATTAGATTCCTTAGTGAATAGGAATTTTTAGTGATCAAGTAAATTGGCTCTATAAATATAGAGTTGGTCTTAACCTTTAGATGGTGATTAAGAGAGATATATAATCACTATGTAATCTCTGTGTGAGAGATGAGTTTGCAGGGATTTGGGAAAGAGTTGGAGAAAACATCGTGTTGCATGAGAATTTCATGGGTTAAACATTATGGAGCAGAAACTACGTTTGTTTCGGGGCTTGGGCTTAATGTTTGTTTTAAAGCGTTTTGTACTCTTTGTAATCTTTATGTTTTATAGTGGATTTTTTTCTCTTATCCATGGATATAGGCACTTGGGCCAAACCACATTAAATCTTGTCTCTTGTATGTTTTATTTAATTCCGCTTTGGTCTCATTCGTTTGTCGAATACGATTCTGCTTGAAAAATCCCAACAAGTGGTATCAAAGCTATGGTTCAAGAATTATTATGAAGTGTGATGCACAGATGGCGATTTGATTCAGGTGATTTGTTGTTGTAGATTGTGTTCGTAAGATCGGGAACATGCAAGAGAAGATTGCTGCAACAAGATGTCAGTTGCAAGTGGAGTAATTCTCAATTTGATCTAGTGGTGCTCCGTGTTGGATTATGCCGTTAGAACCATTCATTAGATGATTGACTTTGGCATTATTTATGTATCATGACATTTTATTTATTATAGTTCATTATTATATTTGTTTTATAACTGCGTAATATAATCTTATATGATAATGTCCTTAGAATAGTAATAACACACTATTCTTAAAATATCCCTAGTCAAGTATTATTGTGAACAAGGATAACAATGATACGATAAGACTAGTATGTGGTTGACTGATGACTATTGTCATGGATATAGGATATCAAGTCATCACATAGGTACATGTTAGAGAACTATGTACTGGATCGACCCTCCATGAGAACGCTACATGGATTGTTATATGAGTGTCATAAGCGATTCTCATAGTGATGATGGTGTATGTGATCCTTTGACTTGAGATCATCAGAGATCCCAACATAGAGAATTGCATACTTTAATGCTACTAGATGTCATTCGTAACAGGATGGACTATAAAAGTAGTAATTGGGTATGCCTTGATCTATGTAGAGGGATGTTGAGTGATCAAGATAGAATTTATCCCTCTTATATAACAAGAGTGATGTCTTGGGCCCTTTGATAGAGTGAGACTAAGAAATGCATGGCCGTGCTCGAATAAGTCAATATGAGATACTGATTTTATTTGTTTAATTAGTCTACTCAGGAATCAAGAAACGCTGATTAGACTATACAAGTGTGACACATTCCATGACTTGTGTCTAATCAAGACATCAAAGGATAAAGGGATTAGACTACACGGTAACATCTATCACGAGTAAGGTTATGTCGAGTCATTGACATTCTCGTTACATGGGTAGCAATGATGTGTTGCTAGATACCGCTCATTGCCTGTGACAATTTTGTCATTGCCATTGTTTTGAGAACCTATTGGGTCGCACACTTAGAACGGATCAATGAGGAGCTTAATTAATCCTATTCTGAATTGGATTAAGGATATGTCTAATCCTATTCTCACTTGGATTAAGGATATAGTTAATCCTATTCTAAGTAGGATTAGAGTTCTGTTTGGCGGTAAATTTTAGGGTAAAATTTACTGCCTATAAAAGGATGTTTTCTGAAACATAGCCGCGCAACAATTAGAAAACAGAAAAGTATTCTTTTAATCGAAGCTAGCAGTTCGGTTAAAAGAATCAAAACGCTCCTTAAGGCATCTGATCGTGAGACGTTCAAGAGTCGTGAGATCCATTCGTGTGGATACCATAGAGGCAGGAACGAAAAGTTGCTGCTTGTGATTCGACCAAAGACAGAAAAAGCAGAGAAAACGTTAGGTAAAATCTCGAAACCCTAATTAGGCAACCCTCCGAATCGATCCTGGTGGAGGCCGAATGATTTAAATTCCGCTGCATGTATGTTTCGGTTTCCTTCACTCCGATCAATTTCTTGATCTATGTGAGAATTAGGATTGTTGAAGGTCTGAAGTCAGTAGGTGCAGATCTTGGGTAATAGGAATTGTGAAAGCCCCAATTTCCATGTATTTCCTCCATGTTTGTAAAGTATTTCAATTCCATATGATTAAATAAATATGAAGTTTGATGTATAAATGATGTATGAATGATGTATGGAATATGGAAGGAATAAGAAAGTTGAAGGTCAAGTAGTCCAATAATTAATGTTGATATCAAAAAATAAATTGAGTATGAGAAAAGAAATAAAATCAGAATTTTGATTGGTGATTAAATGCATGTGTCATAGGAAGAAAGGAGAAGAGGAATTAAATGGTCAAAAGGGGTCAAAGTATGGCTGAGATTGATTAATGAGATAAGCATGCAATTAATCAAGTTAATGAGTCATCATCATCAGCCATCACCCACGGCAGTTTCCTTTCCAGCCTTCTCCATCGTTCCATCTCCAAGTTCCAAGTTTTTCTTCCAAGCTCCTTGACAAAACACCTCATTCCCCCATCGATTCAACAAGTTCATTAAACGAAAATCGATCCTTGTCATTAGACTAAGTGATATTCGAAATTTGGTAGATTGAATCCAAGTATTGGAGGAGATCTCAAAGTTTGAGATTTTGGTTACTAGCAAAGGTAAGATAAGAAGATGATTTAGTAAATTTCATTTATGGTATGTAGCTGTACTGAGTCAGCATAGCATGCGTATGGTGATTATTGAAAGGTTTGAATTGTATAATGTTCACAGATTTGAAGGAGTGAAAAGCTAGGGTTGGAGACACCAAGTGATTTCGTGTTCTCGAAGTAATTGAGGTAAAGAATTTATGTAACGGACGTAAAGCGGCTATGTCCGCATGTTTTAACATGTTTGATGTGGTTTGGAAAGAAGAATTGGTTGATATTATGCAGGAAAAGGTTGCATTTTCAGACTTAACTCCTAGTACCAATTAGGCTAGGAGCAGCCGACTGCCTTGAATAGCAGCCGACTGCCTAGAGACACTCGAAACGAAGATTTTCGAAAACCAAGACAAACCAGTCGACTGCTATTTAAGCCAGTCGACTGCTATTTTTCAGTATGCATTCTGTTTCAAACCAGTCGATTGCTATATGGGACAGTCGACTGCTATTTGCTAAAAGCATTTTGTTTCAAAACAGTCAACTGCCTTGTGAGACCAGTCGACTGCCTATTTCTCGAAAGCATTCTGTTTCAAACCAGTCGACTGCTATTTTGACCAGTCGACTGCCCCATGTGTTTTCAGAAATGAAAAATATCAAAATTTTAAATAAAATAATTTCGATAAATGAAGTTATGAGGTAGCAGTCGACTGCCCTATGAGACCAGTCGATTGCCATGTATGAAAAGATGAATTTCAAAGCCTATTTGGTTTAAACACAAAAGTGTTTTCTGATGAAGTACATGATAAATGTTTTGAGACTATGGACTATGATTATGATCATACATCCCTGTATTTAGCTAAGTGACTCTGATTAAGTCCTCAGTCTTATGTATGCTGAGCGAGGAACCCTAGTCCGGTCCTCAATACCACAGATGACAATTGACTAGTGTTCACTGTGGATTATAAAAGGCAGGAGAGAATCCCTGACCATTACATGGCGCACCACTGTACAGATACATGATTAAAGTCACATAAATGGGTATAAATGATTTATGTGATCTAAATCATATAAATGGGTATAAATGATTTATATGATGATGCAATCGCCTGAATAAATGTACATAGTCTCCATCTGATTTAAAGAATATGATGTATGTTTTAAAGTAAGTTCATGAAGTATGATGTATGTTTTAAGAAGCATGTAAAGTATACTTGCTTATACCATTTGAAAGAAGTACGCATATTTGCAAATGATGTTTGAAAGAAGTATACTATGTATGCATGCTTTATAATGATTTACATGACATTATAGAGCCAAGCAGAAAAACTGCATATAGAGGCATAGTACGCTCTTTTACATATTTTTCTTATTGAGTGTAAACTCACCCTTTTACAACTATTTTTCCTACAGACTATCTGAAGTGATCCCTTGCTCTAGATAGAAGAGCTTACAAGTGGATCCTTGAAGTGTACCTTCGAGAGACGCTTCCCAATTTATATAGACGGTATACTTATGTAAATATGTTGAAATTCAACTATTGTACAGTACATGTAGCAATTATGTATATCAGATGTCGGGGATTTAAGTTAAGATGACGTGTAAGATCTTGTGGAAATGAATGATATATTTATATATATATATCATTGGTCTATTTTATTGGGAGTGAATCATTTATATTGAGCTAGTAAATATAAAGCTTAAGAAGGAAAAGAATGAATGACATTGATGAACCAAATCGAATTAAGTTGTATAAGATAATAAGAAAAGGAAAAAGTTAGATGGTAAGATGTTGTGGCAGGGACGTCACAGATTGGTATCAGAGCTGATTCAATTAATAATTGTCATTGTCAAAAAGCTAAAGATAGAATATATCCTCAATGTACTGTACTTGTCTGAATACTTATGCATAGTATAACTATTTGTAGTTATACTAAAGAGCTCAAATTGTGATTATATTGACAGAATGAGCTCACGTAGAAGGGGTAGAAGTAGAGGAAGAGGACAGGGTCGTGAAGAAGAGCCCCCAATTCCTCCATCTCCACCACATAGCCCGAATACAAAACTAGTGAGATTGGAGAAGCATATGGAGAATATGGCCACGATGTTCACATAGTTTATGTCTAACTTTCCGAATGTGGCCATCAATACCCCAACAGCTACTCCTGTTGTTCCTCCTACGGAAGTACCCCCACCAGCCCCAGCTACGGGAAGGTGGGATCCTATGGCCTACTGTAGTGTGGCTCTGATAAAGGAATTCAAGAAGTTAGATCCACCTAAGTTTAAGGGGGAAAGAGATCTATTGACCGCAGAGAATTGGATGAAGGCGGTCATGAAATCTTTTGAGTATATGACTTGCTCCGAAAGGGAGAAGGTAGGCTTAGCAGCTTACTTTTTGATAGATGATGCTGAGCATTGGTGGCAAGCCACTCGAACCGTGTTGGAGGCTCGATATGATGAGGTCACGTGGGATCAGTTTGTAGAAGCTTTTAATTAGCAGTACATCCTACGCACTGATCGGAATAGGCTGAAGATAGAGTTTTTGAGTTTGGCTCAAGGTACGATTACAGTGAATCAGTATGAATCAAAGTTTATTACCTTGAGTAGATTCGATCCAAAGGTCCTAAGAGATGAAGGGCATAAGATCTATCGATTCATAAAGGGATTGAAGTCCCCTATTAGATCTAAGTTGTACCTGATGGATATCACCACTTATGGAGAGGCGGTCTGTAAGGCTCAGTTGTGTGAGCAGGATTATGACCTTCATCATACCGATTTTTGGGCCAAGGGTAAAGGCAAAGAACCGATGAAGCGAAAGTCGGATGAGGAAGTTCCAAATGATAGGTATCCATATCGGAGAAGTAAACGATCGGAAGGAGTCTCGATAGGTAAGTAAAGTATAGAAAGATGATCTTCAATTTAATTTAATGGTTATATGGAATTATATTGAAATTGGAGCTATGATGTTGATATAGGTATTCCTAGAGCTATCGGGATCAAGATAAGTGATGAAAGATCCCAATATCTAGTTGGAAGTACTGCTAGCTCACCAAAGAGTACAATGCAAAGATGTGAGCAATACGGGAAGTTTCATGGATCGCAGCCATGCCGGTTGGCAAGTGGCGTGTGTTTCAGATGTGGAGAGCGAGGGCACATGATTAGAGACTGCCCTAAGAGAGACCAAAAGGTGCCCGAGGAATTTGATAAGACCCCTCAACCATAGCCTAAGGCCACTGCTGCAAAAAAGGGAAAGAAAGCTGTGACTCAAGGACGAGTGTTTGCTATCGACGAAGAGTCTGCCGATGCCTCGTCCAAGGTGATTAAAGGTAAGATTTACCTCTTTAATATAAGTGTCATAGCATTATTTGATCTAGGCTCTACGCACTCATTTATGTCACCTACGATTGCTAGGAAAGTGCCTGTTGAGCTTGAGCCTTTAGGAAAATTGCTACAAATAAGCACTCCATTTAGGGAATCTCAAATGACGGACATAGTGTACCGTAATTGTAAGCTATGGGTAGGAGAAAGAGAATCAGTAGCTGACCTAATCTTACTAAATATGTATGGGTTTGATGTTTTTTTAGGTATGGATTGGTTAGCTAAGAATCATGTCATATTAGACTGTTATGCTAAGAGTGTAACCTTCTCTTCACCCGTTAGATATGTTGTAAGTTTTGCAAATGATTAATGCTAAAGTATGTTTATGTTCTGATTTGATTGCAAATGAAAGTAATGAGAAGTATGTATGGTTATGTGAAGGATTTATTGCTTATGTGGAGGACGTAAATCAGAAACGTCCCAGACTCAATGATATTCTTGTAGTCCAAGATTTTCCCGAGGTATTTCCGGATGATCTTCCAGGACTTCCTCCGGATAGAGAAGTGGAGTTTACGATCGATTTGGTGCCAATGACTGAGCCCATTTTGAGATCTCCCTATCGGATGGCATTAGTGGAATTAGAAGAATTGAAGAAGCAACTTCAGGAGTTACTGGATAAGGGATTCATACGACCCAACGTATCCCCTTGGGGTGCTCCTGTGCTTTTTGTCCGGAGAAGGATGGCAGCATGAGGCTATGTATAGATTACCGATGGTTGAATAAGGTGACCATCAAGAACAAGTACCCTCTTCCCAGGATTGATGACCTCTTTGATCAGCTCAAGGGTGTACAAGTCTTTTCCAAGATAGACTTGAGGTCGAGATATCATTAGTTGAAGATTCGAGATGAAGATATCCCTAAGACTACGTTCAAGACACGGTATGGTCACTATGAATTCCTAGTGATGCCGTTTGGATTGACCAATGCACCCGTGACTTTTATGAACCTGATGAATGATGTGTTTAAGCGGTACTTGGACCAATTTGTCATTGTTTTTATCGATGACATCTTGGTGTACTTGAGGTCTTGGGAAGAGCATGAGCAGCATTTGAAGATAGTTTTGGAGACCTTTAGAGATCGAAGATTGTATGCCAAGCTAAGTAAGTGTGCTTTCTGGTTGACTCAAATCTCCTTTCTGGGTCATGTGATCAGTAAAGATGGAGTTTCGGTTGATCTATCGAAGATAGAAGCAGTGGTTCAATAGGAAAGACCGAAGACAGTGACGGAGATTAGGAGTTTCTTGGTTTTAGCTGGCTACTATAGAAGATTTGTGGAGGGTTTCTCAAAATTAGCTGCTCCATTAACACGCTTAACGCGCAAGGAAGTAAAGTATGAATGGAATAATGCCTGTGAGTGTTGCTTCCAAGAGTTGAAGCACAAGCTGACGACTGCACCTATCCTCACCATTCCAAGTGGTTCTAGAGGATTTTCAATGTATAGTGATGCCTCAGGGCAAGGTTTGGGATGTGTATTGATGCAGTATGGTAAGGTAGTTGCCTATGGTTCTAGACAATTAAAGGACCACGAGAAGAACTACCCCACTCATGATTTGGAGTTAGCTGCAGTAGTATTTGCCCTAAAGATATGGAGGCATTACTTGTATGGTGAAAGATTTCAGATTTTTACAGATCATAAAAGTCTGAAGTATTTGTTCTCTTAAAGAGAACTGAACATGAGGCAAAGAAGATGGCTCGAGCTTTTGAAGGACTATGATTGTGAGATTTTGTACCACCTGGGAAAAGCCAATGTGGTGGCGGATGCTCTGAGCCGGAAACATGTAAGTGTGGTAGCTTATATGATGGTGAAAGAATATGAACTGATTAAGCAGTTTGCAAACCTCACTTTAAATGTTACGCCTAATGAGCAATTTGGAATGATGGCTAGTATGATGATTGAGCCAGTGTTGATGAATAGAATTCGGATTGCTCAGAAGGAAGATAATCGATGCATTGAGGCTATGAATCAGATTCAGTTAGGTATGGCCTCAGAATTTGATGTTAGTAGTGATGGAATTTTGAGGTTTAGAAGTCGTATATGTGTTCCTAATGATGATGAATTGAGAAAGTTGATCTTGACTGAAGCACATGCCATTAGATACACATTGCATCCAGGAAACACGAAGATGTATCATAATCTTCGCAAGGTGTATTGGTGGAATGGCATGAAGAGAGGCATAGCTGAGTTTGTAGCAAAATGTCTCACATGTCAACAGGTTAAGGTAGAGCACCAAAAGCTAGTGGGATTGTTTCATCCTCTACCTATACCTATGTGGAAATGGGAGCACATTACGATGGATTTTGTTATGGGATTGCCCAGGACCAAGAGAAATCATGACGGTATTTGGGTGATCGTGGATAGATTGACCAAGTCAGCTCACTTCCTACCTATGAAGTCTACGGATACACTTAGTGCTTTGGCAGACTTGTATGTAAAAGAAGTTGTAAGACTACACGGTGTTCCAGTGAGCATCACATTTGATAGAGATTCCAGGTTTACTTCCTATTTTTGGGAGCATTTTCAAGAGGCCATGGGATCTAAATTGAATTTTAGCACGACTTTTCATCCGCAGACTGATGGACAGTCCGAGCTCACTATTCAGACGCTCGAGGATATGTTGAGAGCTTGTGCTATGGATTTTAAAGGCTCTTGGGATGACCATCTACCATTGGCTGAGTTTGCATATAATAATAGCTATCATGCAAGTATCGGGATGGCACCATATAAAGCTCTGTATGGTAGAAGGTGTCAATCTCCAATTAGGTCAGAAGAAGTGGGCGAACGTAAGTTGTTAGCCCCTGATTTAGTTGAGCAGGCCTCTGAGGATGTCAAGATGATTTACCAAAGACTTAAGATAGCTTAGAGTAGACAAAAGAGTTATGCGGATGCTCGACGAAGACCCCTTGAGTTCTTGGTTGGAGATTTTGTGTTCTTGAAAGTGTCTCCATCTAAAGGAATCATGAGATTTGGCCGACAAGGTAAGCTGAGTCCTCGTTACATCGGTCCATTTGAGGTCTTAGATCGAGTTGGTGATGTTGCCTATAGATTGGCATTGCCTCCGGAGCCATCGGGAGTGCATAATGTGTTTCATGTATCAATGCTTCGGAAGTATAATCCGTATCCATCTCATGTTATAAAGTATGAACCCTTGGAAATAAGGGAAGATATGAGTTATGTGGAGAAGTCGATTTGGATTTTGGATAGAAAAGAGAAAGTTTTGAGGTCTAAGATGATTCTGCTAGTTAAAGTTCTCTGGCAATACCATACAACGGAAGAAGCTACATGAGAGCTAGAGAGCTTGATGAAAGAAAGGTATCCAGATTTGTTTATTTGATAAGCTAATCCAAATTTGGAGGACCAAATTTTCTAAGGTGGGGAGGATGTGAAAGCCCCAATTTCCATGTATTTCCTCCATGTTTGTAAAGTATTTCAATTCCATATGATTAAATAAATATGAAGTTTGATGTATAAATGATGTATGAATGATGTATGGAATATGGAAGGAATAAGAAAGTTGAAGGTCAAGTAGTCCAATAATTAATGTTGATATTAGAAAATAAATTGAGTATGAGAAAAGAAATAAAATTAGAATTTTGATTGGTGATTAAATGCATGTGTCATAGGAAGAAAGGAGAAGAGGAATTAAATGGTCAAAAGGGGTCAAAGTATGGCTGAGATTGATTAATGAGATAAACATGCAATTAATGAAGTTAATGAGTCATCATCATCAGCCATCACCCACGGTAGTTTCCTTTCTAGCCTTCTCCATCGTTCCATCTCCAAGTTTTCCTTCCAAGCTCCTTGACAAATCACCTCATTCCCCCATCGATTCAACAAGTTCATTAAACGAAAATTGATCCTTGTCATTAGACTAAGTGATATCCGAAATTTGGTAAATTGAATCCAAGTATTGGAGGAGATCTCAAAGTTTGAGATTTTGGTTACTAGCAAAGGTAAGAGAAGATGATTTAGTCAATTTCATTTATGGTATGGAGTTGTACTGAGTCAGTATAGCATGTGTATGGTGATTATTGAAAGGTTTGAATTGTATGATGTTCGCAAATTTGAAGGAGTGAAAAGCTAGGGTTAGAGACACCAAGAGATTTCGTGTTCCTGAAGTAATCGAGGTAAGGAATTTATGTAACAGACGTAAGGCGACTATGTCCGCATGTTTTAACATGTGTGATGTGGTTTGGAAAGAAGAATTGGTTGATATTATGCAGGAAAAGGTTGCATTTTCGGACTTAACTCCTAGTACCAATTAGGCTAAGAGCAGCCGACTGCCTTGAATAGCAGCCAACTGCCTAGAGACACCTGAAATGAAGATTTTCGAAAACCGAGACAAACCAGTCGACTGCTATTTTTCAGTATGCATTCTGTTTCAAACCAGTCGACTGCTATATGGGACAATCGACTGCTATTTGCTAAAAAGCATTCTGTTTCAAAACAGTCGACTGCCCTGTGAGACCAGTCGACTGCCATGCTTTCAAAAGCCCTATGTTTTACGAAATCAGTTGACTGCTATATGGACCAGTCGACTGCCTATTTCCCGAAAGCATTCTGTTTCAAACCAGTCGACTGCTATTTTGACCAATCAACTACCCCATGTGTTTTCAGAAATGAAAAATATCAAAATTTTAAATAAAATAATTTCGATAAATGAAGTTATGAGGCAGCAGTCGACTGCCCTATGAGACCAATCGACTGCCATGTATGAAAAGATGAATTTCAAAGCCTATTTGGTTTAAACACAAAAGTGTTTTCCGATGAAGTACATGATAAATGTTTTGAGACTATGGACTACGATTATGATCATGCATCCCTATATTTAGCTGAGTGACTCTGATCAAGTCCTCAATCTTATGTATGTTGAGCAAGGAACCCTAGTCCGATCCTCAATGCCACAGATGACACCTGACTAGTGTTCACTGTGGGTTATAAAAGGCAGGAGAGAATCCCTGACCATTACATGGTGCACCACTATACAGATACATGATTAAAGTCACATAAATGGGTATAAATGATTTATGTGATCTGAATCATATAAATGGGTATAAATGATTTATATGATGATGCAATCGCCTGAATAAATGTACATAGTCTCCATCTGATTTAAAGAATATGATGTATGTTTTAAAGTAAGTTCATGAAGTATGATGTATGTTTTAAGAAGCATGTAAAGTATACTTGCTTATACCATTTGAAAGAAGTACGCATATTTGCAAATGATGTTTGAAAGAAGTATACTATGTATGCATGCTTTATAATGATTTACATGACATTATAGAGCCAAGCAGAAAACTGCATATAGAGGCATAATACGCTCTTTTATATATTTTTCTTACTGAGCGTAAACTCACCTTTTTACGACTATTTTTCCTACAGACTATCTGAAGTGATCCCTTGCTCTAGATAGAATAGCTTACGAGTGGATCCTTGAAGTGTACCTTCGAGAGACGCTTCCAAATTTATATAGAAGGTATACTTATGTAAATACGTTGAAATTCAGCTATGGTACAGTACATGTAGCAATTATGTATATCAGATGTCGGGGATTTAAGTTAAGATGACGTGTAAGATCTTGTGGAAATGAATGATATATTTATATATATATATCATTGGTTTGTTTTATTGGGAGTGAATCATTTATATTGAGCTAGTAAATATAAAGCTTAAGAAGGAAAAGAATGAATGACATTGATGAACCAAATCGAATTAAGTTGTATAAGATAATAAGAAAAGAGAAAAGTTAGATGGTAAGATGTAGTGGCGAGGACGTCACAGGAATAGAGCATATTGAATACCTTAGAGGTTGTCTCACTACTCTAAGAGGTATTAACACTTTTCTTGTGATATTATACTCTTGTGTAAGGTGAATGGTACTTACACAATTTTTGGGTGGTGTGACATGTCCTAAAAATATGTGGATTGTGTATAATATTAGTTTGCCAATGAAATCACACATGGCAACGTTCTGACGTGTAGAAAAGTGTGGTTATTTTGTCTGTGGGAGATTGGTAGAGAAAAAAAATCTCGATGGTGCTGGCTTTGTAATCTCTAGATGAAGACGATAGTGAGAGACAATTCCTGCTGGGAGAGGTTAGATCAAGGTTCCTCTCTGAAGTCAACTAGGTGGAGTTGATTTGGCTACGCATGGGTATTGGTCGTATGTGAATCAAGAACAGTCAAGATTGATTCGATTATGTGTAGCTGAGATTTCTTGAAAACCAATATTTTGATAGAATTTGTGTCAAGGTGGAGATTGTTAGATGTTGACTCAAATTTTATTGGGAATGAATTTGGATTCTAATTGAATTCTATTGGTTAGAGAATTACTTGGTGGTTAAGTTTATTTAGAGATAAATATTTTTAATAGATTAGATTCCTTAGTGAATAGGAATTCTTAGTGATCAAGTAAATTGACTCTATAAATATAGAGTTGGTCTTAACCTTTAAATGGTGATTGAGAGAGATATATAATCACTATGTAATCTCTGTATGAGAGATGAGTTTGTAGGGATTTGGGAAAGAGTTGGAGAAAACACCATGTTGCATGAGAATTTCATGGGTTAAACATTATGGAGCAGAAACTACGTTTGTTTTGGGGCTTGGGCATAGTATTTGTTTTAAGGTGTCTTGTACTCTTTGTAATATCTATGTTTTATAGTGGATTTGTCTCTCTTATCCGTGGATGTAGGCACTTCGGGCGAACCACGTTAAATCTTGTCTCTTTTATGTTTGATTTAATTCTGTGTTGGTCTCATTCGTTTGTGGAATACGATTTTGCTTGAAAAATCCCAACAAGTGATATCAGAGCTATGGTTCAAGAATTATCATAAAGCGTGATGCACAGATGATGATTTGATTCAGGTGATTTGTTGTTGCGGATTATGTTCGTGAGATCGGGAACATGCAAGAGAAGATTGCTGCAACAAGGTGTCAGTTGCAGGTGGAGTAATTCTTAATTTGATCTAGTGGTGCTCCGATGAATTTCTGGATCTATGTGTGAATTAGGATTGTTGAAGGTCTGAGAATTAGGGTGTAAATGAACAGAACGTTCGACGAACCGTTCGTGAACTCGTTCGGTTTCTGTTCGTTTATGTTCGTTTATTAAGCTTAACGAACGAACACGAACAACATTTTAGTGTTCGTTTGTTAAACGAACCAAACATGAACAAAGGTATGATTCGTTCGTTTTGGTTCGTGAACAGGTTCGTTTATGTTTGTTTATTGTTCGTTCGTTTAAAGTATCATTTATTGTTCGTTTATTATTCGTTCGTTGTTCGTTCGTTTATGTTCATTTATTGTTCATTTGTTTGAAATGTCATTTGTTGTTCGTTCGTTTATGTTCGTTTATTGTTCGTTTGTTATTTATTAAAATACTAAAATTACTTATATTATATAAGTTATATAATATATACCCTATTTTTAAAACATTAACCTAAAAAATTAGTACCTAATTTTTAAATATATTTATAAAATATAACTTTGTTGGTTTAAAAAATTAATAAAATATATTTATAATATAATTATAAAATTAAATTAGTTAATTATACTTAAAATAATTATTTTTTAAAAATTTTAAACATAATGTACTGAAATAAAATTAATAAAAGTTTCATAATAAGTTAAGATTTCATTCATATGAGCTTATCCATTGATCATTTACATATATATATGTTACACTTATTTGTGTATACACACACATATATATGATACATTAAGATATGTATATGTGTATAATATAAATTGTACTTAAAATAGTAATTATCAATTTTAATAAAACATTGTTGACTTAAGTTGTATTTAAGATTTTGTATTAGATGATTTCAATTTACATGTGAAATTTAATCTTTATGTAAAATTTTTAATATTTAATATTTAGTTTATTCTTATGCAACTTGTTCATGAACATATGTTCACGAACGCGTTCGTTTAAGTGTTCGCGAACGTGTTCGTTTAAGTGTTCGCGAACGCGTTCATTTATGTGTTCGCGAACGCGTTTGTTTACATGTTCGCGAACTGTTCGCGAACATTAACGAACAATCCTTACCAAACAAACGAACGAACACGAACGCACTCCTTAACGAACACGAACGAACATGAACGGCACTGAAAAACAAACGAACGAACAAAAACATCAGTTCGTTCGTTCGTGTTCGGTTCGTTTACAGCCCTAAACAGGTGCAGATCTTGGGTAATAGGAATGGAGCATATTGAATACCTTAGAGGTTGTCTCACAACTCTAAGAGGTATTAACACTTTTCTTGTGATATTATACTCTTGTGTAATGTGAATGGTACTTACACAATTTTTGAGTGGTGTGACATGTCCTAAAAATATGCGGAATGTGTATAATATTAGTTTGCCAAAGAAATCACACATGGTAACGTTCTGACGTGTAGAAAAGTGTGGTTATTTTGTCTATGGGAGATTGGTAGAGAAAAAAAATCTCGATGGTGCTGGCTTTGTAATCTCTGGATGAAGACGATAGTGAGAGACAATTCCTGCTCGGAGAGGTTATATCGAGGTTCCTCTCTGAAGTCAACTAGGTGGAGTTGATTTGGCTGTGCATGGGTATTGGTTGTGTGTGAATCAAGAACAGTCAAGATTGATTCGATTATGTGTAGCTGAGATTTCTTAAAGACCAATATTTTGATAGAATTTGTGTCAAGGTGGAGATTGTTAGATGTTGACTCAAATTCTATTGGGAATCAATTTGGATTCTAATTAAATTCTATTGGTTAGAGAATTACTTGGTGGTTAAGTTTATTTAGAGATAAATACCTTTAATAGATTAGATTCCTTAGTGAATAGGAATTCTTAGTGATCAAGTAAATTGACTCTATAAATATAGAGTTGGTCATAACCTTGAGATGGTGATTGAGAAATATATAATCACCATGTAATCTCTATCTGAGAGATGAGTTTGTAGAGATTTGGGAAAGAGTTGGAGAAAACACCGTGTTGCATAAGAATTTCATAGGTTAAACATTATGGAGAAAAAACTACGTTTGTTTCGGAGCTTAGGCTTAGTGTTTGTTTTAAAGTGTTTTTTACTCTTTGTAATCTCTATGTTTTATAGTGGATTTTTCTCTCTTATTCGTGGATGTAGGCACTTGGGTCGAACCACGTTAAATCTTATCTCTTATATGTTTGATTTAATTTCGCGTTGGTCTCATTCGTTTGTGGAATATGATTCTATCCAACAAATGGTATCAGAACTATGGTTCAAGAATTATCATGAAGCTTGATGCACAGATGATGATTTGATTCAGGTGATTTGTTGTTGCAGATTGTGTTCGTGAGATCGGGAACATGCAAGAGAAGATTGCTGCAAGAAGGTGTCAGTTGTAGGTGGAGTAATTCTCAATTTGATCCAGTGGTGCTCCGATGAATTTCTAGATCTATGTGAGAACTAGGATTGTTGAAGGTCTGAAGTCAGCAGGTGCAGATCTTGGGTAATAGGAATGGAGCACATTGAATACCTTAGAGGTTGTCTCACTCCTCTAATAGGTATTAACACTTTTCTTGTGATATTGTACTCCTGTGTAAGGTGAATGGTACTTACACAATTTTTGGGTGGTGTGACATGTCCTAAAAATATGTGGAATGTGTATAATATTAGTTTGCCAAATAAATCACACATGGCAATGTTCTGACATGTAGAAAAGTGTGGTTAATTCGTCTGTGGGAGATTGGTAGAGAAAAAAAAATCTCGATGGTGCCGGCTTTATAATCTTTGGATGAACACGATAGTGAGAGACAATTCTTGCTGAGAGAGGTTATATCGAGGTTCCTCTCTGAAGTCAACTAGGTGGAGTTGATTTGGCTACGCATGGGTATTGGTCATGTGTGAATCAAGAACAGTCAAGATTGATTCGATTATGTGTAGTTGAGATTTCTTGAAGACCAATATTTTGATAGAATTTGTGTCAAGGTGGAGATTGTTAGATGTTGACTCAAATTCTATTAGGAATCAATTTGGATTCTAATTAAATTCTATTGGTTAGAGAATTACTTGGTGGTTAAATTTATTCAGAGATAAATATCTTTAATAGATTAGATTCCTTAGTGAATAAGAATTCTTAGTGATCAAGGAAATTGGCTCGATAAATATAGAGTTGGTCTTAACCTTTAGATGATGATTGAGAAAGAGATATAATCACTATGTAATCTCTATGTGAGAGATGAGTTTGTAAGGATTTGGGAAAGTGTTGAAGAAAACATCGTGTTGCATGAGAATTTCATGGGTTAAACACTATGAAGCAGAAACTACGTTTGTTTTAGGGCTTGGGCTTAGTGTTTGTTTTAAGGTATTTTGTACTCTTTTTAATCTCTATGTTTTATAGTGAACTTTTCTTTTTTATCCGTGGATGTAGGCACTTGGGCCGAACCAAGTTAAATCTTGTCTCTTTTATGTTTGATTTAATTCCATGTTGATCTCATTCATTTGTGGAATACGATTCTGCTTGAAAAATCCCAACAAAACAATCAAAAAAGGATTCGTGCAATTGTTGGCTTTCCATGCAAGCCACCAGAATCTTCACTCCATTTTACATTCCATATTATATACAGGTTTTGTCTAATTATAAGCTTCATTTTCATAATTAAATGTTCACATTTCTTTTTGAAATCGTTCCGAAATTTTATCCCTCTCTTGGTAAGAGAAAAAAAATGTGTTTTCTGTTTTGAACACCTATCACTCGTATACTTTTTTGTTTCATATTCATTTAAACAATAGTTTATCGATGTCATGAAAAATTTTTAAAAGATCAAAAACTCTAAAATTAACGCATTTGCTTTAATCTCTGCGTTACGTAAAAGGTAAGTATTCTATTTAAAAGAGGAAGATGTTACTTTTCCGGTTTTTATCAATTTTTTCTAGTCGATATGTTGAAGATATATTGTTTCAGTATAATTATAATTTTACTAGTCCATTGAATTTCACAAAATCTTCCTTCTTCCAACAAAATTTGGCGAAAATAAAATTCATAAACAAGTATATAATAAATATTCAAAGTTCATAGTCTAATTAACAAGTAATAAATTAATGTTAGCTTGGTGATAAGATTTGGTATAATCCCTTTTTCTCTTGAAAGCTAGACTTATTCATTGGATTAACTTGCATATGTAGTAGTAATAATAATAATAATAATAAATAATAATAATAATAATAATAATAATAATAATAATAATAATACTCTTCACCATACCCTCTGTTCTCTCGCATCACAAGAAAAATCGATCTTACTTAGTGAATTACGAGTAAAACACTTGGAACTTATCCGAAAGTGCCAATAATAACAGTCAACACATTCAATTGAATGATTTAAATATCGGAAACAGTACCTCTCCATACAGACATGCTGCTTTGTAATTTCCTTAATTACAGAGTGAAACGGTCAACACAGCAAACTTCAATACAAATAAAACGACTTTAATTTCAAGTTGTGAGGAGGAATTTACAATTTTTTCTAAGCCAATATATGATTACTCAAGGAGTAAACAGGAAATTCATTCTTTCAAAGGACATACATCTGTAAAGAACAGAGGGGACTTACATGATAACAGCTTAAGACTAATAAGTACAAATCAAGAAACAAAGGAAAAATCTAAACCTGACAGTTGGAAAATGGACGTACAATTCATTTTTTTTTTTTATGAACAATGGACTTACAACACCTCCAAACCTGATAGTTGGACAATGGGAACAATGGAAACATTGTTTGATGAACAATGGACATATTGGACACGCATGCAACACGTTTAAGAGAAATTTTATTTACAACATAAATTTTTTCAACGCAACCCAAGTTTTTGTGTTTTTAATATTATGGTAGAACTACTCCCACTAGAAAAAAAAAAGAGGAAATTTTAAGGGCATTTTTGTATCTGCGGTTTTATCAATACCGGCAATTTATTTTTTAAAAATGCATTTCCCAGCTTAAACTACAAGCATCGTTATTTATCCTACTTTTAACCACCCAACTTTTTTTTTTTTTGCAAACGACCCAACCCTTTACTCTTCTAATTAGGCAATCTGAATATTTCCTTCTTCTCAATTCACTTTGCTTTAAGAATTCACTAACAGTGCTTCCTCTTCACATCCTCAGTTGATTCTCCTAACACACACTCTTTAGAGGTTTTTTTTTTTAATTCTCTTTCCTGTTCTTTAGAAAGCTTCATGATCATCGTTGATCTCATTTTGTTTTTTATTTTCTATTTCAAAATTTCATTCCCTCTTTTTTACCTCATCCCCGATCTCTTTTTTTTTTTTTTTGAAAGTAAAAAGTTTTATTAAATGGACTATAATTAAGTCCCATTGGACCATATAGAGCTACAATTGATTTACAACCCAGAAACTAAGAACAAAAAGCGCACTGCTACTGGGTCATTTCCACAAATATTTAGTAAGCAAAAAGAGAGAATTGATCAAAAGGACTTTACTTGTTGTCCGCATCACCCAACACAAGACAGAAGATTGAATCAATATTATTCAATGGTAGATTCACCACAGAGCTACCCCAACATTGTTCAGTGGCAGAATCATTTTTCAACAGAAACATCTCTGAGCCAACAAACAGCAAACTTCCGATGAGAATGAAATGGAAAACTGGAGGTACAAACTTTTAGGAGTTGATCACAGGACTTACTTCTTCTTAAAATCAAACGAAACTGATAGAATTCAGTATAACTATGCTAGGGACGCTTTGACTTATGATTTCCCAATCCTTCAACCAAAGTTAAACTTTCAACCTTCCTTTCTTCTGAGCATTTACTCTGTACATTTGTGGTATAATGACTTGGCTTAAATGACTACCCATAACAGCCACTATTTATCAACTCGTGGCTGATACACAGGGTCTAAAATTTGGACAAAAACTTGCAACTGATAAACTGTGTCTAAAATTGGACAGAGAGAGCAGTACCGAAAAATCAGACTTCCTCCATTTGCTAAATTCTCCCCTAGAATTTCAGTCAACTATGCAACAACTCTTCTAGTCTATTCAAAATAGTTACAAGGGCTGAAATTAGAAACTATTGGGTCTTTTGCTCTGTTTTAGTCAAAAACATTATGATCTTTGTTTGCCTTGCCAAGTAATCAAACTGGTCCCTATTTGCCTTGCTACGAAAACAGAATCATGAAAAAACTATAGAACGAGAACTAATTCAATAACATATAAACTTTGATTTGCCTTACCCGGAGAACAAAATTCCATATTCAAAACCTCAGCCTGCATATCATTTAACATCTATTCACGGCAAATGTTTCTTGCCATTTCTTCAATTTCGGCCTTCATAAGACTTCTGATAATGTCTTCCTCATCTGCATTTGCTGAAAGTCCTAAAAGCTTCGCCACATCCAAAGTGGTCCGTGCTTCCTTTCTGAACATTTTGTTTCTGTTCTTTATATCTTCATCTGTAATTTCTTCTTCAACAAAGTTAGAGGAGTCAGAGTAATATCCCAGCAGATTGTTCTCCTTTTTTCTGGAGAAACTTGTTTTTTTGTTGTTCTTTTTACCCTTTCCTTTTCTTGAGGCAAGCTTCCTCCTTCCGGATGTGGATTCTGTGAGCTGGAGGGAAGAAACTGAGATGAATTTCTTATTTCTTCTATTATTTGCTATTGCATCTTCACTAACTACAATGGCTTCATCAGCTTCCTGGCACTCTTCAGTTATTTGAAGTGATTCGTCCATGGGCTAGGTATTATCTGGGCTGCTATATTTGACTAAGCTCAGGGCCTCAACATCTTCCATTAGCTGTTCTGGAATGGATTGCAGGTTATGGCCGAACAATTGAACTGGATCTTTCGGTGTTAAATCCAACACCAAATCTTCGACCACTGTAGTTTCTTTTCTTAACACCTCATCAGTAACGTTTATTTCTGAATTCGCTCCCTTTTCAATTTCACGATTCAAAATGCCGCTCTCAACATCGTACGATTTCTGACATTTAGCCTCGAAGGTAGTATCCTTCTCATTTTCCAAGGTTGGTTCATCATTACTTTGGTGATTTCTGTTGATTTCTTCTTCAGCTGGTAATTCGAGGACTTCTTCATCTCCACTGTTTTCTGAGTGATTCCTTGTCATTGCCGAAAAATTTCCAGAAACAGGGGTGGTTGGATTTGAGCTTTCTTCTTGGAAGGTGGATGAAAGGTGGTTCCATTCAAATTCAAGATTATCCTCTGCTCTTAAAGTTACCTCAAATTCATCTCCATTTACCTTGAGCATAATAGACTTCCCCAAAGATTGATTTTTGTTAACAACAATAAGAATTCGTGCATAATTCAGATTTTGTTTTTTGCCGGTTCTATCGTCAGCTATGATGAACTTACGACAATGATCACCAATCTTTTTGAACACCTTTTCATTCCATGTATGAAGAGGGAGATTGCCGACTTTAATCCATAAGACCTTCTCATCACTAATGAGTTCTTTGGACCATGGTTTGATCCAATTGAACCATTTGCCACTCCATTTGTTACTTTCAGTAATCAGACTTCTCATTTTTTCCTTATTTTCGAAATGGATTAAATACCAGCTACCGCTCATCTCTGTAAATGAGAACTGAGAAAAACCTTCCGTGATCAAGCATTGTTTAAGAACGTGGAGTTCCAGGGGGGTATTTGATCGAGGCTACTATGGATGTTTCCAACCATTTTGTGTCTTGCACGTTGACTTGCTCTATTTCAACAACATTCAATTTATCACCCTTTGTTTCATCGTTTGTGGAAGAAGTACCTAGAGAATAAGGGTTCGGCATGTGCTTCTATTTCCGATCATCGATTCTTCTCCATAAAGCTGAATTAACATTTACTCTTGCAAAATCAACATCCAGCCTGTAGTCTAGGAACCATGCCCCATCGAGTTTCTCTACAGCGTTCTTTGCATCATTCCAGCTAGCAAATCTAACAAATCAAAACCTTCTTCCTGATCTGCTTCTCTTCTGAGGTATATGTACATTCATAACACTTCCATGGTGTTGAAAGACTTGTTTAAGCCATCTCCAATGGATATTTGGAGGAATGTTATTGACAAAAATAGAGAAGGGGCAGATTGGGGAAGGGATGCCATAAGCGAAGAAGAAGTTTTTTGTCTACCCAAAGACATCGTCAGAGCTTATGTTGTCCAGCAATTAGTTGACTTCCCGATCTCTTTTTTTTTTTTTTTAATTTAAAAATTTGTTCGCTTCACTTGTTGGTCTCAATCTTGTTCTCCCCATTCAGATCTCTTCATCAGCTCTCGGTCATTGATCATTCGTCTGTTAAAGTCATCACTGCCTCTTTTGGGACAAGAATAATATTATTTTAAGGTTATTTTGATAGCACATGCAACTTTTGTTCTTAGTTTTACAACTCATTGTTTTGCTGTCAATCAGTTGTTAGCGGTTAGGACTTGGAGCATTAGATGTTTATAAGTCGGCATAAGAATTGCCGCCATTGTGTACTATAAATGTAACATCTGATTTTCGGTAAAAATATCCAATTAATTATTCTTATTTTCGGTTGATTAGGCTATTTGTCCGGTCATTCATTCCAGTAACCTTTCTAAAATCGATAAATCAAATTTACATTTTATAAAATTTCATTTATATATATATATATATATATATAAAATACCACATACATATTGTTTATCATGTACATAAATATCTATATTAAAATTTCGATTTACATGGTAATTCGGTTTCTATTTTCAATTTACAACCTTGAGATTTAACAACAAAATAAATACTGTACAGTAAGTCTAACATATATATATATAAAAGTTCAATATGTCTTCTTCGGACTAGTAGCGTGCCTCAAAGCATATTGTAAGGACCCAAAATACTGCTCTTCTAAAATGAGCGGAAAGTATCACTGCAAATAGTCCGGGATGAAATTTAAGGGGTGAGTTTAC
This sequence comes from Heritiera littoralis, assembly GCA_031772115.1. Lineage (NCBI taxonomy): Eukaryota > Viridiplantae > Streptophyta > Magnoliopsida > Malvales > Malvaceae > Heritiera > Heritiera littoralis. Next base: position 3,303,827 of record JAPDPK010000073.1, read on the forward strand.
GCTCAGTAAGGAGATATATATAGAAGTGTAATACTATGCTATTATATGCAATTTAAAAATCATATAATATACTTAATTTCGGTAATTCAACAGAAATAATTAATTCAAATAATAAATCCGTAACAATAAGTCGGTAAATCAGTAATTCATATCAGTCGGTAGAGAGGGTCAACACCCAAGAGACTCATGCATAAACAGTTTCGGTAGTCGATATAGGAATCAAGTGTACCCAAGTTGGGCCAGGAATCCATCCCTAAGATGTTCCTATCGGTAACAATGTCCATTGCTTAATGATCCACAGTGTACATTGGGCATATGACAATTGTGGGACTGCGGACTTACCCTAATGTCTCACAGTCAATAACATATAATTTGGTATCGGTAAATGCATGGTCATCAAGGAGCAACAATCTCAAAATTCAATTAAATTCAAATATCGGTAAAATCAATAACTAAAAATAATCATTTAATAAATGATTTTCAATCAATCCATAATAATAAAAGTAAATATTCTTTATAAAGGAAAATCAATAAAATCAAATATATGTTCTAAAGTAATTAAAATAATCTTTAGAACATATTCTACTTACCATAAACTTTAAATTTAAACATTTAGACATATTTAAGTGGTAACTTAAAGTAGGAATTTTTCTATAATTATGATGGGATGACGATTAAGTCTATCCTAACACCCTACATAAAAATTCAAAATATATATAATTTTCAAATTAACCAATTTCCCATGTAAGTACAGTATTTTCCTAACAACCTCCATATATATTCCTTATTTACTATGATGTATGGAAATTCAATTGCACAACTCCCGAAACTTTATTCCTTCGATCTTAAAGCTGCAAAAATAATATAAATTCATTTAAATTTAATATCTAAATCAACTATAGTCATGCTTGCTTCCTTGAATAAAATTTCTATTTAATTTCACTAATTTGTAAGAAATTAATTATGGCCAATTTAGTGTCCATTTCCCCAATCAATTTTTCCTTTTAATTTTCTTAGTAATTATACTTTATGTTTAACTATAAACCTTAGAAAAAAAATAGCATGAAGCATATCAATGGAAGCTTGGCTAAATGCTTCCCTTCATTCTCCAACAAATATATATATATATATATATATATATATATATATATATTTCCACTCTAATTTCCTTTATAGGCTTCATGCATCATTTTTAATAATTCTTATAACCATTAATCATATAAATCAAAGAAATTCTAAATCCCCCTCTTCATGCAATTTCTATCCATTTTCTAATTTCAATTCTATATTTCTATTTAATTCATACCAACATTGATTTTTTTATAATTTACATGCCTTAAAATTACATCATTTTCCCCAACTTCCATGCTCCCACGTGAGGCTCATTATGCCAATATTCATCTTTCAATTTTTATCCCAACCGTAAGCATCCTTCATGCTATCCTTAACCATTCTCCAATTTTTTTATTTCCATATTTCATTTTAATTCCCATCAGGTATTAATTATATAATTTTCATGTATCAAAATTGCACCAAAATCATCTACTTCCATGTTGGCCGAACACACCCAAATGGCCAATTTCTTTGTTTTGCCAAATCTTAGTTCATGGCTAAGCTCACCTCTTCCCAACACTTATTTTCCTATCCCTCATGCATCCATTCACGTTGATCCCATCATAGCCCCCTTTTTGGCCAAAACCCTCTTGACTTCACACACTTAATTTCATGTAGAATTAAGGCTATAGCTACATCATTCATGCTTAGAACAACACCAAAATCAAGATAAAACTAAGAGAAAACAACACCTCATTTTCTTACCCATGAAAACCGAAACTGTAGCAGCAAAATACTCCTTCAATTTTCAATTCCAGCCCTCAATAAGGCCAGCTATCAACAGCCCTTGAAGTGTAGAACAACTTTTGTTAAATGAGGTTCTTGATTTGGTGAAGAACAAGTATGGTTTCACGAGGTAGATTTGAGAGGAAGTTGGCGTGGAAATGGAGAAACAATAAAACAGAGCAGTCAGTGGAGAAGATGAGAATTTAGTCAAGATAAATCTTACTTTTACAATATTTTATTCAATAAAAATCTATTCTATTATTTAAAATTACAATTTCCCCACTTATCTCTACCTATTCCTAATTTAGCCACTTAATACTTTAGTATTTATTTTCAATTTCAGATTTGTTTTTTTTTTGTAAATTATTTTTATTCTAGTCAAATTAAGTCAATTATTGACTCAATAAAGTTTGACCCATATCCCAAGCAAAATGACTTAAATACCCCCTACAATTCCATAAATCCCAATTTCTACTCCAACATTTTTCTTACCTTTTAAGTATTTCGAATTCAACTGACATATTTTGGTGCTTCAGAACTTATCTAGATTATAGCTTATGCTGTGGGGCCCACTTAGTTATTTCCTCGACACCTACAAAAATCATGTGAATAAATTGTAGCGATTAAACTTAATATTCTAACTTATCGGATTAAGTAGGTGTACGAAAAACAGAAAATTAGGGATTTCACAATAAATATAAGTGTGAGCATATTATGTAATGTATTCCCATAACAAAAAGCAGAGTTGCTCTGTTTTATATTCCCCCTGCAAATATACTCTTCATTTGGCATTAGAGCCATATGGTCAAGGACCAAGGAGGTGCTGTCAAGTTGAGGTGCTGCCAAAAGATAGAGTAATAGTCAGGGACTGTTAGAGGTACCAAATAGGAGGTACCGTTAGTGAAGATTTTGCTCACAATCAAGGATCGTGAAGTTTGTTGTTCTGGGACCATATTTTAATTCTTAGTTGTACAAGAGAAAGATACACCAAGTCACAACGACAGATTTAATTACTGTTGGTACTGTCAAGAAACTTAATAGTCAAAATTATAACATATGGCAGACCTATATAGAGTCATATTTGCAAGGTCAAGATTTATGGGATGTTGTCAATAGGAATGAGACCACACCATTAGAAGATGATGCAACTTTGAAAAAGTGGTGTATCAAAGGTGGAAAAGCATTGTTTGTGATAAAGACAACTCTTGAGGAAGAGAAGTTGGGACATATTTGACATGTTACCACTCCAAAGGTAGCTTGGGATGTGTCTGCCTCTCGTTTCTCTAAGAAAAATGATATGAGGCTGCAACTTTTGGGAATTGAATTGATGTCAGTTGCACAATGTGACATAACGTTAAATTAATACTTTACAAAAATCAAGTCTATATGCCGTGAAATTTCTGAATTAGATGTTGCATCAAAGATTAGTGATGATAGAATGAAAAGAATTATTATTCAAGGCTTAAAGCCTAAATACAGAAGCTTCATCGCTGCAATTCAAGGATGGCCTGTTCAACCATCTTTGGAAGATCTAGAAATCTCTTGGCCAGCGAGGAGACTTTGTTAAAACAAGTAGCTAGTGTTTCTCTTAAAAATGAGGAAGGGGTGCTCTTCTGCAACAAAAAGCAAGGTAGACCGAGAAGTCAAAAGTTTGATAAGGATGATAATCGAAAGAAAGAACAAAACAAAAGTAACCAAGTAGGGGGAGCTCATCAAAGCCGAAGCTATGCCAAACGACAAGGCAAGTCTTACAGTTTTGACTGCTACAATTGCGGAAAGAAGGGTCATTTTGCTAGAAATTGTTGCTTCCAAAAGAAAACAGCTGAAGGGAATATAGCAACATTAAGCAATCAAAATAATAGTGAAGATGAATGGATGTGAAGACTGCAAATTTTTTGTGCCAAATTTGAAAATTAAATAAAAGAATTTAAATAACTAGGCGTGAGATGCATTCTAAAATTTTTACTATCGTAAGTAATGAAATTGAAAATTGGAGTTTAATGAATTTAACAATTAGTGATTACTATACAAAAATTTTATATATATATATATATATATATATATATATATACACACACACACACACACACACATATATATATATATATGAAAGATGTACATACATATATAAATTCAAAAAAAAAAGAAAATATATTGAGATTTTTGTACATTAATGAAATAAGTTAATGATTATATAAATGCACTTACAAAACCTAAGTGCATGTGTATATATAGGTGACTAGGTAATTAAAAGAACTAATACAAAAATATATGTAATTAAATAAAGGATACAAGCATATTAATTTAAATATGATATACATGTGAGTATATGGATAATATATATATAGAAAAATAAATAAGAATATATATATATTATTCCATACACTATCAGTGGAATATTTTTATTCCACATGCAGTATTAAGATCCAACATGTATCTTACAAAAATATTAAAAAAATAAAGCATAAATAAAATATGACACGTGTCACAATACTAACACTAGTTGTGGAATAAAAATATTTCACTAACAGTGTATAGAATAATTATATTTTAGAATAAAGGAAAATAAAATATATAAATTACAATAATAATAATAATAATAATAATAATAATAATAATAATAATAATAATAATAATAATAATAAAGAAATAGATGTTAGACATGAAAATATATAAATAACATATATATGATATTAAGATAAGAAATGAATATATAAAATATAGAAATAAAAATATATAAAGGGATTGGCTTATAGAGTTGGAAGCCAATCACCTTGTAACTACTCCTACTAGCGTGGGAGTAGAAAATTCTAAAAAAAAAAAAGAAACACAGGACATAAGCCCTCTGCAACCCAAAACCAATGAAGGGAGGGAGAAGAGAGAAGATAAAGGTGTGAAAGAGATAGAGGAGTGGCTAATAAAAGGGTTGGCATTTGCAGGGAGGGACTCTCTCTTGCTTTTTTTCTGTGTAAGACAATAGGATTAAGACATCGAAAACTGCTTTGAATAGGGGCTCCAAGAATGAAAAAAAGTGGGGAGGAAAAAGATGGAACGAAGGGAAAAGAAAGAGAACCTAAGGGTAGGGTTTGAGGCTTGAATCGAGGGAAGACACCATGAACTACCTCAACCAACTCCACTCTTCACCATTTTGAGCCTTGAAACACCTCGACAGCAGTTGCATTTGGAGTAGACAGTGTTGGGGTTTGCCTTGAATCCCACATCGATAATATAGGAGAAGTTATAAGGGCTATTCCCTTATAAATAAAGTGTTAAGCTTGGTTTGTAAAATATCCTAGAGAGTTATAGAGTTGGGCTATTATAAAAGGGTGTAGTTGGGCTCTTTGGGTAGTTGGGTTGGGCTTGTAAAGAGTTTGCAATTTTTCTCTTCTAAAAATTGCACAGTTGTAATTGTTTGATTGGTTATTAAATTGGTTGGGTGGTTGTAGGCCAATTTGGTTGGGCCAAACCACATTAAAAATTATTGTGTTTGTTTTTGCTTTCCTTTATTTTTTTAGGTGTTTGGTTTGAGGGATATTTTTCCCAACAAGTGGTATCAAGAGCTGAAGGTTCGTGATCCTGCGAGAGGAGGAAAGCTATGGCTGAAGCTATGGCTGAAGCTATATCTAGAGGTATGCCTAAGTTTGAGATTCCTTTATTTGATGGTAAAAGTAATTTTATGTTATAGTAAAGTACGATTCAGGATCTTCTAGTGCAACAAGGTCTAGATTTGGCATTAGAAGAAAATAAGCCAGATGGAATGTCTGATAAGGATTGGGTTGGAATTCAAAAAAGGGCTGTGAGCACAATTAGATTAGCACTTGCTCCAGAGATTAAGTATAGCGTATTCACTGAGGCGACACCAACTAGATTGTGGAAGAAGCTGGGAGACATCTATGCATTAAAATCGCTAACGAATAGATTGTGTTTGAAGATAGATTTGTATTCTCTAAAGATGGATGAAGGGATGAGTCTCCATGATCACTTAAATGAATTTAATAGATTAGTTTCACAATTATTAGCTATTGATTCTAAAGTGTTGAAAGAAGAAGAGAAGGCACTGTTGTTGTTGTCATCTTTGCGCAAGTCCTATAGACCTTTAGTTCAGACTTTATTGGTAGGTAAAACTACTTTAAAGTTGGATGATGTGATTGCTGTGTTGCGTGAGAATGAAAGATTTATAGGCAAAGAAAATTCTTCATCTGCGGGAGGTGTACTAGTTGCTGTGGAAAGTTCTACTCGAGGGAAGACTAATTAGAGAAATGGTGGATCGAAAGGGAAATCAAGATCAAGATTCAGAGATTATAGTGAGGTGGAATGTTATTATTGTGAAGAGAAGGGTCATATTCAAGCACGTTGCAAGACATTAAGAGAGGATATGGCTGCATTCAAGAAGGCTCAACAAAAGAGTGATGATGGAAAGAAGAATAAGACATGTGTTGTTTTGACTGATTCGGATGATGATGTATTGACAACTTGTTTAAATGGGCCTCATACTTATGAGAAAAGTTAGGTTTTGGATTCAGCTACATCGATGCACATTTGCAATGATAAAGATCGGTTTGATGAATTGAAAGAGGTTGAAAGTTTAGGCAATATTGCAGTTGGGAATGGTAATCGAGTGAAGATTGAAGGTATTGGGAGTGTTCAACTCAAGCTTCATGATGGTGGTGTCAAGACTCTTCGTAATGTGAGGTATGTACCCAGTTTTAACTACAATTTGATTTCTCTGGGTGAGTTAGCTTCACGTGGGTACACATATGTTGGTAATAACGATTGTTGCAAAGTATACAAGAATGGTGGTTTAGTTTTGCAAGGAAAGAAGAATGAGAAACAACTATATTTGCTTGATGATGTGAATGGTAGAGTTGTTTCCAAGAGTAAGAAGATTCAGAGGCATGTTAGTTTTTCAGATGTTGTTGAACAGTTTGGGGAGTTTGGGGATTCAAGTCAAGGGAGGATTTGTTGGGGTTTGCCTTGAATCCCACATCGATAATATAGGAGAAGTTATAAGGGTTATTCCCTTATAAATAAAGTGTTAGGCTTGGTTTGTAAAATATCCCAGAGAGTTATAGAGTTGGGCTATTATAAAAGGGTATAGTTGGGCTCTTTAGGTAGTTGGGTTGGGCTTGTAAGGAGTTTGCAATTTTTCTCTTCTAAAAATTGCACAGTTGTAATTGTTTGATTGGTTATTAAATTGGTTAGTGGTTGTAGGCCAATTTGGTTGGGCCAAACCACATTAAAAATTATTGTGTTTGTTTTTGCTTTCTTTTATTTTTGTGAGTGTTTGGTTTGAGGGATATTTTTCCCAACAGACAGCAGCTGTATGGGAAGTAGGAAGATCGAAGTGAAGCGAAGACAAAGTGAAAGAGTGATCAGGCATAGGAGTGAGATATAAAATGGTGGTGAGACAAAGGCATTCGCTGAAAAGAAGAGAGGAAGAAAATGAGTTGTAATAAGGTGCGATCGGATCAATGAAGGGTTGAAGGTTTTGGCACTTAACAGTAGAGAGAAGATGTGAAGACAACCGAGCAAAAATAGAGGCTATTGAAATTAAGGTCTGAAATGGGGTAATAGGGTAGATCATTGAGCTTCCATTTGATTAATGATTAAGGAATTTCCAAGTTAAGGTTCTGCCACTTAAAGCAATTTGGGAATCCTTATTAGGTAGGTCTTAGTTCTACAAATTACTACGAAATGGATGTCAATTGATGCAATTAGGAATGCCAATTGTTAATGGGTGACTGAAATTTGTAAAAAAAAAATTGAAATATTGTATAAAGTGTGTTCGGCAAGTTAAGGAATTGTTGGGTAAAGGTGTCTAGTTGCTTTAAATCTATAGAAATGATTTAAGTGAATTGTTAGGCATAATGGTGGTATGAAATTTCATGAAAACATATAAGACAAGCACTTGGGATAGTTAGCCAAATTGAAAGACGCTGTGAGAATAAGTACATTGGTAAGACAATTAAATATGTAACATTGTGTGATTTCAATAATAGGTATTAAATGATGTTATTGAGGATGGATTAGCTTTGACATACGTTGGCATAAGAATTCACCAGTAGGAATGAGGTTATTAATATATTGTTAGTTGAGGTGGTAAATTGTATTCAAAGATAATATTTGGTTAATATTGTGTAATTTTGTATAATAGGTTTATCTCTAATATATATATATATATATATGTAGACACCTCATTTTGTCCGGGGTCTTGAATATTATTGGGCTTATCGAGATATTTTTAATCAAAGTTTGAAACTAAATAAATTTTAATATGAGTTTAATGCTCTTTTAGAGTGTAATTAGACTTTTGGATATGAAGCTATGATTTTGGACTTAAGATTAGATTTGGACTTTAGGCCCGGTGATTAAAGGACCAATTTTTATATTTAAATTTAATTTTGAATATATTTTACATTTATTAAGGAAAAATAAAAAATGAAAATTGAAAAAAATCAAGGAAACAAAATAAAAGGGGAAAGTCAAACTTGTATTGCAAATTGTGGAATAAAAAATCAAATCTTTTGGTTTTAAAAACTTTGGACAAATCTAGAATTAATTAAAAGGATCAAATTAGAATTTGTTTATGGAAAGCTTTAAAAGAAAAGATGTCAATGTTGAGATTATGGGATTAATGACCAGGAAAAAATCAAGGAAAATTAAGACTAATATGAGGAGGAACAATCATGATAAAAAGGATAGAGGTACAATAATAAAAGAAAAGGACACACACAGAAAAAAAAACGAAAAAGAGAAATAACCCAAGGAGAAACCCTAGAAAAAAACTTTGGAAAGGCGAGAAAACCTTAGAAAAAAAAAAACAAACAATCTTATTCGGGGGCCGCCTCTACCATCATCATCTTCCAACCTAGCTTGTTGCGCTATTATCATTTTCCTCCCCTACCATCCCTGTTATTGCCATCTTCAACTCAATTTCCTGCACAGCCACTATTCATCATTGTTTCACCTCCATTGCTACCAATCCAAACACCTTGAACAACCTTTCTTCGCCAACTTCACCACACTGCACATTCACCATCTTCGCCTGCATCACCATCAACGTACCAGCCCCTCTCGGTTCTGCGTGGCTTCTGTAGAAAAGTCCTTCGCTGCACTGTTCCTCTCCCATATTGCAAACGTCAAGCACCTGCTTATCTCGCGCCACAAGCTGCTGCCTCTTTCCATCGCCGAATGCATCACTGCATGCAAACCACCCCAGCATCGTTTACCTGGCCGCTAATCCTTCCCCTGCTAGTTGCTGTCCCAAGTTTCTATTACAGATTTGCTATTCTTTCAATAGCAGCATCTGCGACCCGAGCCATTGCTTGCACACCCGAGTTTCCTTCCCCTTAAGTGTTACTGTCTTGCTTCCACGTCCATCAAAGCGTCTTATTGTCGAGCCGCCTCTACCATCATCATCATTGCCTTTTACTGAGCCCATCACCCCTGTTGTATTCACGGAATCACATCCTCCCAGTGCCCTCACCGCCTTCCATCCCTACCTCGCACCACCATCATCACGGTCATCATTATCACCAAAGCATCCACGATTACCAGCTTCATCGTCACCTTGTTACTCACTGTCATGCACCGAAGTCTTTGGAACTAAATTCAACAGGCAGTTGTTGATTGAGGTAAAGTTGTGGAGCTAAGTCACGTCACTTCTTGGCTGCTGTCCATGTGCTATTTCATTGAAGCTTTGAGGGTGAAAAAAAAAGGGTTAGCTCAGAGTTAAGGCTTGAAAAAAAGCAAGAAGAATCGGCTTGTGTTTGAGGAAGAAGACGTGAGAGAGGTTCATTTACTTGCTTTTAGATTTTGTTTACTTTGGTAATTTAAATGCTTGAGTTGATTGTACTGCTTTACTATTTCAAATTCTTAGTTGTTTTGTACGTGTACTGATAGGCCTATCCCTTTTATTATTTATTTATTTGTTAACCATTTATCTGCTAACTTAATGGTTTAGGTTGATTAAAAAAAAAACAATACATTGTGTTACTTATGTCCACACGTATTACTTATTTGATTATATTTTTGTGTAATTGAGTAATTGAATGCTTGTGTGCTTATTAGTTAAGAGATCAATATTGGTGATTATTTGAACTAATGCAATATGGATTGTTTATATTTTTATATGTTTGTTTGCATTACTGATTTGTAGTTTGTATGATTAATATTTGTTTGCTTTATTTTAAAAGTTAGGATTAAATTAAGGAATAGTTAGAAAAACTAAATTAGGTTAAGATGAATAAAGTTCATTTTTGAAAATTAAATTAATAATAAATATAAACTATCTATATATTGCAAAACAAAATAAAAATTTTTCCGACGATGGAACTCTTAAGGGACTATGCTTAAGTGGTACTTTTAGAGATCTTGAGGTAAAAAATTCTATCCAAGGCCTCACCAGCTTAATGGAGGGTCTAAATAGGACTTTTGATGACAAATAATTCATATCCATTTTTAAAAAATTAAAATAAAATAAAATAAAATAAGTTTATTATAAAATAACAATAAAAATAATTAGTTACAAAATTAGAAAAGATGTTAATGATTAGTAATAACATGATAAAAATATTAATAGCAAATAATAAAATAAGGAAGGAAATGAATAAAATAACTAGAGCTAGATGTTAAAATAATAATGGAGATGAATATAATTTGCTTCGATGATGAAATATTAAGAGGATTACGCTTAAGTAATTTTCTTAAAGATTTCTAGATGAGAAAGTTCTATTCAAGGCCACACCAGCTCAATGGAAGGTCTAAATAGGGTCTTCAATAAAAAGTAATTTATATTCATTTTTTTAAAATTAAAATATGAATAATTAGTAGATTTGTTATTGAATTAGAACAAGAATAATTTATAAAAATTAGAAACGATAATTAATAATCCATGATAATAGAAATAATAATGAGTAACAAAATAAGGAATGGAATGAATAAAGATTAGATATGAAAATTATAATGAAAGTGAATATGAATTACTACAACGACGAAATATCGAGAGAATTACGTATAAGTGATTTTCTTGAAATTTTCTAGGTGAGAAGATTATTTTCAAGGCCTCACCAGCTAAATGGATGGCCTAGAGATAGTTTTCAATAATAAGTGATTTTTATTCATCTTTTAAAATTATAAAATAGGTGATTTTCATCTAAAAATATTATTAAATTAAAATTAAAAACTAAAGTAATTAATTAAGAAGATAAAAATTTTAATGATTCGTGTTCACTATAATAATAAAACAACAATAATAGATGGTAATAAAATCTAATGAAATAATAAAATAAGGCAATAAAAAAATAAGAGTTATTGAGAATGAATATTGATTATTCCTATGATGAGATTCCAAGTAGATTTACGCTTAAGTAATGATTTGGAAATCTTTAGGTAAGAAAATTTCTTTTGGGTCTCACCAGCTTAATGGAAGATCTAAAAGGAATTTTTGATAAAAATAATTCATATTCATTTTTCACATAAAAATAAACAAATAAAATTAAGAATTAATAAATAGTAGAATGGTAAGAATAAATTGGGTAGAAGGAGTCAAAGTTAGGAACTTCTCATAAAATATTAAAATGAATCCGACGACGGAGCCTCTTCAAGCAAGTCGCATAGTACTACTCGAATACTCCTGAGGTGAGAAAGATCTTTTTAAGTTGTCCCACCAGCTTAATGGAGGACACTTAGAAATATTTTTTCAATAATAATTATATCGAGATTAAAGATCAACATAAGCAAATTTAGCAAATGACCTAAAACTAAGAGGTACCATTTTAGGATGGGCGTTGTGAGGGTGCTAATCCTTCTTCACACGTAACCGTACTCCCGAACCCTAGTATTTTTGAACGTAGACTAAGCCTTATCCTTAGTTTGAATAGGTGACCAATCACACCTAGGTAGAATGGTTGGTGGCGACTCCTTGATTTTTGTGTCTAGCTATTAGGTTTCCCCCGAAACTTAGTACGTTATGACAATATACATATAGTTTGAGTAAAGAAAAGATTGATAAATACAATCTATTAGATGATAGAATTAAATGTGGCTTTGATTTGGATTGAGACGCATAAATATTTTCACGAAAATAGGATAGAATTTTGAAATGACGCTGCATACATCCTACTAGGGATTGAGCATAGATGATCAATAGTAGTCAAAGAGGTACGAGTCATTTACTTGCAAATGTTAGCCTATATAGCTAATTCTTAATATTAAGATCATAAAGCATGACCAGAGGATGATTTGTGTGAAAATCGATGTCGGACATTGTGATTTGTGATTTTAAGATGTGTGCTTTTGCAAGTGATTAAACATAATCAGGGCAATTTATTGAGGTTTTAATGAATTTATTTGTAGTGTATCGAGGCTGTGTAGGAGCTTGATTTGGTTTGGAAGATTGTAGAAAAGATGGTTAAGCATTTAAGTAAGTGGATTAAGTAAAACTTCACTAGTATCCTCTCGTAAGATATGTTTAATTTTGATAAATAAATTACCTGGCTTTCAAATTTAAGTGCCACAATGCTACTAATTGGGCTGTTCAGGTAAGATATAAGGTATGATTGAATTGTGAATCTGGATGATGCTTGGGCCAGGATTGAAAACTATGTTTTATGATTTGTGTGTTATGGCCAGCCAAGCTTGCCTATTGTGTGAAATAAAATGTTCAGATGTTAAAGTTTTTTCATTAATCTTATTGTCTAGTTTGTTTAGGCTATGTGTGTGTGTGTGTATGGTCCACATTAAAACCTTACTAGGTAACCATTCAAAGTACGTAGAGGTATTCTATTGATGCATAAGTGAATTCCCATATAGCATGTTTTGACTCAAAGTAGTTTATGCATAAGCTTTATAATACTCAACATGCTTTGTCCTCAAAAGCATAGTTTTGACCTAACTCTGTAACAAAGGGTTTTTATGCATATTTGGCAACCTTAAAACTATTTTGATTTGTGTTTTGAAAACCGTGCACCAGTAGGCATAATGGTGCACCTTTGAGTTTTGGCAACAATTTTATCTTGGTAAGTTAAGTATTGATTAGAAATTCATTTTATGAACTAAAGGATTTTGATCAATATTCAGTAATCCATTTTCTGAATTAAATGATTTTCGATCAGTACTCAATTTTCTATTTTCTATTTGATTTTGGGTAGATCCATTTACCATCAGGTCACTTGGAGCTTATCGAGCTTCACTTTAGGTTTCATTACCCATCTATCGAGCTTTGTGCTTTAGACTTTCAGTATTAGTATCTACACCTTACAAGCCTTGTGCTCTAAGCATTATCAGGCTTGTCTAGAAAAGCAGCGACAAGTTCCAGTTCCCGAATACACAGGGGGCTAGAGTAAATCTATGGCCATAGGTATTGTGTTGCTTGCGACACTCATCCATCACTAGCTGGGATGGACATCAGATCAATATTAGTTATTAGGGATCTTTGCCTACACTTTATCATTATCAGTTTTTAGTGATTTGAGACTTTATGCATAAGCATTATCAATATAAGCTTTGATTTCAGTTTCAGTTTAATATTTGAGGCTTTATGCCTAAACTTTATCAGTGTACATTTTGATTTCAGTTTTCAGTTCAGTATTTGAGACTTTATGCCCAACTTTATCAGTATATGTTTTGATTACAAGTTCAATTCAGTGATTTGAGGCTTAATCCTAAACTTATCAATATTTGTTTTGATTTCAACATCAATTTTCAGTAATTCGAGACATTTTGCCTAACTCCATCGAATATCTATTTTCATAAGATTATTTTTTTGAACTCATTTGCATAATCATCTTGTTTTGAATTCATGTATCGTTATCATGTTTTGAACTCATGTGCATAATCACTCTGTTTTGAATTAATGTGGATAGTGATCGTGTTTTGAACTCAATGCATAATGGTTGTGTTTTAAACTAAGTGTTTTAGAAATTTGTTTCATTATTTGTATAAGTTTTTAATGTTTTAAGATTTCATTACTAAACTTATTTACTTTTAAATTTTAGTATAATTATCGATTTTAAACTAAATGCATTAGAAAATCTACTTTTTTATCAGTATTAGTTTTAGTATTTTAAAGATTTATACCTAACTTTATCAGTTATTAGTTCCATACGTTATTTGTTTTGAACCACGTGTTTGAGGATTTGTTTTTTATAGCAACATCGATATTAGTATTTCAAGGCATAGACTTAAAGTGATTAGTAATCTGTTTTGAATGAAGTGTATAGTGATTCTGCTTTGAACAAGTGCATTGTGAATCTGTTTTGAACTGTGCATAAGGAATCAATTTTGAAATAAGCACATTACCCATTGTAATGCTATGCATTCTGTTGACATGGTAGTATTAAGTGATTGTGTCTTTTCAATATTGTGTTGAGGCTTGGGGAAATGAGGTACCTAAGGTATCTTTCTGTCTAAAACCCCGTATAGCCTTAACCTTGAAGTATGAGTCTAGATAGATAGATTTGGCATCAGGATATTGTATCATGCATGCATGTCACTTTATTTACTATTCATGCATACACGTGCAGGTAAATGACATGATCCTAACATGCATTTACTTACACTACTTACTAAGCCGTGAATTGCTCACCCTTTTTTCCACCACCTACAGACTATCTGAGTTAAGCTACAACATAGAGCTTACGTGTGGGCCATTGGGGACTATACCTAGCCTCAGTGGATACCAGCATCCTTTGAGCCTTACTTCCACTACTTTTCAAGGTATGCAATAGTGTATTATTTTGTTTACATGCATGTTCTATAAAGTTTACATAGTACAATATATGAATGTATCATGGGATGTAACTTAGGATTGTTTTAGAATCATTTTGTAAGTGATATGACAATTGAGTGTGATCCTGGATTCGATATGTATGTGATAATTAGTGGTTGATGTTAGGATTTTTAACATGACAATTAATTGATGATTTGCATTTTGATGTGAATGTGTGGATAGTGGAATTGATTTGGTATAATTGGGTTATGATAAATGATAATGTCTTATACGTTGTTTATCTTGGAAAATCTTAAAACATAAGGGGCATATTTTCAATCTATTTTCTATGCAAGAATATTTTATCGATCAAAATTGATAGTTACAGACCTAGAGAATTATTTAATTCACCTTTGGATGAAAGAATAAGTTAGTTAAGTTGAATTAAATGAAGAGAATAACTGAAAATCGTTTAGTGACTATATTGACATCGAATACAAACCATCAATAGAAAAGAAAAAAATTTCGTTCGTAAATTTGTTAAGCAGAAAAATTGGAAGTGTTAAGTGCACGTCACGGGCTTTGAGTTGTTACAAATTTAATTACATCAAAGCAAGGTTTATCTAGTACATGTCAGTATAATTGAGATTGTAATAGTGTTACATCCCATGTACTATGTAGCGTTTGCATGTAAACTTGATTGTTATCGAGCTGTACCAAGATTGGTCTACTTTTGGTATAGATTTCTATCTTTATTTGATTTGAAAACGAGGAAGGCTAAGCATAAAGGTAAGCCCTAAAAGCCCAGTTCGTAGGCAACCAATTCCATTTCTAACCTCATCACTTTCATCATCCCTATTGCTACAACATACGACTCCTCTCTATCAGTTAGTATAGAGGTGAGGATGGCTAGGTTGGAGCAGAATCATGAGAGAATGATAGCATTACTGTAGCAGTTAATAGTTCATCAAGTTAGTGCACCTGTTAGTGCACCTCAAGCTCAACTCATTTAATTATTTTACTGTTGTTGTTGCACAAAACAACAATAAAGGTATGCTGACGTCGATGTTCGTACTTGGTCTCCATGTGTCTCTAAGAAGCTTCTGTAAAACAAGAAAAGTCAGAGAGACGCAGGGGTGGTTCCCTGCGTAGACACTCCGATGCTTAAGTCAGCAAAAAGTTCTTTAGTATTGGGAAGCATAAAAGCCAGTAAAAAAAAATTCCTGAATAAGATTATACTTGAAGCCTATTTATAGGCGAATATTCTAGGTTAATTACCTGGGGATAAGTACGTGACTTTGCTAAGAGTTTGTATCCAGATGTAATACAAATTCCACGTACAGATAAACTCGAACCCTGTCACTGGCGAGAGACCATCTCGCGAATCACATTATGGCGTCAGTGTCTGTCGCAAGTCGGTAGACGGACTGATGCCACGTGTCGTGCTGTGACGTCAGGCGATAGGCTGGGAGTCTGTCGCCAAGCGACAGGTGTGATGCCCCAGCTTATGTCGTCTGTCGCCGAAGGCCACGTGGCCCAGTGATCTCCTGCCACGTAGTGGTCTTTGATGGACCTTGTGCCTGTCCCAAAGTTGTTATACTTTGTCATATCAATTGCTCCCCACTCTCTTATTGGATTTTTCTAACCAAGAGAGTATAAATATGTGTTTTTTGGGCTTCAGCCCACCGTGAATATTCTTCTCTATTTTTTTTTGCTATTTCTTCTAGTATTTTTTACAGGTGAAAAACCTCTATTCTGCGATAGACGTGATCGGGCGCGACGTTTAGCATTCCCTGTCGCGGCCATATAAACTGTGGGGCTCGTTAAGAGAGTGCACGAAAACCTCCGAGTAGCCGTCTGTCGCCCATCTGTCGCCCAAAAGAATCTGTCGCTCTCTCGTCAGGATCTTTCGCTCATCTCAGTGACAGTAAGTGCATATCTGTCGCCTTATTTATCACCTTTCGCATTCAGATTTAGGCCTCCCGCAAGTGTTTTTAGTCTTCCGCGTAGAGCCTAGGTCTCCCGCAGGTCTCTCGTTCAGTAGGTCTGTCGCCCTAACAGGTCTGTCGCCTATTAGGTCATTCCTTCGCTATGTCTTTGTTACGTCCGGGTAAAACACTCAGAACCGGTGGTATTCTGTGTTCTTTGACAAATGCTGACTTAGAGGATTTTAGGACTTGTTTCCCTCTTCCATCAGGTTATCGTTATAGGCTTCCAGTCCAAGGGGAGGCTACACCCGACTTGGTTAGAAATGGTGTAGCCGTTCATAAGGCCTCTTTATCATTTGGTTTTCGCTTCCCTCTTCCAGAGTTTGGTGAAGTGTTTCATAGGTATAAGGACATCGTCTCGTGTCAACTCCATCCCCATGTGTGGGCCCAGTTGGTAGCATTTTCCATAGTATGTCGTCACTTGGGTATTGTCCCAACTGTTCCTCTTTTAAGCGCTTTTTTCAGAGTTCGTGGGTTGAAAGGGTTGATAACGTTCTCTCTTCAACGGTTGAAGACCGACGAGTTTCCTAATAATAAAATCTTCTCAAATCTTCCCAATAAACTGCGTGGCTTCGAGAGTGAGTGGGTCGTTGTCGAGATTCCAAGCGACCTACGGATCCGCAAGAGATGGAATCGTGATACCTCCGACCACTCACAACGCTTAGAAAGATTCAAAGCAGAAACTTTGAAGGATCAATTTAGCGAGCCTATTCGACAGATCTGTTCTACCGGGGAGCGTAACTTATTCTCCCTTTTAACCCCAAAAAATATCGTCGTTGCCGGCTGAGGGGTAAGTAGGACCGTTGTTGGGACTTCCGCTGCCCCGTCTAACTTGCCTGTGACTCCACGTGTTTTTTATGCTGGTCCTAGTCAGCCATATCCGGTAGTCGTAGCCGAAGCGTCCGCCCCTGTAGGTCAGCTTGTAAATGAATCCTCTTCGGACTCCGAGGATGAGACCCCTGAGGCTGCGGGTGCTAGTGATCAGTCAGAGGAGAATCCTGAGTGGGCTCGGGCCGATGCCTTTGGGAGTCCCTTCGTCGATTTCCCCTTGTATTCATCCTTGAATAGTTTAGAGGATATTGGTGGTTTTTTTAGTTTTCTAATTTCTTTTTTACTTCTTGTATACGTGGGTGTGGCGTTTTACTTGGTCAGCTAATTCCTTCTTATATTGTGCAGGTATGAACTTCCAGGAGTTTTTGCGTAGGATGGATGCCAGTGATGCTGCTCGAGCGGCTCCTGCTTCTCAGTCGCAAGCTGGGGCTTCCTCATCTGGACCAGCTCGTGCTCCCTCATCTGGACCAGCTCGTGCTCCCTCATCTGTACCAGCTCGTGCTCCTACTGCCCCTCCTCCTGCCGCTGGTGTATCCAGCCATCTTACACAAGAGGTCGAGAGAAATAAACGAAAGAGGCCTCTTGTCCCTGATCGCGGTTCGGACAACCGCGAGAGCTCAGAGTCCCAGAGGAGTGATTCAGCCTGTCAAGAGGGTGGATCTCATGTTGCTGAGGATAGATCTGTTCCTCGCCAGCCTAGGCGCAAATACAGGAAGAGGCTGATTATTGAAGCCACAACGCCTACAAGACCAATTTTGCCTAAGGTGGCCGATCTGACTTTGAGGCACTATCCAGTTGATAGCGGGGTCGTTGTAGGTGGAGAAGACTTCCAGACCTATCCCGAGGTGAATGACAACGACAGCATTGAGGATGCCGGGATAGCATCTCGTCTGGCTTGGAGCACCATTCTCCCTCGCGACGAGGCGAGGCTTTTCACCAATCTGACTGAGGCGGAGGATAATTCTGACTACCTCGCGATGAAGGTAAGCTTTGTGCTTGTTTGGTAATTAGCTTTTTCCTTTTTAGGCTTTTTCGTCAGGTTTGTTGAGTCTTTGTTTGTTTTTTGTCTTGTCAGACGACTCAGCAAATTGCGGCTGTTAATGCTCGACACAGGGCCCTTAGGGAGCAAGTCGATAAAGACATTCGTGAGCTTCGAGAGCAGAAAATGGAGCTTATGAAAGAGGTTGTCCAGCTTCGCCCTTATCCCAGCAGGACGGAGGAGCTAAATAAAAAGAACGCTGATCTCGAGCGAAGGAATGCTGATCTTGAGCGAAAGCTCCAAGAAGAGCAAGCGAAGGTGGCTTCCCTTCAGGGGTATCAAGAAGCTTATAATAAGGCTGTCAATGACCGAGGAGCCATGGAGAGACAACGGGATGAAGCCATTGAGAAGCTGCACAACGTATTGGACCGTCAGAGAGAGGTTCGAGTCGAGGTCGTTCGTGAGTACCGCTTGTCCCAACATTGCTATGATAAGAAAGCGATGTTCAATGCGGGATTCATCAAGTACGGTTTCTATTTGGCTTGTTCGTGGCTGGAGAAGCATCGGCCTAGCGAGACTTTTTCTGAGTTGCTTTTTACTGAGGAGGCCAAGTACTACGCAGCTCCTCCTTAGACCAAGTATGAGCCCAACTCGCAAGGTCCGGATGCCTATTTGGAGGAGGGTGCTGGAGACGAATTGGACAATCTCGAGGGCCCATGGCCTCCTCGACAGCCACAACGTCAGCCTGAGTCTTCTGGCGCACGTGATCGAGTTGAACCTTCAACAGTGTGTGACGCTCCTGAGACTATTGAGACGGGCGATCAGCTTGAGTCTATTGAGGCACTTATAGGGTTGGATAGCGATGAGTTCCAGATTTCTGATTCCACAGCCGTTGATCCTGTGCCAGACGCCGCAGCTGTGGTTAGGCCTTCAAGTGATGAACCGTCATCCGGGATGACTCCTTCGGCTCCCCCGGATCCTTGTGCTTCGATTCTTCAAGTTCCTGATCCCCCGGTTATTGAGGGCTCCGGTGTCGAGGCAGCTTCTTCTCAGCCAAATGACTTAGTACTCAATGTAGATTAGGATTTTTTGTATTTTCCTCTGTTTGTAAACATTCAATGAAAAGTACATTTCTTTTTGCAACTTTTTCCTCTTTTCTTTTCTGAATGGATGTTTTATTTTTATAACTGCTACATCACAAGGTTCTAAGGAGCAGCATTAAAGCATAAAAATATGAAATAGTTCTGTTTTCATGGTATAAAGCGTACCTTTACACCATGTTGCTCCCCGAGTTCTACTTTGAGACAGCGTTGTCATTCCTGTTCAAAGATGAACTTTTCTCTAGCGTTGTGCCTATCTTGCGCTCTTTTCGCTTAAGGACTTATTAGAATAATCAAGACTAAAATGTCCAAGTGTTAACCATAATTTGTCAACTTATTGCAACATATTAATCTGAAGGATTTGTAACGTACCTCGTAACATGCTATATAATTTGTATCTTTGTGTTATTTGGATTTCGCACATGTCTGTTTGCCCAGTGCTTGATGATTCCTCGATTTGTCTTTTTGTGCACTTTTTTAAGGACTGGTCTTTTGCCCGTCTCGCGCATTTTTCGCTTAGGGACTTTTATGTTTGCCTGTCTCGCACATTTTTCGCTTAGGGACTTTTGTGTTTGCCCGTCTGGCACATTTTTCGCTTAGGGACTTTTATGTTTGCCCGTCTCGCGTATTTTTCGCTTAGGGACTTTTGTTTGCCCGTCTCGCGCATTTTTCGCTTAGGGACTTTTGTGTTTGCCCGTCTCGCGCATTTTTCGCTTAGGGACTTTTATGTTTGCCCGTCTCGCACATTTTTCGCTTAGGGACTTTTGTTTGCCCGTCTCACGCATTTTTCGCTTAGGGACTTTTATGTTTGCCCGTCTTACGCATTTTTCGCTTAGGGACTTTTGTGTTTGCCCGTCTCGCTCATTTTTCGCTTAGGGACTTTTATGTTTGCCCGTCTCGCGCATTTTTCGCTTAGGGACTTTTGTTTGCCCGTCTCACGCATTTTTCGCTTAAGGACTTTTGTGTTTGCCAGCTGTTGCCTCATTTCAATTCCTGTAACACATAATTTGTCTCACATATTGCGTTAGAGAATATAGAAAATGATTGGCTGGCCTTTATTCATGAATCAGAAAAATAATAACATCTGTAAAGTAATGTAGCAATAGATGGGAAAGTAAAGAATAATAACAATCGGAAAGCAAAAATTACAATGTTTACTGCCAATATAGCTTAAGATGGTTGGCATTCCAAGTCTTTGAGATCTTCTTTCCTTGCAAGGTTTCTAAGGTGCAAGTGCTAGGTCTGACCATTTTTCTGAACCTGTATGGTCCTGAACCCTATGGGCGTTTGTAATTGCCGACTTTCTCAATACAAGGTCCCCTTCTTGCAATTCTTTGTTCTTGACGCGTGCATTGTAATAAGTGGCTACTCTCTATTGGTAAGCAGCCAGCCTCACTTTTGCCTGGTCTCTCAGCTCATTTATCAGGTCAAGATTTTCCCTTAGTCCTTGAGAATTAAGTTCCTCAATGTAAGGGACCAATCTGGGTGACTCAGCTCCAACTTCTACTGGGATGAGGGCATCAGTTCCATATACCAAATTGAACGGTGTTTCACCTGTTGACACTTTGCTCGTCGTTCTGTAGGCCTATAGGACACTTGGGAGCTCATCTACCCATGCTCCCTTTGCCGTGTCCAGTCTAGTCTTCAACCCGTGCAGTATAGTTCGATTGCTCACCTCTGCCTGCCCATTGGCCTATGGGTAAGATACAGAAGATATTATTAGGAGAATCTTCAGGCCACTACAAAAATTCAGAAAAGCATCACAGTCAAACTGCTTCCCATGATTTGCATTTATCACACGGGGATCCCAAATCAGCAAATTATGTCTTTCCACACCATTGCTTCCACCTTCTTCTCAGAAATTGTAGCCAAAGGCTCGGCCTCTATCCATTTTGTGAAGTAGTTTGTGGCCACAAGCAAATACATCCATTGTCCTGAGCTTAGGGGGAAAGGCCCCAGGATATCTAGTCCCTATTGTGCAAATGGAGTTGGTTGGAGAGTGTTCTGAAGAGCCGAAGCAGGCGCGGTAGTTATAGGAGCGAATTTCTGACACTTTTCACATCTTTTCACTTTGTCTGTGGCATCCTTCCTTAGTGTAGGCCAATAAAACCCCGTGCGCAATATTTTCGAGGCCAAGGCTCGAGCCCCCAAAGGTTCACCGCATATTCCCTCATGAACTTCAGCTAAGGTGTACTCAGCCTGTTGGGGCCCTAGACACTTCAACAGGAGCATTATGAATCCCCGTTTATAGAGTTCCCCATTCACCACGGTAAACCTGGCACTTTTTAACTTCAGCCTTCGAGCTTCGTCTCTGTTAGTGGGGAGTGTGCCCCCCAGTATGTAGTCTTTGATTGGGCTTCTCCAATCGCCTCCGATTTTGACATCATAGACATCTTCTTCTTCAATACTTGGCCTAGCGAGGGATTCCACTTTGACCATACCCCCTTTGATTCCTCTACAAGAAGCCAACTTTGAAAGGGCATCTGCATGGTTATTCTCTGAATGGTTTATCTGAGTCAATTGGAAGTTCTTAAATGACTGTGCCAATAATTGCACTTTCTATAGATAAGGGACTAGAGCGGGTTCTCATGCGTCATACTCACCCGAGAACTGGTTTACCACTAATTGCGAATCGCTATGGGCCATTAAGTTGCTGACTCCCATTTTCTCAGCAAGTTTCATCCCAGCTATCAAGGCTTCGTACTTGGCTGTATTGTTCGAACTTGGAAAGTCGAAACGTAGGGAATACTCATAGGTTTTCTGATAAGTCTCTAAAATATTCACTTTTTAGAGTATTTTATTGCATCAAATTTGCTTAAATTTTGGAATTTTAATATATTTTCTTCCCAATTTAATTAAATTATCTTCATGTGTAGGAAATTGAGAATAATGAGAAAATCAAGAAAATGACAAAAAAGTCAAGGAAAAATGGTTGGATTTGGTGTTTAAACCCTCAACTTAACCTTATCCTTAAATCCCTAAACTTACCCAAACCCTAAACCCATTTCCCATCACCTTATCCCTAAATTAGTTTTAAACCATAAACCTTACCTAAACCAATTTTCTAAACTCTTGAAAAAAAAAAAGCCTTTAACCATTACCCCACCATAACCCACTTAAATATACCCCATTCTCACATAAAACCCAAACATTATTTAAACCCATCTTAAATACCAAAACCCATAAGCCCTAAAACATTTCAAAACCAATCCAAAAAGAGGCCTTTCTTGATGCAAGCCCATGGAAGCAACACTAACTCATACAAAGATGGAAGCTGCCGCAAGAGAAGAATGGTGGAGGAGGTCGTTCTTCACGTTCTTCACAATCTTTCCAAATTTTTCTTTCTTGTTTTCTTTTTAGAATAGAAGCAACTTGAATTTATTAGTTTAATTGTAAAAGGCAGATGGGGCTACGTAACAGAGCCTCCTTCTTCAACTTATTTTCCTTGCTGCATTTTTCTTGGTTTTAAACTTATGTTTTCGTAGTTAATTTGTGAGGTTTTCAGAATAGTTCCATTTTGGCATTTTAAATACTTTAAACTCATTTTCTTTTTAATTTAAATTGAATAGAATTCCAGTTTTCTTCTTTACATACTCTGTTCTGTAATCGTTTACTGCTCTGCACTATTGTTTTTTTTTTCTTTTTCTGTTTCCTTTTCTTTTCTATTCTGGTTATTCCTGTTGCAAATTTATCCTTTCGTGAACTTGTTCCTGGAGCCGAGACGTGTTGCTGCTTGGATTTTGCACTTGGATACAGGGGGCTGCGTGACTGGTTGTCCCTGTTCTGAAAGCCATGTTTGCTGCAGTTGTCGGCGGAAGCAAGAAGTGGTGAATTGCAGCATGCAGGTGCGTGACACGACTGCAGCTGGCGTACGACATGGCTGTGCAGTGAGACATGAGCAGAGTTGCAGGGAGAGGTGGTGCAGACCTGAAGCGTGGCTGCTTGTGGCTTCCTGGACAGTAGCAGCAAGCAGGAGGTGGCGAGGTTTGTTGAAACGGCATGTGTTTGCTAGTACTGTGCAGGAGGCGTGTATGTTGTTGGGTTCTTTCAAGTCTTTTAGTTTGCTTTAAATTCAAGAGTTATTTCGTTATTCATTTAATGTTAACGGTTAGTTTAGGTAATGCATGGTAATTTTAATTAAGCTGCATGTTTTTATTGCTCTTTGTTTAGATATAATTTTAACTTGCAATTTAACTTTTTTTTTTTTAATTTTCAAGTTCGTTAAAAGTATTTGTATTTTAATTTTGTTTTGCTTTAATTTAGTTTGAATTTTTATTTTTATTTTTTTTATTGCTCTTAACTTGCAAGTTAGTTTTGATGCGCTTTAATTTAATTTCAAATATTAGTTTATGTTTTATTTTAATGCTTTTAGTAGTTAATTGACTTCTAGAAAATGCTCAATTGCTTGAATAAACTCAAGATGACCAATTTCAATACTTAGCTAGAACAATTCTAACTAATCCTCGTGGGAACGATACTTTACTCACTCTTTATTACTTGTCGCGACCCGTGCACTTGCGGTATAGGTCTTAGACACGCAACAAGTTTTTGGCGCCGTTGCCGGGGATTAGTCTAGGTTGTTTTTAGTTAATATTAGAATCAATCATGCCTAGGTTTAATTCAAGCCTTTTCTTTTTCTTATTTTTGTAAATATTTCTCCTTCCTAATATTTTAATTCTGTTACTTTGCGAGGTACCATGGCTGATCTAGCAAAACCCAGAACCTTGGGAGACTACGTTATGCCTCGTACGCCTATGATACATTCAAGCATTAGGAAGCCCGAAATTGAAGCTGACAACTTTGAGATTGAGCCGGACTTCATCCTAATGATCTTGAATTCGGTTCAGTTTGGAGGTTTGCCTAGTGAAGATCCATATGCTCATCTTGTCAAATTCTTGGAGATATGTGACTTATGCAAGTACGATGGTGTTTCTGATGACGCCATTCGATTGAGACTCTTCTCATTCTCACTTCGAGATAGGGCAAAGGATTGGTTGTGGTCACTTCCTCATCATTCTATTTGTACGTGGGATGATTTGGCTCATAAGTTCTTAGCTAGATTCATTTCACTTGAGTATATGGCGAAGATGAGGAATCAAATTTTATCATTCGAGCAATATGACTCCGAGCCTTTTTGTGAAGCATGGGAAAGATTTAAGGACTTGATCAGGAGATGTCCTTCCCATGGATTACCCATGTGGCTACAAATTCAAACTTTTTATAATGGGTTGGGTGATCCATCGAGAGCAATGGTTGATGCGGCAGCGGGTGGAGCTCTTATGGGGATGTCTGTTGAGGAAGCATATGAATTGATTGAGTTAATGGCTTCTAATGAATTTCAGTGGCAGTACATAAGAGATACACCGGGGAAGATCATCCACAAACAAGAGCTTGATCTTATTGAGACCATATCTTCTTCAAAAACCACCTTGCCTAGAAAAGTTTATATGAGTCCTTTTATTTCCTGTGAGATATGCGAAGGGAGTCATGCCACTGAGAATTGTCCTATCAATCTGAGTTGGGTGAGTCATCCGAGCTATTCCTCGAGCAACTATGAGAAGCTTTCATCACCTTCTTCGGAGCTTATGGAGACATGTGACCATTCTCATCAAGCTCCTCTACAACCACTGCATCAAAAGGTGTTGAGTGAAGAAATTGAAAAGCCTCCACCACCTGAGCTTATTGAAATTGAAAATGTGGTTGATGAAAAAGAAATGGAGAGTAGTAAGGGTGAGGAAGAAGTCCAAGAAGAAGGATTTAAGATTGAAGTCCAAGTTCCAGACGTTGACAAGAAACATCTAGAGGCATCCTTCATTGTTTCTTCATGGAACTTTCCACTTGAGGATGAACAATGTTATATCTTAGAAGACTGCGAAGTGAAGTTCTTTGAAGAAAAATATCTGATGGAGTCACCTTTCATGGTGGTGCACTATGTGCATCAATCCATTTTCAGACCATTCAAACCACCTTGAAGGATGACAGAGATAGTCAAGCTAATGACTATAAATCAAGCGCTTCTGGGGAGGCAACCCTAGCTCTGTAGTAGTTTATTAGTTGTTTCTTTCTTTTATTAGCTTTAGTGTTAATATTTCATAGCTTTGATTTCTTTTTCTTTCTATTTTGTAGGTATGAGTCCAAGTTTGGGGGAGCAGTCAAGACACTTTTTGGGCATGCAGTTGAGCTTCAACAGAAAATTCAGGGGAGTTTCCTTCTATCATTTCTGAATTCTTGAATCACTTACACATTGAGGGCAATGTGCACTTCAAGTTTGGGGGGAAGGAAATTTGAGCTAAATTTTTTTAAAAATTCCAAAAATTTTCAAACTTTTTGAGCTTTAAATGTTTTGCCTTGAGATATATTGTACTTGATTTGGTTATTTCCCATGTCCCTATGATTGAGATTTTGATTGAGTCTGATTTTGATCTATGGAAAAGCATGATTATTGAGAAGCATGAGTTGAATTCTTGAACTTGCCTTGTTCTGATTATGATTTCTCCATCTTTATGCACTATGTCTTGATCATGGATTTGTATGCATGTTTAGAGAAGGATTATGTGAATATAAGATTGCATTTGTCTTTGAAGTTGTGAGCATATTCTAGAATTTGTTTAATCTCCTCTTGAAGCGAAATTTATAGCCCATGCTTAGTTAGGAAAATGATTTAGGCCATCCTTGGATCGTTTGAGCCTTTCTAACTAACCTTGTACATATTTTATCCTTAGTCACCCCTTTGAGCCAAATTAGCTTTTCTCTGTTTATACACCTAAAAGTTAATTTCCTTTAGCCAAATAAATACACCTTCCTATTACTTACCCCAAAAGCATGCAATTTACTAGGATATATCATGAGCTATATACATATTTGGGTAGATAGATAGGATATAAAAAAATTGAAAATAAAAAAAATGAAAATGAAAAAAAAAAGAAAAAAAATGGAAAATTAAAAAAAAAGAAGAAAATGAATGAAAAAATGAGAAAAATACAAAAATAGAATAAAGTGTATAACAAAGTATGAAGAAACTAAGTTTGGGGGAGTTAATTGAAGCTCGAAACATAAAGATCCTAGAGTGTAATGCATGATTTAGGGTTGTTGAGCTTAAATTGACTTTTATCATACCTTTACCCTAGCCTTACGTTACAAGCTTAATGAAGTCCTATTGATTCTTGATTGAGTATGGCTACATTAGTGGAGAGAGAAGTGAAAAGCAAACCTATAGGATTGTTCATGCTTAAGGGACTTTGCTTTTCATGTTTGCATAATCTTATCCGGATATATATGCTTTGATATGTGATTGACATTCACACACCTACGGAGAATCATATTAGGACTTAGGCATGTGATTGATGAAAACTCTATGTTGATTAATAGTTATGATTTTTTTTTCTTAGATTAGATCGATAATTTTTCTATGAGGTGTATGTGGGGAATATATCTATCAAGCAAATGTTATCTTTTGGCATGTTTTAAGATTGTTTTGCTTGAGGACAAGTAAAATATTAAGTTTGGGGGTGTGATAAGTCTCTAAAATATTCACTTTTTAGAGTATTTTATTGCATCAAATTTGCTTAAATTTTGGAATTTTAATATATTTTCTTCCCAATTTAATTAAATTATCTTCATGTGTAGGAAATTCGAGAATAATGAGAAAATCAAGAAAATGACAAAAAAGTCAAGGAAAAATGGTTGGATTTGGTGTTTAAACCCTCAACTTAACCTTATCCTTAAATCCCTAAACTTACCCAAACCCTAAACCCATTTCCCATCACCTTATCCCTAAATTAGTTTTAAACCATAAACCTTACCTAAACCAATTTTCTAAACTCTTGAAAAAAAAAAAAAGCCTTTAACCATTACCCCACCATAACCCACTTAAATATACCCCATTCTCACATAAAACCCAAACATTATTTAAACCCATCTTAAATACCAAAACCCATAAGCCCTAAAACATTTCAAATCCAACCCAAAAAGAGGCCTTTCTTGATGCAAGCCCATGGAAGCAACCCTAACTCATACAAAGATGGAAGCTGCCGCAAGAGAAGAATGGTGGAGGAGGCCGTTCTTCACGTTCTTCACAGTCTTTCCAAATTTTCTTTCTTGTTTTCTTTTTAGAATAGGAGCAACTTGAATTTATTAGTTTAATTGTAAAAGGCAGATGGGGCTACGTAATAGAGCCTCCTTCTTCAACTTATTTTCCTTGCTGCATTTTTCTTGGTTTTAAACTTATGTTTTCGTAGTTAATTTGTGAGGTTTTCAGAATAGTTCCATTTTGGCATTTTAAATACTTTAAACTCATTTTCTTTTTAATTTAAATTGAATAGAATTCCAGTTTTCTTCTTTACATACTCTGTTCTGTAATCGTTTACTGCTCTGCACTATTGTTTTTTTTTTTCTGTTTCCTTTTCTTTTCTATTCTGGTTATTCCTGTTGCAAATTTATCCTTTCGTGAACTTGTTCCTGGAGCCGAGACGTGTTGCTGCTTGGATTTTGCGCTTGGATACAGGGGGCTGCGTGATTGGTTGTCCCTGTTCTGAAAGCCATGTTTGCTGCAGTTGTCGGCGGAAGCAAGAGGTGGTGAATTGCAGCATGCAGGTGCGTGACACGACTGCAGCTGGCGTGCGACATGGCTGTGCAGTGAGACATGAGCAGAGTTGCAGGGAGAGGTGGTGCAGACCTGAAGCGTGGCTGCTTGTGGCTTCCTGGATAGTAGCAGCAAGCAGGAGGTGGCGAGGTTTGTTGAAACGGCATGTGTTTGCTAGTACTGTGCAGGAGGCGTGTATGTTGTTGGGTTCTTTCAAGTCTTTTAGTTTGCTTTAAATTCAAGAGTTATTTCGTTATTCATTTAATGTTAACGGTTAGTTTAGGTAATGCATGGTAATTTTAATTAAGCTGCATGTTTTTATTGCTCTTTGTTTAGATATAATTTTAACTTGCAATTTAACTTTTTTTTTTTAATTTTCAAGTTCGTTAAAAGTATTTGTATTTTAATTTTGTTTTGCTTTAATTTAGTTTGAATTTTTATTTTAATTTTTTTATTGCTCTTAACTTGCAAGTTAGTTTTGATGCGCTTTAATTTAATTTCAAATATTAGTTTATGTTTTATTTTAATGCTTTTAGTAGTTAATTGACTTCTAGAAAATGCTCAATTGCTTGAATAAACTCAAGATGACCAATTTCAATACTTAGCTAGAACAATTCTAACTAATCCTCGTGGGAACGATACTTTACTCACTCTTTATTACTTGTCGCGACCTGTGCACTTGCGGTATAGGTCTTAGACACGCAACATTTTCCTTTCAGGTGAAGTTAGCACAATTCCGGCTCCACTGCCATCCATGTTACGAGCTCCATCCACAAATAATTTCCACCAAACTAACTCTGTTTCTATACGGACTTCTCGGCCAGTACATTCTATAATGAAATCTGCCAACGCCTGCCCTTTTATTGCTTGGCGAGGCTGGAAGTGTATGTCATATTCACTTAATTCGATGGCCCATTTGATCAGACGACCGGAATGCTCTGGTTTCTGCAATATTTGCCTCAGGGGCTGATTTGTTAAGATAGTCACTGAGTGAGCTTGGAAGTAAGGCCGCAACTTCCAAGTTGCCATCACCAGGGATAAAGCTATTCTTTCAACTAAGGGGTACCTTGCCTCGGCATCTAGCAGGACTTTGCTTACATAATAGATCGGGCAATCTCTGTCCCCTTCTTTCCTTAGTAGGACTGCACTTACAGCTTTCTCTCCTACACCGAGGTACATAAGGAGGTGGTCTCCAAGCTGTGACCGAGATAATAGAGGCAACTCTTTTAGGTAGTCTTTCAACCTTTCAAAGGCGTCGTTGCACTCTTCCGTCCACTTGAAGTTCTTTCCTGCCTTTATCGCCTTGAAAAATGGTAGACTTCTTTCAGCTGATTTGGACAAGAAACGACTCAAGGCTGCTATACTTCCTGTCAGCCTTTGAACTTCTCCTACAGTATTAGGTGGCCTCATGTCCAAAATAGCTTGAACTTTCTCGGGATTAGCCTCTATCCCTCGATTAGTAATCATGAATCCCAGAAACTTTCCAAACCTCACCCCGAATGAGCATTTATTGGGATTCAACTTCATCTCGTATTGTCGTAGCACATTGAATACCTTAGTCATTTTCTCGGCATGTGATTCTCCCTGTCGGCTTTTGATGATCATATCATCAACATAAGCTTCCATGGTGTTTCCCAACAAGTCTTGGAACACCTTATTTACCATGCGCTGGTAGGTTGCACCCACGTTTTTCAAACCGAACGGTATTACTCGGTAACAATATGTCCCAGCATCGGTAATGAACGAAGTCTTCTCCTCATCATCCAGATGCATCATGATTTGGTGGTATCCCGAGAAGGCATCCAAGAAGCTAAGTAATTCATACCCACAAGTTTCGTCTACCAACTTGTCAATTCGAGGTAATGGATACGAATCCTTAGGACAAGCTTTATTCAGATCTGTGAAGTCCACACACATTCTCCATTTTCCGTTGGCTTTCTTCACCATCACAACATTAGCCAACCACTCCGGATAATTAACTTCTCTGATGAATCCTGCTTGCAACAACTTCGAGATTTCTTCGTTTATTGCCTGTTGCCTCTCTGGAGAAAAATTCCTCTTCTTCTGTTTTATTGGCTTTGCCCCTGAGATTACGTTCAACCGGTGGCAAATAACTTCAGGGTCTATTCCAGGCATATCGGCTGGAGTCCATGCAAACACATCACAATTCTCTTTTAAGCATCGGACTATCTCCCTTTTTACTTCTTCAGGCAGCTAGCTTCCCACGTATACTATTTTCCCTTTATCTTCGTCATTCAATTGGATTGTTTCCATTTCCTCACCAGGTTTTGGTTTAGGCGGTTCTTCAATTGTAAGGGTTTCCTTCTTCTGAATCCCTTTACATGTGGTGGATGCGATATTACATGTCCTGGCTTTCCTTTGATCTCCCCTCACTTGTCCAACACCGCGGGGAGTCGGAAACTTCATTAACAAATAGCAGGGATGCATCACCGCTCTCATGTCAGTTAACAATGGCCGCCCGAGGATCATATTATACGCCACTGACGTTGACTTCACTACCATAAATAACACTTGTCGAGTGACACACTTCGAGCTTTCCCCTAATGTCACAGGTAGCTGAACTGCGCCCTCCACCTTCACTTTTTCTCCTGAGAAGCCATACAGTGGTGTGGTTACTGGCTTCAGTCTATCATTCGAGATGTTCATTTTCTCAAAGCAGCTCCAGTAAATCAAATTTACCGAACACCCATTATCAACTAGGATGCGACTCACTGGGTGTTTTGCTATTACTGCCGAAATCACCATTGGGTCATCATGAGGGATCATTACATCACCTCTGTCAGCTGGCGTAAAAGTAATGGGCTCTTCATCATGCTTTTCCTCCATCACCGAATTAATTTGATAAGCCTGTCGGGCGTAGGTCTTTCGAGATGAGGAAGAAGTGCCAGCTAATGACTCACCTCTGGATATCACGTTAATAGCTGGCCCTGTGGGTTCATTATCTTCCTCTCGATTCCTTCTTTCTACCCTTCTGTCATTATCTCTTTTTTCACCTTCATTTCGTCTAACAGGTCCTCTGTTTTCACCTTTTCTATCTCTGAAATTGTTTCCTCTGTTTTGTGCAAGATAGTTAGTTCTATCACCTCTTCATACGAAACGGTTTATTTTTCCCTCTCGTGCTAGCTTTTCTAGCTGATTCATCAACTTCCTACATTTTTCGGTTGTGTGCCCATGCGCTGAGTGATAATCGCAATACGACCTTAAATCACGGCCCAGATTCCCTTATGCTTTCTTTGGAGTCTTTATAAGCCTTGATCCTTCAATAGCTGCCAACACTGAAGTTCGAGATTCGGTGAGTGGAGTATAGGAATTGTATTTCAGTGCGGGAGCTTTCTCAAACTTTCTCGGTTGGCTAGAAGATGCTTCAGTGACCTCTCTTCCTCATTTCCTTCCATCCTTGGATTCTCCTATCGCCACCATTTTCATTACTTCCTCCTGGGTTACATACTTATGTGCGCGGGAAAGCAGGTCTGAGATGGTTGTTGGCTGGTCTAGCGACAAGGATTCTTACAATTTCTCAGACCTTGTCCCCTGTAACATGGCTGCCACGGCTATACCGACTTGCAGATCTCGCACCTCCAAAGTAGCATCTCTGAACCGATTCACATAACCCTTCAATGACTCCTTAGCTCCCTGCTTAATAGTGAGTAAATAGGTCGGTTCCTTCCTTCTCTGACTATTCACCGCAAACGCCTTGAGAAACTCACTTTGTAGTTGGTCAAAAGAGATAATGGACCCTTCAGGCAGGCTATTAAATCATTTCATCGCATGTCCGGATAGAGTTAAGGAAAAGGCCCTACACATTATCTCGTCTTCCCATCCATGTAACAACATTAGGGCCTCATACTTTTGCATATGGTCGTAGGGGTCCATCTTTTCGGTGTATGTGGTCATGTGCGGCATTTTGAACTTTGGGGGCAGAGGTTTTTGCATGATGGTCGTGCAGAACGGTACTCTTCTCCTCTGGCTCTTTTCTGCAGACACTAACTTTTTCTCTTCCAGTACCTGTTCTATCATTTTTTTCATGTCCATGGGGGGAGCGAGCTGATTTCAGGCATGAGACGAATCAGGTAGGTCTCCAACTACTTCCTTGCCCTTAGTTTGAGGTGCGTTTGTCCGTACCATTTGCATGCACCAAGTGGGGTCAAACTCCGACCCGGTTCCCCCAGTGCTTTGATCTTCGACACCGTTTTTTCCAGCACCTCCAATACCATGGTCTAAGTTAGCACCATCAAAATTTTACAAGTCATGGTGGTGGGCAGTAGACCCTGTCGCCCGGTCAACATCTTGTCGCCCAGACATCTGCCACCCTCCATGTGGAACCTGTCGCCTGAACCCTGTCGCCTGAACCCTGTCGCAGGCTCTAAACCTACTGCTTCCTCAGTCTCTCTGGGTGCCTGCGACAGACCTCCCGCTCCCCCGTCCTGCCGTACCCTGATGAATGTCATGCTCTTCCACAGGGGGAACCTCTCGCCGACGATAAGGGTCTGCCGCTGTCGTGTCCTCCTGTCGCCCAAACACCTGCGGCGGGACACCTTTAGTTGTTCCTCCTACCAAGTTTTGCACAGCAGGCGGCAAATCCAATGTCGGGAGAACTCCTTGGAATAGATCCACCATGGCTCGCAGCGCCTGGGTAGTTTCTTCGCTCTTTCGCCTCAGAGCTTCGAATTCTGCTGCCAACACAGTAATTCTTTCTTCCTCCCTGTTCACCTAGTTTGTCTGGCGAATCTGTTGTTCAGGGGAGCTCACAGAGTTTTCCTCACTCTCGATCCTCACGTTTGTAGATCTTGTTCTCACCATCTTTGAAAGCATTGATTGGCTTTTTATGCGTTTCCCACAGACGGCGCCAATTGTTGTTGCACAAAACAACAATAAAGGTATGCTGACGTCGATGTTCGTACTTGGTCTCCACGTGTCTCCAAAAAGCTTCTATAAAACAAGAAAAGTCAGAGAGACGCAAGGGTGGTTCCCTGCGTAGACACTCCGATGCTTAAGTCAGCAAAAAGTTCTTCAATATTGGGAAGCGTAAAAGCCAGTAAAAAAAATTCCTGAATAAGATTATACCTGAAGCCTATTTATAGGCGAATATTCTAGGTTAATTACCTGGGGATAAGTACGTGACTTTGCTAAGAGTTTGTATCCGAATGTAATACAAATTCCACGTACAGATAAACTCGAACCCTGTTGCTGGCGAGAGACCATCTCGCTAACCACGTTATGGCGTCAGGGTTTGTCGCAAGTCGGTAGACGGACTGATGCCACGTGTCGCGCTGTGATGTCAGGCGATAGGCTGGGAGTCTGTCGCCAAGCGACAGGTGTGATGCCGCAGCTTATGTCGTCTGTAGCCGAAGGCCACGTGGCCCAGTGATCTCCTGCCACGTGGTGGTCTTTGATGGACCTTGGGCCTGGCCCAAAGTTGTTATACTTTGTCATATCAACTGTGTTTACTAATAAGTTGTATATATAGAGTCAGAGCCCCTTTGTTGTTTGTTATATATTAGTACTCCTTTCAAGGAATCTTAGATGAACGAGTGGGATGACTTAGCATAGTTTAGCCTAAGATAGATAGTGCAATGGTCTGGAACTTAAGCTGTGTAATGAGCCTAAGGGTTTTGTTTTATAGTGTCATCCAAACTTGTGGCCTTACGCCAACGAAAATTGTTCGAATAAGAGCATATGGCTTGATTGAAAGCATGATCCTGCCCTAGTTTTGAAGACTATTAGAATTTGAAATTATGATTTCAAATTATGCATTGAGGAGTTATGCATTCTTACTAAGCTCCGATAAATTATTATTTGACCTGACTTATTAAATTGATCAGAAAGAGTTTGACCTGTCTCTAAGTGTGATAGGAAGTGGCCTTTATTGATATATCTCAAAGGGGAATAAATACTATATCTCCTTTCAATTCAAGCTTGAAAGGTGTATAGGAACATGTATATTTTGGAAAAGTATTTTTCAGAAGTCCATAAATTTTGAAAACCATATGACTTTGAAAACCATATGGATTAGAAAGTAATTGATCTAGAAACTATATGGACTTTGAAATCAATTGACTTTTAAAATTATCTAGTTTGAACTACTTGGATTTTGAAAGTTCAATGATTCGAACAATATGGCTTGAAACTAGGAGAGTTTTGAAAACTCAAGTACACTTCAACCATTCGAACCTTACTAATGGAGAAGTTTTTACACAATGGAGCTTGAGTACAACATGTTAAATCTTTGAATAAATATTGGAGACGTAAGGGCGTGTCATTGATAAATGGATATGAAAGTCAGGTGTTTCTAAGCTAAGAAACTCAAGATCAACTTGTTATGACATTGATCCTAGTTTGATCGTTTATGAATTAAAAGAAGTTCCGTGTCTGCAATGTGTGAACTAAGAAAAACATCCAATTGGTGGACTTTTCAAACATAGAACTATGAAATTAATGTGAAGTAGGTGGATCTCTAGATAAGTAGTAATATGTAAATTTAACTTTGAAGCTTATCAAACTTGGATCATAGAGATATAGAAGATGTAAGGAAGGAAAGCATTGTCACACTTTCAATTGACAAAAAAAAAATTGGGGGACCAAATTTCCTAAGGTGGAGAGAATGTGAAGATTGCAAATTTTTCGTGCCGAATTTAAAAAATAAATAAAAGAATTTAAATAAACGAGGTGTAAGATGCATTCTAAAATTTTTATTATCTTAAGTAATGAAATCAAAAATTAGAGTTTAGTGAATTTAACAATTAGTGATTTCTATACAAAAATTTTATATATATATATATATATATATATATATATATGAAAGATGTACATACATATACAAATTCAAAAAAGAAAAAGAAAATAAACTGAGATTTTTGTACTTTAATGAAATAAGTTAATGATTATATAAATGCACTAACAAAACTTAAGTGCATGTGTATATATAGGTGACTAGATAATTGAAAGAACTAATATAAAAATATATTTAATTAAATAAAGGATAAAAGCATATTAATTTAAATATGATATTGTCACATCCTGTGACCACTTTATTTCACTTATTTCTATACATCTTATATGGTTGGGCTGTCTACGATACTTTACTTTTCTTATTCATTAAACTATTTCATTTAAAAAGTAATTATCGTTTACATCCCCTATCTTACTTCATAAAAAAGTAGTACTGTAGATGAGTCTAAATACAGAAAATAATTGATCGTACCTCATGAAATAAACCGAGCTATCGTATCGTCTTCAAATGCACAACCGAAATCCTCAGTTCTCTAAAATCTGAAATGTTAAAATTGGGGGGTGAGCAAACCACGGCTCAGTAAGAGAGTTATATGCAACACTTGATATTCAGCTATCTATATGCTGAAAAACTTTTTCGTTTTCCTATAAGGGCTCTAGGCTCACATGTAGGAAGGATACTACAGTCGGCTAGGGATCCGGATAGAGTAAGGTTGATATTTTGAAATACCTATCTTGTCCCGGAGCCTAGAAGCAACTGTAGAGAGTAATAAATTTCGTTTGAAATTTAAATCCTTTTTCTTTTCATTTTATGTCATTTTCAATTTTATGCTTTTATGATTTAAAGCATTTGGATAAAATAACTAATATTATCTATTCTTTTAGAAAAATATTAGTTTAAATCGTCATCATTCAAATCATATTACATGTAAACAGTAGATAGCAATAATACTATAAAATCATTTCATTTAAAATCATCATTTACTGTCATTCACTGTAAACCTTTTCTTTCTTTTCAATTCAGTTAAATCGATATTCAAATCATTTGGTATTCAAAGTATTCGGTATTCAAATCGTTCAGTAATCAAATCATTCGGTATTCAAGTCATTCAGATACAATTCAGTGGAGACAGTCACATCTAATAGAATCATGCACAATCACTATCAGTATCCCCGAAGGGACAATCAATATCAGTATCCCCGTAGGGACGATCGGTAACGAATGGCCATTGTCGGTCGGTCACAGTTCGCACTGGTCAGGTGCTCACTGTGTAAATCTGTGGATTTGACCATAATAATCCCACAGCCGGTAATCAATATATCAGTAACCTGCGGACTTGATCAAGGTCTCGCAGTCGGTAACAGTATGCTTGATCACTAAAGAACGACTATCTCAAAACATTTCCATAAATCATTCATTTAACAATAAAATATCAATTCCAAATAACAATTAGCAGTAAAAAAAATCATTTTTCGATGGAATACATTTCATGTAAATCAATGCGGATAAATCACTTCATGTAAATCAAATCAAGTAATTCATCTCATGTAAATCATTTCATTAAATTCAGTAATTTACATATCAGGAAAATTTTCGGTAATTTCATTATCACCAATCTTGGAAACATGAATATCTTAAAATCACTTTCATTTTATTCATGTTTTATGAAAATATTCATTTCTCGATTTTCGTGGTTGGAAATCGTTTCTCGTGAAATAAAATCATTTATTACGATTTTACGTAACTTTCTAAAATTTTTTGGCAGCATAACGACTGCCAATTGACTGGCCTTCCTGCACAGAAAATACAGTTTAAATATCCACAGCCAGCCAATATCCACAATTTTTCAGCCGATGAATCATCACAACATTTTCATAAAATAATTCATAATTAAAAGCATGCAGAATGAATATCCTTACAGTGCTGCACATGCATCCCTTACCTATCCTGGGTTGGCAACTTCCGCGTTATCGGTTGCGCTCGTACTCCATCTCTTCCGATTCCATCATCTCGTTCGCCGAGAATAATTTCGAATTATCTGAGATTTTTGTACTTTTCGAATTTCGAGAATTTTCCAATTCCCAAAAATTCTCTTTTTTCTCTCTCTTTCTTTTCCCTTCTTTTCTTTTCTTTTTCTTTTCCTTTTCCTTTTTTCTTTTTCTTTTCTTTTTCTTTTTCCTTTTTCCCCTTTTTTTGGTCTGAACCGGACCGGTTCAGACGGGTTCGGTACTCATCGCCAGCATCACCGCCGGTTCGGACCTCCCATAGCTTGCAAGAGTTACGGAGACATCGGATCTGGTCTCCGTTTCGCCCCATCACCGGCGACGGCCCCGGATTTGGAAGCTTAGGTTTCGACCTCTTCTCCTCCTCATTTCTCCTTCCTCCGCCGTTTTCTTCACCACCGGTGGCCTCCTTCTCCTTTTCAGTCTTCACCAGTGGCGGAAGTAGCAGTGGCAATGCCCGGATCGACCGGTACCGCCTTTCCTCTTTTCCCTTTTTTTCCTTTCTCCCCTTGGGTTTCCGCCTCTCGATTTTCTTCTCTTTCCTTTCCTTTCTCGTCGCCGGCCATCCCTCTCTCTTCCTCTCTCACCGGGGACAGCTCCTCCCCCTCCTTCCTCCTTCCACCGACTAGGTCGGCCAGCTTTGATGGAGGGCTCGGGGTCTTTCCTTCCCGATCCCTTTTGTTTTATTTTCCTATTTTCCTTTTTTTTCTTTACATATAAATGTATATATACTATATATTATACATATAATATATTATATATATAAAATTGTACTATATATTATATATATAAATATATATTGTGTATTAACAAAAAATATATATGTATCTCATATATTTATATGTATTAAATTTATAACTTTTTAGTATATGTATATTTATATACTGTAAAATTACATAACATTTATATATATTTATATAAATGATATAATAATAGAATATATATTGTATTTACAATATATATGTATAACTTCAATATAATTTAATATTTACATTTTTTTCAAATATGTATATACTTTTATATACTTATATATACATAAGGTGTTATATTTATATACATATGTATTATTTAAATTTGTAAAATAGTATATATATATATATATACCACTGTATACTAATATATACTATACATCACATTTAAATACATATTTATTTGTATAAAAATATATTTATATAATATATAATTATATAAATATACTTTATATTCTCTTCACCTTTTTCTTATTTAATTTGGATTTCCATTGATCCAAATTAAATTTCCTTTCTTCAGTATTTTCCAAAATTCTTATCTCATTTTTATTTCCAATTTGATCTCCTTTCACTCAATTTTCCTAATCCGTTCACTTCCTCAATTTCTGGAATTTCCACCAATATTCAGATCTTACAATTCTATTTATTTATTTCAGCTTATCTATTTTCTTAAATATTAATTTCCAAAAATGAAAAATTTGTGGTTATCACAAATATACAAGTGAGTACATATGTAATATATATATATATATATATATATATATATATAGAAAAATAAATAATAGTATATAGTAAGTAAAGTAATATATATATATAAATTTAGAATAAAGGAAAATAATATATATATAAATTACAAAAAAAAACAAATAATAATAATAAAGAAATAGATGTTAGACATGAAAATATAAATATAATATATATTTATATATATAATATTAAGATAAGAAATAAATATATAAAATAATATATATTTCTAGAAAAGGGAGGAAGCCAATCTACTTGTAACTACACCCACTAGTGTGGAAGCAAAAAATTCTAATTAAAAAAAAAAGGAAACATAAAGGACATAAGCCCTCTGCAACCCAAAACCAATGAAAGGCGAAAGAAGAGAGAAGATAAAGGCGTGAGAGAGATGGAGGACTGGCTAATAAAAGGATTGGCATTTGTAGGGACTCTCTCTTGCTCTCTTTTGGTGTATGTAACAATTGTAAATTATTTATTTTGGTGGACTAAACAATGTAATTTGGAGATAAATTTGTATATTGAGAATTTAACTTGAAGCTATAATGATTAAGAATGTAAATTGATAATGAGCATGACAAGGAATTATTAAATTGAACTTATGAGAAAATATGGAAAATTAAGATTATGGAAATTATAGTTGGAGGTTTGAAGATGAGGATCATGAAGGAAAATTAATAATCTATTAGTTGGAGTAAAATGCTAATAGGTGATACATGAATCACTACAAAAAAACTGACTTTTACCGGCACTTATAAGCGCCGGTAAAAGACCAATGAACTGCCGGTAAAAACCTTACCGGCAATTCGTTAACCACCGGCTGACTGCTGGCTAGGTGAATGCTGGTGAAAGTTTGCCAGCGGTTAAGTACTCCAAGGCCGGTAAAAGTCCAATAAATTTCGACATATCTTTTCTCGGCATTTTTAAATGCCTTTAAAAGTAAAAGGCTTTTACCGGCACTTTAAAGTGTCGGTAAAAGACTCATTTGAAATTTAAAATTTTTATATTTATTGAATTTTAATTTAAATTTAAATGCTCTCACTGCCATTTTACCAGCACTTTAAAGTGCCGGTAAATGTCTTGTTTTAAATTTAAATTTTTATATTTATTGAATTTTATTTTAAATTTAAAATTTTTTTCTAGTATAATTTAATTATTAAATTAATAAAATTTTCTTCCTTTCTTTTTTAATCAAATAAAGCCTTAAAATTATTTTAAAATTAAAAAAAAAGATACATGGTGATATTTGCTTTTGACTGCTTAAATACAATATTCTAATTTAACAAAAAAATTAAAAATTGACAATCAAGGCACCAAATTGAATAAAATTTTATTTCCATAAAAATAAAAGTAGATACTGTTACAAGAATTGCCAAACAAAATACAAGTTTTCAAAATAATTTTATTTCTATAAAATAAAACCAACATTTAACAAGTTTTCTAACTAATTAATTCCGAAGAGGGTTACTAGCAATAGGTTGAGATGCACCATTAGCTAGCACTGTTGAAAGCCAAAATGCCGCTAGCAGTTATCTCTTTCATTTTGTAACCTAAGCAAGGCTTCCTGAAGTAAAAGGGCAATAGTGAACAATTCCAGATGGATTCAGATGAATGATAACCATACATGTCTAAACTGAAAACTCGAACACTCGATGAATAACAAACAGAAAACTGAAAAACAAAAAGGGATAAACAAAAGAAAGAGATAGACAAAAAATCCAGAAACAAAAAAGATACATAAATGAGGAAACTAAAAGAGTGCAATCTACTTTTTTTTTTGTATAAACCATGAGGTGTTCTTATACCATATATAAGTACTCCAAGATGCATGATATATATATATATATATATATATATATATTTATATATTTATATATATATGCTTTCACATAAAAGATAAAGTTTCTTCCTTTTTATTGCAAGTCAGCTAAGGAATAAACAAATAAAAATACTTAAAAAAAGAAATAGGACCTTTAGCTAGATTAACACTTAAACACTCAAACAAACTAAATAAATTTAATATAAATTAGGTAATTTGAACAACCAATGATTTAATGAAATAGATTAGAAATTCTCCTTCCTTCAAGAAAAGACATATTTGCTAATTATATTATCAAAATTTTCTTAGCTAATAAAATAGTAAAAATTAATATCTTGATACCGATCAAAAACAAACCCCCCCAAGAAAATGTAAATAGGTTTACGTTTTAAAAGAAAAGGACAGCATTCAAGAAAATGCATAAAGAAACAAGTATGCATAACCATAAATGTGTGTGTATATAATCGAAATAGACCTGGTTGGAACGACCATATTTCTTCAGCATAGAAAAACATGAGGTTGGTTTATTGGAACTCATCTAAATATATAGCTTGTTTAGAGTCACGGTTCCAAATGCTTATAATATATAAAATAAATTTAATATTACTTATTTTGAACTATACAAGTGTTTATATCAAGCCTAATTTGAAAACCAATACTTTCAAGAAGAGTTGAACTATATAAGTTAAGAATGCATACAAAACTCCTCATACAAAAGAAAAAGATCAGATTTCCAAGGCATTCATTGCATAATACCAGCCATACTATTAAGCAAGAGGTTCATATTGGAAAGTCATGATGATTGCTTAAATAAGACTTGCATGCTGATGATGATTCTAGCAACTAGCCTCCTTAAGGAGGGATCTTCCTATTCTTCAATCTTTAAGGATAGTAATTTAATAATCATTTCCAGCATCATAGCTTGTACAACATTGATACCACATTTCTTGACAAGCATTTCCAGAAAAAGCTTAATCTAAAATTAGAAGAGACACATCCACAAGCCAACAAATACATACACATAAAGCGAATGACATTAACACACATGAATCTACAGCAACTGCATATCAACAATTTTCCACCCTAAGGCCAAAGCAATTTCCACAAAATTGAAGTCCATTACGGACTATGAAAGTTTAGTGATAGTTGTTGTAACACTTACAAGTTATTGATCCTTGGAATGCTTGCAAACAAGTTCCTACAGACAATAAGGACAAATTATAAAAAAGGATAGCTATTATATTAAAGATACACAAAAAAACAAAAACCCAAATAACAAACTTAGATGGTAAAGTTCGTATAGGCCATTTAATTCACAGCTTGATACACTTGTGCTATTGAAGTTGTTATATAAAAGGTCTCTACAAATAGAATAGTTCAGAATAATATTTTTCTTCATTAAATACTTATTAACTATCTATGCTTTTCTCTTTGATTCAATCACAAGTAAAATAATCTGATATCTTCCTGAATCTCAATGTCATGAAAAAATATACCTGCCTCACATCTCTGTCAAGAGTAGAGTAATCCACCTAAATTCATAAAACTAGAGATTGACCTGTGATATATATACACAGCAGTTAGCAATAAGCTGAACTAATAGCCTTGGCAGGAATGAAAGAAATGACAAAGGGGAAAGGGGTGGCATTTTACAGGAGGTTTGATTGGTGCCTAACTCATAAAGCTTGTACAAATTCAGATGGTTCTCCACAAATCTTAATGCTGCAGTTTAAGAAATAACTCTGCATTACAATAGTAGAAGTCATAATATAGAAATAAGCATAAATAGAAACTGTTAGGATAGAGCATCAAGCATACCCTGCTCTTGGCAGCCCATACCACAGAAAAGGAGACACTTTACACCAGCAACCTACATAATAGAAAAAATGCTTTTACACCAGCAACCTGCATAATTGAAAATGAACTCTATCCCTAACATATAAAAATATAATAAAATGATATACAGTTCATACATAAATGTAAGATATGACATTTAATTTGACTAAATAGCCTTCCAATTTCTGACCATTCAGGAAAAAAACCCTAATTTTATATGCAATCCCAAATAAAATATACAAGCAAGAAATAAATGCAACTTCTTTAAAGTTATAAGGAGCAGGAAGAGGGAGATTCAGAAAATATCAAAAAACAAATATTCAATAAAATACCTTGCTCATGAAAGGCTGGTCACAGTGACAAGATCATGAGTCAATGGCGGTGAAGATGACGATAACGATGGTGAGATCTGAGATTCAAAAGCTTTTTTTCGAAAGAAATCATTAGACAAACCATATACAAATCAAACCAAAAATCAAAGCTGAAATTTTCATAAGAGTAATTAGTACAGTTTACCACCGACCCCACTGTTTTCTTGTTTGCCCGGCATCAAACTTCTTGATCGTTTGGACTGGTGCACCCATTCACAGAGCCTAGTTCACAGCCTTCTAATCGCGTAGCTCCTGAGCCTTGGGCTTAGACTTGTGAAGTACCAAGGGCTTCCAGTCCTGACACACGACTACACCAAATCTGATCCGCATTGTTGAAGACAGTGTAAAATCTTTGATCAAGCTAAATGAAAAACTTGTTTGAGATTCCAAAGTTAGAATATGATTTTCAAGTATCAGGGAAGTTAGCTTGAAATCTAATAATAGGAGTGATGTGAGAGAGATTTTTACTTGATTTCAGAAGTTAGGGATTTGATTTTCTAGTTTTCGGTAAAAAGAGAGAGCAAAGAGATGATGAAGTAAAAGTTAGTCTGCAAAAAAAGGAAAGAAAATAATAAGACAAAAAAAGAGTTGTTTTTTTTATTGAGGACAAAATGCCTTTGAAACATTAGCTATTATCGGCGGTTTTATTTTAGTCGGTAAATGACAAATAAATTTTAAAAATATCGGCGGTTTTTTAAACTGCCGAAAATATATAGCCCTTGAAACTACGTTTTTTTGTAGTGAATTATTTAATTTGTGGATGAAGAATTTTGGAAATTAAATAATATTAAGGACTTTAGACTTTAAGAGACTATAGACAACATAAATTAATAAAAATAGAAAGTATGAGATATTAACTGGATAAATAATATATATGAAATAAAGTAAAGTATTTAGAAATATATTTTGTTAAATATCAAAAGAAGGTAATAATAAATGAATAATAATAATAATAATAATAATAATAATAATAATAATAATAATAATAATAATAATAGCGGAAATGAAACATAATATATGGGGAATGGCTTTTTGAAGAAGCCTCATCAATACCAATGCCACTACCTCAATCCACCGGCCATCTATAGCATTTTCGTTACTGTACATCAACATCATCAGCCTCAACTTAAAAGCCAGCCCTTTTTATTCCTTCCCGTAGCTTTCTGCTGTACCTAGAGCAGCTCTAGTCTCCTCCTCACATTCTGTTGCAAGCTGGTTCCATAAAGTGTCGACAGCAAGAGTCCAAGGAAGAAAAGAGTGCAGTAAGAGAGAACTTAGGTCTGGTTTTGGGAACCAAAAACAGGGGAGAAAACTTAAGTTAGGTTTCACTTTGGATGCTAGAAACAGAATTGGTTTTGAGGGGTGTAATGTAAGTGTGAGGGCTGAACTACATAGGAAATAGAGGGCTGATTCGATGCTAAAAGGACGTGCAAAAAAAAGGGTGTCGATCAGTGGCAAAATAGAAGGAAGAAGAGAGGAAAAGGAGGTACATTGGCTGAAATTGGTGGCTGCACATGTTGGCTCTCGGTAGAGGAAGAATCGACAAGTGGAGGATATGTAAGCTACTGTAAACTGAGGCTAAAAGGAGCTTCATTCTCGGGTCCTTAAGCTGAACAGGAGTTTTCTTTTGGCTGTAAAAAAGAAATAGGGCAGCAATGATGCATGAAATAAAGGCGTGACGCAAGGGTGAAATAACAGCCCAAATCGTGAAGGAGAGCCAACCAATCAGCAAAGAAAAGAGTGATCATTACTTTCGGTTCTAGACAGGGCAGTGGCATGGTGGAGGATTGGGTTGGTGTTGTGTTGAAAAACACACGAAATGGGTGTTGCTCCTGGCACTTGAAGACAGAACTGCAAGGAATTTTGCAGTAGCTAAACGGTGAAAAGAGTTTGACTTGGAAATGTTTCAGGGGGTTATTGGAAATGTACGGGCTAGCCATTGTTTGGAGAGGAAGGAAACAACAGCTTTGTGGTTTGGTAACAAGAGGTAAGGCTAGCCACATGCATGATTTAAATTAAATTTAAATTAGCAAATATACTTAGGGAGTGAATGATGATGTAAGGCAAATTATATATGTGTGTAGAGGCTTTCTGGAAACACAACATGCAAGGCTGAAAATGAAAGAAGGTTGCTGCATCTTAAAGTCCATGGCAGCTACAAAACAGTAAAGATCCAAGCTACATAAGAAGGGCTTTCGATTTTGCTCAATTTAAGGGGTAAGGTTCTAACTTTATAATATTTGATTATTATGCATGAACATGAAATTATGATAAATTGAATCAAATAGTTGTTGTATAGATGAAGGATTAATTGAATTCTGACTTGATGTTCAAATCTAGAATTTATGTCATGTTCTGGGTTATAATTAAAACGATCAGTTTAATTGTTCTACATGGAGAAAAATTCTGGAACAATTATGATCAATAGCTCTTTAAGTTACAAGAAAGTTGGTTTTGGAATTTCTTGATTTGGATTTTTATAACTTGAGATATACA
Organism: Heritiera littoralis; assembly: GCA_031772115.1. Taxonomy (NCBI): domain Eukaryota; kingdom Viridiplantae; phylum Streptophyta; class Magnoliopsida; order Malvales; family Malvaceae; genus Heritiera; species Heritiera littoralis. The sequence continues at coordinate 3,348,620 of JAPDPK010000073.1, forward strand.
AATGACTGCAGGATATTCTGTCCAGAAACGTGAATCATGGTTCTGACTTTGAAAAATTGTAGAAAATAGCCTACAATGAATTAGGTTGCAAGCCTCACATTTCTAGAAAGGTGATTAAGTTAGGATTGTGATGGTTCTGGGTCTGCACCAATTGGATATGCTGATAATTAAATATGGAGTATTTTGTGCGAGTAGGTTAGTGTAACACTGTGCCTGAATACTACTGGAAGATAGTGCAACTTTGGAAAATTGCTAATGTTGATCTAGGAAGAATTAAATCATGAAACTTACATTTCTAGATAGGGAAATGAGTTAGCTTTCATCTAATTCTGGAATTTGTGGATTTGGAACTATGTAACTCAGGATATGTATATATAAATGCAAGATACTCACTGCAGGGTACAAACAGCCTAGTGTCAACTTCAAAAATTCATAGAAAATAATTCAGATGGAGTTTGATTGCAAACTCTACATTTTCAGAAAGGTAAATGAGTCAGGATTGATATGGTTTTGGGTTTGTACAAATTATATATCCCTATAATTAGTAATATAAATTTTAATGAACATAGGTCAGGAAACTATCCTGCCTAATGTGCCAGATTTGGACCAAAGTTTGGAAAATTATTGGAAATGGCACAAGATAAATTAAGAAGTAAGCCTTATACTTCCGAATAGGGAACTGAGTTAGAAGTAATATAAAATTTACGGCTTGACGATTAGATTCTGAAATTTATACTTAAGGCTAGCACAACGACAAAAGATCAGAAAATCCTAAAGTGCAGAAATTGAATCAAGTAGATTATGAGAGGCTCAAGGGAGCAAAAAGGAAATGAATAGGTAGAACTAATTCATATTTGAAATAATTCAGAATTACTCCTTGATGTCATTCTTATTGAATTGTATAATTCTTAATCCTAGCATGCCATTGGGGGTAATGAGTAACCCGATTCACCTTATGTATGTAGAGGGTGATGGTAAGGACTGAAATTGACTAAGAGCTTACATAGCTCGTGTGGAACTTGATAGACCAAGGAGGATTCAATCTGTAAGATAAGGAAGCACTGCAAGTAACCCTAAGCAACTACCTTCCATCCAAATTGTATGATGCTTTAAATTTTGATTTGGTATTGAAATGAAATGAAATGTTACATATGAAATCTATTTTGACATGTATTGAAAATGCTGCATATTGAGCCTATCCTTGACTAATTGATTTAGTTTTCTGAAATATTTATAAGCATGCTAAAGGCTCGCAAAATCTTTGTTTGGTTTCATGAATTATTGCTTTAATATGATGACACTTATGAGTTTCCAAACTGAACTAAGCTTTTGGTTTAATATGGTTTTTCCGATTTTGTTTTACAACTTGAAGTGCTTTAAAAGCTTAACGAGCCCTTGATTATTAGTTGCATATTAATGCACTATGATTTTGATACGAAGTCTTGGAAGGCTGATTTGATAAGATTGATATTGGATACTGTTTTAGACCCGGGGTATTGAGACCTTAGGGCACCGTACCTTGAGAATTGTGTAGGCATTCTTAATTGACTTAGAGCACTGTGTCTCGATGACTAGCTCTCGAGAATGATTGGCTTGTCCCGTATATTACGTTTGGACAGGTCCCGGTGTCACATGATCAACGAACCGGGGTTGATTGGTCTATGTGTAGGCAGCGTCCCTTTTCAGGAGATTGCTACGGTTAGCTACCATAGATCGTTATTGTGTTAGCTCTAAGTATCTTGATGATGCTATGGCTTATCTCTTGGTACTACAATCTATTTTATCGATTGGACAGTATGATTTATGATGATGTTTTGACGATTGATGATTGGCTGTCTTAAAAGATTTGAAAAGAAATTTGAAGCAAAGATTTCGATTTAGAGACGACAGGTACCCTATGGAATGCCTGTGTGGCACACAGTATGTATATAATGTGTGTGGTTCTGCCTGTTTGGCATGGAACCTCATTTATACATACGTGATATGTATATGAAAATGTTGCCTGATGAGACCATTCCAGGCTGTCCAACAATAGTCGTGGACACATTTCTAAATCTCCAGCTTATCAGTGGAACTGGGACGATCTATGATCATAGATAGATAGACGCTCTTCGAGGGAAACTATCCCATTGATAGCTACAATGGGTTAGAGATGTTATGATACCAGAATAGGGATTCATGCCTAGTCTCTCACTAAATGTTAAACATTGTCTAGAGTATGGTTTATTTTATATGAAACTCTAGATATGACATGTTTTTACAGTAGATGTGAAATGATTGAAATTGAATGATTTCAACATAGTTTATATTACGCACTATATGATTTGAGATGCTATTCCGTATGTTTTTAAAATGCGGTCATGTTTTATACTGCAGCATATCGGATTTGATTTATCAGACGTATATGATTTATGAGTTTGAAAACTGAGAGATGTAGGTTATGAATTTTAAGTTGCTTCTGTAGCTGCTTACTGAGTTTATGACTCACTCCCCTCTTCCTTCCCTCCCTTTCAGATTGAAGATCACTATCATAATGCTTTGACTCGAAAAGCTCCTCGGGAGTGATTCTCAAGTGCAGTTTCAGGTATATGGCTTCCAACACACTAGATAGACACAGATTGAGTATGGCACAGTGTATTTACTTATATTTTGATTGGTTGTGTAAACAAAGTCCAAGATGTAGGCTAGGTTATTTTACTATTAGGATGAAATGATTTGATGGTTGTTCAAGATGGTGATCGTGTTGATAGGTGCAATAATAAAGTACATATAAATCACTAGTGCTTGATGGTTTAAGACGAATATCATAATTGAATCAATTAAAGAGAAATAGAAATGGACTTCAGTGATCAAGGATCACTTAAAACTGAATTGTGACCTATACAGTCACCTACAAATGAATATGCGAAGTAAAGGAATTAAAAAAAAATTAATTAGCTCGCAAATTAGACTTTCGCGAGGATTAAATGGAAATCGGGACGTGACAAGTTGGTATCAAAGCAAGTTTGTTCGTGTCTGTGTAGGTCGATAAAGTTAGCTTACATCTCAGTACACTGTGCCTGTGTCTATTCTTGGATTGTGGTTGCCATATAAATTGTACTAAACTGTTTGTTTATGTTTGAGGGAAGTAAAGTGAAAATGAGGAAAAGAGGTAGACCACAACGAGTTCCTCCTCGAGAGCGATCTAGGTCTGTGACTTCTCTGCCTCCTCTACAACCTTCTTAGGCCCCAGATCTCAATGCCAAAATAGGCCAATTAACAAGGGCTGTAGGAGAATTGCAATAGACCATATAGAACCTGATAGCCTTTATGGCTCATCAATTTGGAGGCAACCCTAATTAGCCTCCAGCTCAGTCTCCATCATGAGCACTAACCCCTCTTTATGAAAAATCCTATTTTATACTACTGTAAACCGAAATTTCATAAAATTTGATAATGTAAATAAGGTAAATATTGCGTATTGATTTCACTTGGATGAAAAGTTCCTTAATTTGAGATGTGCATGGAAGAATGTTGGTGTGATAATGTATGGGTAAGGACCTCGAGCAGCTCGCCGAACAGAACGCCAATGTTGCTGGTTAGGGCGAGTAGAACAGTTCGCCCAAGCTGGCAAGGGCGCTGATCGCCCAGACGGATTGAGAAAAATTAAAAGTTAAATAAAAGTGAAATTTTATGGGAAAGCATGGCAAACAAGTCAATAACGTGTGGGAAGAAAAGAGTTCTACTTGATTTCGTTTACTACAATAGTCTCCATGAAATTAATGCTAAGTATGAAAGCATTTAATGAAGAGTATGGCTGTCAGACAAATGGAGAAAAAAATGAAAGGAAAGCCAATAAACATTGGCTAACAGTGGCGTGGACTGGGAAGGATAAGGAGTTAGCCAATCAACGTTGGCTGGAAGAGAAGTTGACGAGGAGAAGAATAATTTTAGTCAAAAAGGAAGAAAGAAACGGACTGCAATGGGAGACCTTACCACTGTTCCTTTTGTCACCAATTTCTCTGGGTTTTAATTGCATGAAAGACTTGCAATGATGACAGAAAACAGGATAAGGAATAGATGGTGAGTTCTGGTTGGACTAACATGACTATATAAAGAGGCTTCAAGAGAAAGAAATGGATGGAAATGAACTCCATCCTCTCCAGAATCCTTCTCGCCTATTCTGTTCCAATACAAGTTCATCTTTAGTTCTTCAGTTCTTCTTAGATGTAAGCCATGAAAACTCCCTTATTAGTTAGCCAAACCTTTCCTCCAATGTTGAAGAGCTAAGGAACAAGCAAACTAAAGCTAAGAAAGACAAGAAAGCATTCTGTTGTTGAAGGAGTAACTTGGTAAAGGTGAGTTTCATAGTTTTACAGTTCTCTTGATATTTAATCATAGATATAGCCTGGTTGCAGTTGAATATTGTTGAATATATAAGAAAACTAGATGGAAAAATAACCAAGAATGAGTAAGGAAACACTATGGGCGAGTAGAAAGTTGCTAGTCAAAATGGGTGATTACTCGCCAAAGGATGGGACGTAGTCAAAATGGGTGATTGTTATGTGAGTTCGCCAGTATTGTGGTCCAGGCGGGCGAGGACCAATGATCGCCAAAAGGCGAGAATGGCGATAACAGTGATCGCCCATGTGAAATGTTGATGATCGCCAATGGGGCGAGTAGGAGAAAAAGAAGTCGCAAACGTAATCCAATACATGGGCGAGCCCAATTATGAATTGATAAGCATGGCGAGTTGAGCTCCCAAGCTGGGCGAACTCCAAGAAATGAGTTAATATTGAATGGCGAGCTCTTTAGGCGAATGGCGAACTGAGTCTCGCCAAAGTGCCACTATTATTAGGAAAATATAAATCCTTTTGGAAATACTCATTGTTTAAATAAATGCTTTTGCAGACGGGAATTGAGGAAGGCGGGCGGGAAGCAAGGCTGTATCAGAAGAGGTAAGGAAGTAGTATGTGATGAAAATGCATGTCCTGTGGAGTAAAAGTGTTAAGAAAATATTAGAAATTGTTTTGTTTTTCTGACATGCATTGGTTGATAAAATGTTTTGACCCTGGCGAGCTACAAAGTCGCCATATGTTGTTTTGTTGAACGAGCTACTTAGGGCGGGCGAGTATCTTTGTTTTAAGTTGAAACTCGTGCTAGCCAAGTGGCGAGCTCTCCTTTATGAGAACCTGGGCGAGTGCCTTTGTTTTAAAAGTTGGGAGAACTTTTTATGTCGTATAGGCGGGCGACCCTTTCCTGAAATTAAAGGCGGGCGAGCTATTAATTAATGAGCCAAACTTTGTCTGGAAAAGCTAAGTGGCAGGCGAATACTAATTCGCCGCCTTGGCGAATTGACCAGTGGGCGAACTGATTTATGAGTATTTTCTGAACGCAAATTAAATAAATAAATAAATAAACTTTGAATTAATATTTTTGAAAAATAGAAAATGTGAAACTTTTTGGGCGAGTAGACCCTTGGGCGAGTTGACCATTGGGAAAGTTGACTATTAGGGGAGTTGACCATTGGGCGAGTTGGCCAATGGGCGAGCTGACCCTGGGCGAACTAGCCATGGGCGAACCAGCTCCAAACGTGCCTTTCTCTCACAGAAAATGTTGAAATTGAGGGTTGTTTTACTAGTTATAAAACCTTTTGGAAACCAAATCATTTTATGGAAATGATACATATGATAACTTGATTTTGAGACATTAGGCCATGAGTTCATGCATTATCATTCATATACTTTGCGTGACCCATCTAGGGCGATGGCTCGGGTCAAATAGACCAACGAGTGCACCCTAGGGCGTCACAGGGCTGATGGACCTGCCAAGTCTTTAGCGATCTCGAGGTCACTTGGCAAGTGGACCCGAGGACCACCTATAGATTATGGCCATACATCTAGATGAGATAGCCGTGAGGGGCGATGGCCTACGGGTGCACCCCAAAAGCGGATGACTTATATTTCTTGCATGATTTAAATTGTTGCCTAGTCTCAATTAAATAATTTCTGAAAGGATCTATTAAATCCTATTTAATGTTAACTATATTCATTATTTCCTAATGAGTTTGATCGTTAGGATAATTAAGGGGTTTTGAGAATATAGTTTTATATTTGTAAAACAGCATACACTTTCCTTACTGAGCACGTTGTCGCTCACTCCTTATTTTTCCACTCCACAGATAACTGATTTGGCTAAGAGACTTACCTTCCTGAGATTTGATATTGAAGGTATGTTATATTCTTTTATATATTCAGCAGAGTTGTACAGTACTACTTTAAATAGGAAGGGAATGTATATACATCTCAAGGAAGAGACTTTATTAATTCATATTTACATAATAATGTAGTAAAAGTTGTTAAGCATCACAGACAGCCCAACCGGTAATTAAGTGTAAGTTATGAGTATGTATCATGATAGATAGTAGCTTTTTTGGATGTTACACCTTATGCGCCATAGCCTTAGGCTACTCCATAGTAGCAGGGTACGACACCACAGCCACTAGTGTCACCAATGCCATCTCTAATGCTTCCATCGTAGACTAGAGAATAGGTGGATCAAATAATAAACAATAGAGCCTGAACTAACAATCAGATTTATCAGAAGCAGAAAGACTACCCCCGATTAAGAGAGATTGGCTATGAAAATAAAGATTGATGGTGATTAAGTGATGATACAATTACCTAGTGATTTTAAAAAATTAAATGTCTTGTTATATAATGATATGATGTTGGAATATGGCAAAGTATAATTGTGACAGCGATATTGTATCGATATATCGAGTCCACTAAATTTAATGAGGAATTGTTATAGCACTTAGGATTACCTATGGAAATAATATAGTAATAGTGGACTTTGATTGCTTGTTAGCTTGAGTCTGCATGGATAACTCGAGAATGATATTGAATATTGTGGAATAATAGTGGATTTGAAATGATACTAATGAAGGCCTAATAGGTTATGTGGATATGAAAATGATTAATGATCATACTTAGGCCGTATTTATACATGACTTTGAAACTGAGACATCTGAAAACATACTTTAGTGCAAATAGCCTAAACATGCAAAGAGTAGAACTAGGAGCATTCAATCATGCTTGTATATATTTGGGTGAGTTTTGGATAACCATGAGAGAATGGCATGTGATGAATATGCATAATTGCATATTGAATTCATTGACACAGCTACGAACCTTAAGTATTTCAACATGTGTCTTGATGTAATACATGGACATATTTAGCATAAGCCTTGAGCTTTTAGAATCATTTGATTTTGATCATGAATGGATTTGAGGGTTATTACATTTGGAAATCTTAAATATGTGGGCTGTTTTGATTGACAGGAAAAGAAATCAAACTATGCATTGAGCTTTTTGTTTTATAGAGCCATTCGAACCTAAAGCCTTATGCCAACGTTATTTTTTATGAGAGAGTATTAAATTTGATCGAATACATGATCTGGCTTTTGTTTTGAGAACTATATGAAATTTGAATTGCAATTTTAAACTATGAAACTTGAATTTTGAAGATTGGGCATCCTTGATGAGCTTTAGTAGAGTCCTAAGTGTGATATCAATTGTGCTTATTGGATTTGACCAATAAGGTTTGGACTTGTCGACAATAGTGGCAAGAAACGGTTATTGAACTTGTTCACCATGCTTGACAAAAAAAAATGAATGAATTACATGATTTTGAGAACTCTGTGAACTTTGGAAAGTCCTTTGGTCTTCAACTTCTACTAATGGAGAAGCTTTTAGTAGAGTTGATATTGAATATGGCTGATTTAGAATATAAATCTTTGAGTATTACTGGAGACCCTTAAGGAATGTGAAGTAAGGTGGTAAATTGATTTGAAAGTTAGGATTTCTTGAGACTTATATTCAAGATCATTTTAAAATGACATTGATAGCTTAACTTAAGGGTTATGGATTTGTAAAATGATGTAAGTTTGTAATGTATAAACTAATGAGATATACACGATTTGTGAGTTGATTGAATATTGAGATTTAAGGTCTAATGTAAAATGAATTTGATTCATGGATAAATGGTAACATGTGAAATGGATTTTGAATTCCCCAATTAATGAATTAGAAACTTGATTTTAAGTACTGTATAGACGAGATTTTGTTAGTGCAAAGGCTACTTGATATACAATTGGTGTTTTGGGGTTATATTGAAATGAGATATTAGAGTATGCAGCAAAAGTATGAATTAAGTTACGGGTTTGGAGATTGAAAAATTGGAACGTTACTTTCTTGGACTATATAGAATTTGAAGTAAAATTTTTGATGATTTCATTATCAAATAAAGGACAATTAAGAGTTTTGATTAAAGCTTAGTAGATAAAGATTCATGGATCCGTAAGAGAAGAACTACATATTAGATTTGTCTAAAAGATGGGCAAGATTTGGAATTCTTTGTAGGTGATTCCGTGTTTTTGAAGGTTTTCCCATCTAAGGGTATTATGAGATTTGGCAAGAAAGGAAAACTAAGTTCTCATTTCATCGGGCCTTTCAAGATTCTGGACCGTGTAGGAGATGTAGCATATTGGTTAGCCTTACCTCCTAAGTTAGCCGGAGTACATAATGTATTTCATGTATTTATGCTAAGCAAGTACCATCCTGATCCGTCACATGTTATTCAATATGAATCTCTAGAGATCAGAGATAATATGAGCTAGGTCGAGAAACCGATACGGATCTTAGATAGGAAGGAAAGAGTACTACGGTTTAAGAGTATTCCATTGGTAAAGGTGCTCTAGCAATATCATACAACTGAGGAAGCAACATGGGAACTTGAAAGCCTTATGAAGGAAAAGTATCCAAAGATGTTGGATCAGAGATATGCGATGTGAATTTGGAGGACCAAATTTTCTAAGGTGGGGAGGATGCAACAACTGCAAATTATTTATTTTGGTGGACTAAACAATGTAATTTGGAGACAAATTTGTATATTGAAAATTTAATTTGAAGCTATAATGATTAAGAATGTAAATTGATAATGAGCATGACAAGGAATTATTAAATTGAACTTATGAGAAAATATGGAAAATTAAGATTATGGAAATTATAGGTGGAGGTTTGAAGATGAGGATCATGAAGGAAAATTAATAATCTATTAGTTGGAGTAAAATGCTAATAGGTGACACATGAATTATTTAATTTGTAGATGAAGAATTTTGGAAATTAAATAATATTAAGGACTTTAGACTTTAAGAGACTATAGACAATATAAATTAACAAAAAATAGAAAGTATGAGATATTAATGGGATAAATAATATATATGAAATAAAGTAAAGTATTTAGAAATATATTTTGTTAAATATCAAAAGAAGTTAATAATAAATGAATAAATATATATAATAATAATAGTGGAAATGAAACATAATATATGGGGAATGGCTTTTTGAAGAAGCCTCATCAATACCAATGCTACTACCTCAATCCACCGGCCATCTATAGCATTTTCGTTACTGTTCATCAACATCATCAGCCTCAACTTAAAAGCCAGCCCTTTTTATTCCTTCCCGTAGCTTTCTGCTGTACCGAGAGCAGCTCTATTCTCCTCCTCACATTCTGTTGCAAGCTGGTTCCATAAAGTGTCGACAGCAAGAGTCCAAGGAAGAAAAGAGTGCATTAAGAGAGAGCTTTGGTCTGGCTTTGGGAACCAAAAACAGGGGAGAAAACTTAAGTTAGGTTGTCACTTTGGCTGCTGGAAATAGAATTGGTTTTGAGGGGTGTATGTAAGTGTGAGGGCTGAACTAAATAGAAAATGGAGGGCTGATTCGATGCTAAAAGGGCGTGCAGAAAAAGGGGTGTCGATCAGTGGCAAAATAGAAGGAAGAAGAGAGGAAAGGGAGGTACATTGGCTGAAATTGGTGGCTGCACATGTTGGCTCTCAGTAGAGGAAGAATCAACAAGTGGAGGATATGTGAGCTGCTGTAAACTGAGGCTAAAAGAAGCTTCATTCTCGGGTCCTTAAGCTGAACAAGAGTTTTCTTTTGGCTGTAAAAAAAAAATAGGGCAGCAATGATGCATGAAATAAAAGCGTGAAGCAAGGGTGAAACAGCAGCCCAAATCGTGAAGGAGAGCCAACCAATCAGCAAAGAAAAGAGTGATCATTACTTTCGATTCTAGACAGGGCAGTGGCATGGTGGAGGATTGGGTTGGTGTTGTGTTGAAAAACACACGAAATGGGTGTTGCTCCTGGCACTTGAAGACAGAACCGCAAGGAATTTTGCAGCAGCTGAACGGTGAAAAGAGTTTGATTTGGAAATGTTTCAAGGGGCTATTGGAAATGTACGGGCTAGCCATTGTTTGGAGAGGAAGGAAACAACAGCTTTGTGGTTTGGTAACAAGAGGTAAGGCTAGCCACATGCATGATTTAAATTAAATTTAAATTAGCAAATATACGTAGGGAATGAATGATGATGTAAGGCAGATTATATATGTGTGTAGAGGCTTTCTAGAAACACAACATGCAAGGCTGAAAATGAAAGAAGGTTGCTGCATCTTAAAGTCCACGGCAGCTACAAAACAGTAAAGATCCAAGCTACATAAGAAGGGCTTTCGATTTTGCTCAATTTTAGGAGTAAGGTTCTAACTTTATAATATTTGATTATTATGCATGAACATGAAATTATGATAAATTGAATCAAATAGCTGTTGTATAGATGAAGGATTAATTGAATTCTGACTTGATGTTCAAATCTGGAATTGATGTCCTATTCTGGGTTTTAATTAAAACAATCAGTTTAATTGTTCTACATAGAGAAAAATTCTGGAAAAATTATGATCAATAGCCCTTTAAGTTAAAAGAAAGTCGGTTTTGGAATTTCTTGATTTGGATTTCTATAACTTGAGATATGTACAAATGACTGCAGGATATTCTGTCCAAAAATGTGAATCATGGTTCTGACTTTGAAAAATTGTAGAAAATATCCTACAATGAGTTAGGTTGCAAGTTTCACATTTCTAGAAAGGTGATTAAGTTAGGATTGTGATGGTTTTGGGTCTGCACCAATTGGATATGTTGATAATTAAATATGGAGTATTTTGTGCAAGTAGGTCAGTGTAACACTGTGCCTGAATACTGCTGGAAGATAGTGCAACTTTGGAAAATTGCTAATGTTGATATAGAAGAATTAAATCATGAATCTTACATTTCTAGATAGGGAAATGAGTTAGCTTTCATCTAATTCTGGAATTTGTGGATTTGGAATTATGTAACTTAGGATATGCATATATAAATGCAAGATACTCACTGCAGGGTACAAACAGCCTAGTGTCAACTTCAAAAATTCATAGAAAATAATTCAGATGGAGTTTGATTGCAAACTCTACATTTTCAGAAAGGTAAATGAGTCAGGATTGATATGGTTTTGGGTTTGTGCAAATTATATATCCCTATAATTAGTAATATAAATTTTAATGAACACAGGTCAGGAAACTATCCTGCCTAATGTGCCAGATTTTGACCAAAGTTTGGAAAATTATTGGAAATGGCACAGGATGAATTAAGAAGTAAGCCTTATACTTCCGAATAGGGAACTTAGTTAGAAGTAATATAAAATTTATGGCTTGACAATTAGATTCTCAAATTTATACTTAAGGCTAGCACAATAACAAAAGATCAGAAAATCCTAAAGTGCAGAAATTGAATCAAGTAGATTATGAGAGGCTAAAAGGAGCAAAAAGGAAATGAATAGATAGAACTCATTCATATTTGAAATAATTCAGAATTACTCCTTGATGTCATTCTTATTGAATTGTATAATTCTTAATCCTAGCATGCCATTGGGGGTAATGAGTAACCTGATTCACCTTGTGTATGTTGAGGGTGATGCTAAGGACTGAAATTGACTAAGAGCTCACATAGCTCGTGTGAAACTTGATAGACCAAGGAGGATTGAATCTGTAAGATAAGGAAGCACTGTAAGTAACACTAAGCAACTACCTTGCATCCAAATTGTATGATGCTTTAAATTTTGATTTGGTATTGAAACGAAATGAAATGTTACATATGAAATCTATTTTGACATGTATTGAAAATGCTGCATATTTAGCCTATCTTTGACTAATTGGTTTAGTTTTCTGAAATATTTATAAGCATGCTAAAGGCTCGCAAAATCTTTGTTTGGTTTCATGCATTATTGCTTTAAGATGATGACACTTATGAGTTTCCAAACTGAACTAAGCTTTTGGTTTAATATGGTTTTTCCGATCTTGTTTTACAACTTAAAGTTCTTTAAAAGCTTAGCGAGCCCTTGATTATTAGTTGCATATTAATGCACTATGATTTTGATACGAAGTCTTCGAAGGCTGATTTGATAAGATTGATATTGGATACTGTTTTAGACTTGGGGAATTGAGACCATAGGGCACCGTACCTTGAGAATTGTGTAGGCATTCTTAATTGACTTAGAGCACTGTGTCTCGATGACTAGCTCTCGAGAATGATTGGCTTGTCCTGTATATTACGTTTGGATAGGTCCCGGTGTCACATAATCAACGAACCGGGGTTGATTGGTCTATGTGTAGGTAGCATCCCTTTTCAGCAGATTGCTACAGTTAGCTACCATAGATCGTTATTGTGTTAGCTATAAGTATCTTGATGATGCTATGCCTTATCTCTTGGTACTACAATCTATTTTATCGATTGCACAGTATGATTTATGATAATGTTTTGACGATTGATGATTGGCTGTCTTAAAAGATTTGAAAAGAAATTTGAAGCAAAGATTTCGATTTAGAGACGATAGGTACCCTATGGAATGCCTGTGTGGCACAGAGTATGTATATAATGTGTATGGTTCTGCCTGTGTGGCATGGAATCTCATTTATACATACGTGATATGTATATGAAAATGTTGCCTGATGAGACCATTCTAGGCTGTCTAACAATAGTCGTGGACACATTCCTCAGTCTCTAGCTTATCAGTGGAACTGGGACAATCTATGATCATAGATAGATGCCCTTCGAGGGAAACTATCCCATTGATAGCTACAATGGGTTAGAGATGATATGATAGCAGAATAGGGATTCATGCCTAGTCTCTTACTAAATGTTAAACATTGTCTAGAGTATGGTTTATTTTATACAAAACTCTAGATATGACATGTTTTTACAGTATATGTGAAATGATTGAAATTGAATGATTTCAACATGGTTTATATTACGCATTATATGATTTGAGATGCTATTTCGTATGTTTTTAAAATGCAGTCATGTTTTATACTGTAGCATATCAAATTTGATTTATCAGACGTATATGATTTATGAGTTTGAAAACTGAGAGATGCAGGTTATGATTTTTAAGTTGCTTTTATAGTTACTTACTGAGTTTATAACTTACTCCCCTCTTCCTTCCCTCCCTTTCAGATTGATGATCACTATCATATGCTTTGACTCGAAAAGCTCCTCGGGAGTGATTCTCAGGTGTAGTTTCAGGTATATGGCTTCCAGCACACTAGATAGACACAGATTGAGTATGGCACAGTGTATTTACTTATATTTTGATTGGTTGTGTAAACAAAGTCCGAGATGTAGGCTAGGTTATTTTACTATTCGGATGAAATGATTTGATGGTTGTTCAAGATGGTGATCGTGTTGATAGGTGCAATAATAAAGTATATATAAATCACTAGTGCTTGATGGTTTAAGACAAATATCATAATTGAATCAATTAAAGAGAAATACAAATGGGACCTTAGTGATCAAGGATCGCTTAAAGCTGAATTGTGACCTATACAGTCACCTACAAACGAATATGCGAAGTAAAGGAATTAAAAAAAATTAATTAGCTCGCAAATTAGGCTTCCGCAAGGATTAAATGGAAATCGGGACATGACAGTGTAAGATAGTGGGATTAAGACATCGAAAATTGCTCTGAATTAGGGCTCCAAAAATGAAAGAAAGTGGGGAGGAAATTAATGGAACAAAGCGAAAAGAAAGAGAACCTAAGGTAGGGTTTAAGCCTTGAACCGAAGGAAGGCACCTTGAACTGCCTTAACCAGCTTCACTCTCCACCATTTTGAGCCTTGAAACACCTCAACAGTAGCTACATTTGAAGTAGACAGCAACTGCACGAGAAGAAAGAAGATCAAAGTGAAGCGAAGACAAAGTGAGAGAGTGATCAGGCGTAGGAGTGAGACATGAAATGGTGGTGAGACAAGGGCATTCACTAAAGAGAAGAGAGGAAGAAAATGGGCTATAATAAGGTGCAAACGGATCAGTGAAAGATTGAAGGTTTTGGCACTTAACAACAGAGAGAGGATGTGAACACAAGGGAGCTTCACTCTCAATTTCAAGAGGAAAAATAAAGGATGTCGAAATGAAGGTCTAAAATGGGCAATGGGTAGATCATTGAGCTTCCATTATGATCAATGATTGAGGAATTTCCAAGTTAAGGTTCTACCACTTAAAGCAATTTGGGAATCCTTATTGGGTAGGTCTCAATTCTACAAATTACTACGAATGGATGTCAATTGATACAATTAGGAATGCCAACTGTTAATGGGTGATTGAAATTAATAATTAATTGAAACATTATATAAAGTGTGTTCGACAAGTCAAGGAACTGTTAGGTAAGGGTGCCTAATTGCTTTCAATCTATAAAAATGATTTAAGTGAATTGTAGGCATCATGGTGGTGTGAAATTTCATGAAAACATATAAGACAAGCACTTGGGATAGTTAGCCAAATTGAAAGAAGTTGTGAGACTGAGTATGTTGGTAAGACAATTAAATACGTAACATTGTGTGATTTCGATAATAGGTATTAAATGATATTATTGAGGAATGATTAGCTTTGACATGCATTGGTGTAAGAATTCATATGTAGGAATGAGGTTATTAATACATTGTTAGTTGAGGTGGTAAATTGTATTCAAATATAATATTTGGTTAATATTGTGTAATTTTGTATAATAGGACTATCTCTATGATATACACACATATATTTTGGGTAAAGAAAAGATTGATAAATATGACTGATTAGATGATAGAATTAATTATGTGGCTTTGATTTGGAGATGCATGAGTAATTTCACAAAAATATGATAGAATTTTGAAATGATGTTGCGTACATCCTACTAGGGATTGAGCATAAATGATTAATAGTAGTTGAAGAGGCAAGAGTCATATACTTGCAAATGTTGGCCTATATAGTTAATTCATAACATTAAAATCATAAAGCATGACTAGAGGGCGATTTGTGTGAAAATCGATGTCGGACATTGTGATTTGTGATTTTAAGATGTGTGCTTTAACAAGTGATTAAACATAATTAGGGCAATTTATTGAGGTTTTAATGAATTTATTGGTAGTGAATTGAGATGGTGTAGGAGCTTGATTTGGTTTAGAAGATTGAAGAGAAGATGGCTAAGCATCCAGGTAAGTGGACCAAGTAAAGTTTCACTAGTATCGTCTCATAAGAGATGTTTGATTTTGATAAATAAATTACCTAACTTTTGAATTTAAGTGCCATAATGCTATTGATCGAGTTCTTAAGGGAAGATATAAAGTATGACAAAATTGTGAATCTGGATGATGCTTGAGCAGGGATTGAAAACCATGTTTTATGATTTGTGTGGCTGGCTAAGCTTGCCTATTATGTGAAATAAAATGTTCAGATGTTAAGTTCTTTCATGAATCTTGCTGTCTGGTTTGTTTAGGCTAAGTGCGTGTGTGTGTGTATGGTCCATATTAAAATCTTACTAGGTAACCATGCAAAGTACATAGAGGTACTCCATTAATGCATAAGTGAATTCACATATAGCATATTTTGACCCTAACTAGTTTATGTATAAGCTTTATAATACTCGATATGCTTTGTCCTCAAAAGCATAATTTTGACCTAACTTTGTAACAAAGGGTTTTTATGTATATTTGAAAGCCTTAAAACAGTTTTGATCTGTGTTTTGAAAACTGTGCACCAATAGGCATAATGGTGTACCTTTGAGTTTTGACAACAATTTTATCTTAGTAAGTTAAGTATTGATTAGTAATCTATTTTTTGAACTAAAGGATTTCAATCAATATTCAGTAACCCATTCTTTGAATCAAATGATTTTCGATCATTACTCAATTTTTTGTTTTATATTTGATTTTGGGCAAATCTATTGACCTTCAGGTCATTTATAGCCTATCGAGCTTCACTCTAGGTTCCATTATCCTCTATCATGCTTTATGCTTTAGACTTTCAATATGACTATTTGCGCCTTATGAGCCTTGTGCTCTAGGCATTATCAGCCTTGTCTGGAAAACCAATAGACAAGTTCCAGTTCCTGACTATATAATGGGGTTAGAGTTGTAACGACCCGTTAGCACATTTTTCACCTTAACTTTACACCATTTATCCGGTTGGGCTGTCTGTGATACTTCACTTGCACTTAATGTTAAACATATTTAATATAACATTGTTAATATAATACACATCCCCTATCTTATTTACAAAAATGTAGTACTGTATACATGCCTAAATACAGAAAATAAATGATAGTACCTGATATATTTTAGTCGGTCTGTCACATTGTCCATTATGTGCAGCCGTAATCGACAAATATTGATCTCACCATCATCAAAACCTGAAATGTTAAAATTGGGGAGTAAGCAAACCAAGGCTCAGTAAGAGAGTTATATTTCACACTTGATATTCAGCTATCTATATGCTGAAAATTTTTTTTTTAAATCTTCCTAGCTGGCTCTAGGCTCACATGTAGGAAGGATACTACAGTCGGCTAGGGATCCAGATAGAGTAAGGCAGGTATTTTAAAATACCTGACTTGTTCCGGAACCTAGAAGCAATTGTAGAGAGTATTAAATCCATTTTTCTCAAAACGATATGACTTTCGTTTTTCCCACAGAGCAAACCACTTATTTCTTTTCACTTCAGTATCCTTTAAAACACGTGACAGTACAGTGATTTGTAAATATCCAATCATTAGATAAACACTTCTTTGATTATTTCTATCTTAGAAATGATTCTTATGTTATTATTTTAGAATAAACATCTATTTCTCTTTTCAAATCAGTGACCGTATCGCACAGTTCAATAAAACAGTATATTCAGTATTCAGTATTCAGTAAAACAATATCTTGATACGGTTCAATCAGTAACAGTAAACAGTAGCTACCAATTCAGTAAATAGTATACGGTAGCTTTCAGTTCAGTAAACAGTAAATGGTAGCTTTCAGTTTAGTAAAACAGTAATCAGTGGCTACCATTTCAGTGCACAATACAGTTCTGTAAACACAGTATTTTGGTACAATTTTTCATCAGTAAACAATAACCAGTGATCAGTACAGTAAACAGTACAGTAAATAGGATTCCGTAAATCCTTTCAGTAAACAGTAATCAGTGTGTGAGACCAGACATCAAATAAATCATGCTATCATCGTTCTCCCTCCCCCTTGTGAGAACGGAATTTACCGCTATTGGGGTAAACCCATAGGCCATCGCCCCTCACGGCTATCTCTACTAGATCTATGGCCATAATCTATAGGTGGTCCTTGGGTCCACTTGCCAAGTGACCTCGAGACCGCTGATGACTTGGCGGGTCCATCAGCCCTATGACACCCTGAGGTGCACCCGTTGGTCCATCGACCCGAGCCACCGCCCTAGGTGGGTCATGCAATTACATGGATAATAATGCATGAACTCAGGGCCTATAGTCTCAAAACAGTATAAACCGTACCATAGCCTTTATGGATTTTAAACATCGTAAATCAAATATCCATAAGGCTCACATGTAAACATAATCACCTTTATGAAATTTATAAAATAAATAACATTTTTTCAAATTATTTCATAAAAGTATATATCATGTTTTTCATACGATGAAGACAGTTTGCAAAATCATCACTGAAAGTATAGAAGGATAAAACTATCTTTTCTCCACCGTAAAACACGTATGCACGCTTTTCCGTGCTTTCACTTGAAAACATGGTTTTTCAATAATTTATGAAAAATAAAATATTTATTTTTCCAAATTCATAAATCCCGTAACCATGTTTCTTTCTAAAAACACGTGTAGAGACCTCTAGTCTCGAAATCATAGTTTTTCATCATTTCTTAACCTTTATGGAATTTATATAATTATTTATCTCACAATTAAAACCATAAAGGTTTTATATTAAATCAAGCGAATATTTAAGAATATTTATAAAAATATTCACTTCGGCCTCTTTTTCATTTTCATCACGTTTCACGTGAAATATCCCCTATCGGTGAATTTTCGGTGATTTCCTTTTCACCATACTCGAAAACATGAATATTTTAAAA
The DNA here is from genome assembly GCA_031772115.1 of Heritiera littoralis. Classification (NCBI taxonomy): domain Eukaryota; kingdom Viridiplantae; phylum Streptophyta; class Magnoliopsida; order Malvales; family Malvaceae; genus Heritiera; species Heritiera littoralis. Next base: position 3,366,882 of record JAPDPK010000073.1, read on the forward strand.
TTAAATATCACTATATTCATGTTTTATGAAATTTACTTGATTTCTTGATTTTCGTACCCGAAAATCATTTCACGTGAAATCAAATCATTTATTATGGTTTTCGGTGATTTTCGGTAAATTTCAGTAATTTTTCGATAATTTTTCGACAATATAACGGCTGCCGATTTGGCTAGCCTCCTGCACGGAAAATACAGTTTATATTTCTCAACTGGTATTTCATCACAATTTGAAACCGATAAATCACCACAATTTTCAAAACTAATCCTTATAAATTGCATTTATAAATTAAATGCATAATTTAAAATATGTGGTCGAATATCCCTACAGGCGGCACATGTCTCCCTTACCTGTTTCGGGTCGGCGACTTCCTCTCGAAGGTCGCGCCCGTGTTCACCTCGCCCGATTCCATCGGCTCGGTCATCGAGGGAATTTTCTGGAAATTAAATTCTAAAATTTAGAATTTTTCCATAATTATTTAAATTAATTACTCGGAATTAAATCCCGAATTTCTTACCGAATTTCTCAGATTTTTCGGATTTCTGAATTCCTGAGATTTCCCGTAATTTCCGAAATTCCCAAATCTCGGGAATTTCTCTTTTTTTCTTTTCTTTTCTTTCTTTCTTTTCTTTCTTTTTCTTTTCTTTTCTTTTCTTTTTCTTTTTCCTTTTTCTTTTTTTTCTTTTTCCTTTCTTTCCTGGCCGGTTCAAGCCCTTCAGACCGGTTGCCTTCCCCTCACCGCCGGTTCTTCTCCGGCGACTGGTTCTCTGGGGGTTCGGTGGCTCAGCAGCTAGCCGGCGTCGAGGCGAAGCTGCCGGTGGTCTCAGCTTGGCCTGGATCGGCGGCACGGCGGCAGATCGAGTTGGTTTTCCCTCGGTTTCTTCTCCTCCTCCGTCGGCCTTCCTCCGCCATTCCCCGTGCCTCCGGTGGCTTCCCACATCTTCCTCTTCCTTCGACAGTGGTGTGGCTGCAGTGGCGGCGGTCGATTTGGCCGGCACTGCCAGATCTGGTTTTCTTTTTTTTTTCTTCCGGTTTCACTGGTTTCTGCCCCTTTTCCGTTTTTGTTTTCGCCATTTCTTTCCTCTTTCGGTCACCGGCTTCTCTCCTCTCTTCGCCGGTGCCGTCTTCCTCTCTCCCTCCTCCTCTCTTGGTCGGCCGACTGTGGCCGGCCTCGCCTGGGAAGATAGAATCGGGGAATCCCGATTCTTGTTTTCTGTTTCCCTTTTTTTTTTAATTTATTTATCTTATATTATATTTATAACTATATTATAAATATAATATTAATATTATATTATATAGTATTCTACTATATAATATCATATAGATATATATATTATATCAACATATATATATTTAATATATATATATATATCTACATACTTTTTAACTTAAATTACATTTATATATTTTTATATATAAATGTAATAATACCAATAATAGTAATAATATAATATATATTGTATTACAATATATATGTACAATTCAAATGTAAAATCATATTTACATTTCTTTTCAAATATGTATATGCTTATATATACATATTCTGTTATATTTAATACATATGTACTATTTAAATTTATACAATAGTATATATATCTATATATATCTCCGTATATATTAATATATACTATATTATATCTCAATACATATGCATTCACTTAAAATTACATTTATATAATTTATAATTATATAAATATATTCCCTTTTCATTTCTCATTTTCTTATTTAATTTGGATTTCCATTATCCAAATTAAATTTCCTTACTTTCCTTATTTAATTTCCTTCACTTAATTTTCTAATTTCGTCACTTCCTCAATTCTCGGAATTTCCACAATATTTCGATTCTCACAATTTTATTTATTTATTTCCATTGTTTATTTTCTCCAACATTTATTTTCAATATTTATAATTTCCAATAAATGGAAAATTTACGGTTATCACATCCTCCCCACCTTAAGAAATTCGGTCCTCCGAATTTAACTTAAGTCCAAAGGTGGTATATGCCGTATACTTACGACTTCTGACCTCTAGGTCATTCCCCAAGTAATACTGCCAGTACACTTTCAACATTAAGAGTACTTTAGACCACTACATGCTGTCTTTCATCACATATATGTCTATACTCCCGTAAGTTCATTTCTCAAATTGAGAGTTATTCATTTATACTCTTTTCACATAAGAGTCCATGCACAATGTTTTTCATGTCACAGCTGCTCTATGCTGTTCATCATCCATTTTTTCTCACTTAGTGCCAAGTCGATATAGTTTAAAACTATCAATTACATATATCAGTCAGTTGTATGTAATTGTCCCAGTAGCTTATACATCTCATGAACAGGCTCTCTCTACATCATGGAGCGTTCACATCTTACGCTCATATATGTCTATATATCAGTATGGAGCGATTCTATCAATACACTTGGGATCTCAAAGCCTTTTGCTATTTCTCATTAAGCATATGGCAACACAGAGACTCCCATCACATGTAAGGCTCACTGGAACTGTACATACACATTCACACAGTTTAATGCTTATACTTCGACTGAGGCACTAGAGAATCTAAGAATCTGATAATGGAAAGTGATTCTATTTAGATCATTAGTCCTTAATCACTTCCATATCATTATATCTCTTTTGGACTCTTTGTTATCCACAACATTCATTTTATCAAGGCTGCATCTCACTTGCAGACTTTACTATTGATCATCTCTTACAATCATAACTCATGAGACAATCATGTTCTCTTCATGTAGTATGGTCTTTATATCTCTTTTCATAATTTAGATTCCACAACTGAATCCTCAATTTATATATTTAATCACCACATCATCTATATACTTCCACCGTTTCTATCATGTTACGATGGTTATATATATAATCATTTTTCATTTATATACTGGCAGTAAAGTAACACGTGTCATTCATTTTACTCCTTTGAGTATCATTACTTTCACTTGCCAAATTTGGCTTGATTTTACATCTAGCCACTGTCGTGTGATAACCAACATTAGATCATTTTTAGTCTTACCTTTGGGAACTGTTTCATATTGATGTTCCCTTCTCATCATGCAATTTATTTCCTTATTCCACTTTCATCTTTTCATATTTTTATTCTCATCCTTTTAGTCGGTTTTCTTGATTGGTATTGTACTATACTGCTAAGATCTTTTAAAATCTTGCATACCGTCTTTTCTTTACACTTGTCCATTTACCGACTCTAATTTCTTTAATTATGTCTCATTAGTAGAGCAGCTAGTCCCATAACTCTTTTATATATATTGGCATTAGTATCTAGCTAGACTCATTATTTTTGTATCTCGATCATTATCTCGATATCATAAACAGGTTCACTGTCATCCTGTCGTCTCGAGATCATATATCTCAGGAGGAGATACTGTCTAGCGAAATCTCTTAGTTGCAAATCTTAGCACAATTCCACAGTCTTTAAGAGTTTAAGGATCATACCATAATGCTACTCATATTCCATTTATACTCTAGACTGTCATAATTATTTATCGAGTTCTAATTATTATCTTATGACATCAGTCTCCGACTTTTGTTTAATAACGCTTTAAACAAAGGTAAATCTTATGAACTCCGCATGCATCTCAAATCAGATCAGTGAAGCGTCCATTTTCGTGTAAATGAATACTTGTTCTTCACAAGAATTTTATTAATGATAGGAAGTTAATACATCCTTTTTTAATTCATCTGTGTCTCAATATCATCAGTGCTTCTCTCATTTACACTTATACAGGTAACTTCATTATCCTCAAATTTATGTTATCTGTATTTCTATTGTTCACACCTTTACACGTGAATTCCATTATCCACACATTTTCCAGAGTTATTTTCTTAAGCCTTTTGGATTCTTCCTATATTTTCCGATGTAAGCTTATAAGTAGATTTCATATCCATAATCGAGTCAATGTTAACTCGATTTCTCCAGTCTATATAACTCTGAAAATCTTATCAGGAATCACATCCGATACTTTCTTTAATCACCCATCTCTTATCATTTCGGACATCTCATCCTTATGTCCTGTCATTTTCACTGTGTATTCTTAAGGCAGAGACATTTACTATTCAAATCATTTTGACACACACTCTACCTTGATTTCATTATTCACTCATTTACAGTACTCCATACAGTACATCAAGTTGCAATGCATATCTCAAATGGTCCGGTTCTATAATTAAATATTCATTTAATACCTCAGAAACAGTATAAATGTATAGAACCTCAATCAACCGTACTGCTATGGATTTCATCAATTTTTGTTTTCTGATCACTTTTCAGTCATTTTCTGTAATTATTTCACTTTTCATAATATTCAACGATCCCGTTCAATACACTCTTAATTCCGGCCCTTACAGTCAGTAACCGGGCCAATCATCTTATGAAATTCCACTATACACTCTTTGGATCGCATCGTGTAAGGCCCCGGCCCGTCCGCCGTCCGCCTGTACATATCTATACCATCCTCTTTTGGCGAGCACACTGGCCCCCTAAAGGATCTATCGTGAGGCCTAGCTCGTTCACTAGGTCACTCGCCATTCGCATCTGTAATCTATGTGTAAGTGGAATCAATAATAGGGAACGTTATATTCATATCATCTCCTCTATGCCATTAATAACTCCATTACTATCAAAGGATTCCAATTCAGCTCGATTTTATCACTGTTCGAACATCACCCAACATAGGGGCATTTTTGTCATTTCGACATTTATTTCTTTCTCCTCAGTATACATTTAAACCAAGGATCTCATTATCTATGTGCTGATAGTATCCTCTTTCATACTAATATCAACAATTTGAGATCTTGTTTGATTTCGACAGAGAAGTTCATTAAAATCCACAATTGGATTATTCTGCTTGTAATTCAGCTTTACATCATCAATTTCTCTGTCAAATCACTCAATTCCCACATCTGTTGGTCTATTCTGATTCCCAGTAAAATTTTAGAGGTAGGGGTATTTTTGTCATTTTGGCCAAAAATTTTCTCTCTCTTCAAATTACCCTCAATCGGTGATCTTAAAGTCTATTTAATGATGATATTTCATTCCCCTCCTTTGTATCATCACTTTCAGGTCTCAGTTCGATCCGGACAGAAAAGTACTGGTGGGGCCCTCATCGAGTCCTTTACTGATCCTTACCGAACCGGCCTTCATTTAGATTATAAGAATCACTAATTTTCTGGTAATTTCTGAGCCTATTATTTCTTTAACATTCTCAATTTATACTTTCTCACTCCCTTTAAATTATTTTACTCAATTTACAATCATTTATTTTCTTTTTGTATTCAGACGACACAGTAGTACCGGGGATGTTTAACACTTTTTCTTCCAAAAGTATTCACAGACATCAGGCTAACCCTGCTCTGATACCATTAAATCTGTAACGACCCGTTACCACATTTTTCACCTTAATTTTACACCATTTATCCGGTTGGGTTGTCTGTGATACTTCACTTGCACTTAATGTTAAACATATTTAATATAACATTGTTAATATAATACACATCCCCTATCTTATTTACAAAAATGTAGTACTGTATACATGCCTAAATACAGAAAATAAATGATCGTACCTGATATATTTTAGTCGGTCTGTCACATTGTCCATTATGTGCAGCCGTAATCCACAAATATTGGATCTCACCATCATCAAAACCTGAAATGTTAAAATTGGAGAGTGAGCAAACCACGGCTCAGTAAGAGAGTTATATGTCACACTTGATATTCAGCTATCTATATGCTGAAATTTTTTTTTTAAAATCTTCCTAGCTGGCTCTAGGCTCACATGTAGGAAGGATACTACAGTCGGCTAGGGATCTAGATAGAGTAAGGCAGGTATTTTAAAATACCTGACTTGTTCCGGAACCTAGAAGCAACTGTAGAGAGTATTAAATCCATTTTTCTCAAAACGATATGACTTTCGTTTTTCCCACAGAGCAAACCACTTATTTCTTTTCACTTCAGTATCCTTTAAAACACGTGACAGTATAGTGATTTGTAAATATCCAATCATTAGATAAACACTTCTTTGATTATTTCTATCTTAGAAATAATTCTTATGTTATTATTTTAGAATAAACATCTATTTCTCTTTTCAAATCAGTGACCGTATCGTACAGTTCAATAAAACAGTATATTCAATATTCAGTAAAACAGTATCTTGATACAGTTCAGTCAATAACAGTAAACAGTAGCTACCAATTCAGTAAATAGTATACGGTAGCTTTCAGTTCAGTAAACAGTAAATGGTAGCTTTCAGTTTAGTAAAACAGTAATCAGTGGCTACCATTTTAGTGCACAATACAGTTCTGTAAACACAGTATTTTGGTACGATTTTTCAAAGTAAACAATAACCAGTGATCAGTACAGTAAACAATACAGTAAATAGGATTCCGTAAATCATTTCAATAAACAGTAATCAGTGTGTGAGACCAAGCATCAAATAAATCATGCTATCATCGTTCTCCCTCTCCCTTGCGAGAACGAAATTTACCGCTATTGGGGTGCACCCGTAGGCCATCGCCCCTCACGGCTATCTCTGCTAGATCTATAGCCATAATCTATAGGTGGTCCTCGGGTCCACTTGCCAAGTGACCTCGAGACCGCTGATAACTTGGCGGGTCCATCAGCCCTATGACGCCTTGAGGTGCACCCGTTGGTCCATCGACCCGAGCCACCGCCTCAGGTGGGTCACGCAATTACATGGATAATAATGCATGAACTCAGGGCCTATAGTCTCAAAACAGTATAAACTGTACCATAGCCTTTATGGATTTTAAACATCGTAAATCAAATATCCATAAGGCTCATATGTAAACATAATCACCTTTATGAAATTTATAAAATAAATAACATTTTTTCAAATTATTTCATAGAAGTATATATCATGTTTTTCATACGATGAAGACAGTTTGCAAAATCATCACTGAAAGTATAGAAGGACAAAACTATCTTTTATCCACCGTAAAACACGTATGCACGCTTTTCCGTGCTTTCACTTGAAAACATGGTTTTTCAATAATTTTTGAAAAATAAAATATTTATTTTCCAAATTCATAAATCCCGTAACCATGTTTCTTTCTAAAAACACGTGTAGAGACCTCTAGTCTCGAAATCATAGTTTTTCATCATTTCTTAACCTTTATGGAATTTATATAATTATTTATCTCACAATTAAAACCATAAAGGTTTTATATTAAATCAAGTGAATATTTAAGAATATTTATAAAGATATTCACTTCGGCCACTTTTTCATTTTCATCTCGTTTCACGTGAAATATCACCTATCGGTGAATTTTCGGTGATTTCCTTTTCACCATACTCGAAAACATGAATATTTTAAAATTAAATATCACTATATTCATGTTTTATGAAATTTACTTGATTTCTTGATTTTCGCACCCGAAAATCATTTCACGTGAAATCAAATCATTTATTATGGTTTTCGGTGATTTTCGGTAAATTTTAGTAATTTTTCGATAATTTTTCGACAATATAACGGCTGCCGATTTGGCTAGCCTCCTGCACGGAAAATACATTTTATATTTCTCAACTGGTATTTCATCACAATTTGAAACCGATAAATCACCACAATTTTCAAAAATAATCCTTATAAATTGCATTTATAAATTAAATGCAAATTTAAAACATGTGGCCGAATATCCTTATAGGCGGCACATGTCTCCCTTACCTGTTTCGGGTCGGCGACTGCCTCTCGAAGGTCGCGCCTGAGTTCACCTCGCCCGATTCCATCAGCTCGGTCATCGAGGGAATTTTCTGAAAATTAAATTCTAAAATTTAGAATTTTTTCATAATTATTTAAATTAATTACTCGGAATTAAATCTCGAATTTCTTACCGAATTTCTCAGATTTTTCGGATTTCTGAATTCCCGAGATTTCCCGTAATTTCCGAAATACCCAAATCCCCGGAATTTCTCTTTTTCTATTTTCTTTCTTTTCTTTCTTTTTCTTTCTTTTCTTTTCTTTTCTTTTTCTTTTTCCTTTTTCTTTTTTTTTTCTTTTTCCTTTCTTTCCTGGCCGGTTCAAGCCCTTCAGACTGGTTGCCTTCCCCTCACCGCTGGTTCTTCTCCGGCGACTGGTTCTCCAGCTGTTCGGTGGCTCAGCAGCTGGCCGGCGTCGAGGCGAAGCTGCCGGTGGTCTCAGCTTGGCCTGGATTGGCGGCATGGCAGCGGATCGAGTCGGTTTTCCCTCGGTTTCTTCTCCTCCTCCGTCGGCCTTCCTCCGCCGTTCCCCGCGCCTCCGGTGGCTTCCCACGTCTTCCTCTTTCTCCGACGGTGGTGGCTGCAGTGGCGGCGGTCGATTTGGCCGGCACTGCTAGATCTGGTTTTCTTTTTTTTTCTTCCGGTTTCGCTGGTTTCCGCCCTTTTTCCGTTTCTGTTTTCACCGTTTCTTTCCTCTTTCGGTCACTGGCGTCCTCTCCTCTCTTCGCTGGTGCCGTCTTCCTCTCTCCCTCCTCCTCTCTTGGTCGGCCGACGGTGGCCGGCCTCGCCTGGGAAGACAGAATCGGGGAATCCCGATTCTTGTTTTCTGTTTCCCCTTTTTTTTAATTTATTTATCTTATATTATATTTATAACTATATTATAAATATAATATTAATATTATATTATATAGTATTCTACTATATAATATCATATAGATATATATATTATATATCAACATATATATTTAATATATATATCTACATACTTTTTAACTTAAGTTACATTTATATATTTTTATATATAAATGTAATAATACCAATAATAGTAATAATATAATATATATTGTATTTACAATATATATGTACAATTCAAATGTAAAACCATATTTACATTTCTTTTCAAATATGTATATGCTTATATATACATATTCTGTTATATTTAATACATATGTATTATTTAAATTTATACAATAGTATATTTATCTATATATACCTTCGTATATATTAATATATACTATATTATATCTCAATACATATGTATTCATTTAAAATTACATTTATATAATTTATAATTATATAAATATATTCCCTTTTCATTTCTCATTTTCTTATTTAATTTGGATTTCCATTATCCAAATTAAATTTCCTTACTTTCCTTATTTAATTTCCTTCACTTAATTTTCTAATTTCATCACTTCCTCAATTCTCGGAATTTCCACAATATTCTGATTCTCACAATTTTATTTATTTATTTCCACTGTTTATTTTTTCCAATATTTATTTTCAATATTTATAATTTCCAATAAATGAAAAATTTACGGTTATCACAAGAGTAAATCTATGGCCATAGGTATTATGTTGCTTGCGACACTCATCGATCATTGGCTAAGGTGGACATCAGTATCAGTATCAATTATCAGGGATCTTTGCCTACATTTATCAGTATCAGTTTTCAATGATTTGAGGTTTTATGCCTAAACTTTATCAGTATAAGCTTTGATTTCAGTTTTTAGTTCAATATTTGAGGCTTTATGCCTAAACTTTATCAATGCATTTTTTATTTCAATTTTCAGTTCAGTATTTGAGGCTTTATGCAAACTTCATCTATATCTATTTTGATTTCAGTTTCAGTAAGGTATTTGAGGCTTTATGCCCAGTTTTATCAGATATGTTTTTATTACAATTTCAATTCAATGATTTGAGGCTTGATCCTAAATTTTATTAGTATTTATTTTGATTTCAACATCAGTTTTTAGTAATTCGAGGCATTTTGCCTAACTCCATCAAGTATCTATTTTCATAAGATTATTTGTTTTGAACTCATGTGCCTAATCACCTTGTTTTGAACTCGTGCATCGTTATCATGTTTCATTATTTGTTTCGTTATTTGTATCAGTTTTCAGTGTTTTGGGATTTCATTACTAAACTTATTTATTTTTCAATTATAGTACGATTATTGATTTTGAGCTAAATGTATTAGAAAATCTACTTTATTATCAGTATTGCTTTTAGTATTTTAAGGCTTTATACATAATTTTATCAGTTATTAGTTCGTACGTTATTTGTTTCATGTGTTTGAGGAATTGTTTTTATATCAGCATCAATTTTAGTATTTCGAGGCATACGCCTAAAGTGATTAGTAATCTGTTTTGAATGAAGTGCATAGTGATTCTGCTTTGAACAAGTGCATTGTGAATCTGTTTTGAACTGTGCATAAGGATTCGGTTTTGAACTAAGCACATTACCCATTGCAATGTTGTGCATTTTATTGACATTGTAATATTGTGATAAGTGACCGTGTTTTTTCAGTATTGTGTTGAGGGTTAGGGAACTGAGGTGCTTAAGGTATCCTTCTGACTAATATCCTGTATAGCCTTAACCTTAAAGTATGAGTACAGATAGATAGATTCAACATCAGGACATTGTATCATGTATACATGTCACTTTATTTACTGTTCATGCATACACATGCAGGAGATCGACATAAGCCTAGCATGCATTTATTTAAACTACTTACTGAGCTGTGAATTGCTCACCTCTTTTCCACCACCTGCAAACTATCTGAGTTAGGCTACAGCAGAGAGCCCTTGTATGGGCCATCAGGGATCGTACCTAGCCTAGGTACAAACTAGCTTCCTTTGAGCCCTACCTTCACCACTCTTTGAGGTATACAATAGTGTATTATTTTATTTACATGCACGCTTTATAAATTTCACACAATACAATTTATGGATGTGTCATGGGATGTAACTTAGGATCATTTTAGAATCATTTCATAAGTGATATGACGATCAAGTGTGATCTTGGATTTGATATGTATGTGATAATTAGTGGTGGATGTTAAGATTGTTAACATGACAATTATTTGATGATTTGCATTATGATGTGAATGTGTGGATAGTGGAATTGATTTGGTATGATTGGGTTATGGTAAATGATAATGTCTTATAGGTTGTTTATCTTGAGAAATCTTAAAATATAATGGGGCATATTTTCAATCTATTTTCTAGGTAAGAATATTTTATCGATAAAAAATGATAATTACAGGCCTAGAGAATATTTAATTCACCTTCAGATGAGAGAATAAGTTGTTAAGTTGAATTAAATGACAAGAATAAGTTAAAATCGTTTAGTGACTACATTGATACCTAATACAAATCATAAATAAAAAAAAAACAATTTAGTTTGTAAATTTGTTAAGTGAAAAAATTGCAAGTGTTAAGTGCATGTCATGGGCTTCGGGACATGATAGTGGAATATAGAGGCGTCTTTTGCAGTTGTTAAAGACAAAGGAGATGCAGTTACAGCTAGTATTACTATAATAGGAAAAAAACAATTGGCACTAGAAGTATCCACTCCCAGCACACTAGATTATACTAAGAGCTGGATTGTTGATTTAGGATGCTTTAATCACATGACTGGTGATAAAAAAAAAGCTTCTCAATATGTCAATATACAAAAGTGATCGAGTGGTCATTACAACCAACAATTCAAGATCACCAATTAGTCATATTGGTAAAACGATGATTGTACCTCAGTTTAGTTCAAAGCAAGTTCAACTGCAAGATGTTTATCTTGTTCTTGGAATGAAGAAAAACTTATTTGCAGTTTCTCAATTAATAGATCCAAGTAACAATGTTGTATTTAGCTCTAAAGATGTGAAAGTCTATCGAGAATTGAAGACAAAAGGCACACCCTTTATAGAGGGAAAGAAGCAATAGTATATCTATGTGAGATTAGCAGAGTTAGCTTACATAAAAAAGATAAGAAAGAATGAGACTGTAGATCTTTGGCATGTTCATTTAGGACATGATGGCTACCATAAGCTGAAGGTGATGATGAAGATATCCTTACCTAAAGGCCTTCCTAAATTAGACATTCAAACAGATACTATTTATGAAGGGTGTCAATATGGAAAACTCATCAACTTCCATTTGAAGAATCGAACTTTAGAGCCACGCAACCATTAGAGTTAATTCACTCAAATGTATTTGTACCCATTACGCAACCATTTATCAATAGATTACGCTATATGGTAACTTTTATTGGTGATTTTTCAAGGTATGTTTGGGCTTTCCTTATGAAAGAAAATTTTGAAACCTTGGCTAAGTTCAAAGAATTCAAAGAAAAAATTGTAAGTGAAGTTGGTTGAAAGGTACAATGTCTTCGCACAGATAATAGTGAAGAATATACATCAAATGAGTTTAATGAGTATCTTCAAGAGCACAAGATTAAAAGACAATATACATGCCCTAACACTCCACAGCAGAACGAAATAGCTAAGAGGAAGAATCAACATCTCACAGAAGTTTGTCAAAGCTTGTTGCCAGCCAAGAATGTGCCTTCAAGATTTCAAGCTGAATGTATGAAATCTGCAGTTCATGTCATCAATAGATTGCCTCAAGCTTGGTTGAAATTTGAATCCCCATTTGGGATGTTATGGAATCTCAAACCAGCTGTAAGTCACTTTCAGGTCTTTGGATGTGCGTGTTATGTGTTCGTGCCTGACCATCATCGAAGTAAATTTGATAATACGATGTATATTTGTCAACAATGATGACCAAAGGAAAGCATGGAGATGCATAGATCCTACAACAACCGAGTGTATGTGTCTAGGAATGTTGCGTTTAATAAAGCGTCAACTTGGTGGTCACCTCAACAAGTTGTTCTGCCTAATTCAAAAGAAATATAAGTTTCAAGAGAAACTTGGTGAGAAGTCAGCAGAGTTATTTTCAATACCTGAAAGATCAAAAGAGTCACTTACAGAAGTTGAAAATGAACTTGAAAACTAAAGAAGTCCATGATAAACCGGAGTCCATCATGGAAGTCAAGAAAAAGAGCATATTGATGAACAAGAAGAAGTTCCAATGCAGCCATAGCCTCGAAGATCATTAAGGCAAAGAAAGCCAAATCTAAAGTATGCTAATATGGCTATAGCTGATGGAGATTTGATGAACAAACCATCAACATACGATGAAGCATCAACAAAGCAAGAATGGAGAAAAGCAATGGAAGAGGAAATTCTTGCATTGAAGCAGAATCAGACTTGGGAACTCGTGCCAAAGCCTAAAGATGTGAAACTCATGTCATGTAAATGGGTATACAAAATAAAGATACATCCCGATGGAACGATTGATAGATACAAAGCTCGCTTAGTAGATCGAGGTTTTTCGCAACAATATGGGTTGGACTATGATAAGACATTTAGCCTAGTTGCAAAAATCACTCCTGTTCGTGTTTTATTAGCAATTGCAGCTAGTAAATCATGAAATCTATGGCAGATGGATGTCAAAAATTTCTTTTTGTAAGGTGAGATCGATAGACAAATATACATGGAATAGCCTCACAGTTTTAAGAGCAAGGCTTACCCAAGCTATGTGTGTAAGCTAAAAAAGGCACTCTACAGATTGAAGCAGGCACCAAGGGCATGATATGGGAAGATAGTAGAGTTCCTAATTCATAGTGGATATACAATGATGCCAGCTAATTTGAGTTTATTTGTTAAAGCTTAAAATGGAAAATTGGCAATAGTACTAGTGTATGTTGACGATCTCATCATTATTGAAGATGATGAAGAAATTCAACAAATAAAGGAGAATTTTTCTGTACGTTTCCAAATGAAAGAACTTGGATGACTCAAGCATTTCCTTGGGCCTGAAATAGATTATTCAGAGTAAGGACTATTCCTGTGTCAATAGAAATATGCTAAGGATCTTTTACAGAAGTATGGAATGTTGGATTGCAAGCCCATAGCAACTCCAATAGAAGTGAATGCCAAGTTATGTGTAGCTAAAGGTAAAGATTTAGAAGATTCAACTATGTACAAGCAAATAATGGGAAGCTTGATTTATCACTCCAACATGCCCAAATATTGCTTTTGTAGTAGCTGCTACAAGTTGATTCATGCAAAATCCAAAGAAGCCTCATTTGGAAGTTGTTTGGTGAATTTTAAGATATGTCAAGGGTACACTTGATTATGGTATTTTCTATAAAAGAAATCAAGAATTCAAGTTGTATGGATATTATGACGCTTATTATACCGGTGATCATGACACGCATCAATCTACAACTAGATACATGTTTAGTCTAAGTTCAGGAGCTATTTCATGGTGCAGTAAGAGACAACCGACAGTGTCGTTGTCAACGACTGAAGCAGAATATAGAGTAGTAGCAATGGTAGCTTAAGAGAGTTTATGGTTACAGGAACTCATGAAGAATTTGCACCAACCAATAAACTATGCGATACTGTTGCATAGCGATAGCAAGTCAACAATTCGCTTAGCAGAAAATCCAATGTTTCATGCTCAAACTAAACATGTGGAGGTTCAATATCATTTTGTGTGTGAAAAGGTGTTATTGGGTGATATAAAAATGCAGTTTGTAAACACCAATGATTAAGTGGCAGATATCTATACAAAAGGACTGAGTAATGCAAAGTTTATAGAATTCCAAAAACAAATGGGAATGATGCCAAGATCAAGTTTGAGCATGAGAGTCGGTGCTGAAGGGGAGAGTTAAAGTCATCACTGCCTCTTTTGGGACAAGAATAATATTATTTTAAGGTTATTTTGATAACACATGCAACTTTTGTTTTTAGTTTAACAACTTATTGTTTTGCTGTCAATTAGTTGTTAGTGGTTGAGACTTGGCGCATTAGATGTTTATAAGTCAGCACAAGAATTACCGCCATAGGATTATTGCCATTGTGTACTATAAATGTAGGTGTGAGCAAATTATGTAATGTATTCCCATAACAAAAAGCAATAGATGGGAGTTGCTCTGTTTTATATCCCCTCTGCAAATATACTCTTCATCGTCAATCCCTATTCAAAACCCAAGTCACTTGGTGTCCGCATTCAATCAAAGCAAGAAACCCTAGTTTTCAGCCATCCAAGGTGCAATTTTTTTCAAGAACCCTGCTTGTTGTTAAACCCTAAGAATTTCGATACCAGGAAAACAAGAAAATAGCGAGTTTGGTGGTAAACTATAGTAATTGCTATTATGAAAATTTCAGCTTTGATTTTTGGTTTGATTTTTATATTTTCAAGTAATTTCTTTCAAAAAAAACTTTTGAATCTCAAATTTTAGTATCGTTATCGTCGTCTCCGCCACCATCGACTTATGATCTTGTCACCATGACCAGCATTTCATTAGTAAGGTAATTTATTAAAGATTCGTTTTTAATATTTTCTGAATCCCTTCATGCTTTTTATTACTTTGAAGAGGATGTGTGTTTATTTCCTGCTTGTATATTTTATTTGGGATTACATATAAAATTAGGGGTTTTTTATGTGTAGTAAGAAATTGGAAGGCTATTGGTCAAATTAAATGTCATATCTTACATATATGTATGGACTATATATCATTTTATCATATTGTATGTGATGAAATTAAGGATTATTAATTTCTCAATGTTCATGGGCTAAAGAACTTAAATTAGCAAATGGTACACGCTTCATAAGAATTCTTAGGTTTCTCTTTTATATAGCTAAAAGCAAGAGGAATTTTTGTTTCATTATGGTTTTTATATGTTAGGGATAGAGTTTGTAGGTCTTTTTTTTTTGTTTGGGGTATGACAAATAATTAACTTAAATGCCTTTGACATGAGCACACATTGATAACTTTGCTTTCTGTATTTACTGTAAAAAATTATTAAGAAGGCAGTGGTGTGGGAGTTTTTAAGGAGGCTTATGTTTAGATTGTTTTGTTCATTTTATCTTTGATAGTCATCTTGTATGAAATTAACAATAGTTAGCTTCTTTGGAATTATTTTTGGATATTTTTATATGGAAGACCGTTTAAACATGATTGACGGAGTTAGAAAATCTAATATTATCTTAAATCTTCTTGTCGATATTATTCCTCGACCTTTTTTTTTATTTATGTTGATTGGTGTTCTTGTCGAAAATCTAATATTATCTTTATAACTTCTTGTCGAAAATCTAACATGATTGAGAACTTTACAAGTTTCATATATAATTTATGCTTAAGAACCATGGATTACAGTTATTAAGTTGTCCTTATGAGCTCATTTAAAAGCATTTTTTATATGCATGGTCATATTTTCAATTATGCAGGTTGCTAGTGCAAAGTGTCTCATTCTTGTGGCATGGCTTTACTTGATGCTATTTTTATCTGATTTACAGAGCTATTTCTATCTAATTTACAGGAGCTACATTTACTCTATCTTAAAGCAATGGTGTTGAAAATTTAAAGTCTTAATTAAAGCTCTTTTTGTACTGTAGGTGACTCAAGGTAAGGAATTACTATAGTACTTTTAATAAGTAGAATATAAAAATTATACCACCATTCCTTAAGATGACTCAAAGTACATTTGATCACTTTAAAGACAAAAAACAGAAAAAGACATTTCTGATTAAACTGTAGCTTACATTCCCAACATTCGATCATGCTATTTCACATTATTAACCTTAACAAGCATAAAATATTTCTTTCCTTGCCATTGATATTTATGCAAGACTTATGCTGTCAATCCTTAAGGTCACATTATATGCAAAACTTGTGCTGTTAATCCTTAAGGTCACATTATATGCAAAACTTGATATTTATGCAAAATTTGAGAGAACAGACGGAATCAGCTCACTTTTAGAATGCTTAATTAATTTATGTATCTTTAGTTGCCATATTCTTTAAAGGATTTGATCTATGTGAAATAGATCGAACATCTGTTTTTTGAACATTGATTATCAAATAGATCAAACATCTGTTTTGATCTTGTAGCACTAGCAGCAGTCCTATTCTGGCAGACTTACTCATTGGTAATTATCACATTGCTTCACTTACATGTTTCCCTCTGGCGCTAATTTTTTTCTTTCTAACTTTATAATTGCATGTGGATGCAGACAAAGAAGACTAAGAGAAGAGAGCATTTTGATCTCCTTAAATTCCATATCTATGTTCGAACAGGTATACAATGTGACTAAATTCTTGGAAGACCATCCTGGTTGTAATGGTAGTTTATGCAGTCTCTTAAATTTGTAATTGTTACTCTGGTGTAATTTTGGTTCCCTTTGATGTAGGATAATATCGATTTGTTTGATTACGATGTTCAAGATAGAGTAGATGACTTTGTTACTGCTGCAATATCATAGGTAAATGAAATTAAATTGCAATGAGGAGTTCTATCTTAGTTTCCTTTCTATCTTTTTGTTGGAAATCTGGCTCTATATAGAACCTTTTTAAGTTCTCTGCTTTTGATTCTAATGCTATTTGGTCTTAATTTTCATAATTATCATTATATAGATTAATGTAATGTGAGACGGGACTTATGATGCTAACTTGGTACTATATAATCAAAGCTATATCCTGTAATTTGGTCCTTAATAATTTTCATCCTATCTTTTGCTTATTATTTCTTTGTTTGCTATGAATTTAGCATTAAGTAGATAATTTTTCCAGTTTTGCTTTAAAAGGAAAGCCCATGTTTTAAGATCCATTTGAATTTTAAAGAAGCAAACTTTTTGCAAGTTTTCAAGGTTGCAAGCTGTTTCTACTCTTGTAACATCCGGAATTATAAAATTCCGAATCAAATTTTTCCTTTTTCTTCTATCTTTCCCATTCAATTATTCGGTGTCGATTGGTTTGCATTCGATGTCGATGTAAGTTCGATTCGATAACAAAACTAAGATATAATATTTATAATTCAATTTATAATAATTCAATATAAATTTACATCCCACTAGATCATGTATTTTTTTTTTTGAACACTACACTGATTTCATTCCACTTACAAATGTGTCTGCTGTGCATTTATTAGTCTGAATATAAATATAAAATTCCACATGTACCTGTACTCCTGACATATCACTTTTAGTGATCTCTTCCACTACCTTGTAACTTTTGTAACCACATGCACGGATGAACTATCTGGGATGGTAAGTAAGGGGATGAGCTTTGGGGAAAGCCCAGTAAGAAAAAGCATATAAAAGAGTGGTACTATGCCACTATATGCAATAAAAAATAAATTTAAATTTTATAAATAAAATAATGCATAAGAGTGCATGTAAACATTTATTGAAAACTCTTTTAAAACATATACTATTCATATAAATATTCACTGTTCAAATCATTTAAAATCAATCTATCTTTAATTTAATAACTGTTCATATATTCTTTCACTATTCACTTTTCAAATCATTTCAATCAAATCTGTCATCTGTCTGTAAATCAATCAGTTCATATACTGTGTAAAACAATAGAGTGTGAGCATCCAAGAAACTCATACACGAACTATATCCCTACAGGGACCTATATTGGATTAGGCGTACCCCCGTGGGGCCAGGCATCCAGCCCTAAGCCGTTCCTACCTGTAACAATGGCCATTGTCGAAGATCTACAGTGTACACTCGTCAGTGACAACTGTGATCGGAAAAAGAGGAAGGTAATGGGGACCTGCGCAACAGTCTCCCAGCCCTAATCATCAATCTGTATGCATGAATCCACAAGGAGCTAACACTCTTATAAAATCATTTTCATATATCTTAAAATCACATTAAATCAATTTTCATGTAAACTATTTCAATCGATTTCTATTCATGTAAACAAATCAACACTTTATATATTCTAAATAAATCTCATAAAATTCATAAAACATATTATCTTCATTTCACGTATTCAAATATTCAAACTATATAAATATACTATTTATTTAAGATACTGAGCATGTAAATAATTAAGGGAAATTTTCTATAATTTTCGATAACCTTTTGGTAAATTTCTATTATAACCCCTTTCATAAATTTCGATTTATAATTTCTAAATCACCCAAATTTCCCACATGCATGCACAGTATTTCCTACACTACTTCCATATATCATTCCTTACCTCAATAGCCGTTTGGGATAATCTTCCAACTTGCACCATTAAGCCTCTTATTTCTCCAAATTATAAGCTGCAAGATAACATTTGATGAAAATCAATATTCACTGCTCAATTTATATAATTCACTTTTCCATCCTAAACTTTTATTTTTAATTGTCACTACTCATAAAAATATTATAGAATTCCTATGAATTGCTATTATGGTTAAATATGGTGTGAGATCTTAAATAAATTTAAGTACTTAATCATGCTTACTCTTTACATGTATATTGTTACTTTGTCCAATTCCCAGCCATCAAAATCGTCCTAATCCCCTACCACTTTCCTGCACTTATTCACGCCATCCTTATTGCTTTTTCTTATGGCCGAATGGCCTTTATATAATCTTAAGAATTTTATCCAATCATCTTTCATACATTCTCACTATTCCAAGTCAATCAAGTCAACTAAATTTTTTTCTCTTTTCTTTTCTTAATGCCGGCATGCTCAAACAGAATTCTTTTCTTTCATTTCAACACATGTTATTTGACTAGTTCAAGTTTCCTATTCATTTGGCCATATTTTTCACACACTATGCTACACTTTCCTACCGTTCACACACACAAATTCAGCCCAAAAAGTCAGCCAAATCTTCTTTCTTTTCCTTCCATATTCGGCTGTACAAGCAACCAATTTTTCTCCCCTGCTCAGCTCACATTTCTTAACTAAATTTCCAGCCTTAAATTCATTTCCAATAAAGTCAGCTTTCCTTACTCCTTATTCACGTCAACAACATAGATTTTCAATGTTTAAAAACCCCTATGACTGATCATCTAACAGCCTATAAGTCTAAGCTTTTTAATTCATTTAATCTCATGGCTATTTTTTTTTCTTGGTCAGCTTTTATTTCTCTTCTTCCATCTCATCAAAACGTCATTCTTTTCCTAAGAAACCTTCATAGCCGAACATCTAAGGCTGACCTATACATGTTTATACTTCAAACCAAAGTCACACACAACTTATACTCAATCAATACAACCATGAACAACAACTAAAAGTATCCAAAACTCGTGCTGGAATTTACCTGTACAGGGGATCAGTTTTGCCCACGTGAACCAGTCCACGTTTTTGATCTTTTGGCTGAATTTTTAGGTTGTTTAGGAAGCCTTGGAGGTGTAGAATAATTCTTATAAAATAGCTTAAGTAAAATGAAGCAAGAGGAAGGGGATCTACAAGGGGGATCGATGAAGAACTTGGAAGAAAATGAGGAAACAGAGAAGGAACGCAGCAGCAACTGAATTGCACGGTGGAGAAGGCTCAAGAATAAAGTGGAAGATGGTGTGTTGGCTGGATTTTATTGGTTATTATTTATATAATTTAATTTATAAATTTTCATGTAATTGAAAAAGGTCCAAAATGCTTATTTGAGATTGTTATATTTTCATTGTGTGCCACTGTACAGTATTTATGACTTCCAAGTCAGAATTTCTATAAATTATGAATATTTAGTTTATTTATTTTTAACCACAGCACATAGGGAAATTAATTTCCATAACTCTACTCAATCTTTTAATTTAACACTTTTAATACGTATATGAGGAATGAAGAAATTTGGGATCTCACAACTATGGTCAACATTAAACTTTAATTAGTTTTAGAAGTTTTATATGTTTCAATTATTTCTTTTATGGTGTTGTTGTTTAATTTGTACGTATGGAATTCATACCAAAATGATTACAATTCCTCTTTTAGCTTATTATAGATTTATGACAGTAATTAAGTGTAAATGGTCCTTGGATTTTAATTCTCTCAAAATGGTCATGCTTAAAGGACTAGTTGGTCTCAGAGCAAAGAAGTCTAAATGTACATTAGTAGCATCTATTGCCAGTAGCTTTTTATTGAAATATATGTAGTTTTGATTAGTTAGAAAAGTTTTCTTTCTGATGAATTAGTTATAATGTGCCTTTTTCGGCAAGTTTTGATGCGGATTCTGATTCGGAGTTTAGTTAAAGTGTTGCTAAGAAGGCCACTTGGTAGGTGCTAAGTTGCTTTGTCATAAGATTCTGTATCAATGCAGTGAAAATGAGTTACATTGTAGAATTGACTTTTGATATGAAATAAATCTGGGTTTCTCTTCATTGCAGAATCAATACTAATAGTACAATAGGTAGATTTAGTTAGTGCTACTTTTCGATAGCCATAGAAGGTTTTGAGGAGCCAGAAGCTGATGTGGTACCTATTATGGATCCAAGTGTTTCTCAACCATGCAAGTTTTTTAACTTATTTTTCATTGGACTCACTGGCAAAATTTCGTTGACTCCTTACCTTTCTTTGCATTTTTTGCATATTGGTATAATAAATTTTGTAATATTATGTGAAATCCCCAATTTTCATGTAAACTCTTCTATAATTGTAAAGTATTTCAGCTTAAATGAAGTAAAGGAATATGAAAATTTTGAAGTAAGAATGATGTATGGGACATATGAAGGAATAAGGAAATGGAAGGTCAAATAGTTAAGGAAGTAAATTCTGATATTATGAGAATGTTTAGAGTATGGTAAAATAAATGTCAGATTTTGTGGAATTAAATATCAGAAAATTGTGTAAATAAAGACGAGTGTAATATGGAAGAAAGGAGACCAAGTAAGTGAATGGTCAAAGGTTAAGATGAAATGATTTAAATGGATGATGATAAAATTAATATCAGATTTTAATTGGTGTAATGAACATGTGGCTGATATGAAAAAGGAAAGAAGAGAATTAAATGGTCAAAGATGAGTCAAAAGAGGGTCAAAAGGTTAAGGGCTGAGATGAAAAAGGATTAAGATGCACTTAATGAAAAGTGCATGAGTCATCTTCATCTCCCATCACCCTCACGACAGCAACACTCCCTCTCCCTCTCATTCTCTTCAACTCTCCAAGTTTCCATAAGTCTCCATCTTGCTACCTTGACAAGCTACCTTGTCCAGCCAACGATTCATCGAGTTTGTTAAACGAAAATTTATCCTTATCACTAGACTAAGTGATATCCAAAGTTTGGTAGATTGAATCCAAGTATTGGAAGAGATCTGAAATTGAGATTTTGGTCACTAGCAAGAGGTAAGAGAAGAAGATGATTTTTTCAATTATGTTCATGGTATGGCGTTGTACTGAGTTAGTATGATATGTGTATGATGAATTTTAAAGGTTTGCTTTGATATGATGATTTCAGATTTGAAGAAGTAAAAAGGCTAGGGTTGGTGAACCAAGTGATTTCGTGTTCTCAAAGTAATCGGGGTAAGGAATTTATGTAACGGACGTAAGGTGGTTATGTCCGCATGTTTTAATGTGTTTTGAAGTGTTTTGGAGAGAAGCATCAATTGGTTTTATGCAGGAAAGGTTGCATTTTCGGACTTTACTCCTAGTACCAATTAGGCTAGGAGCAGCCGACTGCCTTGAATAGCAGCCGACTGCCTAGAGACCCTCGAAACGAAGATTTTCGAAAACCGAGACAAACCAGTCGACTGCTATTTTTCAGTATGCATTCTGTTTCAAACCAGTCAACTGCTATATGGAACAGTCGACTACTATTTGCTAAAAAACATTCTGTTTCAAAACAGTCGACTGCCCTGTGAGACCAGTCGACTGCCATGCTTTCAAAAGCCCTATGTTTTATGAAACCAGTCAACTGCTATATAGACCAGTCGACTGCCTATTTCCCGGAAGCATTCTATTTCAAACCAGTCGACTGCTATTTTAACCAGTCGACTGCCCTATGTGTTTCAAGAAACGAAAATTGTCGAAATTTTAAATAAAAATAATTTCGATAAATGAAAATATGAAGCAGCAGCCGACTGCCCTTTAAGGCCAGTCGACTGCCTCGTTTTGAAAAGAGGTTTTTAAACTTATTTCAAGAAGTATGAAATGTCATGGCCAAAGAGCTATATGACATATGTTTTGAGATTATGCACTTCTATGCTTTTAGCAGGGGCTCTGATCAAGTCTCGGTGTGATGTATGTTTGGCTGAGGAACCATAAGTTAGGCCTCAGTCGCTACAGAAGGACACCTGACTAGTGTTAACTGTAGCCACCGACAGTTGGCCAAATTTGTCTATGTTACAAGATTGGCTAAGGGAGTATTCCTGGCCCTACGGGGTACGCCACCTGATAATGATGATGATGTAGTGCATAACTCCATAAAAATGCAAATAGTTTTTATGCTATTTGAAAGATATATGTATATGCTATTTCAAAGAATAATGAAATCGAAAGTACTTGATTTCTTGTACAAGAAGTTTTAAAAGAAGTATATGAAGTATGTTTTCAAGAAAGTATAAGATGTTTTAAGAGAAGTATGTATGTACGTAAATGATATTTGAAATGAAGTATATGAAGTATGTTTGCATATGCTTATTTAAAGCAGTACACAATTTACTTGTTTTACTTGAATTACAAGCATATGCTATTACGAAAAACTTTCTATATATTTGGAAGTATACGATTATGCTTTATGATGATTTTACATGATATTATAGAGTCAAGCAGGAAAAATGCATATAGAGGCATAGTACGCTCTTTTACATATTTTTCTTATTGAGCGTAAACTCACCCTTTTACGAACATTTTTCATACAGACTATCTGAAGAAATCCCTCGCTCTCGATAGAAGAGCTTACTAGTGGATTTTGAAAGTTACCTTCGAGTTACGCTTCCTAGTAAACATTGAAGGTATACTTATGTAATCATGTAAAGAAATTTGTAATTCAGCTATTGTACAGTACAAGCTAACAATAATATATGTAAGATGTCGGGGATTTAAGTTAAGATGATGTGTAAGATCCTGTGGAAACGGATGATATATATATACATGTATCATTAGTCTGTGTTATTGAAATGAATTAATTATATTGAGCTATTAAAGGTTAAGCTTAAGAAGGAGAATGAATGACATTGACAGAGCAAGTCTAATCAAGTTTAAGTGAATAAGAAAGAAAAAGTTAGATGGTAAGATGTAGTGACGGGGACGTCACATATTATCTACTTTTATTTTATAGAAAATAAATTTTGTTCAATTTGGTCTTCAGCAGTCAAATTTTAATATTTTGTTAAATTTTAGTATATTGAATTTAAGCAGTCAACAGCAAATATCACCATGCGTCTTCTTTTTTAAATTTAAAGTAATTTTAAGGCCTTTTTTTTATTAAAAAAAGTTGGGATAAAAAAATTATTAATTAATAATTAAGTTATACTAATAAAAATTTTAAATTTAAAATACAATTCAATAAATATAAAAATTTCAAATTTCATATAAGACTTTTACCGGCACTTTTAAAAGCTTTTAAATTTAAAATAAAGCTCAATAAATTAAAATTTTCAAATTTTAAATAGGACTTTTGCTGGTACTTTAAAGTGTCAGTAAAAATCTTTTACTTTTAAAGGCATTTATAAGAGCTAGGAAAAGTCATGTCTCAATTTGTCAAACTTTTGCCGGTATTAGGGTACATCACCGTTGGTAGATCTTCATCGGCATTCACCTGACCGATGGTCAGCAGGCGGTCAACAAACCACCAATAAGGCCTTTACCAACAGTTTGTTGGTCTTTTATCGGCTCTTGTAAGTGCTAATAAAAGTCAATTTTTTTGCCGTATCTAAACTCAATTTATTCCAAAAAATCTATAAAGCAGCTACTCACCATCACTTGTCAATGTCAAAAATCTCTAAAAAAAAATCCAAAAAATCCTTTTGAATTTCTTTTTTGGTTCTTGTCCATATTTGCCAAAAATACTTATATTTTTATAAATTTAACTTTTAAAATCAAATACCTTTCTAGATTTAAGAAATAGAAGTGTTTTTTGAAAAAAGATAGTGCAAAGCTTGAGAATAGTTTCTGGATAATTTTTTGGAATTTATCAACTCCGACAGGTGGCGGCAGACAATAAGTGGTGACGGCCAAAGCTGTGGCTGGTAACCGATTTTTGGATTTTTTTGAATTCTTCGGTGAACTGATCTGCTAATAAGAAAATTTTTGTTAAACAATAAAACAAAGACTTTGATTGTGAAGAAAAAATGGATTATGAATAGAATTTTTCGAGTCTAAATACAACTCAGAATAAAAAAAATGGACATATATTTGGAGGAATTTACATTAGTATCCATATTTAAAGTAAATGGTATTATTTTTGAAGAAACATTAATATACATTATACGTAATAAAATTTGCTTGTGTTAAAACTGAAAGTTGCATCAATATTTACTTTAATAAAACTCGAAGCCCAAAGTCCAAAACTCTTATGCACTGCTTGATTTTTTTTTTTGTGCGTGGTTACCATTAATTGCTTGTGGATAACTATCTAGTTTAGTCCCACCCTCCCAATAAGAAAATTTAGTCCTATATAAATGTGCATTGGGAATTGGTATTAGCGTCTTCGGCAGTATGTCCCCTTAACTACCAAGTATTTCTTACCGTAACACTTTCAAATTACTGAAATTGATCAGATGTTGTGTCCAAATAAGGCGAAGAAAAATGTCAAGCTTGTCTCCACTCAATGATAATAAAGTAAATTGGTATGCAAGCGATTTAACTTGAATATAAATATATATATAGAGAGAGAGAGAGAGAGAGAGATAATTCTAATCTTAAACATATATTAAATACCAAGAAAAATCTGAACTTACACAAAATAGGATTAGAGTTTTCATTCCTAAACTTTCGCCGAACGCCTTACGAAAGCCCTTTCAGAAGGCAACTCTCGCGAGGCCGATGGCCTTGCAAAATAAACAAGCTTTAAAAAAATAATTTCAATCTTTTCAAAAAATTTTTAAAAAAAAGAACATACTTTGAGAATATGTGGTGAAAGCGTGTTGTGGTAGTTCATATTATCAATGTAAACATTAGTGTCAATGGATTTAAATACATGATAATTTTGCTACAATGTATGTTTGTATTAATTATTATGTGTTTACATACCTCTGACATATTTTACACTTAATAACTTTATATTTATATTTAATCATGTATTGTTTACATTAATCTTAAGCTAAATATCAAGTGCTTATGATATTTCTAACATATTTTATGTCCAATGACTTTAAATTTACGCTTAATAATGTGTTTTTTTACATTGATCTTACAGTAATGTCAAAATTTATAACCTTATTATAAAATTCCTCATTTTGAGAAAAAATTATAGGTTTGGAAAATTTTGGGATAAAAGGGCATTGTTTGTAAGGAAGGAAAAAAAATAAGAATTTAATTTAAATTCCAAGGATTGTATAAAGAAATTTATTTTTAGGCTTAGCAAAAAAAAATTATTTTTAGACATTGGATTGTATTTAGTAATGAGTTGTGAACAACAAAATGGGAATTTTGCATTTAAAATTTATCTCATCATCATCAAAGCCTTTATTTTAATAGATTAGGATAGGCTATATAAACCAATATCTGGAATCATATTAAATTGGCCATATGAATTCTCCTCCTCCATACATTCCTATCCAAGGCAATACTCGGTAATGTACTGAGGCAGTCTAGCCAATTTATTTTGCTAAGGACTTCATTGAACATACAAAATGTCGAGGAAGGGATGATTTGAAGAATCGGAGGGGTTTTGAAGAATTCTAAAGGTATCATTCATCACATTTTTTCAAAGAATATCGACATTGTTGATCCTAATCTTGCTGAGTTACTTGCCATCATTGAAGCACTCTCCATTTATGTTAAAGCTAGATTGAACAAACCTCTTTGTCTTATCATTGAAAGTGATTTGAAAGTCATCATTTCTTGGTTGAATTGCTTTAACGATAGCCTATGGAAGTACAATAATACGCTTAACAAATTCAGATATTTGTACTCATGCTTTGAATCAGTTTCCTTTACTCATGTTTTTAGAGAAGCCAATTATTTTACTAATTCTTTGGCTAAAGCTGAAGTCCATCGACTTGTTAATTTGGAGGCTTGGCTGTAATTCTTTCTTTTATCAATAATATTTAAATTTTCAAAAAAAAGGATGATTTGCAGATATCCAACTGATAAACTTTTCACTTAGAGATGAGGCAATGTAAAGTTCGGAATTAGAAAAAAATCCGAACTAAATTTTTCTTTTTCGATACTATATTTTTCTTTCAATTAATCAGTAACAATAGGTTTGCATTCGGTATCGATATAAGTACAATTTATCTTTTCATTTCAACCAATTCAGTATACCATTAATTCAATTAATAATAATAAATTAAATACAGATTATAATATAATAACTATGATTCTGTTCACAATGAACTTCACATAAGTTACATCCCACTAATTTTCTATACATATTTATGCCCTATTTCATAAATACAACTGTGAGAGCCCAAAATTCTCTATTCTCCCTTATTTATTTAAGGTGTTGAAATGGAACTATTGAAGTTGGTTGAGGGCAAATTGGTCATGTGTAAGGGCTGGTCAAAGTTGGTCAATTTTGACTAATTTGACTTAAGAAAGAAATAAAATAAATGAAAATTTAAATTTAAAATCTGACTTCACAGGAATTGTACTGTGTAGTGGCAAAGTTATAATTTTAGGATTTTTAAGTGGGCAATTGAGACCTTTTGAAATTTAATCAGATTTTATAAATTAAAAATATAATTATAACCAATAAAAAAAGACAACACAAGCCTTCTACCACTTTCCTTATAGTCCTCACCCGTTCTGCCCTGTTTTCTGTTTCTGTTCTGCGTTTTCTTCCCTTTTCTCCTCACGCTTTTCACGTTTGGCTATGTAGAACTTCCGTTTTCCTCCATTAATCCACTTAGGTTTCTTCATAGGATTTAATCCCAATCTAAAGAGCTTCTAAACCACCCAAAAAGCTTAGCCAAAAACCACCATAAGTGGGCTGTTCTGTGCTGACAGAATCTGTTCTTGAACAGGTAAATTTCCAGCACTTGTTTTATACACTTTAATTTCTTGTTCATGGCTGTATTAGAGGAGTAAATGAGGTTTATGATTGTGGTTTGAAGTAGAATTGAGTGTAGTGAAATTTAAGGGTTTTGGTTATGTGTGGGTGATAGTGAAATTATGGTTTTGAATGACGTGGAAGGTAAAAGATGCAAGCTTATAAAGAAATAAAGACAGCCATGTAATTAAATTAAAAAAAAAAAGGCTTAATGGGCTACTATATATATTCTGTCATGGTGAATTTGCTAGTGTAAACATAGTGTTTTGATGATATGAAAGATGGAAAATGGAAGCTTGATGAAGGTTAAACACAACCATTGATTAATATTAGCTCAAACATAAGTTTTGGATGCTATGGGCTGTTCGGTCATAAAGGAAATGGTAGAAAAATGGGTGTTGTTTTGGTGGCTGGAAGGTATAAAATGATAATATATATTATGATAAAAATAATAGAATTCACAAACTAAAAGAAGGATAAGCCTATTCATGAAAAGGCCATTCGGCCATTAAGAAAAGATGAAGAGAGTGGCATGAATTGGGTGCAATAAATAGAAAAATTAGAAAACAAAAATTGGTAAAATATATGAGTGAGGTTAATGCTTAAAAATAAAAGGATTAGAGGATCCTGGTAGTATTGGTGGTGGATTGTCTAAGGAAGAGTTGAGTTAATTTTAATGAATATATATATATATATATATATATATATATATATATATAAAAATGATGATAAAAGCTAATGGGTGGTGAGATAATAATAATCATGAATTAAAATTAACCCAAAACATAGGTTTGGTGGGATGTGAATGGTTCGGCCATGAAAGGTTGTAAGCAATATGGAGTTGGGAATGTAATATTAATGCTTGGAAATGAATGAATAAATACCAAGTGCTAATGAAGTTAAAAGTTGGGAAATAGTAAGTGTGGGAGCTATAAGGGGTTTCAATCAAATGAAAGAATAATAGAAAAGATTAAATTTTAAGGCAATGAGGATGTAGGATTGAAGTGGGAAATAAGTAGAGATTAATTGTGAAATGAAAATGAGAAGAAAAAAAAAGAAGAACATAATGAATAAACCTTATTTGGCCAAATGGAAATCATGAGAATTTCCATATCACTTTCTTAAGTGAAAATAGTATAAAAAAAAATGGAAGTTAGGAAAGTAAAGAAAACTTTATGGATAGCAATGAGTGTTAATTATTTAATGTTATTTTTGCAACTAGAAATTTGGAGAAATAGGTGGCTCAGTGGCGCAATTGGATTTTATTCTACGCTGCGAATTAAAGTAAGGAATAGTATATAGAAGTAGTGTAGGAAATTCTATGCTTGCATATGGGAGAATTGGGTGATTTGAATTACTGAACTATGATTTTTGACAAGGTTATGATAGAAAATCAAATCGAAAGGTTATCGAAATATTTAGAAAAATCTGTCCTTAATTGTATCCATGCCCAATTTTCCATAAATTAATATTAAAGAAATTTATTTATGAGTTTAAAATATGTTTTAAGAGATATGTTTTGCATAAGAATTATTTTAATTAATTCATAAGATTATTTTACGAAATAAGAGATATTTTATGGAGATTTATGTAGTGAATGAAATGTTTATTTGTTTATACAATTATGGATTTATTGAAGGAAGCTAATATGAATTTGATTTTACAATGATTTTATTGATATATGAAAAAATGATTTCTACAAGATTGACCACTCCTTGATGATTATGCATACGAGCATTACATGACTAGGACTGGGAGACCTTGATCAAGTCCCCAGTACCTTATTGACAATGGCCATTGTTACGAGGTAGGAACGGCTTAGGGATGGATCCCGACGCCTTGTGGGTACGCCTAATTCCTATAAGAGGTCCCTTATGGGATACGAGATTTGTGCATGAATCTCTTGGAGATTTATCTCCTTATTGATATATGATATATAATCAATGATTGATTGATTGATTGATTTGATCTATACAAAGAGTATATGATTTGACCGAAAGGTTACGAGAAAAAATGAATGAGTTTTAAAGCATATGATTTCATGATACGAATACCGTTATTTTATTTTAATGATCTACTTGAATGAAATGAATTGCAAAAAGAGTACATGATTTCAACGAAAAAGTAACGAAAGATGAATGAGTTTTATATGCTAATAGTGGAAATGATTTCACGAGTTTGATTTTATGAAAATAAATTTGATTATTGATTTTTAAAATTGCATATAGTGGTATGGTACCATTTTTTTATATGCACTTTCTTACTGAGTGTAAACTCGCCCCTTAAATTTCATCCCAGAATATTTGCATTGACCTTCCGCTCATACGAGAGGAGCACGATTTTTGGACCCTACAGTATTTCCTTCGAGACTGGTTGTTTATCCAGTGAAGGTATATTGTATTTTCTATATATCTCAGACTTGTCTGGTATAGTACTTATTAAGTTGTAAAGGCTAAGGGGATGTAAATTAAAAAGAAAGAAATTTTGTACATGTGCCTAGAGACCTGCACTTTTATATAAGGATATATCGAATGTCCAAATTTTTGTGGACTTAATTATATGAAATTATTTGGTATTTTAATTGCATTGGAATCATGTGAAAACTGTGGTTTTTGGCTGGTACATAAATTGCGTTTAAAGTGCAGGAGGTTAGGATATTTGCAACAGTTATGTTGCCGAAATTTTCTCAGAAATTTACTAAAATATCATAAAATATTCTATGTACATAATCGAGTGAAATGAAATAAGAAATCGACATCGACAAACAGCCTAACCAATCTGAAAATAAGAACAATTAATTGAATATTTTTACCGAAAACTGGATGTTATAACAACTGTTGTGCAAATATATGTCTGAATATAAATAAACATTTAACACATACCTGATCACTTGGTACTTTAATCTTCTAGCGATTTCTTCTACTAACTAAAGATAGCGAACTTCTTGTATACCGAATAAGCTATCTAGGATGGTGAGAAAGAGGGTGAGCTTTGGGAAAAGCCTAATAAGAAACATATATAAAAGTACGTACTATATGCAAATGAATAAAAATCATTTATTTTACTAATTATAAAAAGGTACATTAAATTTAACCATTAAAAGACAATAGAAACATTTAATATTTTATGCAATGCAATTTCAATGAACAGTATGATAACGAATTCAAGATCATGAGATAATGCAAAATCTCAGTAATTTCGTTTAGTACAGTAAAGCTATGAATTTAAAGTCATTAAAACAAAATGAATGCATTGGTATTGAGAAAACATATACTGTAAAACTTGTATAACTTCTTTTGTCACTTGAAATCAAATCATTCACTATTCTTGTAAATTAAATCATTCAATGAATCAATCATCTGTCAAATATCACTTATCAATAGAAAATAATCTCCCAGAGATTCATGCACACACTATATCTCATAAGGGATCTGTATAGGAAGGCGAGGGATCCAAAACTCTCAGCCTATCTTACGAAGCACTGTAACGAATGACCATCGATGATCACTCATAGTTCGCACTGGTCAGGTGCTCACTATGTAAACTTGTGGCTTTGACCATAATTCTCACAGTCATATCATGTAAAAGGGAAGGTTTGGGACGTCTCCCAGACTAATCATCACTGTAAGCACGATCATCAGGGAAACATCAATCACATAAATCGTTTCATATAAATCAATTCATGAAACCAATTCATATAAAACATATAGTATAATTCAAATCATGTAAAGCGTTTCATGTAATTCAGTTTAGGTAAATCGTTTCTTGTAATTCAATTCGTATAAGTCATTTTTGTAAATCACTTCATGTAAATCAGTTCATACAATGCAATTCATGTAAATCATTTCATGTAATGCAAATCATGTAAGTCATTTCATGTAACGTAATTCATGTAAATCATTTGTAACGCCCCGGTGCCTCACATGGGCCGTCTGCCGGCAGCCGTTACTCAACCGTACTGTCCCCTCTGAGGTGCCACACACGGGCCGTCTGCCTCTCAGGGTTTTATCGGGAATAATTCCCAATTCGCGTCCGCCATGACTTGAACCCCTTACCACTTGTAAGTGTCAAGTCATGACTAACCATTGGACCTAGGTCCAATGGTTAGTCATGACTTGACACTTACAAGTGGTAAGGGGTTCAAGTCATGGCGGACGCGAATTGGGAATTATTCCCGATAAAACCCTGAGAGGCAGACGGCCCGTGTGTGGCACCTCAGAGGGGACAGTACGGTTGAGTAACGGCTGCCGGCAGACGGCCCATGTGAGGCACCGGGGCGTTACAACAAAACGCGCGTTTTGTTGTGAGGTGGTGCCACACAAGGGCCGTCTGCCCCCCTCACTCAACCGTACTGTCCCCTCTGAGGTGCCACACACGGGCCGTCTGCCTCTCAGGGTTTTATCGGGAATAATTCCCAATTCGCGTCCGCCGCTACTCGAACCCTTGACTTCCTCAAGAGTCGAGTAACGACTAACCATTGGACCTAGGTCCAATGGTTAGTCATGACTTGACACTTACAAGTGGTAAGGGGTTCAAGTCATGGCGGACGCGAATTGGGAATTATTCCCGATAAAACCCTGAGAGGCAGACGGCCCGTGTGTGGCACCTCAGAGGGGACAGTACGGTTGAGTAACGGCTGCCGGCAGACGGCCCATGTGAGGCACCGGGGCGTTACATCATTTCATATAATTCATTTCATATAAATCTTTTCTTGTAATTTATTTCATGTAAATTAATGCATATAAATTACTTTATATAAATCAATTCATGTAAATCATCTCATGGAAATTGTCTTGTGTAATTCTGTTCATGTAAATCATGTCGTGTAAATCATTTCTTGCAACGCAATACATGTAAATCATTTCTTGTAGTTCAATATATGTAAATCATTTAAGATATTTTAATTCATGTAAATCATTTTGTATGCAGCTCTTATATATGTTCCTTACCTCTATGCCGCGCAATATAAAAATCCGATAGCTCTATTTGTGTCTCTTTACTTCTCATACCTCATACTGCACAATAAACCTAAATTATATTCAAAATCCCATATTACAAATTCTAATTCTTATCAATAATTTCATATTTTCAATTCTAATAAAAATACTATTTCTTCTATTGTCACTTTCCATAATAATTTATTGTAGTTCTTATTAAATATCAACACTTATCCACACTTTAAATCTATATTTAAATCCCATACTTTAACTTTTAATGAGTTTCTTCTTAATCTCCTATCTTCTATTTTATTTATTTCAATCCTAAGTTTTATTTTTTTTTTATAAATTATCACAATATATTACAATTAAATTATATATATGTATATTTTCAATTGACTCATCAATATTATGAAATTATCTTTAGTCTTACGTTAAATCTTAATTCATTATCATCTTAATTTTATTATTATCATTTACTGTAAATTACATTATCTTAATTTTCATTTCTTTCTTTCTTTTCTTTTCTTTTATCTTTTTCTTTTCTTGGCTGTTTTCTTTTTCTTTCTTTTCTGTTTTACTGTTACTGCCGGCAGCCTTGCATTTTTCCTTTAGAGGCCAACAGCTTATAATGGTTCCGTAATTTTTCTGTGTTTCTTTGATTCTTCCTTCAGCCTTTTATCAAACAGGTTCAGTTCATTACATATCATCACTGTTGCCGAACAGCAGCCAATCATCAGGCCACATTCGACGTATTTTTCTTTTTGCAATTTATTCCTACACCCATGTTTCAATCAAGTTCTATTCATCTTTTCTTACTAAATCATACCTAAATTCCACTAAAATCACAACAAATCCATCATTTTCCACTCACAGCCGAACCAACATGGATTCCAAAATTTGATTTTTGTCTCATTTTCTTAAATTCCTTCCAGGGCCGATTTCCTCCCCTGCAGCAAAACTCATCACGCCAGCTTATAGTCTCTTTCAACTACTCACCACAATCATATTCCAATTAAGTTCAAACTAAATTCCCTTCATCATCTATTAGTAATTCCACCTAAAACACATGAAGATTACAACAATTTCTTTAATTTCCTTTAATGGCGGATTCTGTTCTGCACTTCTACACCCATTTTTAATTCAATTTAAATCTAAAATTATATCATGCATGCATAAAACCGGTGGATACATTAGCTAAAATCAAGCAAAACATGATCAAACCACCTTACCATGTCAAGCCGACTTTACAGCCTCCAAAAACCAATTCTGCCAGCAGCGTTTTCAGCCCTCAAACTCTGGGTTCCACTATCCAATTTCTGGGTTTTTCTGGCTGTTCTTAAGGTGGGGAATAATATCTAGGAAAGGAGCTAGATTAGTTGTTGAAGAAGGAATAAGATTTGCAAAGCACACGTGAAAGTACCCAAGAAGAAGAAGAACAGAAACGTAGAACAGAATGGCAGGGAAGAGAGGTCGGTTCTGCTGTAGAAATAACCAAGAATTTTCTGGTTTAAACGGTTTATAAAATGAAGAATAACTTGTATTTATGAAATCTCATAATCTAATGTAAAGAGGAAAATGATTCTTGCTAGGTGAGGATGAGGAAACGGGAGAAAACGAGAAGGATCGAGAAGCTGCAGAGAAGTCAAGAAAGTCGGTGGAAATGGCTGCAAGAAATGGCTGAGTTAGTCATATTTAGTTTTATTTTATTTATACTTTGTCCAATAATAATTTGCCACATATATAACTAATAAATTTTATTCTCTTTTTCCCTTTTTTTTTTTTTTTCTATCTTAATTGATGAGCAGTGCAGCAAGTTTCCACGAGAAGCTTGCTGCGATATTTTTTTTTATATTTATTTTGTCAATTTAAATAGTTTACTTACTTTATTTTTCATTAAGTATTTAAAACATAATTATCATTAGATTATATTCTTTCCTAAATTATATTCCAATTTTTATACTATAATCTTAGTAATTTCTTTTTAATTTCTTTTAATTAATTTATTTTATTCCTTATTGCACATTACTCAAATATAATTACAATAAATCATATTCTTTTTTTCAATTTTAATTTCACAATCTATCTTTGTTCATTATTTATTTTAGTTCCATAATTAACAAATATTAACAATTACATGAAATATTTTTATTTTTAACTTAAGAGTTATTTCTACTCACGTAATATATTTATGATATACTTATTTTGTACTTAAAATTTTACTATTTTTATTATCTAATATCACCATTCTAGAGTCTCACTTTGATTTGGACAAAAAAATCTTGATGTAGCTCTCACCGAGTACCTTTCTGAACTTTATCGAATAGACCTTTTATTTAAATATTTTAACAATTAATTTTTCTTTTAAGTTACTACACTCTATAACTTATATCGAATATGACAAAATTGAGGTTATCACAGGCAATCAAAACGTGGGATCTTGGTAATCATCTTGGATTTTTCATTGAAGGTGACAAGGAGAACATTATAAAAGAATTGATGGATATTGAACAATAGGAGAGGGCTAATGATAATAGCAATGAGTGATTTATAGTTGGCTCTGCTGTTTTGTTGATATCGGAATCTTGCTTATGTTTTTTTTTGTTTCCTCTTAAGGCTTGCTTTGGTGCTTGTCTGTAAGCTCTGTACTTCTATTGGAATATTAATAAATTGCTTATTTGCCTATCAAAAAAAAAATTGCAAATAAATTAATTTGGGGATGAAATCATGAATTAAGTTTACCACACGAAATTAAATACAAATCCTTGAAAGAAAGAAAATGTTCAACTAGAACAAAGTGAATAGTAAATGAGGAAATTAATAGAAAATTTTACAACTTCCAACTTAATCATTTGATTTCAATTAACGGAGAACTCTATCAATCCATGCTTGTCCTTGTCCTTGCTATTATCTCACTGCATAAAGGGAAAAATAAAAGGAGATTAGCAATTTTTGTTACTTGATCTTCATTTCATTTTCTTAGCTAATTCATATGTTATTCATGGCCAAATAAGAAAATTAAATTGAACGGACCGAAGCAACTGAGTGAGCTGAGCGGCCTTAGTAAAATCGCTTTCTTCTCTTGCCTTGAGAATATTAAACATTAGAACAAGACGAAGTTGAGTGTGTGCGCTTCGTTGAAGTACGAGATTAGTTTCCTTCCTAAGTTGTTCGCATTCTGCCTCAATGGCTTCAAATTTTTCTCGCACCTGTCTTTGCCCTTCTTTTATGAGTTTTTGCTCTTCACTTCTCTCTTCCATCTCCTCTTTCAACTTCCCAAGTCTCATGCTCATCTTTTTCCTTTCAGTCTTTTTTGGTAAATGTAATTTCAGTCTCCGTCGACAAGAAACAGTAGTTGAAAGATAGGACTATCATTGAAATAAAATGAAAACGAAAAAAAAAAAAAACAAAGAGTAGGTGAGATTTGAACCCATGTGATGTTTAAAAAAAAAACCCACAAAAAAAAAGCTACATATAAATGCAAGTGAGATTTTAACTATTTTATGATTTCTAAGACATTAAGGCTTGATTTGGATGTCGGTGCAATGAGTCCAATCTATAAACAGTAGGTACAAGGCAAAAAGTGAAAGGGTTAAATTATCCTTTCACCTTTTATTTCAATTTTTTAAATTATTTTATTAAAAATATATATCTTTAATAATTATTTTTTTCGATCTTATCAGAATCAATCTAACCGTCCATTCAAATTAACTTTTAAGTATATAGATTTTTAAGGTAAAGATCAGAAAAACTTTTGTAACGTTAGGTACAATGTTGGTTTATTTTATGACTAGATTTGAAATAAATCTCCCATTTTAATTTTAAGAAGAGCAGAATAAATTACCAGTGATAAAAGATTGTATCCATTCTTAAATACGTAAACGTAATCCACAATCGTATATGGCAAAACATAATCTCGAAATAAAAAGCTCTACGGCTGACTTGACCTTGGTATAGGTGAGATTTTTAATAAAGATCCTCAAGTTTTTATTTTTATTTTTAATTTTTCTTCAAACGAAAAGGAGACAATTTCATAAATTTACAGGTGAGATGTACAAGTTTAAACAAATGTGGTAACAGAAAAATGACAATTAACAACAATTATGAAATCGTATAATTTCTTATAAAAAAATCATAATATTTGCTTTCCAAAAAAAAAATGGCACATTATTTGAGACAAAATTAATACATGGGACATAAATTAAATGCCGGAATAAACAATGCTCGGTTAAAATAATAAGACAAAATAAGATGAAAAACCATAAATAAATCATAAAACCAAATAAATAAATAAATATATATAATATGCATATATTCATTGATAAAATAAACAATGCACAGTTAAAATAACAAGACAGAATAAGCATTTTTTCTACCAAATTGAATGAAAAACCATAAATGCATATATATATATATATATATATATATATATATATATATGTGTGTGTATAATAAATTCATACATGTATATATGCATATATTCATTGATAAATACACCTGCTTGTCCCTAAATCATAATTACATATAGAGAAATATTATGTCTCAATATTTTCATCTCAACATTTTTTATTTTATTGATTTAATTTTAATATTTTATTTATAAATTAATTGAATTATTCATGAACTGATGAGCTTTTTTTTTAATTATCCAATAATTATATACCATGTTAAAACATAATTAAAACAGAGGTGATGAAGTAAACATAAGCAGATCTTGAATCTGATTTTGAAGGGACCAATTACTATTATGCTTTATTCTTATTTCTTAGAGAATAGATTCTAGCATATGTATGAGTGTGCGTGTGTGTGTATGTATGCAAATAATAATAATAATAATAATAATAATAATAATAATAATAATAATAAAAGAAGGAAGAAACTCATAAAATTAATAAAAAATTTACTATGAAACATTAAACTTGTAAGAATACCATGACATTTATTAATGAATTAGTGTGTCTATATATATATATATATATATATATATAGAGAGAGAGAGAGAGAGAGAGAGAGGAATAACAGACAATAGACCACACAACCAAATATCCTATACAAACTAGAGAATGCATGATCTATATGAATACCTATGTTCACTTATAGTCTCATACCTTTTGCTTTTGCTTTAACGGTCTGTGTTTCTCCTTTGCGGTAGATATTGTACGCAGGGAAAGCATGATCTCTTATGAATATTTATTCACTTGTATCTTTTGCTAGCAATGGCAAAATGGTTACAAAGAAACGTGCCTTATATAATGGATTGGATTGCAGACCTTACCGTGTAAGCTAAGTTTGTTTATATTGATATTGACTACTTTTTTTTTTACTTTTTGACATAGTTTTCTTTTGTTTTCAAAAAAATGATGTTAACGATAATTTATTCCATTAAGAAATTAATTCTTAATGCATCATAATTTATTTGGTTTTTGAATGGACACATGACTGTATCCAAATGTCCAAACTAAAAGTGTTATCGCAAGATTTGTTAATTGTTTTATGAATTATTGTTTAATATATTGCCAATTAAATTTTCAAACTTCACAAATGTGATTAAGGTAATACACATATCATACTTTATTTATTTATTTATTATTTTTTAATATATCTTAAAAGATAGTCGATGAGATATTGACTTAATGATAAATACGAGGTTTTGGGACTAAAGGCTCATATTCGAATCTCATCAAATATGATATTAAGTTTATTATATTTTAAAGAATATGTATCACTATTTTAATCTCGTTTGTGAAGTATAAAAATTTGATTCGTGTATTAGATAATAATATTTTGTTTTATTACCTAATATTCTGTTAATAACTATATTGTAATGAATTAATTTGTACAACTAATAATTCACTTTAAAAAAAACAGTATAATAAACCTGTGTCCTTCGACAAGAAATGTACATTCCCTTTCTTATTGCTAACTTTCTAAGCAAGTTTTGATCAAACAATCAAAGAACGATTCGTGCAATTGTTGGCTTTCCATGCAAGCTAACGGAATCTTCACTCCATTGTCTGCATTATAGGGAAGGGGAAGATGGTACTAA
This sequence comes from Heritiera littoralis, assembly GCA_031772115.1. Lineage (NCBI taxonomy): Eukaryota > Viridiplantae > Streptophyta > Magnoliopsida > Malvales > Malvaceae > Heritiera > Heritiera littoralis. The sequence continues at coordinate 3,405,551 of JAPDPK010000073.1, forward strand.
AACTTCTGTATTACAGGTTTTGTCTAATTGCAGGGTTCATTTATAAAATTAAATATTCATATTTCTTTTTTTACATCGTTCCAAAATTTTATCCCTCTCTTGGTACAGGGAAAAAAAGTCTATTTTCTTTTTTTGAGCACCTATCACTCTTATACTTTTTTGTTTCATATTCATTTAAAAACCATAATTTATCAATGTCACGAAAAATTTTAAAAGATTAAAAATACTAATATTAATTTATTTTCTTTTATCTCTGCGTTATGTAAAAAGTGAGCATTCTATTTAAAAGAGGAAGATGTTAATTTTTCCGGTTGTTTATCAATTTCTTCTAATCGATATGTTAAATATATGTTGTTTCATTATAATTATAATTTTACTAATCCATTTAATTTCGCAAAATCTCCCTTCTTCCAACAAAATTTGGCGAAAATAAATTTAATAAACGAGTATATGTAATAAATATTCAAAGCTCAAAGTCTAATTAACGAGTAATAAATTAATGTTATCTTGGTGAAAAGATTTGGTATAATACCTTTTTTTTCTAGGAAGCTAGACTTACTCATTAGATTAACTTGCATCCATAATAATAATAATAATAACAATAATAATAATCATAATAATAATAATACTCCTCACCATACCCTCTGTTCTCTCACATCACACGAAAAACCGATCTTACCTTATAAGTTACGAGAAAAACAATTGGAACTTATTCTAAAGTGCCTAAAATAGCAGTCAACACATTCAACTGTGATTCAAAGTATCGGAAATAGTACCTCTCCATTCTCACAGACGTGCTGCTTTGTAATTTCGTTAATTACTGACGGTGAAACCGTCAACACGGCAAACTTCAATTCAAATAAAACGACTTTAATTTCAAGTTGTGAGGAGGAATTTACAATTTTTTCTAAGCCAAGTACACAGGAAATTCATTCTTGCAAAGGACATACATCAGCAAAGGACAAAGGGGACTTACATGATAACAGCTTAAGACTAAGTACAAATCGAGAAACAATTGAAACATCTAAACCTGACAGTTGGAAAATGGACATACAACACCTCTAAAACTGACAGTTGGACAATGGGAACAATGGAAACATTGTTTGATGAACAATGGACACATTGGACACGCTTGCAACACCTCTAAGAGAAATTTTGTTAACAACCTAATTTTTTTCAACGCAACCTAAGTTTTTTTGTTTTTAATATTATGATCGAACTACTCCTAAACTCAATTTATTCAAAAAAAACTTAGAAATTAGCTGCTCGCCATCACTTCTTAATGTCGAATAACTCTAATAAATAATCCAAAAAATCCTTTTGAATTCCTCTTTTTGGTTCTTGTCCACATTTGCCAAAAATACTCATATTGTTCTAAATTTAACTTGTAAAATCAAATATACCTTTCTAGATCTAAGAAAATAGAAGTACTTTTTGGGAAAAATAGTGCAAGAATTGGAATGAGGAGCTTGAGAATAGTTTCTGGATAAATTTTTGGAGTTTTTTCGCCACATACAAGTGTTGGCAAACAATGAGTGGCAACGGCCAACGTTGTAGCTAGTAACCGATTTTTAGGGTTTTTTGATGTTATAACAAAAATATTCCTATACCAAAAAGTACACATTTTTTGATGAAACATTAATATACAGTATACATAATAAAATTTGCCTGGTGTTAAAACTGAAATTTGCATCAATATTTACTTTAATAAAACTTAAAGGCCAAAGTCCAAAACTCTTATGGACTGCTTGATTTTTGTTTTTGGTGCCATTAATTATTGTTTGTCGATAACAACATAGGTTAGTCCAATAAGAAATTGTAGTCTATATGAATGTGCCTTGGGAATTGGAATTAGCGTATTCAGCAGTATGCCTCCTTAACTACCAAGCATTTCTTGCCGTGACACTTTTAAATTATTGAAAATGATCAGATATTGTGTTCAGATGACGGAACAAAAATGTCAAGCTTGAACACTAAATTTAACTTATAAGACGATACCCAATTTTATTCAAAAATAACCTAAAATAAAAAAAAAATAAAATGAAAATAGTTATGAAACTGAACTGCCACATCAGAAATAGAAGAAAGAAAAAGAATAACAGAAAAAAGAGGGAAAATGTGTAAATTTCAATAATTAGAATGAAGCCTCCTTTTGTTCGGCTATTGGTTTCTCATATATCATCAACTATTTGTAACTGCTCCTTATTTACCCCTTAATATGGGCTGCATGGCTTGAAGTATTAAGTCTGTATCACTTGGACTAAAGAAATCTATTCAGATAGAATGGATGAATTTCCTTGGCCGTTTAATTATTTTTTAATGAGTACGCCTCACGAAAGCCCTTGCAGAAGGTAACTTTCACGAGGCTGTCATAATATATTAAATTTTAGATAAAACCTAATAGCTAGACATAAAATTTATGGAGTCACCACCAACTATTCCACCCAAGTGTGATTGATCACCTATTCAAACTATGGATAAGGACTGGTCTACATCTCAAATTTAAGATTTGGGAGTATGGTTATGTGTAAGGAAGGATTAGCACACTCATAACGCCTATCCTAAAATGGTACCAACTAATTTTAGCTTACCTCAAATTTCCATATTTTTTAATTTTTTTGAATATTAATCAAACTTAACAAGCAAATAATTAAAACAACAAAATTTTAGCTTATGGCCCAATCAAAATCCAAAGGTTAGACAACAATTTAATTTTAAGTCCAAAATCAAATGACAAGTCAAGTTCAAAAATTGTAAAGAAAATTTTTCAAGCTTTCATTATTAAATTATAAAACTTGCACAAAAGTCAATTAATTTCGAACTTAATGGGCCTAATAATAAATAAAGATCTGGACAATAATGGTGCAAAGACATAGACAATCATTTTGTCCGAGTGCAAGACCTATCAATGAATTCTTTGTAAAAAATGATATTTCCTAGTCTTTTCTCTCATAAGGCTAAGGAATCAATGCAAAATGAAATTTCCTAATTTTTTTCTCCTATGAAGACCAAGGAATGAATGCAAAATTGAAATTTCCTAATCTTCATCTCCTTTAAAGATTAAGGAATGAATGCAAACTCGAAGATTCCTGATCTTCTCCTATAAAGATTGAAGAATGAATGCAAAATGAAGTTTCCTGGTCTCTTCTATCATGAGACTAAGGAAATGAATGCATAATGAGATTTCTTAATCTTTTCTATCACAAGACTAAAGAATGCAAAGTGAAACTTCCTAGTCTCTTCTATCATGAGACTAAAGAATGAAATTTCCTACTCTTTTCTCATAAGACTAAAGATTGCAAAGTGAAACTTCCTAGTCTCTTCTATCATGAGACAAAAGAATGAAATTTCCTACTCTTTTCTATCATAAGATTAAGGAATGCAAAATGAGTTTTCCTAGTCTCTTCTATCATAAGATTGACATCCCAGTCACTACACATTTACCTATAACTTTTTCCTTTTCTTATACGGCTTGATTAGACTCGTTCGTAAATGTCATTCTTCTTTCTTCTTCTTAAACTTGATATTTAATAACTCAATATGAATATGTTAATTTCAAACAAAGCAGAATAATGATATATATACATATCATTCCATACCACAGGATCTTACACGTCTTACATACCTAAATCCCCAAAACTCTTATAAACATTAATGTAGCAGTGTACTGTACAATAACTGAATTACATCTCAACTAAGTATACCTTCAATAGTAACTGGGAAGCGTATTTCGAAGGTAAACTTTCAAGATCCACTAGTAGGCTCTTCTATCTAGAGAAAGGGATCACTTCAAGTAGTCTGTATGAAAAATATTCGTAAAAGAGTGAGTTTACGCTCAATAAGAAAAATATGTAAAAGAGCGTACTATGCCTTTATATGCAGTTTTCCTGCTTGGCTCTATAATGTCATGTAAAATCATTATAAAGCATATTAAATTTCTTCATAATAGCATATGCTTATTAATCAAGTAAATCATGTACTTCTTTCAAATAGCATATGCAAACATACATCATATACTTCTTTCAAATCATCGTATGAAAACATACATCATATACTTCTTTCAAAACCTCTTATAAAAGTAAATCAAATACTTTCGATTTCTTTATTCTTTTGAAATCGCATATACATATATCTTTCAGATAACATGGAGACTATTTTCATTTTTTTAACGGAATCATGCACTAGATAGGTGGCGTATGCTCATAGGGGCCAGAAATCCTTCCTTAGCCAAATACAAAACAGAGACAATTAGCCAAATGTCGATTTGCCATAGTGAACACTAGTCAGGTGACATTTGTGGCGACTGAGGACCGGACTTAGGCTCCTTAGCCAATTTAATGTCATACCGGGGACTTGATCAGACTCCTTGAACAAACATAGATATTGCATGGTCATCAAGTACTTCATAGTCTCAAAACATTTGTCATATAGCTTTTGTAATGACAATTCATACTTTCTTGAAATAGGTTTTAAAACCTCTTTTCAAACATGGCAGTTGACTGGCCTCATAGGGCAGTCAGCTGCTGCCTCATATTTTCATTTATCGAAATTATTTTCTTTTAAAATTTTGATATTTTCTTTTTTGAAAACATATGGGACAGTCGGCTGGTCCATATAACAGTTGACTCGTTTTGAAACAGAATGCTTCTGAAAACAGGGTAGTCGACTGGTCTTATAGGCAGTCGGCTGGTTTGAAACAGAATGCTTTTTAGGTAAAAGCAGTCGACTAGTTTGAAACAGAATGCATACTGAAAAATAGCAGTCGACTGGCTTGTATAGCAGTTGGCTGGTTTGTCTCGGTTTTCGAAAATATACGCTTTGGTTGTCTCTAGATAGTCGGCTGCTACTTATGTAACATCCAGAATTATGAAATTCGGACTAACTTTTTCCTTTTAATTACTATTTTTTCCATTCAATTAGTCAGTATCAATCGGTTTGCATTCAGTGTCAGTGTAAGTTCATTTTACAATTTTCATTACAATTCATAAACTTGCTTTAACTTAACATCACACTATTTACATCCCATTGCAAACACATCTGCCGTGCATTTATAAATCCGAATATAAATATAAAATTCTAGACATATACCTGTTCACTTGATACCTTAAACTTCTGGTGAATTCTTCAAGTAACCCGGAGGCAGCGGATATCTTGTACACTGATGGGCTATCTGGGATGGTGAGTAAGGGGGTGAGCTTTGGGGAAAGCTCAGTAAGAAACATATATAAAAGCGCGTATAAAATACAGTTAAATAAAAATCACTTATTTTACTAATTAAGAGAAAGGCATATTAAAAACACGCTTAACATTTTATGCAACGCAATTTCAATTCATTAATCAATATAAAACAATTAATAATCTATGTGATGCTATTTCAAATCAATAATCCGTATAAAACATTTTATAATTTATGCGATGCACTTTTAAATCATTAATCAATATATAAGCCATTTATGTAGGCGATGCTATAAAACAAATTTTAGTATGCAACTTCGGTAACAGTTTTAAATGTCAATATAAGCAAGATTTTCATCTTATACAGTAAAGCTATTCATTTAAGTTTATCACTTTCAATCATTTGATTTCAAACCTTTCTTTCTGTCAAATCAGTATTCAAATCATTCAGTATTCAAATCGTTTAGAAATCAATTCATTCAGTATTAAAAGTATTTGGTATTTATTGTGAGGGCCCGAAGTACCTTACGGGTCATTCATCACCGCACTCAATTCGGTATTCAAATCATTCAAATACAATTCAGTGGAGATAGTCACATCTAATAGAATCATGCATAAAACAATATCGGTATCCCCGAAGGGACGATCGGTAACAAATGGCCATCGTCGGTCGGTCACAATTCGCACTGGTCAGGTGCTAGCTGTGTAAATATGTGGGTTTGACCATAATAATCCTACAGCCGGTAATCAATATGTCGGTAACCTGCGGACTTGATCAAGGTCTCGCAGTCGGTAACAGTATGCATGATCACTAAGGAACGGCCGTCTCAAAACATTTTCCTTAAATCATATAATTCAATAGTAGAATCATTTTAAATAGCAATTATCTTTAGTCAATCCAAATCATTTTCATAAATCATAGAATTTAACAATAGAAATCATTTAAATAGCACTTATCTTCAATCAGTTTAAAATCATATAAAGAGTAATTATCGTAATTGAGCAATAATAAAATTCATTTAAAACTCAATGCAAAACTTTAATTACACAGTAACGTATCTGAACATAAATGGTAAATCATGAGAAATTACATTTTTTGTAATTTGAAACCTTTCATGTAAATCAATTCATATAATGTTATTCATATAAATCATTCCTTATAAATCATTTCATGCAATTAAATCCATGTATATCGTTTCATGTAATTCGATTCATGTAAATCATTTCATGTAAGGCAATATTTAAATTTTAAGTATTTAAGATAAATTTCTATCTTTCATTTGGGAGGATTAAGCGAATAAACGGTTATGATTTGGTATACGAAAATTTCTAAATGCAAGTAAAGATTATTTTATGCAACTCCTATACATGTTCCTAAAGGGATTAGACTACACAGTAACATCTATCACAAGTAAGATTATGTCGAGTCATTGACATTCTCGTTACATGGGTAGCAATGATGTGTTGCTAGATACCGCTCATTGCCTGTGACAATTTTGTCATTGCCATTGTTTTGAGAACCTATTGGGTCGCACACTTAGAACGGATCAATGAGGAGCTTAATTAATCCTATTCTGAATTGGATTAAGGATATAACTAATCCTATTCTGAATTGGATTAGGGATATAACTAATCCTATTCTAAGTAGGATTAGAGTTCTGTTTGGCAGTAAATTTTAGGGTAAAATTTACTGCCTATAAAAAGATGTTTTTCTAAAAACAGAGCGGCACAACCAAAACAAAAAAAGGTATTCTTTTAATCGAAGCTAGCAATTCGATTATAAGAAATCAAAAACGCTCCTTAAGGCATCTGATCGTGAGACGTTCAAGAGTCGTGAGATCCGTTCGTGTGGATACCATAGAGGCAGGAACGAAAAGTTGTTGCTTGTGATTCGACCAAAGACAGAAAAAGCAGAGAAAACGTTAGGTAAAATCTCGAAACCCTAATCAGGCAACCCTCCGAATCGATCCTGGTGGAGGCCGAATGATTTAAATTCCGCTGCATGTTTGTTTCGGTCTCCTTCACTGGTATCCGAGCCAGATTCGGAGTCCCTGATTTGTTTTGATAAAAGCATGATCTCTGGTTACTTTCTGTTTATGATTACATGCAATCGTTTTAATGAGATTAATACGGATTAGAATGTATATGATATATTCAGAGGCTACAAATCGAATTGTTGAAATTATATATATGATATATATCAATTTCGATTCAACTTATATGTGAGATATAATCTGTGATGCGAATTATTAATGGCGTTTCTGTTCTGCATAAACGTTATGGATAATCTGTGATGCGAATTATTAATGGCGGTTTCTGTTCTGCATAAACGTTATGGAAGAAACAGAATAATGTCGAAAGTGTATAAAGATTGAAACACTTTTAGATAAGAGTTCTAATGCGACTAAAATTATAGTCAGTATGAGATACTGGCTGGAACATCCTGATAAGATTGGGACACTTCCGGATAAGGGGCGTTGGCAATGTCAATACTGTTGACCTTTTTCAAATGTGCCTGGGAACCCCGCAGTCAGGGTTATAATTCTTTTCAAATGTGCCTCGTTAATAAAACTAAAATTTTGAAATTGCATCACACTTGTTTGTATAACACGGTGGTTGTTGTTTGAGCATGGTGCATAGTTATAGCTCTAGCCCAATATGATTGTATTTTGGTGGTTGTAAATTTTAATAAATACGACCTGCGTGTCGTGCCTTGTTCTTGAAATTCTTGTTGTACATTCTTTTCTCATCTTACTCCCCTCGGATGTAACTCGAGGTTTCTCTTAAACTATGTAATTGGAGCTGACAACCATGCAAAGGATGACCAAAGAGGCACTTGGAGAAGATGCTATTACCCTTAGGTTAACCCTTAGGATTTCTCATTGGCTTGGGAAATCCATTTTGTTTGGGCTATAACTATGTCACGTTTATTTTATTGCTTAATTGCATGAGATGCATGGTTTATTTTGTACGTTTATGATATGAAAATCATATGATAATTTTAGAAAAGTAAAATTGGTGAGATCTTATTCAATAAACTAAGAAACTCCCTCAAATTAAATTAAGTCAATAATAGATGCCTACCAATGAATAGCACTCGTCAAGGCTAGAATCGATTTTGTTATGTTTGCCAAAGCAAAATATCATATCTATCTTAGTAAGACGCGATGGGATAATAGTGATATCCAAAGGCTATAAATTGGGTTGACTTAACTAGATTTCCTCAATAGGATTGGGAATTTAGAGGCATAAAGTTGGGCTTCCATTCATGAGATGAATTAGAACAAGTGTTGTTCACCCAACTATCCAAGAGTTACATGAGATGTAATTGGTAAGTGTTGCCTACCTAAATAGCCAAATCTTGGGCGATTAGCCAAAGCTAACTCTAGATAAGGTGAAATATGGATCTTGGCCCACTAGAGAAATTATGTGATAATTTTTCCGAATTAATAGTGAGGGTTGTTGATTCGATAAAAATAGTGGGAGCATCATTTAATAAATAAATATTTAATTAAATGAATGCATTCATGATACTTATATTTTGCATATTTTTGTTGTAGATTACCATGGCATCAAACACAAATAACACACTTTCACTGCGATCTGTCGTTGAGAAGGACAAGTTAAATGGGACAAACTTCCTGGATTGGTACAGGAACCTGAGGATAGTCCTCAAGCAAGAAAAGAAGTTGTATGTCCTTGAGATTCCCTTACCTGAGGAACCACCCTCTAATGCTCCAAGGGCAGAAAGAGATGCTTATAAGAAGCATCAAGATGATGCATTGGATGTTAGTTGCCTTATGCTTGCCTCCATGAATCCTGAGCTTCAAAAGCAACATGAGGAAATGGATGCGTTCGATATGATCGAGCATCTCAAGCAACTCTATTAAGAGGAAGCTAGGCAAGAAAGGTATAATGTCTCTAAGGCATTGTTTCAGTGTAGGATGGCAGAGGGGACTCCCGTTGGTACTCATGTGCTCAAGATGATTGGGTACACTGAAAACCTTGAAAAATTGGGATTTCCTTTGGGCCAAGAGTTGGCCACTGATGTGATTCTGCAATCGTTGCCAGACAGCTACAGTCAGTTTGTTGTTAATTACAACATGAATGAAATTGACAAGACTCTGCCACAGTTACTTAGCATGTTGAAAACAGCTGAATCCAACATGAAAAAGACCAAGCCCAAAGATGTCTTAATAGTTAAGAAAGCTAAGGGCAGGGCTAATGCAAAGGGCAAGAAAAAGGGTAATAAAACCAATGGCAAGTTCAAGCCCAATGATACTGCACTGAAGCCTAAAGGTGGGGTTGCCAAAGAAGGGAAATGCTTCCATTGCGGTGAGACCGGACATTGGAAGAGGAACTGCAACAAATACCTGGAAGAGCTAAAGAAGAAGAAAGGAAGTGAGACTACCACTTCAGGTATTTATGTTATAGAAGTTAATCTATCTACTTCTTCGTCATGGGTATTAGATACTGGATGTGGTTCTCACATTTGTGTAAATGTGCAGGAACTCAAAAGGAGTAGATCGTTGACTAAGGGCGAGGTCGACCTACAAGTGGGAAATGGAGCAAGGGTTGCTGCATTAGCTGTAGGAACTTATATTTTGACATTGCCCACAGGGCTTGTTTTAGAATTAGATGATTGTTATTATGTGCCTTCCATCACTAAAAACATTATTTCTATTTCTTGTTTGGACAAGAAGGGTTTTTCATTTATAATAAAGGACAATTGTTGCTCCATTTATTTAAATGATATCTTTTATGGTAGTGCACAACTAATTAATGGTCTTTACATTCTAAATCTTGATATGCCTATTTATAACATAAATGCTTAAAGGATTAAATCTAATGATCAAAATCCAACATATCTCTGGCATTGTCGTTTGGGACACATAAATGAGAATCGCATTTCCAAACTCCATAAAGATGGAATTTTGGACTCATTTGATTTTGAATCGTATGAGACATGTGAATCTTGTTTGATGGGTAAGATGACTAAAGCCCCTTTCAAAGGACATAGTGAAAGGGCAAGTGATTTATTGGGCTTAGTACATACAGATGTATGTGGACCTTTAAACACACAGGCCAGAGGTGGGTTTATGTACTTTATTACATTTACTGATGATTTCAGTAGATATGGCTATGTGTATCTTATGAGACACAAGTCAGAATCTTTTGAAAAGTTCAAAGAATTCAAGAATGAAGTACAAAACCAACTTGGCAAGAGCATTAAGGCACTTCGATCAGATCGAGGTGGTGAATACTTAAGCCAAGAATTTTATGACTATCTTAAAGAGTGTGGGATTGTCTCACAACTCACTCCTCCAAATACACCACAATGGAATGGTGTATCTGAAAGGAGAAATCGAACTTTATTAGATATGGTTCGATCAATGATGAGTCATACAGATCTTCCAGAATCCTTTTGGGGACATGCATTAGAAACAGCTGCTTTTACACTGAACCGTGTTCCATCTAAATCGGTTCCAAAGACACCATATGAGATATGGACTGGTAAACGTCCCAGTATGTCTTTTATGAAGATTTGAGGTTGTGAGGCTTATGTAAGACGTCAAGTCTCTAACAAACTTGCACCTAAATCTGATAAGTGCTATTTTGTGGGATATCCTAAACTAACTAAAGGATATTATTTTTACAATCCCACTGAGCGCAAAGTGTTTGTAGCTCGAACAGGTGTCTTTCTAGAAAGAGAATTCATTTCTAGAAGAACTAGTGGGAGAAAAGTAGAACTTGAAGAAATTCAAGAGCTACAAGATAGCGCACCCGATGTTGAGATGGAGCCTGAGCAAGCACCACAAGTTGTTGTGGAACCAGACCACAAGCTGTTGTGGAGCAACCGCCTACTCAAGAGACACAAGCCTTGCGTAGATCAGTTAGAACACATCGTGAGCCACAGAGATATGGATTTCTAATGACTCAAAACGGTGATGTTTTGCTCATGGACCAAGATGAGCCTACTACCTATCAAGAGGCTATAACAGGGCCAGACTCTGAGAAATGGCTTGAAGCCATGAGATCTGAGATGGAATCCATGTATGCCAACCAAGTTTGGACCTTGGTTGTCTTACCCGAAAGGGTAAAACCTATAGGGTGTAAATGGGTTTTTAAGAAGAAAACAGACATGGAAGGAAATGTTCATACCTATAAAGGGCGATTGGTTGCTAAAGGTTTTAAACAAATTCATGGTATTGACTATGATGAAACTTTTTCACCAGTCGCGATGATCAAATCCATTAGGATCTTGCTTGCGATAGCTGCATACCATGATTATGAAATCTGGCAAATGGATGTCAAGACCGCTTTTCTTTATGGAAAGCTACTCGAGGATGTGTACATGACACAACCTGAGGGTTTTGTTGATCCAAAAAATGCTGGAAAGGTTTGTAAGCTGCAACGTTCTATTTATGGACTAAAGCAAGCTTCTCGAAGTTGGAATCTTCGTTTTGATGATGCAATCAAAGAGTTTGGTTTCATCAAGAACGAAGATGAACCTTGTGTCTACAAGAAGGTCAGTGGGAGCACTATTGTCTTCCTGGTGTTGTATGTAGATGACATACTACTCATTGGGAATGACATCCCTACCCTTCAGTCTGTAAAGACTTGGTTAGGGAATTGCTTTTCAATGAAGGACTTGGGCGAAGCTACCTATGTACTGGGTATAAGGATCTATAGAGATAGATCAAGGAAATTAATTGGCCTAAGTCAAAGTGCATACATAGATAAAGTGCTAAAGAGGTTTAGCATGCAGGATTCCAAGAAAGGATTCTTGCCTATGACACATGGCATTACTCTCTCAAAAGAACAGTGTCCTACAACACAAGAAGAGAGAGAACGTATGAGTAAAGTTCCATATGCATCTGCTATTGGATCCATTATGTATGCCATGTTATGCACACGTCCCGATGTCTCGTATGCCTTGAGCATGACGAGTAGATATCAAGTTGATCCTGGTGAACGTCACTGGATCACTGTCAAGAATATTCTTGAGTACTTGAGAAAGACTAAGGATACATTCTTGATATATGGAGGTGAGGAAGAGCTCATTGTAACAGGTTACACTGATGCTAGCTTCCAAACTGATAAAGATGACTATAGATCGCAGTCTGGTTATGTGTTTTGCCTTAATGGTGGTGCTGTGAGCCGGAAGAGTTCAAAGCAGGCGACAGTGGCCGATTCTACAACAGAGGCTGAGTATATAGCTGCCTCTGAAGCTGCTAAGGAGGCTGTTTGGATCAGGAAGTTCATAACTGAGCTTGAAGTTGTTCCTAGCATTGTAGATCCGATTGAGCTCTATTGTGACAACAATGGAGCTATCGCACAAGCTAAGGAACCTAGATCTCACCAACGATCCAAACATATACTACGGCGCTTCCATCTCATTCGAGATATCATCGAGAGAGGAGATGTGAGGATATGCAAAGTACCAACTGACGATAACATCGCCGACCCACTGACGAAGCCTTTGACGCAACAGAGACATGATCGTCACACTAGGTCACTAGGTATTAGATACATGAGTGAATGGTCTTAGTGCAAGTGGGAGATTGTTGGATTATGCCCTTAGAACCATTCATTAGATGATTGACTTTGGCAATTTTATGTATCATGACATTTTTATTTATAGTTCATTATTATATTTGTCTTATAACTGCGTAATATAATCTTATATGATAATGTCCTTAGAATAGCAATAACACACTATTCTTAAAATATCCCTAGTCAAGTATTATTGTGAACAAGGATAACAATGATACGATAAGACTAGTATGTGGTTGACTGATGACCATTGTCATGGATATAGGATATCAAGTCATCACATAGGTACATGTTAGAGAACTATGTACTGGATCGACCCTCCATGAGAACGCTACATGGATTGTTATATGAGTGTCATAAGCGATTCTCATAGTGATGATGGTGTATGTGATCCTTTGACTTGAGATCATTAGAGATCCCAACATAGAGAATTGCATACTTTAATGCTGCTAGATGTCATTCGTAACAGGATGGACTATAAAGGTAGTAATTGGGTATGCCTCGATCTATGTAGAGGGATGTTGAGTGATCAAGATAGGATTTATCCCTCTTATATAACAAGAGTGATGTCTTGGGCCCTTTGATAGAGTGAGACTAAAATGCATGGCCGTGCTCAAATAAGTCGATATGAGATATTGATTTTATTTGTTTAATTAGTCTACTCAGGAATCAAGAAACGCTGATTAGACTATACAAGTGTGACACATTCCATGACTTGTGTCTAATCAAGATATAAAAGGATAAAGGGATTAGACTACACAGTAACATCTATCACGAGTACGATTATGTCGAGTCATTGACATTCTCGTTACATGGGTAGCAATGATGTGTTGCTAGATACCGCTCATTGCCTGTGACAATTTTGTCATTGCCATTATTTTGAGAACCTATTGGGTCGCACACTTAGAACGGATCAATGAGGAGTTTAATTAATCCTATTCTGAATTGGATTAAGGATATAACTAATCCTATTCTGAATTGGATTAGGGATATAACTAATCCTATTCTAAGTAGGATTAGAGTTCTGTTTGGCAGTAAATTTTAGGGTAAAATTTACTGCCTATAAAAAGATGTTTTTCTAAAAACAGAGCAGCACAACCAAAACAAAAAAAAAGGTATTCTTTTAATCGAAGCTAGCAATTCGATTATAAGAAATCAAAAACGCTCCTTAAGGCATCTGATCGTGAGACGTTCAAGAGTCGTGAGATCCGTTCGTGTGGATACCATAGAGGCAGGAACGAAAAGTTGCTGCTTGTGATTCGACCAAAGACAGAAAAAGCAGAGAAAACGTTAGGTAAAATCTCGAAACCCTAATCAGGCAACCCTCCGAATCGATCCTGGTGGAGGCCGAATGATTTAAATTCCACTGCATGTTTGTTTCGGTCTCCTTCAGTTCCTTACCTCTATTTCGCGCCATATAAAAATCCACTAACGTCTCCACATCTCCTTATTTCCCAAATTTAACACTGCATAAAAATTCCAAATATATTTAAAATCTCATGTCGTAATTCTAATAAATATTTCTTTTCTTTCTATTTCCCATTTATTATCCTCAACAATTTATTTATTTTATTTTCTACTAAATACCAAAATATAATTTCAATTATATCTTTTTCTTTTTCTTTTTTTTATATCTTTTAAACAATCAAACTCAACATGACATACATCCGCGCCATGTTCATTATACAGCAAAATCACTATCATTTCTTTATTTTCTCTTAATGTCCAGCTGCTACGTTACTCTTTCTCTATGATTTTTTTCTTCATGCCTTTTTCCTAAATTCTCATCTTATAATCACTCTTACTATTATAGAACTTTCATCGGTTATCTTTAATTCATCAACAAATAGTCATCATCACCCAGCCTATGCATAACCGAATAGCCCATAACAAATTTTCAGCACAAAATACTTAGCCACAATTCATGGGCGAATGACCCATAGGGACTCATCTTCCTCATTTTCCTTGTCTAGCCAAAAGTTCTAATAGCTCCCTCATAGTGTTTTCCATTCTTAATTTAATTCTAGTTTTATAAAACTTTTTCTATTCATCTAGGAAATACATTAATATCTCCCTTACATGAAAATTCATCTCTATCATTCAGCCCCTGTTTTTGGTCCAAAAACCCATCACTCACGCCATTCTCTGTTTTGCAATTCCAACATCATTCGTTCAGCCTATGTTTCACAAATTATCACTATAAATCATTTCCAAATTAAATTCTTCTCCTTATCTACTACCTATTACTATTATAACATACATCAAAATCACAATTTTTCTTCATTTCCTGTCCACTGCCGGTTCTTCTATTCTTCATTATATTTAATTTCACTTCAATCTAAAACATCAAGCATATTTCCCATACATGAATAAGTCAAATATCATAGCTAAATTAAACAAAACATCACCCAAGACTTACCTCCTTCACTGTCGATCAGTATAACCTCTAAAACCCATTCGATTTTGCTTCCTTTCAGCCATTAGATTTTGGGTTTAAGTTGGTCTTTAAATGGAAGCAGGTTCAGTAAAGGATAAGTGACATTTTTGGTGATGATATATGATGATTCTATTGAATAAAGATGAAAGAAACGTGAAGGAGAGCTTGGCCAAAATGGAGGAATCGGGCAGCAGAGAAGAAACAGAGAAAGTCGATGAAAGATCTAGAGAAATGGCTGAGTTTTTGTCATATTTTATCAATATTTCATCCAATCAATTTTTGCAACATAGTCCATTAACTAAATTTCTCTCTTTTGTCTCCTTTCTTTTATTATTATTTTTATTGTTCCTCCCTCACACGTGCAGAAGCTTCCACGAGAAGCTTGCTGCAATTTCTCTTCACTTTTTTTTTAATATAAATACATAATATCAACATATCAAAATTATATTTTCTATTAACAATAATATCTATAAATATACACACTTATATTAACACTTTTATATATATAAATATATTCTTAACATGTACTATATGTACATTATATTTCTATATAATTAACATTTATATTTTACAATATAATTATTTTATATTAAAAACATATATATATGTAATTTATATATTTTATATATAATCCTTAAAACATATATTTATTCATTTTATTATTTGTTAATATATATACTTTAATTCAAATAATATTTATTATTAATATATGTACATATGTATATTTGTACATATATAATAATATATTTATATATATAGATATTAAAATATACATACGCTTTTATTTCTTTAATTTTCGGATTCCTTAATACCCGAATTAAATTCCTAGATATTAAATTTTTAATTTATCAATTAATCAAGTATTATAATTTCGAAATATTCCAATCCTTTAATAAATTTATTTATTTATTTCAACCAGTTTATTAACATTTGAAATTAAATTTACAAATACTTAACTCTAAAGATAGGAGAATTTGAGGTTATTACATCCTCCCCACCTTTATAGAATTTGGTCCTCCAAATTCAACACACATACTCCATTGATTTAGTACATAGAGACTTATCAATTTCTCATACTTACCCTTAACAGTCACTCATTTCATTTATTCTTATCAATACGCTCATACAATATATACACAATTTACTAACAATTCTCTTACTTTTGTTAATTTGTATCAATTTCCACATCAATTACATCACATACTTCAATAAATCAATCTCAATCATTCGATATCTATCCTATTCTTTTATGGTGATACACGATTTTCTATATAATGTCATGTCTATACTATTTATCAACTATTCTATTGGATCCCTTCTATTCTCATCAATCCTCATAGTACTTATATCCTTTACAATCATTTTATCACTTTCAAACAACCACAATTCTATTATTACACTTAAACCGTTCCCCTCCTTATACACAAAATTTATCTTCTTTCCAATTTACTGACAACCATACTCTTATAAATTTTTCTATATTCATATTTCACCTCAACCATCTTAATTTTAGGGTCTCACTTCGATCTGGACAGAGAAAGTCCTAGTAGGACTCTCACCGAGTACCTCTCTGAACCTTATCGAAGAGATCCTTCACTAAATATTTTAAAAATAATTTTTCTCTTTTAAATTCCTCCACTTTGTAGTTTATATCGAATATAAGAAAATTTGGGATCCTCCAAATTCGATACAAGTAATCCAACAATTCAGTACCTAGAGACTTATCACTTTCATAACTACTCGTTGTAATCAGTCCTATAGCTCATTCATATCAATATTCTCATACCGGGTTTACACCATTTTCTATCAATTCATTTGCTTTTGTTAATTCACATCAATCTCCAGATCAACATATTCCATAAGATCATTCTATCGTCTCCAATTGACCACAATGTTATCAATCATTTTCGATCACTTAATACCTATCTCATTCATTTATATTCGTACTTTCGTATAACTTCTACATTATTCGCTAACAATTCTCTTTTTTATTTGTACCACTCATCTCCAATATAATCGTTCTATCATCTCCAATTACTCGGAAACCACCAATCACTTTCAATCACTCTTACTTAATCTGATTCCTTTAATCATCATCAATTATCTCCGATCATTGAATATTTATCTCTACAATAATTCCATACTATATTCATATCTATCCTTCTTGTTCCTTCCATTACTACCAAAATTTCTCTATCGATCGACATCTTGTTCCATTCTCTAACTATTCTTTACAATTTATATTCAGACTATGCACAGCAGCGTGGGATGTAAAGCGATTTCAACTTACTTACACTGACACGTACTAAGCAAACCTTGCTCTGATACCACTTTGTAACATCCAAAATTATGAAATTCGGACTAACTTTTTCCTTTTAATTACTATCTTTCCCATTCAATTAGTCGGTATCAATCGGTTTACATTCGGTGTCAGTGTAAGTTCATTTTACAATTTTCATTACAATTCATAAACATGCTTTAACTTAACATCACACTGTTTACATCCCATTGCAAACACATCCGCTGTGCATTTATAAATCCGAATATAAATATAAAATTCTAGACATATACCTGTTCACTTGATATCTTAAACTTCTGGTGAATTCTTCAACTAACCCGGAGGCAGCGGATATCTTGTACACTGATGGGCTATCTGGGATGGTGAGTAAAGGGGTGAGCTTTAGGGAAAGCTCAGTAAGAAACATATATAAAAGCGCGTATAAAATGCAGTTAAATAAAAATCACTTATTTTACTAATTAAGAGAAAGGCATATTAAAAACATGCTTGACATTTTATGCAACGCAATTTCAATTCATTAATCAATATAAAATAATTAATAATCCATGTGATGCTATTTCAAATCAATAATCCGTATAAAACATTTTATAATTTATGCGATGCACTTTTAAATCATTAATCAATATATAAGCCATTTATGTAGGCGATGCTATAAAACAAATTTCAGTATGCAACTTCGGTAACAGTTTTAAATGTCAATATAAGCAAGATTTTCATCTTATACAGTAAAGCTATTCATTTAAGTTTATCACTTTCAATCATTTGATTTCAAACCTTTCTTTCTTTCTGTCAAATCAGTATTCAAATCATTCAATATTCAAATCATTTAGAAATCAATTCATTCAGTATTCAAAGTATTTTGTATTTATTGTGAGGGCCCGAAGTACCTTACAGGTCATTCATCACCTCACTCAATTTGGTATTCAAATCATTCAAATACAATTCAGTAGAGACAGTCACATCTAATAGAATCATGCATAAAACAATATCGGTATCCCCGAAGGGACGATCGGTAACGAATGGCCATCGTCGGTCGGTCACAGTTCGCACTGGTCAGGTGCTAGCTGTGTAAATCTGTGGGTTTGATAATCTCACAGCCGGTAATCAATATGTCGGTAACCTGCGGACTTGATCAAGTTCTCGCAGTCGGTAACAATATGCATGATCACTAAGGAACGACCGTCTCAAAACATTTCCTTAAATCATATAATTCAATAGTAGAAATCATTTTAAATAGCAATTATCTTTAGTCAATCCAAATCATTTTCATAAATCATAGAATTAACAATAGAAATTATTTAAATAGCACTTATCTTCAATCAGTTTAAAATCATATAAAGAGTAATTATCGTAATTGAGCAATAATAAAATTCATTTAAAACTCAATGCAAAACTTTAATTACACAGTAACGTATCTAAACATAAATGGTAAATCATGAGAAATTACATTTTATGTAATTTGAAACCTTTCATGTAAATCAATTCATATAATGCTATTCATATAAATCATTCTATATAAATCATTTCATGCAATTAAATCCATGTATATCGTTTCATGTAATTCGATTCATGTAAATCATTTCACGTAAGGCAATATTTAAATTGTAAGTAAAGATTATTTTATGCAACTCCTATACATATTCTTTACCTCTACTTCTGCGTAGTATAAATCCAGTAGAGCCATTTATGCCTCTTTATCTCTCGTACATCACACTGCACAATAATTCTAAGTTATATTTAAAATTCTATATTATGATTCTACTAAATAACAAAATATAATTTCAATTAAATCCCACTCTTCTATAAATTCTATGTCACCAATGATTCCAATCTATATTTAAAATCCCGTATATAACTATAATAGGTATTCTATAAATCCCCATCTTACATTTTGTCAATCTCAATAATTTATTCTTTTAATTTCTTACAAAGCACCACAATATAAATACACCTAAATTCACCATTCCTTTCAAATCCAATTTTACAAATAACCACATAAATCTCATTTTATTAATTCCAACTAAATACCAAAATAAAATCATAATTAAATCATTTTCTTTTTCCAACTCCAATAATATCAAAGATTTCATTATCCTTATTTTACAAGCTTTGCCGTGAGCTTCCTATGATCTTATTCTTATGATTTTCTTTCTCTCAATTAACTCTAATTCATAAGTTTTTTCTACTCACCTAATAAATTTATTATGTATTCATTTTCCATTTAAAAATGACATTAATTTCCTTTCCAAACAACCTTGGCCGGAAATCCCAAAATTCTATATATTCATGTTTTGTTTCCATTCTGTATTCTAATTCTAACCTTATAACCATTCTCTACTCATTCAAGAAATTCATCACACACCTTAAATCACCAAAATATCATCATTAACGTCAGCCCCTATTTTGGCCAAGAATCCCCCAAATTCACGCCACTTCTAGTTCTTGGCAAATTATCATCACAAGCCATAATCCAACCAAGGTCTATTCCTCATCTACCACCAAATTCTTTCCAACATATATCAAGATCACTAAAATTTCTTTGTTTTCTTTCCATAACCGAAGCAACCAATTTTGTAAACTATCAATTTTTTTTCTTCAATTCAAAGCTATAAGCAAGTTCTATTAACTCCATACAATCATAATTAACAAGCAAGATGAATTAAAACCACTTATTCCCTTACCTCCCATGAAAGCCGAACTGTACAGCAGTTACAACGGCCTACGTTCCTTCAATTTTGGGTCTTCAATTTTCTGGTTTTAGGATGTTCTTGAGTGCAAGACAGGCTTTATAGAAGGTCTTTGGTGTTTTAATGGAGACAGTACTGACTTGATTAGGAAAACATGAAGAAACATGAAGCCAGATGGCGAGGAGAAGAAGAAAACGGTGAGAAAGTCGGTGCAGCAGAAAACAGAGCAAGTAGTCGGTGATGAAATGGCTGATGGAGCTTGGAAAAATCTCATTTTTCTTTCTTTATTAACATTCTATCCAATAGGATTTTAGCACATGGTTTACTATCTTGTCTCTACTTTTTCCTTTCTTTTCGTTCTTTCTTTTCAGTTTCTTTCTTCTCTTTTTTATTTTTTTTTTATTTTTTTTATACAAATCTGCTTTGCAGACTTAAATGTCTCGGCAAGCTTCCTACATTATTATTATTTTTTATTTATTTATTTTTCTATATATATGTTGTACATATATACATGTACACTTGTATATTAAATATATATAATATACATACATATATATTTTATATAAATAAATATTATATATAAAATCCTTACAATATATATTTTAGTATTTATATATTGTTCTAATTTTTATAATCTTTATTATATGTGTGTATATATAAATATAAACACACATATATTTCTTTAATTTTAAATACTCCATTTTTTAAATTTGATTACATTCTAAAACTTAATTTTTTTATTTAATTGAATTAATTCTCACAACTCTTAAATATTCCATGTTAATTATAGGAGTTTACGTAAATAGACTTATCAAATTCGAAAAATTGCAGTCATCACAAAATCATTTACAAATTAAATTCTTCTCCTTATCTACTACCTATTACTATTATAACATACAAAATCACAATTTTTCTTCATTTCCTGTCCACTGCCGGTTCTTCTATTCTTCATTATATTTAATTTCACTTCAATCTAAAACATCAAGCATATTTCTCATACATGCATAAGTCAAATATCATAGCTAAATTAAACAAAACATCACCCAAGCCTTACCTCCTTCACTGCTGATCAGTATAACCTCTAAAACCCATTCGATTTTGCTCCCTTTCAGCCATTAGATTTTGGGTTTAAGTTGGTCTTTAAATGGAAGCAGGTTCGGTAAAGGATAAGTGACATTTTTGGTGATGATATATGATGATTCTATTGAATAAAGATGAAAGAAACGTGGAGGAGAGCTTGGCCAAAATGGAGGAATCGGGCAGCAGAGAAGAAACAGAGAAAGTCGGTGAAAGATCTAGAGAAATGGCTGAGTTTTTGTCATATTTTATCAATATTTCATCCAATCAATTTTTGCCGCATAGTCCATTAACTAAATTTCTCTCTTTTGTCTCCTTTCTTTTATTATTATTTTATTGTTCCAATCGGGTCTGCTATCCTCACACGTGCAGCAAGCTTCCACGAGAAGCTTGCTGCAATTTCTCTTCACTTTTTTTTTAATATAAATACATAATATCAACATATCAAAATTATATTTTCTGTTAACAATAATATCTATAAATATACACACTTATATTAACACTTATATATATAAATATATTCTTAACATGTACTATATGTACATTATATTTCTATATAATTAACATTTATATTTTACAATATAATTATTTTATATTAAAAACATATATATATATATATATATGTAATTTATATATTTTATATATAATCCTTAAAATATATATTTATTCATTTTATTATTTGTTAATATATATACTTTAATTCAAATAATATTTATTATTCATATATGTACATATGTATATTTGTACATATATAATAATATATTTATATATATAGATATATAAATATACATACGCTTTTATTTCTTTAATTTTCGGATTCCTTAATACCCGAATTAAATTCCTAGATATTAAATTTTTAATTTATCAATTAATCAAGTATTATAATTTCGAAATATTCCAATCCTTTAATAAATTTATTTATTTATTTCAACCAGTCTATTAACATTTGAAATTAAATTTACAAATACTTAACTCTAAAAATAGGAGAATTTGAGGTTATTACAACTTAAGGCAGTCGGCTGCTCCTAGCCTAATTGGTACTAAGAGTAAAACTCGAGAATTTCATTTCCTGCACTTCAAATCAACTTTTGATTCATCCTAAAGACATTTACAACATCTTAAAACATACGGACATAGTCACTCTATGTCTGTTACATAAATTCCTTACCTCGATTGCTAATAATCCTCAAGCTTGGTTGCATCAACCCTAACCTTTCACTTCTTCAATGCTGCAACATCATCATAACTCAAACCTTTTAGAAACTTTTATAAATATACTCTACCAGTTCAACATAGCTCTTAACCATGGACTAAATCAGCTAAACCATTTAAATCTCTTACCTTTACTAGTCACCAAAATTTCAAAATTTCTGATCTTCTCAATTACTTGGATTCAATCCTCCAAACTTTAGGTATAACTTAAGCTAGCGACAAGGATCGATTTTCATCAAGTGAGCTTAACGATTCGATGATAGGTAATGGTGGTTTGTCAAGGTGACCATGGGAGGAAACTTGGAGAATTTTGGAGAGGAACGAAGAGGGGGCTGGGAGTGTTGCTGCCGATTGGGAGAGGGAAGAGATAATGACTCATTGCGTCATTAATTGCATATTAATCCCTTTCCTTTATCAGCCATAATTCCCTTGACCCTTTGACCAATTTACTTCTCTTATTTCCTTTATCATATCAGCCATTGACCATGCATGTCTTTGACCTATTGACAATTTGACCATTCACTAAATTGGTCTTTTTTCTTTCATGTGACACATGTCCATTTAATTACACTAAATTTTTGATATTAATTTCTCTTCTTCTTCCATTCATCAGCCACATATCATTTTAATTACTATAAAAATCTGACATTTATATCTTTTCTCATACTTCAATATTCTTACAATATCAATTTAATTCTTTGACTATTTGACTTTCAATTTCATTATTCCTTCCATGTTCCATACATCATTCATACTTCATAATTCTCATATTTACTTAATCATTTCAATTGGAATACTTTACAAACATGAGGAAATTATGGAAATTTAGGGATTTCACATAAGACTAAGGAATACAAAATGAAAATTTCCTAGTCTCTCCTATCATAAGACTAAGGAATGCAAGATGAAATTGACTAAGGAATGGAGGATGAAATTCCTAGTCTCTCCTATCATAAGACTAAAGAATGCAAGATGAAATTTCCTAATATTTTCTATCACAAGATTAAGGAATGCAAAGTGAAATTTCCTAATCTTTTCTATTAATAGACTAAATAATACAAAAATGAAATTTCTTCCTTCTAGAAGCCATGAAATAAAAGCTCCTCTCACGAGACTATTGAAAACAAAGCGTTCTTCTCAACAGAGGCTTTGAAACTTTCGAAAATAAAAGTTCCTCTCAACAAAGGCTTTGAGACTTTAGAAAACAAAGAGCACCTCTCAATAGAGGCTTTGAGAACAAAGAGCTCCTTTCAACAAAGGCTTTGAGACTTTTAAAAATAGAAAGCTCGTCTCAACAGAAGCTTTGAGACTTTTGAAAACAAAGAGCTCCTCTTAATGGAGGTTTTGAGACTTTTGAAAACAAAAAGCTCCTCTTAATAGAAGCTTTGAGACTTTTGAAAATAAAAATTTCATTTCAGAATTCCAGTTAACATGGGCTTGATTAGGCTTAAATTTCATTTTGATGCCAACTATATTGGGCTTCATCTTCCTCTAAAGTGCCAGCGAACCTGGAATTTGCCCTTATCTAAGGTTTTTTTTTCCAAAAATGTTTATCACATCATCTTGGCATATCTTATCATATTTCAAATTATCATATCTCATATTTTCATCCTTTAGATTTTCATTTCATCCATTTTATTCTCACGTTTTCTCTTTTCCTCAAATTTTCTTATTTTCCATTTTTCATTTTTTTTTACATTTTCTCATTTTTACCTTTTTCTTTACATTTTCTCATAAATATATATTTTCCTCACACTTTCTCATTCTTCATAACTTCATATCCAATTATCCTAACAAATAGTTCATTTTTTTTTCATGTCAAAATGCAATAATGAATGTCATACATCTTATGAATTTAATGAATGTCATGAACATCATAATGCCATGAGTGCTATGAATGTTATGCACATGTTAATGTCATGCTCCCTGAATTATTCCATGAATGTATTCAAATGCAATCTTAATTGTGGTAACAAGATTCTCAAGCTCATCTTGTCTCTCTCAAGTTTCATCTATCAAGCTTCCTTTCATTCTCAAATCTTCTACCTTCATTTCTCATCCCATCCTTAATTGAGTCTTGGTCCATTTATGCTTAAAGACTTGCCATCATGCTTTCATATTTATATTTTCATCATTCACATTTGTTTGTTTCTTTTCTTTTAGTAATGCAAGAGTTCAAAAAGTATTTTTCAAAAATTTACTCAAAATGTTAGCAACATTTTTTTATTTTCCTTCCAACTCGACCACTAGCGTAATGCACTCATACAGCTTCTCAACTTATTATGGGGATGGAGTAAATTCAAGATAATCATGAGAAGTGGGAGTATTTATTCTTAGAAAACAATGTGAATTTGAGGAAAATTAATAAGACAATTTGTTTGGGGACAAGGTTTTAAGTATCCATTTAACAAACATTTTTACAATTTCAATCAAGTCAATCTAAATTCTTTTCCAAAAGCACACTCTTGTTGATATGTTCATTCATGTAAGGTCTGCCAATCTTGCCTCTTGTATTAGAAACTTTCGATGTTGATCTTTGTCCTGAGTTACCTTTTTAGGTTTTCAACTTAGGTGCCTTACCTTCAATTTAAACTGCCCTTTTCGAGTTTTCAATTTAGATCCTCCTTTTTCTTTTTCTTTTTCTTTTTCTTTTTCTTCATTTCAACTTCATTGGCTTAAACAAATTTGAACCCTTTGTATTTATGTCACGCCCTGATTCTTGGAAATCGGAACTGACTTTTCACATTTTCACACAATTGGTTGGGCTGTGCTCAATGTCCTCACTCTGACTTTATGCCAAAATTATTTACCTAATGCAACATTCAATTATTTACGTAGGTCCTAGTACACATAATTAGAGTACGCATTTGTTTTTCTATATAAATAATCTATAACAAATACTATACTTTACATTCAAACTTCTTCAATTTATTGTTTACATCCCTTTACACACTAAAATAATGTACAATAAATGTCTGAATACAATACTTGCAAGGTATGTCACCGAAACCCCTGTAGGCATCTTATCAGAATCTTGAGCTTTGGGAAAAGCCCAATAAAAAATATATATTAAAGAACTGATACTACGTATGCCTATTTGAATATATTAAAGACATATTTCATAAATATCCAGTTAGTACTAAAATAGTATGAAAGGACTCTATCAGAAAAGATATTATAATCGATTAGGGTACCAGGCTGAATATGAAAGGATTCTTTAGAGCACCTCTCTTGTCCAAGTTCCAAAATCTAACTATAAGGAGTTTTTGAAACTTTACAAATAAGAAATTCATGGATACCAAATCAATATGAAAATTGTTTATATCTTTAGTGACAGTACGCAACAATAAATAATTGTTATCAGATGGTTTAGTAAAATATTCGACAATGGGAACAATGGAAACATTGTTTGATGAACAATGGACACATTGGACACGCATGCAACACCTCCAAGAGAAATTTTGTTTACAACATAATTTTTTTCAACGCAACCTTTTTTTAATATTACGATAGAACTACTCCTACACTCAATTTATTCAAAAAAATTTAGAAATTAGCTGCTTGCCATCACTTCTCAATGTCGATAAACTCTAAACAATAATCCAAAAAATCCTTTTGAATTTGTCTTTTTGGTTCTTGTCCACATTTGCCAAAAAGACTCATATTTTTCTAAATTTAACTTGTAAAATCAAATATACCTTTCTAGATCTAAGAAAATAGAAATATTTTTTTGGAAAAAAATAGTATTGGAAAGAGGAGCTTGAGAATATTTTCTGGATAAAGTTTTGGAGTTTTTTAGCCACCTACAAGTGGTGGCAAACAATGAGTGGTAACGGCCAACGCTGTCGTTAGTAACCGATTTTTGGGGTTTTTTGAATTCTCCAGTGAACTGATTTTTTAATAGGAATATTTTTGTTATAACATTAAAAAAAAACCTTTGATTGTGGATAAAATATGGATTATGAATAGAATTTCTCCGAGTCTAAATACAACTCCGAATCAAAAGCAAGGGACATATATTTGGAGGAATTTACATTATTATCCATAATAAAAGTACACATTTTTTGATGAGACATTAATATACATTATACATAATAAAATTTGCTTGGTGTTAAAGGTGAAATTTGCATCAATATTTACTTTAATAAAACTTAAAGCCCAAAGTCCAAAACTCTTATGCACTGCTTGATTTTTGTTTTTGGTGCCATTAATTATTGCTTGTCGATAACTACATAGGTTAGTCCCATAGGAAAATGTAGTCTATATGAATGTGCTTTATTGAGTTTAACTCTCTTAGGGTGCCTATAGTCTCATAAAACATTTAAATCTTTAGCTTTTCTTGTCAAAGATCATGTAAAGCATATGGTATCATCATGTAAGAGGTTTTATATATAAAATATATATCTACCATATACTTTCCTTTCAAAACTAATCAATACTTTACAGTATTCATATAAACATTATTATAATGTTTCAAGTTGTAACAAGGCATGCTTAAATGTGATGCAAATTCAATCATGAGTTCAAAACAATGAACTATTATTTTCGTAAAATATATCATTTAATTATAGTGTTAACTATAATCCAAATTCCTCATTTCCATCCTTTTGATTTCAATCAAATCATACCAATAGGTAATTTCAATATTCACTGTGGTTCCTCAATATTCAATATCATTTCACAATAATTATCGACTATAAAAATCACTTGTACATTTCGTCATTCAATACTAAGACCACCACTGTCAGTATGAGTCATCTTAGTATCTCTAAATATTTAAATGTCACATTTCTATATAGCCATTAAGATACTGGAATTATGCAATTACCGATATCATCACTCAAGACCTATTCCAGAGTCAACATCGAGGATATAAAATCACAAGATCAATAGTCGTCTATCAATCCATCTATGGTTTAACATATTGGCACTCGTTCATTATTCCGACTTGATGCCCAATTTCATCCACTATCACCAAATCAAATCACGGTTTTTAGATCAATTTTCATATGACTTGTATAATATAATACCATGCTAGAATTATCTATAAAAGTATTATCAAATCAATCTTAGTTTAGCAGTTTACCCACTTAAGAGATTTGGCCAATTTCCACTATCAAATAGTGTTCCAAAACATTTTATATCAGAATATCGAACTTATACAATTGTCGATCTTATTATTCAAGACCTATTCCAAAGTTATAACCGAAATCATATAATCACATGTTTGACCCTCATTTATTTGAATCTATCAATGATTGGATCCTATCGTAATTCAACCTCAATTTCAATAAGATTATGTATGCACAAGTCATACATTTGTTATAACATCGATATAACAACTATCTATCGTATACCACAATGTTGATACTAAGACCCCTACCACAAGTGTAGGTCTGCTTATTATCTCACATATATTTGAAATACGATTGTAATATAATAAAATCATCCCAACATTGACCTCTTGCAATGTCCGTGTTATCACATTCGAAACTACTCCAACATCAAGAAATCGAAATCAATTAATTCTAAAATCATTGCTATGTCGATAATTCCACAATTCAATCGTTCAATCGTCTAAATTTCAACCTCGATAATTCTCTTCCAAGCTATATCATATAATTATCGTTACTTTTATCAATGATCCGACTAATCGATATTCCACCTCAATCTTGCCTTGATAACCAATTCGTGATATTAAGATCAATCTATTTATCGATTCTATAAGGCTTACATCATGTAACTCATCATGTTATCATACTCAATCATTTACCTTCTCAGCTATTCCAAAAATCAAAGTTTTTTGGCAACATGATAAAGTCCTTTCAAAACTTATCTTTTGATAAATCTTTCCAAAATTCCATTTACACGAGAAAACTTAACCTTTTTCATCAAACATTTTCATATAAATTTCAATAGTATAACGGTTTAATTTTATCAAAACCTCCTGCAAGGAAATACAGTTTATAACCATACAGCCATTGATTCTAACCATTTATTTATCTCTTACTAAAACCCCTACCACCAATTGTAGGTCCTCTTAGCATTTAAAAATCATTTCAATAATCATTCATCATCAGGATCACAATTCCAAAACATACAATATAACACTACCACTACTTTATAAAAGTATCTTACCTAGTGTCGGAGTTGACAATGTAATCTCTCCCAATTCGTTCATGCTCCAATCATTCTTGTATAATTTCTACAAGTCCAAATTTCCACATTTAAACTCTTGTAGAATTATTTAATAAAATAATAACAATAATAATAATAATAATTTTTTACAAATTTCCTACCCATTTTCTCTTTCTTCCTTCTTCTTCTTTATCCTTTTTCTTTTTTTTTCTTTTCTTTCTTCTTTTTCTTTTTGTTTTCTTTTTTTTCTGGTCTGAACCGGTTCGGACCGGTTCAGATTGGTCAAATTGATTCAACCGGTTCAGCCATTGGCGGCCACCCATTCCGGCGGTTCAGCCACTCCACAGCATCCCGGGGTTGCCACGAAGCCAAATCTGGCCTCCTTTTCCAGAGCGGCGACGGTGGCGAATCTGGAAGGGTGTTTTTCGATCTTTTCTCCTCTCTTTTCTCCTCCCTCTTCCGTTTTTCCTCTTCTCCGGTAGCCTCGTCTTCTTTCCTTTTCCTCCGCTAGCGGCAGGGGTGCCGTGGCAATGGCCAGATCGGCGACACCGCCACTTTTCTCTTTTCCTTTTTCCCTTTCGATTTCGCTTTGCCCTTTCTCTTTTCTTTCCTCTTTTTTTCTTTTTCGCTGTCGGCCAGCCCTCCCTTCCTCTCCTTGGCTCGCCAGTGACTTCTCTCCCCCTTCATCTTCCTTCTCTCTCGGCCAACGGGGTCGGCATTCATTTGGTTTTTCTCCTCTGTTACTAAGGAAATAGGGGGTGGTCGGGCTGTATCCCGACTCTCCTTTCCGTTTTTATATATATTGCTTTTATTATATACATAAAAATTATCTTTTATATATATATAAATATATATATATAAATATACCATATTAATATATATATGGATATATATATATGGATATATTTATATAATTTGTATTAATAATTTATATATATATAAATCTATACACTTTAAATTTAAAATAATATATATTTTATATATATTTATTTATCTACATAAATGTATAATATTATCCATATATATTTATTTAATATAAAATAGTATATATGTATAGCAAAGTATAATATATACTATATTTCTTTTATTTATCCGTATGTACTTATATATAACATATAAAAATATATTTATAAAATCTAGTTATATAAATATATAAATATACACACTTTTTGTTTCTTAGAATTTGGATTCTCTTAATGTCCAATTATATTTCTCCATTTTCATTTCTTATTTAATTTGGATTTCAATTTATCCAAATTAAACTTTTCGGATATTTAATATTTATTTAGAAAATTCACGATCTTCATACCAACTAACTTTAGGTTACCTCAAATTTCCATATTTTTTAAAAATTTTTTGAATATTAATCAAACTTAACAAGCAAATAATTAAAACAACAAAATTTGAGCTTATGGCCCAATCAAAATCCAAAGGTTAGACCAAAATTTAATGTTAAGTCCAAAATCAAATGACAAGTCAAGCTCAAAAATTGCAAAGAAAAACGTTTTAGGCTTCCATTATTAAATTATAAAACTTACACAAAAGTCAATTAATTTTGGACTTAATGGGCCTAATAATATATTAAGATCCGAACAAAAATGGTGTCTACAACTGCCCCTCTTTGCACTTTTGCTGTGAAACAGTAATGGTGCAAAGACATAAACAACCATTTTGTCCAAATGCAAGACTTATCAATGAATTCTTTGTAAAAAAATGATATTTCTTAGTCTTTTCTCTCATAAGGCCAAGGAATAAATGCAAAATGAAATTTCCTAATCTTCTTCTCCTATGAAGACCAAGCAATGAATGCAAAATTGAAATTTCCTAATCTTCATCTCCTACAAAGATTAAGGAATGAATGCAAAATTAAAGATTCCTGATCTTATTCTCTTATAAAGATTGAAGAATGAATGCAAAAAGAAGTTTCCTAGTCTCTTATATCGTAAGACAAAGGAAATGAATGTATAATGAGATTTCCTAGTCTTTTCTATCATAAGACTAAAGAATGCAAAGTAAAACTTCCTAATCTCTTCTATCATGAGACTAAAGAATGAAATTTCCTACTCTTTTCTATCATAAGATTAAGAAATGCAAAATGAGTTTTCCTAGTGTCTTCTATCATAAGACTAAGGAATACAAAATGAAATTTTCCTAGTCTCTCCTATCTTAAGACCAAGGAATGCAAGATGAAATTGACTAAGGAATGCAAGATGAAATTCCTAGTCTCTCCTATCATAAGACTTAAGAATGCAAGATGAAATTTCCTAATCTTTTCTATCACAAGATTAAGGAATGCAAAGTAAAATTTCCTAACCTTTTCTATTAACAGACTAAGTAATGCAAAAAAGAAATTTCCTCCTTCTAGAGGCCATGAAATTAAAGCTCCTCTCACCAGAGGCTATAAGACTTTTGAAAACAACAAGTTCCTCTCAATAGCGGCTTTGAAACTTTTGAAAATAAAGAGTTCCTCTCAACAAAGGCTTTGAGACTTTAGAAAACAAAGAGCACCTCTCAACAGAAGCTTTGAGAACAAAGAGCTCCTCTCAACAAAGGCTTTGAGACTTTGAAAAATAA
Source organism: Heritiera littoralis (assembly GCA_031772115.1). NCBI lineage: Eukaryota > Viridiplantae > Streptophyta > Magnoliopsida > Malvales > Malvaceae > Heritiera > Heritiera littoralis. Next base: position 3,436,707 of record JAPDPK010000073.1, read on the forward strand.
AAAGCTCCTCTCAACAAAGGCTTTGAGACTTTGAAAAACAAAGATCTCCTCTCAATGTAGGCTTTGAGACTTTTGAAAACAAAAACTCCTCTCAATAGAAGCTCTGAGACTTTTGAAAATAAAAATTTCATTTCAAAATGCCAATTAACATGGGCTTGATTGGGCTTAAACTTCATTTTGATGCCAACTATATTAGGCTTCATCTTCCTCTAAGGTGCCAGCTAAACTAGAATTTGCTTTTATCTGCTGTTTTTTTCCAAAAATGTTTATCACCTCATCTTCTCATATCTTATCATATTTCAAATTATCATCTCTCATATTTTCATCCTTCAGATTTTCATCTCATCCATTTTCTTCTCACATTTTCTCTTTTCCTCAAATTTTCTTATTTTCCAATTTTCTTTTTCTTTTTTACATTTTCTCATTTTTACCATTTTCTTTACATTTTCTCATCAATCTATATTTTCCTCACACTTCCTCATTCTTCATAACTTCATATCTAGTTATCCTAACAAATAGTTCATTTTTTTTCCTGTCAAAATGCAATAATGAAATATCATGCATCTTATGAATTTAATGAATGTCATGAACGTCATAATGCCATGAGTGCTATGAATGTTATGCACATGTCAATCTCATGCTCCCTAAATTATTCCATGAATGTATGCAAATGCAATCTTAATTGAAGTTACAAGATTATCAAGCCCATCTTGTCTTTCTCAAGTTTCATCTATCAAGCTTCCTTTCATTCTCAAATCTTCTATCTTCATTTCTCATCCCATCTTCTATTGAGTCTTGGTCTATTTATGCCTGAAGACTTGCCATCGTGATTTTAGATTTATATTTTCATCATTCACTTTTTTTTTTCTTTCTTTTCTTTTAGCAATGCAAGAGTTCAAAAAGTATTTTTTCAAAAATTTACCCAAAATGTTACCAACATTTATTTATTTTCCTTCCAACTCGACCACTAATGTAATGCACTCATGTATCTCCTCAACTTATTATGAGGAAGGAGTAAATTCAAGATAATCATGAGAAGTGGGAGTATTTATTCTTAGAAAACAATGTGAATTCAAGGAAAATTAATTCGACAATTTGTTTGGGGACAAGGTTTTCAGTATCCATTTAACAAACACTTTGACAATTTCAATCAAGTCAATCTAAATTCTTTTCCAAAAGCCCACTCTTGTTGATATGTTCATTCATGTAGGGTTTGCCAGCCTTGCCTCTTGTATCAGAAACTTTCAACGTTGATCTTTGTCCTAAGTCACCTTTTCAGGTTTTAAACTTAGGTACCCCACCTTCAATTCAAACAACCCTTTTCAATTTTTCAATTTGAATCCTCTTTTTTCTTTTTCTTTTTCTTCATTTCAACTTCATTGGCTTAGACAAATTTTAGACCTTTGTATTTAATCCAAATTCATGCCCCCTAGTCGGCATTCTTGATATTGGTCTAAGATATCTTCTAAAATCTATGCTTCTATTTGAGCATAGGTTTCTTCATTCAAGTTCATCTGTTTCTTTTGACTTCACCTTACTGATATCTTCAATGAACCTTTAAAGGATCATTATCTCATTATAATAGTATGCCTTTATTCAATATATGAGTATTCAATTAGAGCATTTACATTTGACCAAAATGGGATTTTAAAAGCACGTAATGTAGGCTTGGGTGAGGGTTTATGAAAGAAAAGAATAAAGTAGGCCCAAAATGTGTTTTAGTGTTTATAAACCAAAAATCACTTTCTTATCAAGTAAATCATTGAAGCATTTTGCCCCATTCTAATTTGCTCATTTCTTTTCTTGCACTTTTTTCTTTCTTTCTTTTTTTGTATTCAAACCCTTTTTCTTTTCTCTTTTTTTTTTTTCACATTTTTCACAAAATAGGGCTATTTCTTCATTTTGCCCCTTAGTTCATCATGGACACATTTGTCTTTGCCTCAAATTTTCCTTATGAATGAAATTTCATCTCTCTTGCCCCTGATGTGACATCCTCGTCACTAACCAAATAACCACTACTTTTCTTTTCAAATAACAAATATAATGACTAGTTTATCAATGTCAATCTTCCTTATACTTCAAAGCTTTAGGCATTATTATCAAAGTATAATATCCATTTTCACATGAATAAATTTTTTTATTTATAAACATGTGTCACATACACTAAGATCTCAAATATTTACATAACCTAGTTCCCAAAAATATACATCAATGTTATATCGTACTGTATAATAGCCGAAACACACAGCAATACTGAATATACCTTCAGATGAATAGTGGGAAGCGTGTCTCGAAGGTATATAAAAAAAACCTCACAAGGTGCTCCTCTATCCGGAGCGGAAGTTTCTACTTCAGATAATCTGTATGAAAAATGTTTGTAAAGGAGTGAGTTTACGCTCAGTAAGAAAATTATGTAAAAGAGCGTACTATATCACTACATGCAGTTTTTCCTCCTTGGCTCTATCATATCATGTAAAATCATTATAAAGCATATGCCATATATATCTTTCACAAATATCAAATACAAGTAAATCCATCTCTTTCAAATATTTTCACGGATCTCAAATCTCGTGGAATCATATATGCAAGTACAAATAATCTCAAATAATTTCAAATAGATGGGAGACAATCAATTCCCAATAGGATTCATGCACCAAGTAATTCTCATAATAGATACAGCAAATATATCCCGTAAGGGATAATCCATAATGGATACAGCAAATATATCCCGTAAGGGATAATCCATGAGAAATCTCATTAGGATACTACAAATATATCCCGTAAGGGATAATCCTGAGAGATATCAAATAAATGGCGTACCCACGTATGGGCCAGGGATCCTCCCCAAAGCCTAACAAGTAAAAGACTCATGGCCATTGTCTATAGCCCACAGTACTCATTAGTCAGGTGCCTTACTGCGGGTTTGAGGGCTGGACTAGAGCTCTTCAGTCAAGTACAAGTACAAATAACGTGCATGCTCTTTCAAGAGATTCATAGTCTCCAAAACATTATTCATATAACCTTTAACAAATACAAATACCCTTTTCTTAGTATAAGTTCTCAAAACCTTTTTTTTTCAAATAAGCAGTCGACTGGTCTTTAGGGCAGTTGGCTGCTATCACATAATTTGCTTTATTGAATTTCTTTTCCTTTTTAAAATTCAAATAATTTGTTTTCCAAAATACACATAGGGCAGTCGACTGGTCCCAAATAGCAGTCGACCGATTTTGAAATAGAATGTTTCCCGAGAAAAGACAGTCGACTACCCCCTGCGCAGTCGGATGGTTTTGAAACAGATGCTTTTTTAGCAAATAGTAGTTGACTGTCCCATATAGCAGTCGACTGTTTTTGAAATAGAATGCTTTTGGGAGAAAAGCAGTCGACTGGCATCCTTAGCAGACGACTAGTTTGAAACAAAATACTTTCTGGGAAAATGGCAGTCGACTGGCTTACATAACAGTCAACTGGTTTGTTTCGGTTTTCGAAAAACTCCGCTTTGGCTGTCTCTAGGTAGTCGGCTGCTCCTAGCCTAATTGGTACTAGAAGTAAGACCCAAAATGTCCCTTTTTCCTGCACTTAAAGCAACTGGTACTTCATCCCAAAATAGTTTAAAAACACATTTAAACCATGTGGACATAGTCACCCTACATCCGTTACATAAATTCCTTACCTCGATTGCTTCGAGGACGCGAAATCACTTGGTGCGTCAACCCTAGCTTTTCACTTCTTCAAAGCTGTAAACATCATACAATTCAAATCTTTAAACAATCACCATAAACATACTCTACTATCATCATATGACTCCAAACCATGGACATAATTGAAAGAATCCATTTCTTCTCTTACCTTTGTCAATAACCAAAATCTCAAACTTTGAGATCTCCTCCAATACTTGGATTCAATCTTCAAAACTTTGGATATAACCTAATCTAGCGACAAGGATCGATTTTCGTTCAACTAGCTTAGCAAATCAATGGCTGGACAGGGATGTTTGTCAAGGTAACTATAGAGGAAACTTATGGAAACTTAGAGAACACGTGAGGGAGAGCTGGAGAAAGGTTGCTACCGTGGGGGTGATGGGTGATGGGGATGATGAGTCATGCAAAATGCATTAAATGCTTACTCATCTCATCCATTCATCTCAACCTTTGACTCAAGACCATTTGACCCATTTAATTCTCTTCTCATCCTTCTCATATCAGCCACTTGTCCATTTAATTGCCAATTTAAATTTCTTCATACTTTAATTATTTTTCCTGATATCAACATAATTTCTTTGACTAATTGACTTTCAATTCTCTTCATTCTTCTCATGTTCCATACATCATTCATAAATCATTCATACATCATTTACCCATCAAAATTCATATTTATTTAATCATTTCAGATTGTAATACTTTACAAACATGGAGAAATTACATGGAAATTAGGGGATTTCACATCCTCCCCACCTTAGAAAATTTGGTCCTCCAAATTCAAATCGGCTTATCACGTAAACAAATCCGGATACTTTTCTTTCATCAAGCTTTCTAGCTCCCATGTAGCTTTTTCCATCATATGGTATTGCCAGAGAACTTTCACTAATGGGATTATCTTAGACCTCAAAACTTTCTCTTTTCTATCCAAAATCCGAATCGACTTCTCTACATAACTCATATCTTCCCTTATCTCCAAGGGCTCATACTCTATAACATGAGATGGATCCGAATTATACTTCGAAAACATCGACACATGAAAGACATTGTGTATTCTCGATAACTCCGGAGGTAGTGCCAACCTATAGGCCACATCTCCAACGCGATTTAGGATCCCAAATGGTCCGATGTAGCAAGGACTCAGCTTACCTCTTCGGCCAAATCTCATAATCCCTTTGCATGGAGAAACTTTCAAAAACATATAGTCTCCAACCAAAAACTCAAGTGGCCTCCGTCGAGCATCCGCATAACTCTTTTGTCTACTCTGAGCTGTTTTAAGTCTTTGACAAATCAACTTAACATCCTCAGAGGCTTGCTCGACCAAATCTGGAGTCAATAACCTACGCTCGCCCACTTCTTCCCAACCAATTGGAGATCAACACCTTCTACCATATAAGGCCTCATATGGTGCCATCCCGATGCTTGCATGATAGCTATTATTATAAGCAAACTCAGCCAATGGCAGATGGTTATCCCATGAGCCTTTAAAATCCAAAGCACAAGCTCTCAACATATCCTCGAGCGTTTGAATAGTGTGCTCGGACTGCCTATCAGTCTGCGAATGAAAAGCTGTGCTAAAATTCAATTGAGATCCCATGGCTTCCTGAAAATGTTCCAAAAAAATGAGAAGTAAACCTGGAATCTCTATCCGATGTAATGCTCACTGGAACTCTATGTAGTCTGACGACTTCTCTCACATACAAGTCTGCCAAAGCGCTAAGTGTATCCATAGACTTCATAGGTAGGAAGTGAGCTGACTTGGTTAGTAATCCACAACTACCCAGACACCATCATGGTTCCTCTTGGTCCGTGGTAGTCCCATAACAAAATCCATCGTAATGTGTTCCCATTTCCACATAGGTATAGGTAGAGGTTGCAACAGTCCCGCTGGTCTTTGGTGCTCTACCTTAACCTGTTGGCACGTGAGACACTTCGCCACAAACTCGGCTGTGTCTCTCTTCATGCCAGTCCACCAATACACCTTGCGAAGATTGTGATACATCTTCGTATTTCCTGAATGTAATGTGTACTTAGTGGAATGTGCTTCTATCAAAATCAATTTCTTCAACTCATTATCCTTAGGAACACATATACGGTTGTTAAATCTCAAAATTCCATCACTACCAATATCAAATTATGAGATTATGCCTGTTTGGATCCCATCCATAGCCTCAATACACTGTGCATCCTCTCTCTGAGCAATCTGGATTCTGTCCATCAACTCTGGCTCAATTCTCAAACTAACCATCATTCCCATTTGCTCATGAAGGGTAACACTTAAGCTGAGGCTTGCAAACTGTTCTAGCAACTCATATTCTCTTACCATCATGTAAGACACCACACTCACATGCTTTCAGCTCAGAGCATTTGCCACCACATTGGCTTTCCCTGGATGGTACATGATCTCATAATCATAATCCTTAATTAGCTCGAGCCATCTTCTTTGTCTTATTTTCAACTCCTTCTAGGAGAATAAATATTTCAAACTTTTGTAATCCGTAAAAATCTGAAATCTCTTACCATATAAGTAATGCCTCCAAATCTTTAGAGCAAATATTACTGCAGCTAACTCCAAGTCATGAGTTGGGTATTTCTTCTCATGGTCCTTTAATTGTCTAGAACCCTATGCCACTACCTTACCATGCTGCATTAGTACACATCCCAACCCTTGCCTTGAGGCATCACTATACACCGAATATCCTCCAAAACCACTACGGATGGTGAGGATAGGTGTAGTCGTCAACCTGATTTTCAACTCTTGGAAACTTTGCTCACAGGCATCATTCCATTCATACTTCACCTCTTTGCACGTTAAACGCGTCAATGGAGCAGCTAACTTCGAGAAACCCTCCACAAATCTTCGGTAGTTGCCAGCTAGACCCAAGAAACTCTTAATCTCCGTCACTGTCTTCGGTCTCTCCTATTGAACCACAGCTTCAATCTTCGATGGATCGACCGAAACTCATCTTTACTAATTATATGACCCAGAAAGGAGATATGTTCGAGCCAGAAATCACATTTACTTAGCTTGGCATACAACCCTCAATCTCTAAGGGTTTCCAAAACTATCCGCAAATGCTGCTCATGCTCTTCCCGAGACCTCGAGTACACCAAGATGTCATCGATGAAGACAATGACAAACTGATCCAAGTACTGCTTGAACACATCATTCATCAACTTCATAAAAGCCACGGGTGTATTGGTTAGGCCAAACAGCATCACTAGAAACTCATAGTGACCATACCGTGTCCTGAATGCAGTCTTATGGATATCTTCACTCCGAATCTTTAATTGATGATATCCCAACCTCAAGTCTATCTTGGAAAAGACTTGTGCACCCTTTAGCTTATCAAAGAGGTCATCAATCCTGGGAAGAGAATACTTGTTCTTGATTGTCACTTTATTCAACCATCGGTAGTCGATGCACAGCCTCATACTGCCATCCTCCTTCCGGACAAAGAGCACAGGAATGCCCCAAAGGGATATGCTGGGTCGTATGAATCCTTTGTCTAGTAACTCCTGAAGCTGCTTCTTCAATTCTTCCAATTCCACTAACGCCATTCAATGGGGAGATCTCGAAATAGGCTCAGTCTCCGACACCAAATCGATAGTGAACTCCACTTCCCTATCAAGAGGAAGTCCTGGAAGATCGTCCGGAAACACATCCGAAAAATCCCTGACTACCGGAATCTCATGAAGTTTGGGACGGTTCTGATCTACGTCCACCACATACGCTATAAACCCATCACATCACAAGTATATTCTATCAAATTAACCTTAATTAAACCAAACAAGCACATATGCTTTTGCATTAAACGTTTGCAAAATTTACAACATAGCTAACGGGAGAAGAGAAAATCACACTCTTAGCGTGACAATCTAGCATCACATGATTCTTAGCTAACCAATCCATACCCAAAATAATATCAAATCCATACATATTCAATAGGATTAGGTCAACTATTGATTCTCTTTCTTCTACCCGTAGCTTACAATTACGATACACTATGTTTGTCATTTGTGATTCCCTAAATGGAGTGCTTATTTGTAACAATTGTCCTAGGGGTTCAGGCTCAACAAGTAATCTCATAGCAACCATAGGAGAAATAAAAGAGTGCATAGAGCCTGGATCAAATAACGTAAGGACATATGTATCATTAAGGTAAATCTTACCTTGAATCATCTTTGATGAAGCATCGACGGACTCCTTATCAATGGCAAACACCCGACCCTGAGTCATGAGCGCCTTTCCTTTCTCTGCCACTGTGGCCTTACGCTGAGGCTGGGTGGTTTTAGGTTGTGGTTGAGGGGTCTTCTCTGACTCTTCAGGCATCCTCTGATTCATCTTGGGACAATCTTTTATCCAATGTCCCTATTCACCACACCAATAGCATGCTCCACTCGCAAACCAGTAAGGCTATGCTCCATGGAATTTCCCGCATTGCGTGCACCTTGGCATGGTACTCCTAGGTGAGCTAGCGGTACTACCAGCTGGGTTTCGGGATCTCTCATCATTTATCTTGATCCTAGTGGGTCTAGGAGTTCCTGTACCATAATCATCATAACTCCTCATTTAGCATAATTCCATATAACCATTTAGTTAAGGCAATTTATTTCCTTAAAATTTGATTTGCTTACCTATCGAAGCTCTATCATAAGGCCTACTTCTCCTCGGTGGATATCTATCACTCGAGGCTCTCTCATCTGACTTCCGTTTCATTAGTTCTTTACCCTTATTCCTAGCTCAGAAGTCGGCCTGATGAAACTCATAGTCCTGCTCACATAGTTGAGCCTTACGGACTGCCTCTCCGAATGTAGTGATATCCAAGGGATACAACTTAGACCTAATGGAAGGTCTTAATCCCTCCATGAATCGTTAGGTCTTATGATCCTCTCTTCTCAACACCTCTAGATCAAATCTGCTCAGTGTAATAAACTTCGACTCGTATTGGCTAACTGTCATATTCCCCTAAGTCAAGGTCAAAAATTTCACTTGCAATCTCCTCTGAGCAGTGCGTGGGACGTATTGTTCATTAAAGGCTTCCACAAATATATCCCAAGTCACCTCAAAATGTTTGGCCTTTAATATCGTTTGAGTGGCCTGCCACTATGGTTCGGCCTCATTCACTAACAAATAGGCAGCTAATCCCACCTTTTCTTTCTCCGTACAGGCCATGTACCCAAATGACTTAGTGACCGCTTTCATCCAATTTTTCGCGGCCACTGGATCACTCTCCCCTTTGAACTTAGGCGGATCCAGCTTCTTAAACTTCTTAATCAAAGCAACACTATAGTAAGCTGCAGGGTCCCGCCTTTCATTAGTTAGGACTGGTGGGGGTTGTACCGTAGAAGTAGGAGGTATAGTAGGTGGAGCTGTTGGTGCACTCGTGGAAATGTTCGGAAAGTTCGACATAAACTGGGTGAACATCGCGGCCATGTTTTCCATATGTTTCTCCATTTTCGCTAGCCTCGTATTCGGGCTATCTGGTGGAGATGGAGGAGAAGACTGTGGTGGGGGTGGTTCATCACGACCCCGTCCTCGTCCTCATCTAGTACCCCTCCTTTGAGTGCTCATTCTGTTAGGATCATGATCAAATAACACAATTTATTATAACTTTAAACAGTTATACTACACAAATTTATGTAGACTAGTACAGTACATTGGGAAATACTCTAATTCTAGCTTATTGACATCGATAAACTTCAGGCACATCAGCTCTGATACCAATCTGTGACATCCTCGTCACTAACCAAATAACCACTACTTTTCTTTTCAAATAACAAATATAATGACTAGTTTACAATGTCAATCTTCCTTATACTTCAAAGCTTTAGGCATTATTATCAAAGTATAATATCCATTTTCACATGAATAAATTTTTTTATTTATAAACATGTGTCACATACACCAGGATCTCAAATATTTACATAACCTAGTTCCCCAAAATATACACCAATGTTATATCGTATTGTACAATAGCCGAAACACACGGCAATACTGAATATACCTTCAGATGACTAGTGGGAAGCGTGTCTCGAAGGTATATAAAAAAAAACCTCACAAGGTGCTCCTCTATCCGGAACGGAAGTTTCTACTTCAGAGAATCTGTATGAAAAATGTTTGTAAAGGAGTGAGTTTACGCTCAGTAAGAAACTTATGTAAAAGAGTGTACTATATCACTATATGCAGTTTTTCCTGCTTGGCTCTATAATGTCATGTAAATCATTATAAAGCATATGCCATATATATCTTTCGCAAATATCAAATACAAGTAAATCCATCTCTTTCAAATATTTCCACGGATCTCAAATCTCGTGGAATCATATATGCAAGTACAAATAACCTCAAATAATTTCAAATAGATGGGAGACAATCAATTCTCAATAGGATTCATGCACCAAGTAATTCTCATAATGGATATAGCAAATATATCCCGTAAGGGATAATCCATAGTGGATACAACAAATATATCTCGTAAGGGATAATCCATGAGAAATCTCATTAGGATACCACAAATATATCCCATAAGGGATAATCCTGAGAGATATCGAATAAATGGCGTACCCATGTATGGGCCAGGGATCCTATCCAAAGCCTAACAAGTAAAAGACTCATGGCCATTGTCTGTAGCCCACAGTGCTCACTAGTCAGGTGCCTTACTACGGGTTTGAGGGCTGGACTAGAGCTCCTCAGTCAAGTACAAGTATAAATAATGTGCATGCTCTTTCAAGAGATTCATAGTCTCCAAAACATTATTCATATAACCTTTAACAAGTACAAATACCCTTTTCTTAGTATAGGTTCTCAAAACCTTTTTTTTCAAATAGGCAGTCGATTGGTCTTTAGGGCAGTCGGCTGCTATCACATAATTTGCTTTATTGAATTTCTTTTCCTTTTTGAAATTCAAATAATTTATTTTCCAAAATACACATAGGGCAGTCGACTGGTCCCAAATAGCAGTCGATCAGTTTTGAAACAGAATGTTTCCCGAAAAAAGGCAGTCGACTAGCCCCCTGGGCAGTCGACTGCTTTTGAAACAGACTGCTTTTTTAGCAAATAGCAATTGACTGTCCCATATAGCAGTCAACTGTTTTTGAAACAGAATGCTTCTATGAGAAAAGCAGTCGATTGGCATCCTTAGCAGTCGACTGGCTTATATAGCAGTCGACTGGTTTGTCTCGATTTTCAAAAAACTTCGCTTTGGCTGTCTCTAGGTAGTCGACTGCTACTTAAGGCAGTCGGCTGCTCCTAGCGTAATTGGTACTAGGAGTAGGACCCAAAATGTCCCTTTTTCCAGCACTTAAAGCAACTGTACTTCATCCCAAAACAGTTTAAAAACACATTTAAACCATGCAGACATGGTCACCCTACATCCGTTACATAAATTCCTTACCTCGATTACTTCGAGGACGCGAAATCACTTGATGTGTCAACCCTAGCTTTTCACTTCTTCAAAGCTGTAAACATCATACAATTCAAATCTTTAAACAATCACCATAAACATACTCTACTATCATCATATGACTCCAAACCATGGACATAATTGAAAGAATCCATTTCTTCTCTTACCTTTGTCAATAACCAAAATCTCAAACTTTGAGATCTCCTCCAATACTTGGATTCAATCTTTTAAACTTTGGATATAACCTAGTCTAGCGACAAGGATCGATTTTCGTTCAACTAGCTTAACAAATCGATGGCTGGACAGGGATGTTTGTCAAGGTAACTATGGAGGAAACTTATGGAAACTTGGAGAACACGTGAGGGAGAGCTGGAGAAAGGTTGCTGCCATGGGGGTGATGGGTGATGGGGATGATGAGTCATGCAAAATGCATTAAATGCTTACTCATCTCATCCATTCATCTCAGCCTTTGACTCAAGACCATTTGACCCATTTAATTATCTTCTCATCCTTCTCATATCAGCCACTTGTCCATTTAATTGCCAATTTAAATTTCTTCATACTTTAATTATTTTTCCTGATATCAACATAATTTCTTTGACTAATTGACTTTCAATTCTCTTCATTCTTCTCATGTTCCATACATCATTCATATATCATTCATACATCATTTACCCCAATCAAACTTCATTTTTATTTAATCATTTCAGATTGTAATACTTTACAAACATGGAGGAATTACATGGAAATTAGGGGATTTCACACCTAGTGTGAAGGGTGATCATTGGTGGGTTATATCACAAATATTTATATATAGGCTCAAAAAAGGCAATCAAAAGATAATTTTACTCACGCTTGAAGGATATTGAAAGAAGACAATTTATCATTTCAATTGTAGATACTCTCATTAAAGATCATTTATTGAATAATGACAAACTTGTTAGAAGCTTTTGTAAGAAATTTACCTTTTCTTGTACCAACTATCAGGTTAAAATTGCAAACAACTTTTCCTTTTCTTGCTTAGGCAATATTAGCAAACTAAAAATCCTTCAACAGAAATAGTTCTCTCATAAATGGATTATAGATTTATTGATATAATTATCATCATGTTCATTATTTGGATACTTGTGAATGAAAGATAGGATAAGTATATGGGAACTGGCAAATGAACAGAGAAAATGACAATGCATCACATTAGTCGCTTTATTGAAAAGAAACTAAATAAAAGTTAGCCCATACATAAAACTTTATTTTGTGCTTATGGGCTTAAGCACTTTCGAAAACTACCTTGCATTACTTAAAGAAATAAAAGAAAGCAAAGACAAAACTAAAAATTATAAATCTTCAAAATCACCAGCCTCAAACTCCTCATGCCCTTATAAGACTCATCCCTAATTGGCATAATCAGGCAACGGGTTTGCATTTGTAGCCAGTGCCTCTTTCATTTCAAAGCTCAATATGCCTTCTTTTATCAATCCTTGCATTCTATACTTTAGCGCAGTGTAGTTCTCTAAAGAATGACCTACATTCCTAAGGTGATACTTGCATTAAGCATTCTCACCATACCATTTTGGGTAAGGAGGCTTGAGAGGTTCCATATAGATGGGTGCAATCAATTTTGGGTACAACTCAGTGTAAGTCATGGAGATTGAGTCAATAGGAGTTCTTTCTCTTTTTGGCCATGATCCCTTAGGATTGCCCTCTTGTTTATTGAACTGCGTAACTAGTTGAGTAGTTGGTGCAGGTGTCTGAGGATGAGAACTAGGTTGAACATTAACTTTGGGGTATGAATGGTAAGGATTGTGAGCAGGATAGCATGGTTGTGGAATGTGATAAGGGTGTTGAGGAACTAGCCTCCATATTGCCTCCCACATGCAACGGCATAGACATCTTCTTCCTTCCTTTTGTTGACTCCTCCTTTTTTCTCAATATTGTTGGGAGCTTCAATCTTACCATTCTTGATCGCATTCTCAATTATCTCAGTTGACAACCCCATATCAACAAAGTTCTTAATGGCATTACCAATCATTCTATCATAATATGGAGCCTTCAAAGTATTAATAAACATAATGGTAAGCCGTGAGGGTGGCGATCGCCTAAAGTGGACAATACGTTCAGTGAAGTGAATGTTGGGCGACCGCCCACCTCACAGAGTAAGGTCGCCGAAAGGAACCACCTCTTGAATCCTACAAGAACAAAGTGCTACTTGGCGAGCATTCATGAAACGTAAGAGTTGTCGAGGGAGCTACCTCTCGAATCCTATGGGAATGAAGTGCTACTTGGCGGGTCCTTACAAAATTGAATAGAAGTAGAGGGCTAATAATAATAGCAATTAGTGATTTATAGTTGGCTTTTCTATTTTGTTGAGATAGGGATCTTACTTATGTTTTCTTTTGTTACCTCTTAGGGCTTGCTTTGGTGCTTGTCTATAAGCTCAGTGGTTCTATTGGAATATTAATGAAATGCTTATTTTGCCTATCAAAACAAAAAAAAGATTTGCAGATAACTTAATTTGGGAATTAAATCATGAATTAAGTTTACCACACGAAATTAAATACAAATCCTTGAAAGGAAGAAAATGTTCAACTAGAACAAATAATAAATAAAAAATGTTCAACTAGAACATTTTTTACAACTTGCAACTTAATAGAAAATTTTACAACTTGCAACTTAATAGTAAATGAGGAAATTAATAGAAAATTTTACAACTTGCAACTTAATCATTTGATTTCAATTAACGAAGAACTTTATCAATCCATGCTTGTCCTTGTCCTTGCTATTATCTCACTGCATAAAGGGAAAAATAAAAGGAGATTAGCAATTTTCGTTACGTAATCTTCATTTCATATTCTTTGCTAATTGCTATGTTATGCATAGCCAAATAAGAAAATTAAATTGAACTGACCGAAGCAACTGAGTGAGCTGAGCAGCCTTGGTAAAATCGCTTTCTTCTCTTGCCTTGAGAATATTAAACATTAGAACAAGACGAAGTTGAGTGTGTGCGCTTTGTTGAATTATGAGATTTGTTTCCTTCCTAAGTTGTTCGCATTCCGCTTCAACGGCTTCGAATTTTTCTCGAACTTGTCTTTGTCCTTCTTTTACGAGTTTTTGCTCTTCACCTATCTTTTCCATCTCCTCTTTCAACTTCCCAAGTCTCTTGCTCATCTCTTTCCTTTCAATCTTTTTTCGTAAACGTAATTTCAGTCTCCGTCGACGAGAAACAGTAGTTGAAAGATATGACTATCAATGAAATAAAATGAAAATGAAAAAAAAAAAAAAGTGAAACGAAGAGTAGGTGAGATTTGAACCCTCGTGATGTTAAAAAAAAAAAATTCACAAAAATGAAAGAAAACTACACATAAATGCAAGTGAGATTTGAACTATTTTATGATTTCGAGGACTTTAGGGACTAACTAATTTGAATTAACGGTGAGATTGAAAATGAAAAAAAAAATCTTTAAAGATATATATTTTTTTAATTAAACAGTAATAAACTTTAAAAGAAGAGCAAGAGGTAATTTTATCCTTGTGCAATTTTGTTTTTTTGTCTTGATCGGGCCGCAATGGAGGCCACTGGCCTCCCAAGTTAATCCTAAGCATATAGAGTTTTAAGGTACAATGTTGGTTTATTTTATGACTGGACTCTTATCTAAAATTTAAGGTTTGGAATTTGTTTTGAACTTTAATCTCCCAATTGAATTTTAAGAAGAACTGAATAAATTACTAGTGATAAAAGATTGTATTCATTCTTAAATACGTAAAGGTAACCCACAATTGTATATGCAAAAAGAAAACATTGAAGATAATTAACTCTACGTCTGACTTGACCTTGGTATAGGTGAGATTTTTGATAAAGATCCTCAAGTTGTCATTTTTTTATTTTTGCTTCAAACGAAAAGGAGACAATTTCATAAATTTACAGCTGAGATGTACAAGTTTAAACAAATGTGGTAACAGAAAAATGACAAATAACAACAATTATGAAAATCGCACAATTATTTATTAAAAAAATTCATAATATTTGCTTTCCAAAGAAAGAAATGGCACATTATTTGAGACAAATTTTATATATGGGATATAAATTAAATGCCAATTCTCTTTAATAAGTGACTGTGTACACCCCTCGAGACAAAATAAACAATGCTCGGTTAAAATAATAAAACAAAATAAGCATTTTGTTTTTTTCCTTCCACCAAATTGAATGAAAAACCATGAATGAATTTGTGCAAAAAAAAAAAAACCATGAATGAAGAACCATAAATAAACCATATAAATATATATTCATTGATAAAATAAACAATGCTCAATTAAAATAATAAGACAGAATAAGCATTTTTTTTCCTACCAAATTGAATGAAAAAGCATATATATATATATATGTATATATACCTACACTTACTATTATTGCTGTCTCTCAAGCTCTTCTCTTATTAAACCACGTTATCCTTTTACTTTTTTTAAGCTTTATTTTTTATTGACCAGTTTGTTGCATTGATAATGTTGCTTTAAAAGTCAAAAAGGCAATTGATTGTTGCCTTTCTCGTCAGCTTTTAAGGGATATAGCAACTCATATTTGTCACTCCATTTTTATTGTCTATACTCTATCCTATTTACACGTCTCTCCTGTTGTTTGCATTCTCACACTTGTGTATATGTAAAAAGAAACCCTTCTGGAATGCTTGGCACCTGTCAAGGATGGAGCCATTGAGTTAATTGGTTTTGTGACAACTATATTTTTTTTCCAAAATTTATTTTATTTTAAATTTTTACTTTAAAAATAATATAATTTAGAATGAATTTAAGAAAAATATTAAACATGTACATTTGTTTAATGAATTTGATTTTTTTTATGAATTTGAAAAAAATATTTTTCAATACAAAAAGATAAAAATAAAAAAAAAGTAATATATATACTTATTATTTTACAAAAAATCTATACTCTTTTAGGATTAATGTTTATTTATGGGTTAGAACAATGATTAGGTTTTTTTTGTTTTTCGAAAATATGGGTTAATATTTCGTTTTGGAGAGATAGATATGCAAAATTTTGTTTTAATAAATTAAAATAAATTCCTATGGATTCTTGAGCATTATGTTTATTATACTCACACATTTATTGTAATCCATTTTAAGTAAACAAGGTCAATAAAAAAGATAAGTAGTTAAATTTTATTTCACTTTTTTACAAATACATTCAATTTTTAGATATATATATATATATATATATATATATATATTAATTTTTAAAGTTAATAATAAAATTCATTATTTGAAAAAAATCTAATGATGAAAATTGTTTTAGAATTTATAATAACAAATTTAAAATATATTTTAAGTTGAAGACTCATATAATCAACTTCTAAAATGTAAGGAAGTTCTAACAATTTATTTCAATAAAAATAATTTCGAAATATCTTTTAAAATATAATAATTAATTATTCTTAAAATTAAGAAGTTTTTAGTTTGTTTGCTAAATGAACATTAATAAAAAAAAATAAGCATATAGATATTTTGTAAAACAAATATTAATAATATAAAATTTAATAATAAATAAACAAAATTAAATTTTTATTAAAAATATTTCACTCCAATTTTCCAAATGAGATAAATATATCCCTTTAAAAATTTTAAATAATTTAATAATTAAATATAAAAAAATTTATAAATAAAAGTAAAAGGTGAAATTGCTTGAATTAAAACTTAAATATTATAATATATCACAATTTTTTAATCACTTGGTAAAAAAATATAAACATAAAAATTAATTTTTAATTTTTCCACTACAACGTAGTGCGGGTAACCTGCTAGTATATAATATATGTATATGTATATATAATAAATTCATATATGCATGTATGCATATATTCATTCATAAATACACCTGCTTGCTCCTAAATCATAATTATATATAGAGAAATATTATGTATCAATACTTTCGTCTCAACAATTTTTATTTTACTTGATGTTCTAATAATTTTATTGATTTAATTTTAATTTTTTTTTAAATTTAATTGAATTATTCATGATCTGATGGGCTTTTATTTTTTTAAATTATCCAATAATTATATACCATGTTAAAACATAATTAAAACCGAAGTGATGGAGTAAACATAGGCAGATCTTGAATTTGATTATAAAGGGACCAATTACTATTATGTTTTATTCTTATTTCTTACAGAACATATTCTAGCATATATATATATAAATATATATATATATATATGTGTATGTATATACGTGAGCAAATAATAATAATAAATTCATAAAATTAATAAAAAATTTACTCTGAAACATTAAACTTGTAAGAATACCATGGCTTTCAAACTAATAGTAGATTTATTAATTTTACAATCTTTTAATCAATTATGAAAACTTTCTTATTCTTCGAGTGATTTTAAATTAAAACATAAAAATATAAATAAATCAATTGCTAAATAATAATTTTTTATTGAAATAATAATATGCTTTCTGAAAAAAATAAATTTGAATTTTTGAGATTAAAGTTAAACTTCTTTTTTTTTTAACTTTTTGTAAAGTGATCTTAATCTAATTTTGTATATATAAAAAATTGTACGACGACATAAAATAGAAATCTAGATTAAAAACAAAAATTTATATGGAGGGAAAAAATTATAATAAATTATAAAAAATCAAAAGAATTTTACTATACATACATTTGGATAGAGATGAGTAGTTTTAACTGTGATGAAATCACAAACAAGATTAATCTCAGATCATTAAAACAAATAAAGAAACTTGTGATTTACATAAAAAAAAATCAAAAGAAAGAGTTTTGATTTCCCCTACTTGGGCTTTGAGCTCCTTTGTCTCGAAATGAGAGAGAAAATAAAACACACCTTTTGTATTTGATTTAAAATTTGAAATCTTTTGAAAAAGTTTAAAAAATTAATTTATCTTTTATTAAATTCACTTTATTATGATTTTAATCTTATTGCAAATTTCTTAATTTTAAAGATTTATAAGTAATGATAGGCGGATATAATAAATAGACAAATAGCTATATAATTTTAATTCCTCTTAATTGCGATGCATAAAACTAAATTATAAATCAAACTATTGTAGTAGAGGATATTAATATACTGAACCAAAGAGGATATTAATATACATATATTTCTTTTATATACGTGTGTATGTGTGTGTTTGTGCGGGAAAAAAAAACAAATTGATCCTTGGAAAGAACGGAAGACAAAGTCGATCGTTCCTGCAGTCATCCGAAAGAAGTTTATAAACAAGATAATACATACAGTAGAAGACATGGCAAAAATCAATACAAATTAAGAAAGGGAAATATATATAGGATGATTTGCATTTACAAGAAACTATAACATACCTTGAGCAATTTTTGCGATCTGAAGCATCTCTTCTTGCTGGGATGCGCAGGATGCCAATAAGAGAGGGAAAAGAACGTCATTATTCTTGCTTTCAAAAGTGTTGTCTTTAACTGCGTGAAGCAGCACTCCTGTGGGAATGGGAGGAAGTTTACATCCTTCAATATATAAGGAATCGGACTTGGCTATTTTCCTTTTATCCTGATCCCGTTTGGATGTCCGGCGGCGCCTGCGTAGGCCAGTGAGATAGATGATGACACAAAAGTAGAAAAGTTGAATTAATTTTTTATTCTTGATTTTAAATTTTTTATTATTTTATTAAAAAATTAATCTTTTCATTATTTTTAATTTTATTGAATCCTATCTCATCGTTCATTCAAAATAGTGTTATAAGAATTAAAAATACACATAACATTTCCAATAACCCAGACGTGTTGAGTTTAACAAAACATTGTTGCTGTAACCAAAAAAATGAAAACATTGTTGTTGCGTATCATTAATGTTTTTCTGGTCTCACATTACAACTAACTCTCTTCTCGGGCGATAGTGTCTTTCCGCATCGCGCGATTTGTAGTGCGCAGCCTGCCGAGAATCGCACGTTCTTCTTCCTTCCACGTGAATTTTAAATTACTTTTCCTCCGGTCGCACGTTAGACAGATGTTAGTTAGGACACGACTCTTATTTATATATATATATATATATATATATATATAATATATATATATATGGAGAGAGAACTACTTACATATGTGTAAAACAAATTTAGTTTTATACATTTTCATATCTTTTTATATGATTTATAATTTTTTAAACCGACCGTTGAATTTTATGTTTTATTCACATAGATCATGTATGCCAAATTTCAAATTAATCGAATTCGTCTAACTATATATTTCGTAAAATAAAATTTCAACCGTTCATATATATTGAAAAAAAATATTATTCTCGATTAAAATGATAGAAATAGCAGATTGATTCAAACATTTACATACATAATAAATATGAGTAGGTTGTTAAATCCAACGGTTGGTTTGCAAAAATATTAATCTTATATGAAGATATAAAACTGTGTAAAACAAATTTGTTTTAGACATGTGTAAGTGAATCCTTACTATATATATAGGAGAGATCTACTTACACCAGTGTAAAATTAATTTATACCAATCTAATGATTAAAAAAAGTGTAAAACTAATTAATTTTACACTAATGTAAATGAATCCTTCCTCATATATATATTTGAGTTGGTTTTTATTATAAATTTATAGATATATATATATATGATATATTTACAGTGTTTAAAGATTGACATTTTAAGTAAATTAAAAAGATGTTAAGCCTTTTTAATCAATGCATCATATATATATATATATATATATATATATATATATATATATATATATAAACTTCATTTATACCATGATAAGGTTGATTGGTGCTTGAAATAATTTTAACACTTCATCTGGTCTCACATTACAACTGCGTTCTGTCTCACATTACAACTATGCTCATCGCACGGCATTCTCTCGAAAATCAACATTCAACTGTATTCTCGAGCGACCGGAGAAAAGAGTCGTGTCCTAACTATCTATATAAGGTGCGACCGGAGAAAAGTAGATTAAATTTAAATGGAACGACGATGATCGTGCGATTCTGGGCAGGCAACGCACTACCAATCGCGCGATGCGGAAAGACAATGTCGCTCGAGAATACAGTTGAATGTTGATTTTCGAGAGAATGCCGTGCGATGAGCATAGTTGTAATGTGAGACAGAACGCAGTTGTAATGTGAGACCAGATGAAGTGTTAAAATTATTTCAAGTACCAATCAACCTTATCATGGTATAAATGAAGTGTTTATATATATATATATATATATATATATATATATATATATTTGATTTGACTTTTATTTATAGATTTATATATAATATATTGACAATATTTAAAAATTGACATTTCATTAATGAACAAATTAAAAAAATGCTAAACTTTTTCAAACAAATTTAAAAAATTATTTGTATTTATTTTTAAAAACTTAACAATTTTATAATTTACTTATTAATATTATATCAACTTTTAATTCATTGACAATATGTAAAAATTACATACTATCAATGCATCATATATAATATCTTCGTTTACATCGTGATAAGGTTGTTGGTACTTGAAATAAGTTTTTTGTTATTAAGAAAAAAGTAGAAATTATTTTATTCGACTTTCGAATATCCGATTGCTTGCAAATGATTTATTGGTACTTGCAGATAATAAATCAAAGAAATAGGAAAAAGTGTAACAAAAAAACAAGAATTGGGAAAAGGAAAAAAAACAGCCAATCTCATCAAAGAAATAAAAATAGAAAAGGCCAAGGTTAGGTGGCATCCAATTTAAAATGAAATTGAGCGACTATTACAATTGTTGATGTAGTGGCATCAACAACAATCACTAGTGTCTCCGTGAAGGATAGATTCATTTTGTGAGCCAACATTGGGTCGTACTAGGAGATTATGCTGTTGAATAGTTATAATACAAATGGAAGAAAATAAGTTTTCACATTACTTGTAAATAAATGCAATGATATATTTGAAAAGAGAAATCAAATCTTAAATGTAACCTAAAGTTAAAGGACCTATGGACTTTTACCAAAGAGCTTAGCTTTGTCAAAACAATTGTTACAACCTAATCTATAGACGTAAAATTAACGGAATGCCCACCAATCCTTATGTTCCAAAAGTTGGGTTTTAAATTAAAATAAAACTAAAATAAAAAAATAAAATAAAATAAAAGGGCAGAAGAGCATGAAGTTGCATAGATACAAGCAAACTCACAAGCTAAGTAATGAAGTTAAAAAGTAAAAGACCAAAGTCAGACCATGGCCATCATGCAAAAGCTCAATTAAAATTCGAGCAACATGTAAGAAACCCATGTTGATCTACATGCCGAAGAAAAACAAAACTACATACTCGGCCTCACCCATGTTGATCCAGATGCCTCACCCATGAAAAGACCCAAATAATCAAGTCCATGTGGATGAAATTCAAGACTCACGTAGCAGAGTTAAAAAGTTAGTAAAGACGACGAGGAACAAAGACAAAAGCTGAAAAAGCATATAATGAAAGTAAAGAGCCTCAAAGTGTCGGGTGCCAAACCCCCAAGAATGCCTTGCTTTCTTACCTTGTTTCTCCGCGGCTGATTTTGCTTCCCCTTTAAATGGTCGGACCCGAGCTTCCTTCCCTGTTAAAGCCGCCCGGCTCTCTTGCCTCTCGTCCTTTTTGCTTCCTTTTTGGTTTGTGATTTCCTCCAATGATTTCTCCTGGGATCCACTATATTTATGTGTTTCAACATGATTGTAGCCGACTAGTTGATTTTGGGATCTTGAGTGAGCTATGGATGGATTTCTAATTTTTGAACTAGTTTTTGTTGCTTATTCTCTGACTTGCTAATATTTCTTTGGTCGTATGGGTTCTTTAGTGGCGTTTGCCTTGGGTTTCGGCTGCTAGTGATGGCTCCAAGGAAGAGTTCTCTCTGTGGGAGGCCGAGAGTGGTCTGAAGAGTCTCGTTGGTCCTCTTTGGGATTTTCGGATCGTGGTGGGGTTTGTTGACAATGGAAGTTATGATTTTCTTCCTTAGGTTTCCCTGGCCCTCCTTCATGATGGAGAAGGAGGCAATATAAAAAAAAATCTCTGGCAGAATGTTTCCCCCCAAGATGATGAGTACCCCCTATTCTTGAAGCTAAAAAAAAAAAATCAGTTAGGAGCAAATCATGGCCAGAATCTAGGGAAAGTGGGAGCATCGGGATAAGAGAAAGTGAAAGTTTGGGAGAAGGAAAAAGTGAGCAATGAGAAATGACATTATTTTTTTGGTTACAGAAATGACATATTTTGGACTTCGTGAAAGTTTGATTTTGGTTAAGGGTTTCATCCAGAGATTTGGCTTTAGTATTTTAGGGATTGATTGAGGATAAACTCGAGCATGGTTCCAACTTCTTAAATTGAGATTTCAAGATTCTAGAAAATGATCATATAAATAAATTTCAATATAATTCGAATTGAATTTAATCGAAAAAAGTCAATTGATAAAACATGAAATTGGACCCATGAATTGAATTTTGAAAACGTCATTCAACTTAATTCAAAGGAATTAGAATCGAATTTGAGTAAAATTATCAAGTCATGAAGTTAGGAAATTGGTCGATCTCGCAAAAACATAAATTCAAATCAAGCAAGGGTATCTAGAAGCCGATTGCTATCTGAGCTATTCCTAATCTTTGCATCATCAAATTCTCCTTTTAAATGGGATGAAAAGGAAAATATACACTTAGAAAAACGACCTGGTGTTTGTCTTTGGCTTTATTAGTTAGTAAGCACTCGTAGAATGAGGACAACGTAAGGTAGGAAGGAGATGATTTTGTTTCAATATGTACTTAGTTTAAAGCATACCGTTTACTTAAACTACTCTCTCGGAATAACAATATTTGTTAAACACATTCAAAGAGAATAAAATGAAATAAAATGTAATAAAAACTAGTTCCTAAGAATTACTCTACTAAATGGAATGGAATCCATAAAATCATTTGAAAATTCAAAATCCAAACTTGCTATCCATGGAGTTCTAGGAATTTTGCGTTTCCCATTGAGAAAGCCAGGGCTAATTGTCAAGGTTGCAATCCTTCTTACCCCTTATTCACATATTTTTTCATAAAGTTCTTCACTAAGGTTGCATAAATGGAGTTTGGGTTTGACTTCCAAAGATATTCTATAAGACTTTTTTTCACTCAAATTGATCAGCGTATCCTTTAATGCACAATATTTGTTAAAATCTCTTCTAAAAGACCGATAGCTAATCAAAACTAATTCATGAGTTTTCTTATTAAAAATAATGGTATGTTTCTCCATGTCATCGTTGGGATGCATCCAGTAAAATCTTAATTCGTCCTACTTTCATCTAGCTCTCGTGAGTCGTGCTTCTGTCTTAATATCCATTGGAATCCTCATCATCATCGACATTGTGCTTCCGTCTTAATAACCATAGGAATCCTCATCACCATCGACATGATTTTCTGTAACAAATACAGAAAAAAAATAATGAACAGATGTACATAATAATAAGTTTGAAGTTGACTGTCAACGAAGAAATACTTCCAAGGGACAAAATATCTCATTGGGGACAACTGCCCTCATTGCTCTCCACTGTAAATCTTTAACGACCAAAATCAAAGTATTAGTTTTAATGCTCTAAATTCACCTTTCTACCAGTAGGTAACCTCAAGAATAAAATATTTGAAAATTCGAGATAACTAAGAATGCACAGTCAAGTATTGTTGGGAAAAATATCCCTCAAACTAAACATTCACGAAAACGGTAGAAAGTAAAAACAAATACGATAATTTATAATATGGTTTGACCCAACCAAATTGGCCTATAACTACTCAATCTATTTTAATAACCAATCAAACAATTACAATTGTGTAATTTTTAGAAAAGAACAATTGCAAACTCCTTACAAGCCCAACCGTGCAATTTTTAGAGAGAAAAATTGCAAACTCTAACAAATATCCCAAAGCCCAACTACACCCTTTTAATTACCTAAACATTGGCCTTTGTCTATAACTCTTTGGGATACTTTACAAACTAAGCCTAACACATTATTTACAAGGGAAGAGCCTTTATAACTTCTCTTACACTTTCGATGTAAGGTTTAAGGTAAACTTCAACAAATCCTCTCTTGGCTTGAATCCCTAAACTCCATAAGCTGCTTGACAACATATAAACCATCCTCAAACTGAAGAATAACTCCACCATCATCATCACCATCATCCTCATCATCTTCCTCCAATCATCATCATCAAACTCATAATGTTTATCTTCTTCCAAATCATCATCATCTTTATCTTCATCTTCTATAGACATAGGTTCATCTTCATCTTCGTTTTCATAGCTTTCCTTCTCTCATAAGATCACGAACATTCAGCTCTAACTTTATTCCTCTCACAAGATTGCTAACCTTAAGCTTTGATCCACTTGTTGCGAAAAATATCCCTCAAACCAAACACCCATAAAAATGAAAGAAAACAAAAACAAACATAATAATTTTTAATGGGGTTTGGCCTAATTCAATTGGCCTATGACCACCCAGTCTATTTAATAACCAATCAAACAATTATAACTGTGTAATTTTTAGAATAAAAAAATTGCAAACTCTTAACAAAGATCCCAAAGCCTAACTACACCTTTTTAATAGCCCAAACCGTAGTTATTCTATCGGTTTTTACAACTCTTTGGGATACTTTACAAACCAAGCTTGACACATTATTTATAAAGGAAAAACCTTTATAACTTCTCTTATACTTTCGATGTGGGATTCAAGGTAAACCCCAACAGGTATTTGAATGCAAATGAAGAAGACAATGAAAGAGACTAGAGTGACTAGAGAAGTTGTAAAAGCGCAGGAATATGGAAGGTTGGCTATGGAATCCAAAAGTATTTACTGTAAAGGCTAACAAAATTCTGTCATTAAGGATAAAATATTAATTTCATAGACACCATTTACTCTTAATTTTTATTAGGTATTCAAATTTCCAACCAAAGGCATTCGAATTCTTCTTATTACTTTTCAGTCTTCCAAGTGTAATATATTTAAACATAATGTTTATATATAGAACAAGACAATTACACATTCTTTTATAGCAATGTTTATAATAATATTCCAATACATATCAAGGGTATTCGAATATTGGATATTATTTTTGGTCTCCTTAATCTTTAAAAAATATATATGATATTTGAATTCCAATCAATAAGTATTCTACTTTCTATATTTGCAAGAGACGTACATATATTTATCCATTATGTACATAAAGAAATCACATAATGTGTGTGATTTGTTCTCACAAGTAATCGAATATAAATAATGGATATTCAAATTCTCATTATTATTTTTGGTTCATTATTATCAAAAAAGGTATTCAAATACCTTTCCTAATGTATTCAAATTCTCCTGATTTTTTTAATTCTTTGGAGATAAGCACATATTTTTATGCAGATTAAACAAATATAAATGAAAAATTGTACATATTACTTTATACCTTTGTTCAATGCTTATTCGAATAGATAGAAATGGTATTTGAATTTTCATTGTGATTTTGCATCTTATCAAATTAGGTATTTGAATGTTTATCTAAATGTATTTGAATTCTCTTAATTATTTTCTGAATTAGGATAATAGAACACATGTTCATTACTGAGTTTACATGTATTTGAAATAAAATGTACATATAAGTTTATTTTTAGAGGAAGATAATCAATTTTATCTTCACGGATATTATAATACCTTTATTTCCATCACTTCGCTTACCAGTTGTTTGTCCGATAAGGTATTCGATTAATGCATTAAGGAATTCGAATATCCTTGCATTTTTCAAGTCATTCATATTGTGAGATCTCATTTTCTTATACTATAGTTGTACATGTATATGAACAAATTATCAATAAAGAAATTATTGATAATATTTTGAGGAATTAAATATATAAGAATAGTGTTTCTCACATAGAAAATTTTAATCCTAGATGAAAAATATAAGTGAGGAAATATTTCATAAAGGAATAGAATAAAAAGAAGATTAAATAGCTTGGCAAAAATTTTGACTTGAAAGTCAAGTAAGGGGACGACATGAAGAAATAAAAGAGAAATTATTGGCTATCTAGGTGAAGTTCGGTTGAGTAAATGGCTAATAGGAAAACAAAAAGAATAAAGGATAGCTAACAAAGAAAGACAAGAGAAAGTCTCCCCACGTTTTTCCTAAGTTGACAAAAAAATATATAACATGGATTTTGTTTATTCTTGCTGCACCGAAGACCAACACAATAACAAGACAATAAAGGAACAAAAGCAAGGAAAAGATGGAAAAAATTAAGAGATTGCAAGACTTTAACTGGAAAGTCAACAAACGTGGGCTGCATGAAGAAAAGGAAGTGTAGCCGGTTGGAGAAGAAGAAGCATTAAACAAAAGAAAAGATATAGACAATAAAGAAGGATTTTAATGAAGTTGGCAAAAAAGTCCAAATAATATATTTTGCTTGTGCTTTATATTCTCCCATCGTGAACTCTTCTCCAGCCATTATCATCACCGAAAGCTTGCTTTGTTCTCTTGCCATCATGTAGCCTTTTATGCATACTAGAATCATTCCTAACCTTTAGTAAATAAACTAAGCCTTTGAAGAAAAAATAAACCTTGGATATTAAGCTTCCAAAACCTCAAAGAAGCTAGCATAAAAACCTTCAAAACAGCAAGGGATTCATGTGGACAGATTTGTTCTTTTATACAGGTAATGTCCAACTCAGTTTTTTAAGATTATTGTCCTTTGATTTTTGCATGTAATGATCAAGAATATGTTAGTTACAGCCTTGTTTGAAGTAAATACATATAGAATGAAAACTCTAGTTCAGTTAGGAGGATTTAGAATGAAATAAGATGATACTGATGATGATTTACGTGAAGATAGGGGGGCAAGATAGTCATGAACCAAAAACAAGCTGGAACTTAAGAACCGAAACAGTCAAGAAAAATAATAAGGAAGTGAAGCTATGGTTATTTACTAGGGTTGAATAGGTTAAGAAAGAATAAGTTGATATGTAATGAGTACCACGTGAACTTTGAAGAAAAAGGGGAGAAACTGTCGGCTTGAATAGCAATGAAACAGAAAATAATTAAAGCTTGGTTGAGGAAGTTGTGATTACGTGAGCTAAGAGGAAGAATGAAAGAAAAGAGAAGGAGTGAATTAAGTCAACAAAAAGGGCTGGAAGAAAGAACATAAAATTATACTTGGATAACCGAAACTAGAGAGGAAGAATATGGCTGATGGTGCAGCCGAGAGAGATGAAAAAAATATGGGTGATTGAGTTGATTTTGTTGACTTTTAATAGCCTAAAATTATAACATATAGGTTAGTGCCATAATGAGCAAGAAAAACAAGAATAGATGATGAAGAAGTGTTGTACGTGGAAGAGAAGACAAAGAATAATAAAGACAATCGGTAATGAAAAATAAAAGACAGAAGAAAATGCTAGCCTTGGTTGACTTTGTATATGTGAATATTAGACTTTTGGCAACCAAAAACATGCTAGATATGACCATGAAGTAGGAACTAAATGGAAGCCAACGTGAACTACAGAAAATAGAAAAGAAAGAAGGCTCATGCATGCAACCAACGTGAAATGGATTAAAGGAAAAGAAAGTTCACGTTTTGGGGTCAACAAATAATAGGAAAATAAAAGAAAGAAATTCTTTAATTTGACCTAATTGAATTGGAAAAAAAAATAATTAAGTGGCATAATAGTTGAATATATAAATATATTTTATGGAGGAATAAGTCACCTAAGTTATTCAAGACCATTCGGCCACAATGTGAAATTTTAAGAAATTATAATATTCTAAGTAATGAGACTTTAATTAAGAATTAGACAAGGAGGGAATTTACGAAAATTAATCATATCAAATTTTGATTTGGCAGTTTATAATTCGGAGAGATAAAAAGTATAAGGATACAACGTAAAGCATTGCTCTCCAGTGTACTGAGGTAAGGGATGTGATTTAAAGTTGTGATGGTGTCCCTTACTTTCATCGCAAATTTTAAAGAAATGCCTGAAGCATGAATTTTATTCCGAAGTTAATTTTCATGATCTTTTAATTCGTTAAATGAACTTTATAACTTCTATGTATATTTTTCCATAATGTTTTAAGTATGATATGAAATAAATATGTTTTCCGAAAAGGTATCGGAGTGGCAAACCCCAGGCTAACTTAGACCCTAGCACGTCCGGTCCTTACTATTTTATATCAATTGTATGATTTAAGATGTTACATAAGTAAGTAAGTTTTGAGACTAAGGCCTTCCTATAGTTTATGTTATTGCCTGTCATGCTTGCCACATTGTGGCATAAGTTTAGCCACGTCGTGCATGTCCTCGCCCACATTGTATATGTTTCCATCCTTGGTGGGTATGTTGGTCCTTCGTGGTGTATGTTCGCTGTACGACTTTGATCAGGTCTACAGCCCATACCATGGCCATAGGTATTCCGTTCCCTCTTCGGATGAAGAAGTACGTGTCATGACCGCATACTGGTTATATTATTCTGCCTAGTCTCCAAGAACTGTATGACATGTTTTATTACTTTTGATATTAAATTGTAAAGTAAGATGCATGTTTGAACAAGTATGAAATTTTGATATATGTATTAAAGAATTCATGCAATGTTTTAAAGTATGAAATGCATTATTATGGCATTTGTTTACTACATATATAGATGCTATGACTATTTTAAATGCATTTCTTACGAGGCCTTCCAAAAAGCTCACCCCCTACTCTACCAGATTATTTGCAGTGATCAACCCTTTGCCTGTTGCGCATATGATGTAGACTGAGGGATACGTCTCTCCTCCGGCTACTTTTTGTACTTACGTAAGGTATACTCATATTTTGATACCAGATGTCCTGTATGGCACGGATATTTGTATATAATAATACTTTTGGGATGTAATCGATATCGTATGAATGTAAGCATTACATGGAGAAATAAGTCAATATAATGTGAATGAAATATTTTATAAAAATATTGTGATGTTTTTGTGGTTGGAAAAGTATGATGAGATACTGGCAGGAATGCAACCCAAGTAAAAAAAAATTTAGCCCAAAATTTCACGTTTTCGGGGTGTGACAGTCTTTCTTGGTATCAGAGCAAGGGTTGTCTAATACTGTCAGTGTCGATAGTTAGGATGAGATTACATCTAAGTATTTGTGCTTGTTTGGTTATAAAATTGAGTATATCTGTTAAAGTTTTGATTAAAACACAAGGTTTATGCGCAGGTATTTGATCACGTATTATGAGTGGGAGACGAGGTCGCTCTCGGAGGCAGGCTCAGCCACCTCTATCACCTACTCCCCAACCAGAGAGCCCAAATGCTAGAATAAACAGGCTCGAACACACTATGAAAAAGGGGTTTGACAACATTGCTGCTATGTTTGCTCAACATCTTAGGGCAAACACTTCAGCTATAGGTGCCACAGTGCCCACACCTACTTCACCACCTCCTCCTCCACAGGTTCCTTCGGCACCATCCGCTACTCAACCTTCAGTCCCACCGCCTAGAGATGACAGAGATACAAGCAGATTACGGGACTTTCTTAAGATGAATCCCTTAGAATTTAAGGGGATCAAGGATCCAGTTAAGGCCGAGGAGTGGTTATTAGAATTGGAACTAGCTTTTGATTACTTGGGGTGCACAGAAGCTGAGAAAGTCAGTATGGGTTCGTATATGTTGAAAGGTCAGGCAGGACATTGGTGGAGAGCCACTAAGAGACAATTGACTACCCAACATACAGTGATTAGTTGGGATATTTTTCTGTCAGTCTTTAGGACCAATATGTCCCCCGTACTGCCCAGAAGAAAATGCAGACAGATTTTCTGAATTTAGTACAAGGCAGTATGTCGGTTGATGAGTACGAGAATCAATTTACGATGCTGATGAGATATGACCCCGAGACAGTCAAAGATCTGGAGCGTCGTACCGAGAGATTTTTGTTTGGAGGCCAGCCATCTGAGACAGATTATTAGGACTTCGTATTACTGAGTTTGAGGATGCTCTCGGACGGGCTCAGGATATTGAGAGGGGTCTTGATGTTACGCAATAACAGTATGGGTTCAGAAGTAAAAGTAAGGGTAAAGATAAGAGGACAGACAGTTCCTGATCAGAGCAAAGGTGGAGTTCATTTAAGAGACCAAGGACAGATGAGTTTCGAGCAAGGACTGGCAAGCCTAAGGTTCCTACTAATACAGTAGAGATCAATAGAGGCTTCCAGAAGGTTTCTAAACAGTGCAAAGATTGTGGTAAGGCACATGGTGGGCCATGTCATTGGGTCACTGGAAATTGTTTTAAGTGTGGGGAAAAGGGTCATTTGATTAGGGATTGCCCACAAATGCAAGATAAGACCCCACAGCCTCAAGAGCCACTATGACAGCAGCCAGAGACACGGGCTCCGCAGAGACAGGCCCCACAGAAACGAGCTACAGGAGTTGAGAAGGGTAAGAAGCCTGTTACTCAGGGGCGTGTATTTGCTTAAGACAGGGAGACTGCCGATAATTCCTCCGCGACTATTAGAGGTAATTTTCTTGTCTGTAATCATGAGGCACATGTTTTATTCGACCCAGGGTCCACACACTCATTTATATCACCATAGTTTGCACACAATCTTCATTTAGAACCTGAACCTCTAAGTCATATATTGCATATTTGCACACCCATGAATGATTCTCAAATGACAGATATGGTGTGTAGAAATTGTGAAATTAAGATTGGAAATAGGGAAATGTTAGCAAATCTAGTTTTGTTAAACATGCATAGTTTTGATGTAATCTTAGGCATGGATTGGTTAGAAATCAATCGTGCAAGTCTAGATTGCTACACTAAGACTATAACTTTCTCTTTACTTGACAAATTTGATGTATGTTTTGCTACTAAGTAATAAAATATATGATGTTATGTTCGATGAAGTTTTATAATGTTTATATGTTTGAAATTTCAAATAAATTTGTTCGTGTGAAGGTTTGTTCGTGTGAAGGTTTTATTGCCTTTATCTCCGATACGAGTCGAGAATCTCCATGTATATCAGATATACCAGTGGTATGTGAGTTTTCCGATGTGTTTCCAGATGAATTACCAGGATTACCACTAGAAAGAGAGCTGGAGTTCACTATTGATTTAGTGTCGGATACCCAGCCTATCTCTAAGCCTCCCTACCGGATGGCACTAGTTGAATTAGAAGAATTAAAGAAACAGTTACAAGAGTTGCTTGATAAGGGTTTTATTAGACCAAGTGTGTCTCCATGGGGTGCCCCGGTACTGTTTGTGAGAAAGAAAGATGGTAGTCTCCGGTTATGCATCGACTATAGGTTACTAAACAAGGCTACAATTAAGTATAAGTACCCCCTGCCAAGAATAGATGATTTGTTTGATCAATTGAAAGGGGCTTCGGTGTTTTCTAAGATTGATCTATGATCAGGCTATCATCAGTTGAGAATTAGGAAGGAAGATGTACCGAAGACGGCTTTTAGAACCCGATATGGTCACTTTGAGTTTCTGGTGATGCCTTTCGGTTTGACTAATGCCCCTGCCGCATTTATGAATTTGATGAATGATGTGTTTCGGGAGTATCTGGATAAATTTGTAATTGTTTTTATAGATGATATTCTAGTATATTCTAAGTCTCGGGAGGAGCACGAGCAGCATCTGAGGATTGTGCTCCAGACTCTCCGAGATAAGCAGCTTTATGGAAAGCTTAGTAAGTATGAATTTTGGTTGGATCGGATAGCTTTTCTTGGTCATAGAGTATCCAAGGACGGGGTGTCAGTTGATCCATCCAAGGTTGAGGCAGTACTCCAATGGGAGAGACCGAAGACAGTGACTGAGATTCGGAGTTTCTTGGGATTGGCAGGGTACTATCGGAGGTTTGTGGAAAGTTTTTCTCGGATTGCAGCTCCGTTGACTAAGCTTACACGCAAAGGAGTTCCATTTGAATGGTCAAGTCAGTGTGAGCAGTGTTTCCAGGAGCTTAAGCAAAGATTAACTACAGCACCAATCCTGACCATTCCGCGTGGATCTGGAGGCTTCGTTGTATACAGTGATGCTTCCAGTCAGGGTTTAGGTTGTGTGCTAATGCAAGATGGTAGAGTAGTCGCGTATGGCTCACGCCAGCTTAGAGACCATGAGCGCAACTACCCTACACATGATTTAGAGTTAGCCGCAGTTGTTTTTGCTTTAAAGATATGGCAGCATTATCTGTATGGTGAGAAGTTCCAGATCTTCACTGACCATAAGAGTTTGGAGTATCTATTCGATCAAAAGGAACTTAATATGAGGCAGAGACGTTGGATAGAGCTTCTTAAGGATTATGACTACGAAATTCTGTACCATCCGAGCAAGGCGAATGTAGTTGCAGATGCTCTGAGCAGAAAGAGTATGGTTTCTGTTATGATGGTTAGAGAATGGGAATTGCTGGAGCAGTTAGCCGAACTCAATGTTAGTGTTGAAACAGTAGATGTCGGGTTTATGGCTAGCCTTCAGATCGAGCCAAGTATCTTAGATCAAATCCGGATAGGGCAGAGAAATGATCAGAGGCTATTGGACATGGTTAGCCAAGCAGAGCAAGAATTGCAGTCAGATTTTACGGTCAGTGATGATGGGTTATTGAGATTTAAGGGCCGAATATGTGTTCCGAACGATGATACCCTAAGACAAAGGATTTTGAAAGAGTCCCATTGTTCTCGTTACACTATGCACCCAGGCAGCACTAAGATGTACCATGACTTGCGTAAGGTGTATTGGTGGATAGGTATGAAACGAGACGTGGCAGAGTTTGTGGCCAAATGTTTGATCTGTCAGCAGATAAAAGTTGAGCACTAGAAGCCAGCAGGACTACTTAAGTCTTTACCGGTGCCTACATGGAAATAGGAGCACATTACGATGGATTTTATTATGGGCTTACCGAGAACCCGGAGAGGTCATGATGCGATCTGGGTTATTGTGGATAGATTAACTAAGAGTGCCCATTTTCTTGCCATTAAGAGCACAGATTCACTGAGTACATTGGCAGACTTGTATGTTAGCGAGATTGCTCGATTACATGGGGCTCTCGTGAGCATCACTTCTGATAGAGATTCCAGGTTTACCTCTCGATTTTGGACTCATTTTCAGGAAGCCATGGCATCTCAATTACATTTGAGCACCGCCTACCATCCCAGACAGACGGTCAGTCCGAGCGGACTATTCAAACCTTAGAGGACATGTTGAGGGCGTGTGCACTAGACTTTAAGGGTTCATGGGATGACCACTTGCCTCTCGCAGAGTTTGCCTATAATAATAGTTATCATGCTAGCATCGGAATGGCACCATACGAGGCTCTATATGGCAGGAAATGTAGATCCCCAATGGCTTGGGAAGAAGTGGGTGATCGTAAGATTTTAGCCCCCGATCTTGTTGAAGAGGTAGCTAAAGGTGTTCAGATTATTTGTGATAGACTCAAAGTTGCCCAAAGTAGACAGAAAAGTTATGCTGATGAACGTAGACGGCCACTTGAGTTTCAGGTTGGGGACTCTGTATTTGTGAAAGTATCTCCGAGCAAGGGTATTATGCGCTTCAGAAAGAAAGGAAAGTTGAGTCCTCATTTCATTGGTCCATTTGAGATATTGGAGAGAGTTGGGGATGTTGCTTACCGGTTAGCTTTACCACCACAGCTTTCTGGTATACATAACGTCTTCCATGTCTCTATGTTAAGGAAATATCATCCGGATCCCTCCCATGTTATCGAGTACACACCATTGGATATTCAGGAAGATATGAGCTATGTTGAGCAGCCAATCCGGATCCTTGACAGAAAGGAAAGGGTACTTCGATCTAAAACTATTCCACTGGTTAAGATTCTCTGGCAGCACCACACAACAGAAGAAGCTACGTGGGAGCTAGAGAGCCTCATGAGAGAAAAGTACCCGCACTTGTTTAATGGACCAGCTTGAATTTGGAGGACCAAATTCTTATAAGATGAGGAGAATGTGAGATCTCATTTTCTTATACTATAGTTGTACATGTATATGAACAAATTATCAATAAAGAAATTATTGATAATATTTTGAGGAATTAAATATATAAGAATAGTGTTTCTCACATAGAGAATTTTAATCCTAGATGAAAAATATAAGTGAGGAAATATTACATAAAGGAATAGAATAAAAAGAAGATTAAATAGCTTGGCAAAAATTTTGACTTGGAAAGTCAAGTAAGGGGACGACATGAAGAAATAAAAGGAGAAATTATTGGCTATCTAGGTGAAGTTCGGTTGAGTAAATGGCTAATAGGAAAACAAAAAGAATAAAGGATAACTAACAAAGAAAGACAAGAGAAAGTCTCCCCACGTTTTTCCTAAGTTGACAAAAAAATATATAACATGGATTTTGTTTATTCTTGCTGCACCGAAGACCAACACAATAACAAGACAATAAAGGAACAAAAGCAAGGAAAAGATGGAAAAAATTAAGAGATTGCAAGACTTTAACTGGAAAGTCAAAAAACGTGGGCTGCATGAAGAAAAGGAAGTGTAGCCGGTTGGAGAAGAAGAAGCATTAAACAAAAGAAAAGATATAGACAATAAAGAAAGATTTTAATGAAGCTGGCAAAAAAGTCCAAATAATATATTTTGCTTGTGCTTTATATTCTCCCATCGTGAACTCTTCTCCAGCCATTATCATCACCGAAAGCTTGCTTTGTTCTCTTGCCATCATGTAGCCTTTTATGCATACTAGAATCATTCCTAACCTTTAGTAAATAAACTAAGCCTTTGAAGAAAAAATAAACCTTAGATATTAAGCTTCCAAAACCTCAAAGAAGCTAGCATAAAAACCTTCAAAACAGCAAGGGATTCACGTGGACAGATTTGTTCTTTTATACAAGTAATGTCCAACTCAGTTTTTTAAGATTATTGTCCTTTGATTTTTGCATGTAATGATCAAGAATATGTTAGTTACAGCCTTGTTTGATGTAAATACATATAGAATGAAAACTCTAGTTCAGTTAGGAGGATTTAGAATGAAATAAGATGATATTGATGATGATTTACGTGAAGATGGGGGGGGCAAGATAGTCATGAACCGAAAACAAGCTGGAACTTAAGAACTGAAACAGTCAAGAAAAATAATAAGGAAGTGAAGCTATGAGTTATTTACTAGGGTTGAATAGGTTAAGAAAGAATAAGTTGATATGTAATGAGTACCACGTGAACTTTGAAGAAAAAGGGGAGAAACTGTCGACTTGAATAGCAATGAAATAGAAAATAATTAAAGCTTGGTTGAGGAAGTTGTGATTACGTGAGCTAAGGGGAAGAATGAAAGAAAAGAGAAGGAGTGAATTAAGTCAACAAAAAGGGCTGGAAGAAAGAACATAAAATTATACTTGGATAACCGAAACTAGAGAGGAAGAATATGGCTGATGGTGCAGCCGAGAGAGATGAAAAAAATATGGGTGATTGAGTTGATTTTGTTGACTTTTAATAGCTTAAAATTATAACATATAGGATAGTGCCATAATGAGCAAGAAAAACAAGAATAGATGATGAAGAAGTGTTGTACGTGGAAGAGAAGACAAAGAATAATAAAGACAATCGGTAATGAAAAATAAAAGAGAGAAGAAAAGGCTAGCCTTGGTTGACTTTGTATATGTGAATATTAGACTTTTGGCAACCAAAAACATGCTAGATATGACCATGAAGTAGGAACTAAATGGAAGCCAACGTGAACTGCAGAAAATTGAAAAGAAAGAAGGCTCATGCATGCAGCCAACGTGAAATGGATTAAAGGAAAAGAAAGTTCACGTTTTGGGGTCAACAAATAATAGGAAAATAAAAGAAAGAAATACTTAAGTTGACCTAATTGAATTGGAAAAAAAAATAATTAAGTGGCATAATAGTTGAATATAAAAATATATTTTATGGAGGAATAAGTCACCTAAGTTATTCAAGACCATTCGGCCACAATGTGAAATTTTAAGAAATTATAATATTCTAAGTAATGAGACTTTAATTAAGAATTAGACAAGGAGGGAATTTTATACCGAAAATTAATCATATCAAATTTTGAATTGGCAGTTTATAATTCGGAGAGATAAAAAGTATAAGGATACAACGTAAAGCATTGCTCTCCAGTGTACTGAGGTAAGGGATGTAATTTAAAGTTGTGATGGTGTCCCTTACTTTCATCGCAAATTTTAAAGAAATGCTTGAAGCATGAATTTTATTCCGAAGTTAATTTTCATGATCTTTTAATTTGTTAAATGAACTTTATAACTTCTATGTATATTTTTCCGTAATGTTTTAAGTATGATATGAAATAAATATGTTTTCCGAAAAGGTATCGGAGTGGCAAACCCCAGGCTAACTTAGACCCTGGCACGTCCGGTCCTTACTATTTTATATCAATTGTATGATTTAAGATGTTACATAAGTAAGTAAGTTTTGAGACTAAGGCCTTCCTATAATTTATGTTATTGCCTGTCATGCATGTCCTCGCCCACATTGTATATGTTTCCATCCTTGGTGGGTATGTTGGTCCTTCGTGGTGTATGTTCGCTGTACGACTCTGATCAGGTCTACAGCACATACCATGGCCATAGGTATTCCGTTCCCTCTTCGGAGGAAGAAGTAAGTGTCATGACCGCATACTGGCTATATGATTCTACCTAGTCTCCAAGAACTGTATGACATGTTTTATTACTTTTGATATTAAATTGTAAAGTAAGATGCATGTTTGAACAAGTATGAAATTTTGATATATGTATTAAAGAATTCATGCAATGTTTTAAAGTATGAAATGCATTATTATGGCATTTGTTTACTACATATATAGATGCTATGACTATTTTAAATGCATTTCTTACGGGGCTTTCCAAAAAGCTCACCTCCCTACTCTACTAGATTATTTGCAGTGATCAACCCTTTGCCTGTTGCGCATATGATGTAGACTGAGGGATACGTCTCTCCTCCGGCTACTTTTTGTACTTACGTAAGGTATACTCATATTTTGATACCAGACGTCCTGTATGGTACAGATATTTGTATATAATAATACTTTTGGGATGTAATCGATATCGTATGAATGTAAGCATTACCTGGAGAAATAAGTCAATATAATGTGAATGAAATATTTTATAAAAATATTGTGATGTTTCTGTGGTTGGAAAAGTATGATGAGATACTGGCAGGAATGCAACCCAAGTAAAAAAAAAATTTAGCCCAAAATTTCCACGTTTCCGGGGTGTGACACATATCTTTTTCATGGATGTACATATGGAAATCATGAATTGTACTTGATTGTTATACATTTCTTTATGTAAGTAATCGATTACATCTTATAGGTATTTGTATATCAAGATATACTAGACCATGCTTTAAGGATTGCTGGACAGTCAAATTCTAGGATTTTAACTTATTTCTTCGCTATTTGATACACATTGTTGGCTCAATTACCTAACCAATAGG
The DNA here is from genome assembly GCA_031772115.1 of Heritiera littoralis. Taxonomy (NCBI): domain Eukaryota; kingdom Viridiplantae; phylum Streptophyta; class Magnoliopsida; order Malvales; family Malvaceae; genus Heritiera; species Heritiera littoralis. The sequence goes on from JAPDPK010000073.1 coordinate 3,474,224, forward strand.
GGCTGAATCAGTTATTAACTAACCTTAAGTTCGTTTTTTGATTATTCTCGATTCTCTAGCCTATCTTATAGTTTTTTAAATTCTCTTAGGCTAGCCGAGCAAATAGTTCAAACACTATATAAAAATGTGAAATCTCCAATTTCATGTAATTTCCCAATAATTGTAAAGTATTCCAGCTGAAAAGAATGAAATAAATATAAGAATTATGAATTATGGATGATATATGGGACATAGAAGAATGATGGGATTGATAGTCAAATAGTCAAGAATGAAATTCTGATATTGTAAGATTCATTGAAGCATGAGAAGAGAATTAATATCAGAAAATTATGTGTAATTAAAGATAAGTGTTATATGGAAGAAAGGAGACCAATTAAGTGAATGGTCAAATAATGATGGTCAAAGGTTAAGATGAAATGATTTAATTGGATGATAATAAAATTAATATCAAATTTTAATTAGTGTAATGAACATGTGGCTGATATGAGAAAGGAGAGAAGATAAGTTAATGGTCAAAGATGAGTCAAAAGGGGTCAAATGAAGCATGGCTGAGATGATAAGGGATTAATGAGCATTTAATGAAGCTGCCTTGTCATCATCCTTCTCCATCAAGGTCTGTAGCAACACTCAGCACTCTCCCTCACTCTCGTTCCACTCCATTTCTTCGTAAGTCCCATTTCTACTCATCTTGACAAACACCTTTGTTCAGTAACCAAATCGTTAAGCTCACTTGACGAAAAATGATCATAGTCATTAGACGAGGCTATATCGAAAGTTTGGTGGATCAACTCCAAGTATTTAAGGAGATTAGAAATTGTGTTAATTGGTGAAATTTAAAGGTAGGAGATGGAAGTGGTTTTAGTTAATTTTAGTCATGGTTTGGAGTTGTATTGAGTTGGTATAGCATGTGTATGGTGATTGTTTAAGGGTTTGATTTGATATGATATTACAGCTTTGAAGAAGTGAAGTGAAAGGCTAAGGTGATGCAACCAAACTCGAGGATTATTGGCAATCGAGGTAAGGAAATTATGTAACGGACGTAAGGCGGCTATGTCCGCATGTTTTAATATGTTTTGAAGTGTTTTGGAGAGAAGTACCAGTTGGTTTTATGCAGGAAAAGTTGCATATTCGGTTTCTACTCCTAGTACCAATTAGCCTAGGAGCAGCCGACTGCCTTAAAGGGAAGTCGACTGCCTAGAAACAACCAAAGTGTAGTTTTTTGAAAACCGAGACAAACCAATCGACTGCTGTACATGCCAGTCGACTGCTATTTACCGAGAAAGCATTTTATTTCAAACCAATCGACTGCTATATGGGACAGTCGACTGCTATTTGCTAAAATGCATTCTGTTTTAAAGCCAGCCGACTGTTTATAAGACCAGTCAACTGCTATGTTTCCAGAAGCATTTTGTGTCAAAAAACAGTCGACTGCTATATGGCCAGTCGACTGCTAATTCTTAAGAAACATTTTATTTGAAAACCAGCCGACTGCCCCATGTGTTTTCATAAAACAAAGATATTGAAATTTTAAAAGAAAATGATTTCAATAAAAAGATTTATGTAATAGCTGCTATTAAGACCAGTCGACTGCCCCTTTTTGAAAATGAGGACTTCGAAGCTTATTTGACAAAACCAGTCGACTGCTATATGGACCAGTCGACTGCCCTGTTTGAAAAGAGGTTTTTAAACCTATTTTAAGAAGTATGAAATGTTATGGCAAAAAGCTATATGGCATATGTTTTGAGATTATGCATTTTTATACTTATAGTAGGGGCTTTGATCAAGTCCCAGTGTGATGTATGTTTGGCTGAGGAACCATAAGTCAGGCCTCAGTCGCTACAAAAAGACACCTGACTAGTGTTAACTGTAGCCACCGATAGTTAGCCAAAATTGTCTATATTACATGATTGGCTGTGGGAGGATTCCTGGCCCTATGGGGTACGCCACCTGATGATGATGATGATGATGATGATGATGCACTGCATAACTCCATAAAAAATGCAAATAGTTTTTATGTTATTCAAAAGCTATATGTATATGCGATTTCAAAGGAATAAAGAAATCGTAAGTATTTTATTTACTCGCATACGATGACTAAAAAGAAGTATATGAAGTATGTTTTGAAAGAAGTATGATGTTTTAAAGAAAGAAGTACATGAAGCATGCTTTATAATGATTTACATGACATTATAGAACCAAACAGGAAAAATACATATAGAAGCATAGTACGCTCTTTTACATATTTTCTTACTGAGCATAAACTCACCCTTTTACGACTATTTTTCCTACAGATTATCTGAAGTGAACCTTGCTTCGAATAGAGGAGCTTACTTTTGAGATACTAGAGCATACCTTCGAGAGACTCTTCCCAGTTAGCTTAGAAGGTATACTTATGCATTATGTAAAGTAAATTGTAATTCAGCTACGGTACAGTACAAGAAACATTTATGTATATAAGATGTCAGTGATTTAAGTTAAGATGATGTGTAAGATCCTGTAGGAAGGAATAATATGTATATATATCATTTTATGTTTTAATTGATATTAAATTATTGATGATGAACTGCTAAATACTAAGTTCAAAAAGAAGAAGGAACGACATTGACGAGTCAGTCTAATCAAGTTTATGTGATAAAAGGAAAAAGTTATAGGTAAACGTATGGTGACTGGGATGTCACAGATTGGTATCAGAGCTGATTAGACAGAGGTTTGTCAGTGTCAATAAGTTAAAGTTAGTGTATATCCCCAATGTACTGTACATGTCTGAATACATATACGATGTATAACTGTTTGAAGTTATACTAAATAGCTTAATTTTGTAATTTTATCGACAGATTGAGCTCAGGTAGAAGGGGTATTGGTAAAGGAAGAGGAAGGGGTCATGTAGAACTACCCCTAGTACAGTCTCCTTTTCCATCTCCACCGCATAGGCCGAATACTAGGTTAGCGAATATGGAAAAGCACATGGAGAATATGACCACTATGTTTACGCAATTTATGGCAAACTTTCCAAATGTGGTCACAAGTGTACCATCAGCTATTCCTATAGTACAGCCACCACCAGTAGAGACAGAGTTACCCCCACTAGTCCCAGTTATTGAAAGGTGGGATCTCACAGCTTATTGCAGTGTGACTGTAATTAAGAAATTTAAAAAGTTGGATCTGCCAAAGTTTAAGGGGGATAAGGACCCGTTGGCCGCAGTGAACTGGGTGAAGGCGGTCACTAGATCCTTTGAGTATATGCCATGCTCTAAAAAGGAAAAGGTGGGTTTGGCTGCTTATCTGTTAGTGGACGATGTAGAGTATTAGTGGCAGTCCACTCGGACCATTTTGGAAGCTCAACATGTTGAGGTTACGTGGGATAGATTTTTAGAGGCCTTGAATGAGCAATACATCTCACGCAACAATCAGACTAGGCTAAAGATCGAATCTCTGAACTTGACTCAGGGGACAATGTCAGTTATCAATATGAGTCAAAGTTCATTTCTCTAAGCGGATTTGATCTAGAGACCCTTAGGAGTGAAGGATATAAGATATACAGATTTATAGAAGGACTGAAGTCTCCTATCAGATCCAAGTTGTATACTATAGATATCACTACTTATAATGAGACAAACCATAAGGCTCAATTTTGTGAGCAGGACTATGAGCTTCATCATGATGATTTCCAAGCCAAATGTAAAGGCAAAGAACCGATAAAGCGGATTTCAGAAGGGAAAGCCTCTAGTGATATATATCCATCTAAGAGAAGCAGGCTATATGAAAGAGCCTTAATAGGTAAGCAAGTAAAGTGTAAGAAAATGGTAATTGTTTTAATTAAATGGTTATATGGAAATATATTAAATTGGGAGTATTATGATGATTATGGTACAGGGACTCCTAGAGGTATCGAGATCAAGATAAATGATGAGAGATCCCGACATTCAGCTGGTAGTACCGCAAGGTCACCTAAGAGTACAAGACGAAGGTGTGAGCAATGCGAAAAGTTCCACGGATCACAGCCATGCCGGTTGGCAAGTGGCGCATGTTTCAGATGTGGTGAACAGGGACACATGATTAAAGATTGTCCCAAAAGGAACCTAAGGGCGTCTGAAGAATCAGAGAAGACCCCTCAGCCCCAGTGTAAGGCCACAACTACAAAGAAGGGAAAGACACCTGTTAACTATGATGTAAATGTTGAGGATATATAATGCAAAGATATGTTGTATTATCTGACTTATTTGTAAATGAAGTTAATAGAAAGTATGTATGGTTATGTGAAGGATTTTTAGCTTACTTTGTGGAAGTAGCAAAGAAAAGTCCTGAACTTAATGAAATTACGGTAATCATGGAAAATTTTGATATAATTTCGAATGATCTTCCAAGACTCTCTCTAGATAGGGAAATAGAGGTTACTATCGATTTTGTGCCAAGACTGAGCCTATTTCGAGATTACCATATCAAATGGCATTAGTAAAATTTGAAGAACTTGAGAAGCAATTTCAAGAGTTGTCATGAGATAATGTCTATGATTGAAGTTACTATGGTGTGATTTTATATAAGTTGGAGTTTTAATGAATATTTAATAAATTCGATTTCTTAGTGATTGTACTTTTGTTGAGAAGTAAAGTGTGAAATACAATAATTGACAAGAAACGATATTTAGAATTCTGAAGTACTTATTGGTATGAGGTTTCATGATGTAAAGAGTAATATGTGAAATGAGTTTAAATGAGAATAATGATTGACTTAAATTAATTTTTATATATGAATATTAGCTTATTTTACTCAAATGTTTTATTCTCTGAAAGCATCACTCTGAGAAGAATAAGAATTTATATGAAAGATGAGTTATCTTAACAATGGTAATTACTCCCTATAGTCACTTCTAGGTTTCGGAACAAGACAGGTATTTCAAAGTACCTTCCTTACTCCATCCGAATCCCTAGCCGACTATAGTATCCTTCCTATTTGATCCCTAGAGTACCATAGGGAAATGAGGACGTTCGTTCGTTTTGGCGTATTTGATGCTATGGGAAGGAAAAATTTTAAGGATTTAGAGGCATTACTTGTATGATGAGAAGTTTCAGATTTTTTTTACAGACCATAAATGTTTGAAGTACTAATCCTCTCAAGGAGAATTGAATATGAGACAGAAGAGATGGCTCAAGTTTCTAAAGAATTGTGAAGGTGAGATTATATCACCTAGGGAAAGCTATTGTGGTGGCAAATACTCTGAGCCGAAAGCATGAAGGAATACAGATTTATATGATGATAAGAAAGTATGAATTGCTTGAGTAAATTACAAGCCTTAATCTGAATGTTATGCCTTCAAAGTAAATTGGGAATGATGGCTAGTATAATGATTGATCCAGAATAGATGGACAGATTAATTAAGTTAGCTCACTTCCTACCTATGAAGTCTACAAATACACTTAGTGTTATGGCAGAAATGTATGTGAAAGAAGTGTTAGACTATATGGAGTTCCAGTAAGCAATTCCATATGATAAAGATTCCAGGTTTACTCTCACTTATGGGAGCATTTTCAAGGAGCCATGGGATCTTGTTGAATTTGTATAGCTTTTCATCCACAGACTGATGGTTAGTCCGAGCATATTATTCAGATGCTCGAGGATATGTGAAGAGCTTGTACTATGGATTTTAAAGGCTCATGGAATGACCATCTGCCATTGACTGAGTTTGCGTATAATAATAGCTATCATGCAAGTATCGGAATGGCACCATATAAAGTGTTATATGATGGAAGGTGTCAATCTTCAATTGGGTGGGAAGATGTGGGCGAGCGTGAGTTATTAGCTCCAGATTTAGTCGAGCAAACCTTTGAGCATGTTAAGTTGACTTGTCTAAGGCTTAAGATAGCTCAGAGTAGACAAAAGAATTATAAGAATGCTCGACGGAGACCACTTGAGTTTTGGTTGAAGGCTATGTGTTCTTGAAAGTTTCTCCATCCAAAGGGATCATAAGATTTGGCCGACGAGGTAAGTTGAGTCCTCGCTACATCGGTCCAGTTGAGATCTTAGATTGAGTTGGAGATGTTTCCTATGGATTGGCATTACCTCTAGAGCTATTGAGAATACATAATGTTTTTTTTATATGTCAATGCTTCAGAAGTATAATCCAGAATTCATCTTATGTCATAAAAGATGCAACCTTAGAGATTCAGAAAGACATAAGTTATGTGGAAAAGCCATTTGGGATTTTCGATAGAAAAGATAAGGTATTGAGGTCTAAGATGATTTAATTAATTAAAGTCCTATGGCAAAACCATACTACGGAAGAAGTTACATAGGAGCTAGATAGCTTAATAAAGGAAAAGTATCCGAAATTGTTTGAGACATGACCTGATTTGAATTTGGAGGACCAAATTCTCTAAGGTGGGGAGAATGTGAAATCCCCAATTTCATGTAATTTCCCAATAATTGTAAAGTATTCCAGCTGAAAAGAATGAAATAAATATGAGAATTCTGAATTATGGATGATATATGAGACATAGAAGAATGATGGGATTGATAGTAAAATAGTCAGGAATGAAATTCTGATATTGTAAGATTCATTGAAGCATGAGAAGAGAATTAATATCAGAAAATTATGTGTAATTAAAGACAAGTGTTATATGGAAGAAAGGAGACCAATTAAGTGAATGGTCAAACAATGATGGTCAAAGGTTAAGATGAAATAATTTAATTGGATGATAATAAAATTAATATTAGATTTTAATTGGTGTAATGAACATGTGGCTTATATGAGAAATGAAAGAAGAGAATTTAATGGTCAAAGATGAGTCAAAAGGGGTCAAAAGAAGCATGGCTGAGATGATAAGGGATTAATGAGCATTTAATAAAGCTGCCTTGTCATCATCCTTCGACATCAAGGTCGGCAGCAACACTCAGCCCTTTCCCTCACTCTCGTTCCACTCCATTTCTTCCTAAGTCCCATTTCTACTCATCTTGACAAACACCTTAGTTCAGTAACCAAATCATTCAGCTCACTTGACGAAAAACAATCATAGTCACTAGACGAGGCTATATCGGTAGTTTGGTAGATCAATCCCAAGTATTTAAGGAGATTAGAAATTGTGTTAATTGGTGAAATTTAAAGGTAAGAGATGGAAGTGGTTTTAGTTAATTTTAGTCATGGTTTGGAGTTGCATTGAGTTGGTATAGCATGTGTATGGTGATTGTTTAAGGGTTTGATTTGATATGATGTTACAGCTTTAAAGAAGTGAAGTGAAAGGCTAAGGTGATGTAACCAAACTCGAGGATTATTGGCAATCAAGGTAAGGAAATTATGTAACGGACGTAAGGCGGCTATGTCTGCATGTTTTGATATGTTTTGAAGTGTTTTGGAGAGAAGTACCAGTTGGTTTTATGTAGGAAAAGTTGCATATTCGGTTTCTACTCCTAGTATCAATTAGGGTAGGAGCAGCCGACTGTCTTAAAGGGAAGTTGACTGCCTAGAGATAACCAAAGCGTAGTTTTTCGAAAATCGAGACAAACCGTTCGACTGCTATACATGCCAGTCGACTGCTATTTACCCAGAAAGCATTTTATTTCAAACCAGTCGACTGCTATATGGGACAGTCGACTGCTATTTGCTAAAATGCATTTTGTTTTAAAACTAGCCGACTGCCTATAAGATCAGTCGACTACTATGTTTCTAGAAGCATTCTGTTTCAAAAAACAGTCCACTGCTATATGGCCAGTCGACTGTCCCATGTGTTTTTAGCAAATGAAGATATCGAAATTTTAAAAGAAAATGATTTCAATAAAAAGATTTATGTAATAGCAGCTGATTGCTATTAAGACCAGTCGACTGCCCTCTTTTGAAAATGAGGACTTCGAAGCTTATTTGACAAAACCAGTCGACTGCTATATAGACCAGTCGACTGCCCTGTTTGAAAAAGGGTTTTTAAACCTATTTCAAGAAGTATGAAATGTGATGGCAAAAAGCTATATGACATATGTTTTGAGATTATGCACTTTTATACTTATAGTAGGGGCTCTGATTAAGTCCCGGTGTGATATATGTTTGGCTGAGGAACCATAAGTCAGGCCTCAGTCGCTACAGAAGGACACCTGACTAGTGTTAACTGTAGCCACCGACCGTTGGCCAAAATTGTCTATATTACATGATTGGCTGTGGGAGGATTCCTGGCCTTATGTGGTACGCCACTTGATGATGATGATGATGATGCAGTGCATAACTCCATAAAAAATACAAATAGTTTTTATGTTATTCAAAAGCTATATGTATATGCGATTTCAAAGGAATAAAGAAATCATATGTTTTTAATTTACTTGCATACGATGACTAAAAAGGAGTATATGAAGTATGTTTTGAAAGAAGTATGATGTTTTAAAGAAAGAAGTACATGAAGCATGCTTTATAATGATTTACATGACATTATAGAGCCAAGCAGGAAAAATGCATATAGAGGCATAGAACGCTGTTTTACATGTTTTCTTACTGAGCGTAAACTCACCCTTTTATGATCATTTTTCCTACAGATTATCTGAAGTGAACCCCGCTTCGAATAGAGGAGCTTACTTTTGAGATATTAGAGCATACCTTCGAGAGATGCTTCCCAGTTAGCATAGAAGGTATACTTATGCATTATGTAAAGTAAATTGTAATTCAGCTACGGTACAGTAAAAGTAACATTTATGTATATAAGATGCAGGGAATTTAAGTTAAGATGATGTGTAAGATCCTATAGGAAGGAATGGTATGTTGTGACGTCCTCGTCACTAACCAAATAACAATTAACTTTTACTTCAATTAACAAATAAATCGACTAGTTTATCCGATGTCAACCTACTTTACTGTTATGCTTTAGGCATCTTTATCAGAGTATAATATCTAATTTCACATGCATAAAATTTTCATTTATAAACATGTGTCATGTACATCAGGATCTCGATTATTCAGACAACCTAATTTCCCCACATATACAAAACTGTAGTATCGTACTGTACATTTGCCGAAGTAACGGCCGACTAAGTATACCTTCACGGGATAAGTAGGAAGCGTGCCCGAAGGTATCTTAAAGTCCCAAAAGAGGCTCCTCTATCCGGAGCGGAATTACTTTACGTAATCTGTATGAAAAATAGTTGTAAAGGAGTGAGTTTACGCTCAGTAAGAAACTTATGTAAAAGAGCGTACTATATCACTATATGCAGTTTTCCTACTTGGCTCTATAATGTCATGTAAAATCATTATAAAGCATAGTGCTTATATTTATTTCGCAAATATCAAATACAAGTAAATCATGCTTTCAAATATTTCCACGGATCTCAAATCACGTGAAATCAAGTAGGCAATTACAAATATTTTCAAATAGATGGGAGACAATTTATATCCAACAGATTCATGCACCAAGTAATTCTCATCATGGATACAGCAAATATATCCCGTAAAGGATAATCCAGAGAGATAATGGATACAACAAATATATCCCGTAAGGGATAATCCAATAGATAAATCTCATAAGGATACCGCAAATATATCCCGTTAGGGATAATCCTGAGAGATATCAAATAAATGGCGTACCCACGTATGGGCCAGGGATCCTCCCCAAAGCCGAATCAAATAAGAGACTCATGGCCATTGTCTATAGCCCACAGTTTCACTAGTCAGGTGCCGTACTGCGGGTCTGAGGGCTGGACTAGAGCTCCTCAGTCAAATACAAGTAACAAATAATGTGATTGCTCTTTTGAGAGATTTATAATCTCCAAAACCTTGTTCATATAGGTTTTAAACAAGTATGAATATCCTTTCTTAAAATAGGTTCTCAAAACCTTTCTTTCAAATAGGCAGTCGACTGGTCATATATGGCAGTCGGCTGCTACCTCATGTTTTGCCTTATTGAATTTCTTTCCCTTTTTGAAATTCAATTATTATATTTTTCAAAATATAAATAGGGCAGTCGACTGGTCCCAAATAGCAGTCGACTGGTTTTGAAACAGAATGTTTCCCGAGAAAAAGCAGTCGACTGGCTCCCATGGCAGTCGGCTGGTTTTGAAATAGAATGTTCCTGGACAATTAGCAGTCGACTGGCCCCCTTGGCAGTCGGCTGGTTTTGAAACAGAATGTTCCTGGAAAAATGGCAGTCGACTGGCTCCCCCTGGCAGTCGACTGGTTTGAAACAGAATGGTTTCTGGAAAATAGCAGTCGACTGGCTCCCTTGGCAGTCGACTGGTTTGAGTCGGTTTTCGAAAAACGGCGTTTTAGATGTCTCTAGGCAGTCGGCTGCTACTTAAGGCAGTCGGCTGCTCCTAGCCTAATTGGTACTATTAGACAAGTCCGAAAATGTCATTTTTCCTGCACTTAAAGCAACTGTTGTTTCTTTCCCAAAACAGTTAAAATACTTGAAAACATGCGGACATAGTCACCCTACGTCCGTTACATAAATTCCTTACCTCGATTAGCAATTAATCCGCAAGTTAGTTGCACCAACACTTGTCCTTTTTTTCTTTACTCTTCAAGCTGTAAACATCATAGCAAATTAAAGCTCAACAACCTTCTATATCAACTTCATAAAATCCCAAACCATCAAAATTATCAACTAAAACCTTCTAACTTGCTTACCTTTGCAATTTACCAAATCTTTGGATTTTGAGATCTACTTAACCACTTGGATTCACTCTCTCATATTAAAGGCATAGGTTAAGCTATTAACAAGGATCGTTTTTCTTTAGAGGAGCTTAACGAATCGATGACCTGAAATGGTGGTTTGTCAAGGTGAGAAGCTTGGACACTTAGAGGAAAAATGGAAGCAACGAGAGGGAGAGGAAGATGGGCTGTGTCGTGGGGTGCAAGAGGTGATGATGATGAGTCATGTTATCTCATTTAATGCCCATTAATGCATCCCAATCCCCTCATCATCCTATCTCAGCCATTGACCATCCATTGACTCTTTGACCTTTGATTGTTTGACCATCAATTGCCTTAATTCCCTTTATGTCCCATGCATCATATATAATTTCAGAAATTCCCATTTATTCCATTAATCCATGTTGGAAAACTGTACAATTAAGGGAAAATTACAGAAAATTGGGGATTTCACATATGTATATATATCATTTTATGTTTTAATTGATATTAAATTATTGATGATGAACTGCTAAATATTAAGTTCAAAAAAAAGAAGGAACGACATTGACAAGCCAGTCTAATCAAGTTTATGTGATAAAAGGAAAAAGTTATAGGTAAATGTATGGTGACTGGGATGTCACAAAAATATACAATTCAAATGTAAATAAGTAAAGAGTTAAGGGATGGAGAATTGTACGCAAGAGATTTATAAAGGTTCGGCAACTTTACCTACGTCCTCTACCTTGAGTCGCTCCTAAGGATTTTCTCCAAATTCACTAATGGATTTGTCTTTACACCCTCTTTTTGCATGCTCAAGAGAAACCTTCAATACTCTTTTTTCTGGGCTCATGGAGGAAACCTTACACCTTACACCGTACACCTTCTTTTTCTGGGCTTAATAAGAAAACCTTACAACCTCTCCCTTTTATGGCTCAAGGAGAAAACCTTCTACCCAATCACCACTTACAATGAAGCACTCAAGGGTTCACTCCCAATGTTTTTTCTAGTTTGTGTAATCAAGGAGATATCTCTAAATAGGCAAATGATTATAAGATTGAGCACAAGAGAAACCTACACAAGATTTGTGCTATCTATACAAGAAAGATGTGAATGATAGATTGGAATTTCTAGCGCTTGAATTGTTTTTGAAGCTTGAAGAAGATAAAGAATGAAGTCTCTTGAGTGTCTTGAATTCTAAGCTTCTATGTATACTCCCTTAGATGGTTTTTGAAGCTTAGTGGAGCCTAAAATTGATTTTCCCTTTGGCTCTCACAAAAAAAGGTTGTTAGACGCTTCCAGCACATAAGGGACCGATCCCTTTAAGGAAGGGATCGATCTTGTGGCTTTAGATAGGCTTCCCAGGGTTTCTGCCAATACGGGATTGATCCCATAGAAGAGGGGATTGATCCCTTGAACTGTTTCTGCCTTCAATCGTATTCTGCCAACAAGGGATCCATCCTTTTGGTCAGGAGATTCATTCTCTTGCACTGTTCATTTGACTTTTCTAGGCTTTTTAGGCATTAAAAACATTCCTAAGTCGATTTTGAATATTTTTAAATATGGCATGACTTTGAAAACATAATTTGAGCCTAAAAAAATTATCAAGTAATTTTCTTAAAATATATTCAATAATTCTATAAGAAAATTACTTAAACCAATAATTAAAAATGTTTTCTAAATTGATTAAAACTAATAAAGATAATTAATTAAATCATGGTTTTATAATTGATAAGAGCACTTAATATGGTTTGTGAAAATCATAATTGATAAAGCAAATTTACAGTATTGATCATTTATTTAATCTTGTTTAAGTGTTTGTGATTTCAAAATATATATATCAATTTAAAGCTAACACACATGTTAGTTGGAAAAGAGGGGAAATGAAGAGTAAACAATAAGTTGTTGGATTTATAAGTAAAAACAATGAGAAATGATGAATTAGATAGAGAAAGGAAAGCAAGAAAGTGATTGTTTTTCCTTAAGGAAATAGTGAGAGTGATGTGGTGATTGTTATTTCCTTTCTAGTAATTTAAATGGTTTCTATTTCCTTTTCAGTAAATAGAAATCGTGTTTATCCTTTTAAATATATATTAATGTCCCAATGCCCCTTTTTAAAATTTTCCTAGTTAACAAACATTCAAGTAAAATTAAATCAAAAAGGTTGCCAAAACATAAAGAAGATAGATAAAAAGAGCAACCTATCAAGTGGACTTGTTCATGGGTTGAGCCGAGGTGGATTTGGGCTAGGCTTTGGTAAGGTATTAAGAAAGTGAAAGTGTCCCAAGTCTAGCTTGACCCATTTTTCGAGATAAGCTTAGGTAAGGTAAGGTATATATTTTGGATTATTGCCGCTTGGGCTAATTGTTAAATGGTGGCTATGGATTTGGGTATTGGTGATGGGTGGTTAAGGGTGGTTGTTTTAGTTTTTTGGGTATGGGAAATAGTGTGATAAGGTTGTTTTCAATGGTGGAGGTTTCGAGGTTGTTAAATGGTTACGAGGTCCTTGATTCTCATGTTGTTGATGGCTTAGGGTGTGTGGGTTTGCGGGGCTGACATTGAAGAGATGGCTACAAGCAGCCTCCATCGTAATTGTTTAGGCTTGCTAATGTTAGGGTGGAATGCCAAAAAGGATGTAGCGATTGGGATCTTTGGCTGAATTTTGGATGAGATTGAGCCAATGGAAGTGAGAGTCTGTGTGGATGATGCTTCCATTTTCTGTGATTCCTCCTTCCATTAATTTATAATCAAATTTCAATCAATCGATAATTTCAATCAATGAGAGCATCGAATCTTGCCAAGCAAATCTGATCCTCACATTACTCCTCTCTGATTCTATTTTCAATTTTTTTTTCAAAATTTTTTATTTTTGTAAATTTTTATTTTGATTCGTATATGATTATTTCCAAAAACATATTTACTAAATCTTTTTATCAAAATTTTCAAATATTTCATGATTTTGTTGGATATTCATTTTTTTTCATTTTTTGTATTTTCTAAATATAAATTAAAACTAGAAATGAAAATTGGATTCATCTTTTAGTTATCAAGCACAAAGCCAAAATCTAATCTAAGCCCAAAATTGTAAATTCTCATCTAAATTCAAATTAAAACTCAAACTAAATATGAATTCAAATTGAAAATCTAATTGCATAATTTAGAAGAATTTTGTTGCAAGTCTTGAGATTTCACTATCAAGAATATTGTGCTCGCATGAATTATATTTTGATTTTGGACTTGGATTAAAAATTACCTAGTAGATCCAAAAACACTAAAAGATCTTGGACAAAATAGGGTGTCTATGGTGCAAGTGAAGAATGATGTTATTGCATATTGTGGGTAATCTCAAATGATTTGTTTTAAGTAGTCTCTCGATACACCATTTTTTAGCCTTGCCAATGGGTTGGGGTTATTTGTCAACCATGTCAACATGTATATGGTTATTAGAAATCGGTTTCAACTATATTGTAGGTTAAGAAGTGGCTTTGTGATACCTAATCTATGCAACCATTGGTTGCTACTATTATGATTTTGACCCATATCACCGAAGTTAATTGTGACCTTTGTATTGATACTAACCTATACCTACATCGTCAAGGTTATTTGTGGTCATGGCTTATTAAGGGAGACAAAATTCTTAAACTAAAATTTTTTATGTATGTATAGTTTTGTTATATCTATACTTGATTTGGGACAAATTATTTAACATGATTACCCTAAAATTTGTTAATTGACAAGGAATAATGTTTTGGTCTAAATGTTTTGACTATGCTATATCTAGTTGAGGGGATGTTACTGGTCAGTTGCTTACTGAGTAGTTTCTACTCACTCATTTTTTCTTAACATTTTATAGGTTCTGATATTGATCATATACGTAAGAATGTTGAGGAGATAAGTTCTGAACTTTAGTGCATGTTGCAAGATTTCTTGGATTATTGTCGAAAAATTGGTAACTTGAAAATAATTTAATTACTTATTAAAAATCATTGAGCAATGATTAGAATTTCGTTAAAAATTCTTTAAATAATTTATTGTGGAACCTTGTTTTTAAGTTGAGATTATATATGATGTACTGACAGTTGGTAACTTGAAAATAATTTAATTACTTATTAAAAATCATTGAGCAACGATTAGAATTTCGTTAAAAATTCTTTAAATAATTTATTGTGGAACCTTGTTTTTAAGTTGAGATTATATATGATGTACTGACAGTATATAGCTTCTATACATTATCAGTCAATCATAAGATGACACTTTATTAATGAGTAAAGTCTAAAAATATATAAACCATTAAAAATAAATATAAAAACTTTATTAATATTTATTTTTAAGAACTTGCATATGAGGTGTCATTTTATGGTTGACTGACACTGTATGAAAGTTATACATATCAGTGCATCATATATAAACTCTTTTAAGTTTATGGTTTATTAAGAATTTATAACAATTTGAAAATTTGAACTTTTCATTGTAATTAGATATTTGAACTCCAATAAAGATTAGCACGATGAGTACCTTGCATGTTTGTAAGATTTAACTTTATAGATGTGCCACATGTGCGGTGTCTATTACATCCCAAATTTGGGGGGTGACACATAATTTTTGAATCTGTCCCTGAATCATATAAATTATTTGCTCTTCTCTTGTCATTAAAAAAGGGGGAAAAAGTGCTGTAATTTCATAAGGCCAATTTATTCCAGCATTTAAACTGCACTCTATATTGAAAAAGGGGAAAACAAGTGCTGTAATTTCATAAGGCCAATATATTTCAACATTTAAACTGCACTCTATATTTAGTATTAGACCTCTATATTCATTCTCTTGCAATAAGCAAAAATTATAAGTTCTTGCTCATCTTCTTCCTAAAACAAAAGGATGAAAGCAATAAATAGTGAATTTGACATAAAAGTAACGTACAATGCTTCGAATGAATTTGTTTAGAAAAATACAACGTAAAGCTTTAAATTATTAAACACAACGATAACTTTGAAAATACATACTACAACTTTATTAAATACATACATAACCACATGAAAAATACATCCTAAAGCTTTAAATACATCCATAACCACATAAAAACACATACTAAAAATTTTAATTACAATAATGATTACTTGAAAATACATACTAAAGCTTTAAATACAACGACAACTATGTTGGGTTGTAAACCCAATTACATTAGGTAAGTCTTTTATTTTGTAGCCAATAGTGTTAGACTTTTGTGTAGTGTATTAAAGCCCATAGTATAGAAAACTAATAGAAAAAAAAATAGAACAAAAAGAAAAATTTATGAACTGGAATATGTACAAAAACAGAACACATAGTGCAGAAATTGTAGAGAAAAAAAGAACCAAACGTGAGTTAAGGAGAAAGGGCTTTCTTTTGCTTGGTATGAAAAAAAAAGGTGCAAACTTTCTTGTAAGCATTCTTTTACTCTACCTTTATGAATATATTTTGATGCATTTGGAAGTGAAGATATTGTGATATTGTTGTTGTTTTACATGTTTGAAGATGAGTTATGTTTGATGGTTGTTGTGTGGATATTCTTGAAACTTGAGATTGGTTGTTGTGAGTTAGTTTTGATCAGATGTTGATGTTGATGTTGGAAATGTGTGTGTGATTAAGTTGAAAAGTTGTGAATTTGGTGGCTGCTTGGAGCTTGCTTTAGTTGTTTGTTAGAAGCCTAAAACAGTTTGCTTGCCAAGTGTTTGTGTAAATGCCTCTTAGACCTCTCCTCCCAACAAAAGTGGCATCAAAGCTTCAGGTCTATTTGTGTTGATTTCTTGGTGGATTTTACTTAACTTAGGTCTTCCATTTGGTGTTTTATTATTAGTGTGGTGATTTGTTGTGGGTGTTGGTGAAGTTGGCATAGTGATGGCTAACACTTTTGTGCAACCGCAGATTCCTAAGTTAGGTAAAAAATATTTTGATAATTGGAGTATACAAATGAAGGTGTTGTTGGAGTCTCAATACTTATGGGAGAATGTTCATAAGGGGTTTGAAGAACCTAGTGTAGAAAAGGAGGAAAAACTAACGAAAACTCAAAAGGCCACTCTTAAGGAGTTAAGGAAGAAAGATAAGAAGGCTTTGTTTGCAATGTACCAAGCAATTGATGAATCAAATTTTGATAAGATTTCTATGGTTTTAACTTCTAAGAAGTCATGGGATATCCTCAAGAATTCACATAGAGGAATTGACAAGGTTGTAAAGATTTGCCTACAAGTGCTTAGGGGTGAGTTTGATGCCATCTCTATGAATGAAAATGAGACCATTTCGGAGTACTTTAGAAGAGTGTTAACTATTGTGAATGAGATGAGGAGGAATGGTGAGAAGCTTAGTGATGTTACGGTTATGGAAAAGATTCTTCGATCGTTAACTCCAAAATTTGAGCAAATAGCGGTGATTGTTGAAGAAGCGAAGGACTTGGATGATATGACGGTTGATCAATTGATGGGAACATTGCAAGTGCATGAACAAAGATTGAGTAAGAAGGTGACTGGCTCCATTGACCAAGCTTTTCACACTAAGCTTGTTTTGGATGAAGATAGAAAGGAAGTTAGTATTCGAGGTGCTCAAGGAGGAAGAGGTAGAGTCTCTAGAGGCCGTGGTAGAAGTAATGCAATTTGAGGTCGTCATTATGAAGTTGGGAGTAGAGGTTATGATGACCAATGAAGAGGCTTTGTAAGTAGAGGTAGAGGAGGTAGAACAAGAGGCGGAAGACATCAATCATGGCATTCTCCAAGAGGAAGAGGAAGAGGTAGAAATGATGGCAACTTCAACAACTTGCCAAATCGGCAAGGTTATGACAAAAGAAATGTTCAATGCTATAATTGTCGTAAATATGGGCATTATAGCAATGAATGTTGGGGAAAGCAAGGTGGTGAAGTCAATGAGCAAGCTAACTATATCGAGAAGGACTATGGTGAGGTGGACTCTACTTTGTTGTTCACTTCTAATGGGACTATTGTGGATGAAAGCAACACTTGGTATCTTGATAATGCGGCTAGCAACCATATGACGGGGAACAAGAAAGTCTTTGTTGAGTTGAATGAAGCAATGAAAGGCAATGTCACTTTTGGACATGATTCCAAAGTTCGAGTGGAAGGCAAAGGTAACATTCTTATCAAGCTCAAGAATGGTTCTCATAATTTTATTTCCGATGTTTATTACATTCCTTCTTTGAAAAAGAACATTTTGAGTTTGGGGCAACTTTTGGAGAAAAGGTATGTGATACATATGGAGAATAGTCTTCTTACGATAAAGGATAGGAATGGGAAGTTGATTACTTTTGTAAAGATGTCAAATAGAATGTTTCGTTTGAATTTGCAATATGATGAAGTTCATTGTTTGAGTTCTATTATGCAAGATGAGTCTTGGTTGTGGCACTTGTGGTTTGGGCATCTTAACTTTGATGGCTCGAGAGCTTTGGCAAGCAAACGTATGGTGAAGGGGTTGCCTCATATTAATCATCCTAATCAAATTTGTGAAGGGGCATTCTTGGAAAACAACATAGGCTAAGTTTTGCCAAAGAGGGTAGGTGGAGAGCATCTAGACCTTTTGAGATCGTGCATATCGACATTTGTGGTGCTTTGAAACCAATGTCGAATGGAAAGAATAGATACTTTGTGACTTTCATTGATGACTTTAGTCGAAAGACTTAGGTGTATTTTTTGAAGAGGAAGTTTGATTTGCTAGAAACATTCAAAGAGTTCAAAGCATTTGTGGAGAATCAAAGTGGCTATTACTTGAAGATTCTAAGGTCCGATCAAGGTGGAGAGTACACTTTGAATCAATTCCAACACTTATGTAAGCCGTATGGGATTATGCACCAAGTCACACATCCTACACTCCACAACTTAATGGGGTTGCTGAAAGGAAGAATCGAACAATCTTGAACATGGCAAGGAGTATGATGAAAGGTAAGAAGATGCCAAGAGAGTTTTGGGCGGAAGCAGTGGCTTGCACTGTGTATTTGTTGAATAGATGCCCTACTAAGAGTGTTTATTTGAAGACCCCGGAGGAAGTTTGGAGTGGTTTAAAACCAAGTGTGGGTCATCTCAAAGTATTTGGGTGTGTTGCTTATGCCAAAATTTCAGAAGCTAGAAGAACAAAGCTTGATGATAAAGGGGAGAAATGTGTCTTTCTTGGCTATGGAACACCAGCCATGGGTTACAAGTTATATAATCCATTCTCCAAGAGAGTTTTTATGAGTAGAGATGTGATCTTTGAAGAGAATGGTTTGTGGGATTGGAATCTTGATGAAGTTAGTGTTGTGGAATTACAACTTGAGCATGAAGAAGAAGAACCTAGAGTGGTCCAAGATGTAAAGCCACAAACACCTCTTCACACCTCTCCCTCAACATCATCTCCATCATCCTCTTCATCATTTGGGGATAGCTTTAGTGAAAGGCCTCGTAAAATTAAAAGTTTGAGGGAAGTGTATGAAGCCACTGAAAGCATTGAAGATATTAATCTTTATTGTTTCTATATAGATTGTGATCCTCTTTGTTTTGAGGAAGCTATTCAAGAAGAGAAATGGAAGAAAGCCATGGATGAAGAAATGAAAGCAATTGAGAAGAATGATACTTGGTCTTTAACAACCTTACCGAAGGGTAAAAAGGCCATTGGTGTGAAATGGGTGTACAAGACTAAGAAAAATGAAAAGCGAGAAGTTCAAAGATGCAAGGCCAGATTGGTTATAAAAGAGTACAAGCAAAAACCCGGTATTAATTATGGTGAAGTGTTTGCTCTGGTTGCCCAGTTAGAAACCATTAGATTGGTGATTTCCTTGGCTGCCCAAAATGGTTGGAGACTCTATCAATTGGATGTCAAGTCTGCATTTTTGAATGGTTTTCTTAAAGAGGAGATATATGTGGAACAACCCTTAGGGTATGTGGAACAACCCTTGGGGTATGTGAAACTGGGTAATGAAAACAAGGTGTACAAGTTGAGAAAAGCTCTTTATGGGCTTAAGCAAGCGCCACGAGCATGGAATGCTAGAATTGATAAGTATTTCCATGATAATGGCTTTGAGAAGTGTCCTTATGTGAAATCCCCAATTTCATGTAATTTTCAATGTTTATAAAGTATTTCAAACAGAAATGATTAAGTAAATATGAGAAGTTTGATATATGAATGATGTATGGAACATATGAATGAATAAGGAAATTGAAAGTCCATTAGTCAATGAATAAATTTTGATGTTATGAGAAGGATTAGAAAGTAATTAAAGTATGAAGAAATTAATATCAGATTTTGGTAATTAAATACATGTGTCATAGGAAGAAAGAAGAAGAGAAATTGATGGTCAAATAGTCAAGGGGATGGTTAATGGCTGAGATGATTAATGGGATAAGCATGCATTTAATGCAAGTGCATAGTCATCATCCTCATCAGCCATCACCCATACAGCAGCCCTTTTTCCAGCTCTCCCTCATGTTTCTTCCATTTTCCCTAAGTTCCCATCTTAACTACCTTGACAAACCACCTTGTTCCTCCATCGATCCCTTTAGCTAGCTAAACGAAAAATGACCATAGTCATTAGGGTAAGCTATATCCGAAGTTTGGTAGATTGAATACAAGTATTGGAGGAGATCAGAAATCCTGAAATTTTGGTGACTAGCAAAAGTGAAATAGATTTAGTCTATTTCGTTCATAGTATGGAGTTGTACTGAGTTGGTATAGCATGTGTATGGTGAGTGCTTAAAAGGTTTAAATTGTATGATGTTACAGATTTGAAGAAGTGAAAGGTTAGGGTTGGATGCACCAAGTGATTTCGTGTTCTCAAAGTAATTGAGGAAAGGAATTTATGTAACGAACATAGGGTGACTATGTTCGCATGTTTTAAGATGTTTTAAATGTTAATTGGAAAGAAGTACCAGTTGTTTTAAGTGCAGGAAAAGTTAGGTTTTGGATACTCCTAGTACCAATTAGGCTACGAGCAGCCAATTGCCTTAAGTAGCAACCGACTATCTTAAATACCAGTCGACTGCCTAGAGACAAAATCAAAGCGTAGTTTACTAAAAATCGAGACAAACCAGTCGACTGCTATGTAAGCTAGTCGATTGCTATTTTCCCAGTATGCATTTTGTTTCAAACCAGTCGACTGCTCTATGGGATAGTCAACTGCTATTTGCCAAAATGCATTCTGTTTCAAAACCAGCCGACTGCCTATAAGACTAGTCGACTACCATGTTTCTAGAAGCATTCAAAAACAATCGACTGCTATATGACCAGTCGATTGCCATTTCTTAAGAAGCATTCTGTTTGAAAACCAGTCGACTACTATATGGACCAGTCGACTGCCCTATATATTTTCAGAAATGAGAAATATCGAAATTTGAAAATAAAATAAATTCGATAAATGAAAATATAAGGCAGTAGCTGACTGCCTTATGAGGCCAGTCGACTGCCCTGTATAAAAAGAGATTTCAAAGTCTATTTCAAGAAAGTATGAATGTCAAAGCAAATAGCTATATGACAAATGTTTTGAGACTATAAAGTATTTAATGATTATGCACTTCTGTTTATGTTCATGACTGAGGAGCTCTAGTCCAACCCTCAGTGCTACAGATGTCACCTGACTGGTGTTCACTGTAGCCACCGACGTTTGGCCAAATTGTCTCTGTTATGTATATATTGGCTAGGGGAGGATTCCTGGCTCCTACGGGAGTACGCCACATGATTCAATGCATAATTTTGTTAATATGTAAATAGTCTCTCTGCTATATGATGTATGTTTTAAGGAAAGAATATGATGCATGTTTTGAAGCAAGTTATGAAGTATGATATTTTGAAGAAAGTATATGACGTATGCCAATTTAAAGAAGCATATAAAGTATATTTGCTTATACCATTTGAAAGAATTATACATGGTTGCAAATGATATACGAAAGAAGTACATGATGCATGCTTTATAATGATTTATAAGACATTATAGAGTCAAGCAGGAAAACTGCATACAGAGGCATAGTACGCTCTTTTACATATTTTTCTTACTGAGTGTAAACTCACCCTTTTATGAATATTTTTCATACAGATTATCTGAAGTGAATCCTACTCCAAAAAGAGGAGCTTGTTTTTAAGACATCAAGTGTACCTTCAAGATACGTTTCCCAATTAGTATAGAAGGTATACTTATGTACTTATGTGAAGTAAATTATAATTTAGCTATGGTATAGTACAAGTTAACATTTATGTATATAAGATGTCGGGGATTTAAGTTAGGAATGATGTGTAAGATCTTGTGGTATGGAATGATATATATACATATCATTATTCTGTTTATTGAAGAAAAAAATTAATTATATTGAGCTATTAGACGTTAAGCTTAAGAAGAAGAAGAATTAATGACATTGATGAACGAAATCAAATCAAGTCGCATAAGATAAGGAAAAAGTTAGATGGTAAGATGTAGTGACGGGGACGTCACACCTTATGAACATGCCTTGTATGTTAAGAAGACTACTTGTGGAGATGTGCTATTTGTGTGTCTTTATGTTGATGATTTGATTTTTACCGGAAATAATACAACTATGTTTGATGAATTTAAGAAAAGTATGATTCAAGAGTTTGAGATGACGGACATTGGCTTGATGGCACACTTTCTTGGTATTGAGGTAGTGCAAAAGGATGATGGAATCTTTATCTCTCAAAGTGCATATGTAAATGAGGTTCTTAAAAGATTCAAAATGGAGTCTTGTAATGCAGTGAACACCCCCCTTGATTGTGGCTTGGAGTCAAGGAAGAGTTCCGAAGGTGGCAATGTGGATCTTACATACTTCAAAAGTCTAGTTGGAAGTTTATGCTATCTTACTCGCACTAGACCCGACATTCTTTATGGAGTTGGTTTTATTAGTAGATACATGGAGGAACTTGATCAATCACACCTTAGTGCGGGAAAGAGGATTCTAAGGTATGTCAAAGGAACTATCAATGATGGCTTGTTTTACTCCTATTCCAATAATGTGAAACTTATTGGATATTCGGATAGTGATTGGGGTAGAGATTTGGATGAAAGGAAGAGCACTTCCGGTTTTGTTTTCTTTATTGGTGATTGTGCATTCACTTGGTCTTCCAAGAAGCAACCTATTGTGACTTCATCAACTTGTGAAGCTGAATATGTGGCTGCAAATTCTACTGTTTGTCATGCTATTTGGTTGAGAAATGTGTTGAGCTATTTGGGTTTTGTGCAAGAAGGTCCTACGGAGATTTTCTTTGACAATCGCTCGGCTATTGCTTTAGCCAAGAATCCGGTGTTTCATGATAGGAGCAAGCATATTGAAACTCGCTATCACTTTATCCGAGAGCATGTGGAGAAGAAAGAAGTTGAGTTGGTGCATTGCAAGTCTCAAGATCAAGTTGCGGATATTTTTACCAAGCCATTGAAGATTGATGTGTTTAAAGAATGAAGTTGATGTTGGCAATGAGAAGTGGTAATTGGGTTTAAGGGGGATGTTGGGTTGTAAACAGAATTACATTGGGTAAGTCTTTTATTTTGTAGCCTATAGCGTTAGACTTTTGTGTAGTGTATTAAAGCCCATAGTATAGAAAACTACTAGAAAAAAAATAGAACAAAAAGAAAAATTTATGAGCTGGAATATGTACAAAAACAGAACACATAGTACAAAAATTGTAGAGAAAAAAAGAACCAAACGTGAGTTAAGGAGAAAGGGCTTTCTTTTGCTTGGTATGAAAAAAAACGTGCAAACTTTCTTGTAAGCATTTTTTTACTCTACCTTTATGAATATATTTTGATGCATTTGGAAGTGAAAATATTGTGATATTGTTGTTGTTTTACATGTTTGAAGATGAGTTATGTTTGATGGTTGTTGTGTGGATATTCTTGAAACTTGAGATTGGTTGTTATGAGTTAGTTTTGATGAGAGGTTGATGTTGGAAATGTGTGTATGATTAAGTTGAAAAGTTGTGAATTTGGTGGCTGCTTGGAGCTTGCTTTAGTTGTTTGTTAGAAGCCTAAAACAATTTGCATGCCAAGTGTTTATGTAAATGCCTCTTAGACCTCTCTTCCCAACAAAACTACATGTCCATAAACATACAAACTAAAGCTTTTTATTAACTCCATAAATCCCAATTGCCAAGTTAATCATGTATGTTTAAAGTTACGTAACAGAAAGAGCGACTACTTCCTCGTTATTCACTTGAATGAATAAACAACTGCTTCAGCGGATGCCTAGGATAGCTAGCAATTATTTCACTGGAAAAGAAAAGGAGAAGAATTATTCACTTTTTATCTTTCTTTATGATGCAAAAGAAGAAGGATATATAATTAAACTGACCGAGGCAACTGAGTTAAACGAGAAGCCTTAGCAAAATTGCCTTCTTCTCGTGCCTTGAGGATGTTGAAAATGAGAGCCAGGCGGATTTGAGTATTAGCAATTTGTTGGATTATTCGATTAGTTTCTTTCCTTAGTTGCTCGATCGCATTCTTCTTCTATGGTTTCGATCTTTTCTCGAACTTGCCTCTGCCCTTCCTTAATGCTTTCTTGCTCCTTGCTTTTTCTCTTCCATCCCAGTTTTTAACCTTCTTAATTTTGTTGTCATGCTTCTCTTTGCATTCTTTCTCTGTCAGTTACAAACAAACCAAAGTATATAATTAAAGAGCTCAAAATGGTTCAAACTAGACTTCACATGCCGCTAATCATTTTGTTTTTATTTTGATTTTTGACTCTGTCGAATTCATTCGAAGCTCTATTTTGAAAGCTTATGCTGTTCCAATAAAATCCTAATTGACATTTCATATGAATTTTACATAATAAAAGAGAGGAAAGTAAAATACTTGCTGGATTTTCTCCTTAACAATCAGTGAAAGTTCTATCATACTTTTATTCACATGTATCGATAAAATTAAAATCCGCATGCAAAACATCATTCAACTAGTTTGTATATATGGGAGTGAATCAAAGTTAAAATAGAAAACTTTTGATCTTTGATATTTAATAATTAATTAAAACCACTGAGATAACTAATTTGCTTCCCATCTATTTAGTGTGTGTGTGTGTAGGATTAATTGACAGGAAGACCGCATAACAAAATATCCTATACAAACCAGATAAGGCATGATGATCTATACGTACCACTTGTACCTTTTGCTTTTGCTTGGAGCGTTGATGTTTCTGTAATAACTGCAAATTTTCGACAATAGAAAAGTAAATAAATGTGATATTCAAAAGTAGTGACAATTGATTTAAAACGATACGAGAAGTATGTAATTATTAGGAGCTATCAAAGATCATGAGAATAGGAGTAATGGTTTAATGACAAAGGATTAATTGGAGAATAATGCAATGGAGTTAAATCAAATTATGGGAGAATTCTCTTAGTGGCATGATTAAAATTATGTGAGCGAAAGAAATTAAATTAATTTAAATTAAATAATTTAACTAAGATAGAATATTAATTAAAGTCGTTTAGCTAAAGAAATCTTCACATAAAAATAAGATATTACATTAATTAGTAGGCAAATAAGGGTATTAAAAGTTATGATATAACATGTACTATTAATTATACAAATTCATAAACTCAAAGTATACATTTTTCTGGTTGAGCATAAATTATATGAAACACATTAATAAAGGGAACTTTGGGGTTTTAAGTTATAAAGAAATAATATAATATATATATATATAATATACTACCTGAATGGCTTCTTGAGGAAGCCAATTTCCAATTACCTAATCCTACTAAAGTGGGACTTTCACACGGCAAGAAGAAAGGAAGCTGCCAAGTATTTGCTGCTGCAAGTCAGAGGAGAGAACCCGAGGGAGAGAGAAGGAAGGGAAGCAGATTTTGGGACTCCAACCACTAACGAGCTGGGTTGAGTATGAGTGCTGCAAACTTGGGGATTAAAACACTGTTATGGAGCTGAAGAAGAGAGGCTGAAATAGTGTGGGTGCATAGGTATTTCGGTGGTCAGAATTAATTGTTTCAATGGCCAGATCTGGATGTTGTAGTGGTCAAAAGTGGGTGAAGATTGTGCATGGGGTTTGTGGTTGAAACAGAAGAAAAGAATGGAAAGATGAGAAAACGAAGAAGGAAAAGAAGCAGGGGTGACGTGAAATAGCAGTAGAATTATGGTTGGAACCAAAGGAAAAATGGCAGACAACCACTGCCATTGTTGGTGCAAGATTTACGTTGGTAGGTTGGGATCGACGGTGAAGAGTAGAAGAAACTATGGAGAAGAGCAAGTGAAGCTGATCAAGGAAAGGCAAAGAAGGGAATCTTGGCTGGAACCGAGGGAGAACGACATGAAGTAACAGCCAAAGTTGAGCCCCTTTTTGCTACTGGAAACAGAGGGAGCAAAATAGGGGAGAATTTTAGAGCTAGAAAACCGAGACAGTGAGGGTGATTATGTGGCAGTCTTGACTGATCAGGATGGTGGTTGAGTTTTGAATTGGTAAGATTTTTATATAATGTTGAATTAGAACTATATTGTTCTGGGCTTTATAGATATATATATATGTATATGGAAGTACATGAGAGAATTATGATATGACATGGAAAGGGGATTATGGCATTATTCGGGTTTTGTTGAAGGTTATTATAATATGTTTAGAAAATACATAGGAGAGTGTTTGGAATACATTTGAATTGAATTGGAAAGATTGATACAATGTTTGGGATATAAAATTGGAGTATTGATTGGGGGTATTGAGAAATTATTGGAATGATGTGATTATGTGTAATGTTATTTGATCATTGTTGAAAGGTGATATATGTTGGTAAAAAGTTATAATTATTATTATTATTGCTAGAACATTAAAAGAGTATTGATGGTATATATTGGGATGTATTGGAAGTTGTTTGAATATATTGAACAATTATATGAGTTGTTTGAGAAGGAAATAAACTATGAAAATATAGGCTCGGTGTACAAGGAAATAAGAGTAAGATTTATCTTACTGGTGAGATCAATATACATGTAATGGAAATAATATATTTTATGAGTGGTTGGAAATATGCTGGAAAATTTGTGTCATGGTTATGACTAAAGTGGAAGTAAGGGTAAGAATCTATGTTTTGGTTTAAACTTAATGTATATGATATAAAGGTTATGTACCTATGTTTGTTAAAGTATGATAAATCCTATTTTGATGTGGTGATTTTAGTAAGAAAAGATATCAAGAAAAAAATGGAATTTTCAGAAGAAAAAGGAGAGGATTCCTAAGGTCTGATCTGAGCCTTGAGTAACTTCGGCGAAGAGTTTGAATTGAAGACTTTCGAAGGTAAGAAAATGATAGGTGGAATATAGTTGAAGATATAATAGAAATAAATATTAAATAGGATTTGATGAATTGGAATTGTAGGGGGAAACTTTCAAGGAGCTGAAATTTAACAATTGGCTGAAAATGCGCAAGAATGGTATTGCTAAACATTAAGCCTAGCATAACGAGGTAAGGGAATATACGGTAAATGCTTGTCAGTCTACTATGCTTATGCATTTTTAAATTAATGTTATTTAATATTTATGGATTTAAATGCATTTTTGGTTAAATGTCCAAATATGTTGGATTGAGTTTAAAATGCATAATGTTTGGATTTGGATTTGGATTTGGATTTGTATTGGAAATTGGTGTATTGAAGATATATTGCTTGATTGAGTTTTCTACAAGTATTTGATTGTGGTTATGACGCTGGGTAGTGTTCTACCTATGCCGTTATAATGCCAAAATTTTGTTAGAAATTGTCTAAATAAGTTTCTTGATATTAAATTAGATTTATTAAATGCCTTTAAAACCTCATGCATATTAATCCCTGCTACTTGTTATCGAGACTTCGTACGATTAGATTTTCAAAACTATAAATATGTGAAATGAATTATGCTTTTGGTACCCAACCTTGTAAGATCTAATTCTAAACGAGTTTTGACTCATGAGACATGTGATGATGTATAATGCCTGTGTGGCACTTGGAAATGCCTATGTGGCACTTATCTTGCCTGTGTGGCACTCGCCCGTGTGGCGTTTAATTATGCCTGTGTGGCATGTAGTAAGCCTGTGTGGCATTGAGGCGCCGTATACCTAATTGCATCATGGATCCCGCCTGTGTGGCAAATGGGTAGCAGTAGTTACGTATGATTGTTCGACAGCTAGTCGTGACTTGTACCTCAGCTACTAGATGATCACTGGTGCTGGGATGATTCATGATCATGGATAGAGCCTTGGTATGGGACATCGACCACTGCTAGCTACAGTGGATGCTTTCATAGAAAGCTTCTTGGTTATATTTCCAAAGATCCCTGTTACGTTACCGAATCTCACAATGCTCGTCTTATGAAAATATTTTTAAATGTATATTACGACACTGTTACAAAGATGAGCGAATGTATCGTTTCTACTACTACTATATCTTGATTTTGTGAATGCTTGAGTACTAATCTGTTTTGAAATTACTTAGCATAACATTTTATAGCTTATAAACTATGGTTTATCAATTTGGTATTATTTCCAATAAGACATCTTTAAGCATGAGTTTTGGCACATTCATTCACACATACACATGCATTAAACATAGTAAAAACCTAACATCATTTAGCGTATGTTTTCTTACTGGGCTTTCCCCAAAGCTCACCCCCTTCCACCTCAGATTATTTCAGGTAGACTCGGCACGAGCGTGGTGCATCAAGAATCTTTTTGTTGAGTTGCAGAAAGTTGTATTTTGGAACCAAGGTATAATATTTGTTCTTTTGTTTATATCCCAGACTAAATTCTTTTGTGTGCACAGTGTATAGAATTTGGGATGTAAGAACTAGAAAATATCGAATCTGTAAACCTACTGTGTTATGTAGTTAAGTTGAATTTTCGATATATTTATATATGGAAATCCATGGAAGCTAAGTATTTCAGAAATTATATTGAGATTTGAAATTGCTATAGGTTGAAACGATGATGTACTTAGTATAAGAATGGATAATGGAATAAAATAGGGGCGGAAGTTTTAGTGTCGTTCTCGGCACGTCTTACGAAAAGACTATACTAGGACCTTAGACAACTAGTCTTAAATAACTATAAGAGTGGGACTCTACTCATTAGGTTTTAGCTACATTGAGCGAGTGACAAACATAGGAAGTAAAAGAAAAAGTTAGCCCGAAAATCCCGGCTTCCGAGGGCGTTACAGAATGGTATTAGAGCATAGTTTGTCTAGTCTCGTGTCAGTGTAGGTAGGTTAGAATTGGACCTACATCCCATGTCACTGTGTATTGTCTGGATATAAACTACGAATAGTGTTCGAAAGCATGTACGATGCTCGTTTTTGACGTAGGAAAACCCGAATTAAAATAAGTGGGATTGGTGGACCACATCTTCACCTCAAAAACTTCCTCATACGACATGAGGGTTTCAATACTTGATTGACCCATCTACAGCATGAAGATAATGCTCTTAATGTCTTGTCTATTTGGCATTTTGGTTACAACTCCTGACATCCACGAGTACCTCACCACCACTGCTTTCTCCTTTATAATGGCCTCAACCTCAAATTGTATCACCTTTATGAGCGAGTAAGGTGGTTGATAAGGCAAGGGAAAGAGTATGTAGCTTAGAAACAAGAAGTTTGTTAAGAATAATACCCTAAGAGGAGGTAGAGAATAGTAACTCCTCAACTTGAGTTTTGAGCTTGTTACTACATCAAGATCTAAACCCTCATTGTGTTGTAGTAATTATCATGGGATTAAGTTCAGCTACTTGATAGGTGCTTGTTTTAAGTGTGGAAAGGAAAACTATAAGGCCAAGAATTGCCTGATATAGAGAGTCACAATTAGTGGTGCTTTTACATCGTTATGGAAAAAATCAAGTGAAGGCCGACGGTTTAAGGATGGCCTCTTTTGGTGTTGACAGAATGTAGATTTGGGTTCTAAGAGAGGTCTCCAAATAAGGGCTGTTTCATGACCAAAAATAGGGGAATTGAGCTGGCTACTAGTTGAAGGAAGAAAGGAAGGAGTTGTTGCCACTGTAAGGCAGCAACAGCTGGAAGTTAGCATTGACTGGGGTTGTTTAGAGCTAGGACAGGAGCTTACGGCAACTAGTTGGAACCGTGGGCATTAGGGGAGAAGGAAAGTAAAGGAAGAAGAAAAGAACTTGATAGAGGTGCGGCTGAAGCAGAAACAATAAGGAGAGGGAGCTGAAAGTGTTGATCCTTGCTACTGGAAGCTGAAAGAGAACTGCAGTAAAAAAAATAAAAAAATATATATATATATTTCGGCTATTGTTTTAGAGGTGTAGTTGCTGCCAAAAGACTAGAGGAAACAAGAAGCATGAAGTTTGGCCAATATAAGGAATAATGGCAGAGGCTATCCAAAGTGAGTTTAAAAGTGTGTGTGTATATATATATATATATGTAATGAAATATTGATGACATGCTGAAATAAAAATAAGATATAGTGTACGATTCGTTGAAAAGCATGGTGGAGATTTGGTAAAATAGTTCGGCTAAGGTGATGTCTAAGAGTAAAGATAATTCCTTTACATTGATCTTATATATATACGTGTGTATATATGCTAGAGCAATGATTGATATTTGGCATCTAACTGTAGAGAAACACTAAGGAAAGTGAGTTGACATAGCTATTCCAAAGTGGAGAAGAACATAAGGGAGCCTATTTAGGTTCACGACCTAGAGATAATTCTAGGAAAAAGAAACAAGGAAGTGACAATTTGTCAAGTGCATATGTGGTGTTGCAAAGCACTAAGCTTTGGCATAAAGAGATAAGAAAATCATTAATAAGTTGTGGTTGACCATATTGGTACCACGCACATATACTTTGAGTAAATATAAATCATATGACTGAGAAATTTTGAACGTGGTTAATGAAATTGTTTTATTTAATGGATTGAATTTTCAAGGTTTTGAAGGTACTATGTGGATGAATATATACATATATATATATATGTAACAATGATTGAAGGAAATATATTGGGTAATTGCGGATGTGATGATAAATGTTGATGAGAGTTTCATGCCAAGGTGGTAGTCTTGTGCCATGCTATTATTTTTATTTCTCTAGGCATAATTCATATATAAATATATGTACTTATATATAAGTAAATATATTAAAGAGTATTTGGATTGTGGTGGATTGAGTCAATGTTTTTACACTCAGAGTGACTCCTTAAAGGATTTTAAAGTATACTTGAATTGGAATACAAAGCATGAATTATTTAAGATTGGAAATATGTTGGATATTTGTAAGAAATCTATGCTAAGTTGGGGATGGTGTCATATTTTTATTTACGAATAAAATTATAAATTACAAAATGTATTGAGCATTGGTGATTTATGATTAATTGTGGATTTCAAAAATTATTGAGGATTGATTTGTGAATTTAAAAACTTATTTGGGACTGTTGCGGATCAAGTTGTTGAATTAGACCATGGTTTATTGTAAACTACTTGCAGGAGGTTCCATTTTCTAAAAGGTTATGTGCTCGATTTTCATTAGAATTCAACTTAGCTAGATCCTAGTAAGAACACGCTCCGTACTTATAGATTGTCCCTCAAACACTTAGAGAAAGGAGCTATATACTAAGTATAGTAAGTGCGAGTGTTGGAAAGAATTCATTCCATGGTTGGTGAAGATGGGTTGCTCAGGTTTAGAGGCTGAATTTGTTTACAACAACAGCTATCATGCGTTTGTTTTAAAAGAGAAAAGCTAAGGTATAAGTAAAAAAAAATGACAAAGATGGGCTAAGGCTGTAATGAACAAAGATAAAGCAAAGATAAGGGAGCTAAGAAAAGAGAGCCTACCCAAGATAAGCCCCAAGAAAAAAGGTAGAAGGTCGTAAAGCCTCAAGTCAATAGTTTTGAACCTTCGATATTATCGGGTTCTAAGCCTTGCTTGCATTGGGGTTAATATCATAGGACTAAGTCATGTCACTGGACGACTAAGGCTTGCTTTTGATGTAGAAGAAAAAGGCATAAGATCAAAGATTGCCCAACAAAGATGGGCTCAACTATTGGTGTTTTACTCTGGCTATAAAGGTAAGATTTGAACTATTAAGTACAAGTTCTATTTGAATGATTTGAGATTCTCATGTTTAGTTGTATACACCATGCATGATAGGAAATTCACTTTGGATATGAGCATTAAGGTATATATTTGTTGCTTGACGGTACTACTACAAAAAGGAATCCTAGATGATTGATAAGTCTAAAAGTTAAATCTTGTTTTGAAATTATTGGATAAGAACACGACAAGAATAAGTATTACATTGATTTTAAGGGTACTTTGATCGAATTTGGGGACCAAATTCTTTTAGATGGGGAGAATGTAATAACCGCAAATTTTCGACAATAGAAAAGTAAATAAATGCAATATTCAAAAGTAGTGATAATTGATTTAAAACGATACGAGAAGTATGCAATTATTGGGAGCTATCAAGGATCATGAGAATAGGAGTAATGGATTAATGACAAAGGATTAATTGGAGAATAATGCAATGGAGTTAAATCAAATTATGGGAGAATTCTCTTAGTGGCATGATTAAAATTATGTGAGCGAAAGAAATTAAATTAATTTAAATTAAATGAATGCATAGAGCCTGGATCAAACAATGCAGTAACACTTATATCAAAGAGCTGAATCTTACCCTTAATCACCTTAGACTCCTCATAGGCAGACTCCTCATCGATAGCAAATACTCGTCTTTAGGTCACAGCTTTCTTTCCTTTCTCTGCGGCAGTGGCCTTAGGCAGTGGTTGAGGGTTTTCTCTGATTCCTCGGACCCCCGCTAGTTTCTCTTGGGACAATCCCTAATCATATGTCCCTGCTCACCACACCTAAAACAGGCACCACTCACTAATCGGCAAGGCTATGATCCATGAAATTTCTCGCATTGCTCACATCGTACATTATACTTTTCGATGAGCTAGCGGTACTACCTGTCGAAAATCGAGATCTCTCATCATTTATCTTGATCCCGGTAGATCTAGGAGTCCTTGTACCATAACCATCATAACTCCAACATTCAATATATTTCCATATAAACATTTAATTAAATTAGTAATCATCTTCTTATAATTTACTTGCTTACCTATTGAAACCCCTTCATAATGTCTACTTCTCCCATGTAGATATCTGTCACTAGAGGTTTTCCCCTCTGACTTTCGCTTCATAGGTTCCTTGCCTTTTCCTTTGGCTCAAAAATCATCATGATGAAGCTCATAGTCCTGCTTACACAACTGAGCCTTACGGACCGCCTCTCCATAAGTGGTGATATCCATAGGGTATAACTTGGATCGGATTAGGGGACTTCAATCCCTCTATAAACTGATAGATCTTATGTCCTTCGCTCCTAAGGACCTCTGGGTCGAATCTGCTTAAGGTAATGAACTTTGACTCGTATTGATTTATTGACATGGTCCCTTGAGTAAGTTCAGAAACTCAATCTTTAACCTAGTCTAATCGGTGCATGGGATATACTGCTCATTAAAAGCCTCCAAAAATCTATCCCATGTGACCTCAACATATCAAGCCTCCAATATAGTCTGAGTGGCCTGCCACCAATACTCTGCATCGTATACTAATAGATAAGTAGCCAAGCCCACCTTCTCTCTTTCGAAGCATGTCATATATTCAAAAGACTTAGTGACCGCTTTACCCAGTTCTTTACGGCCAACAGATCTCTATCCTTTTGAACTTAGGCGGATCCAGCTTCTTAAATTCTTTTATCAATGTTACAGTACAATAAGCTTTGGGATCCCGCCTTTCAGTAGCTGGGATTGGTGGGGGTAACTCTGTCTATGTTGGTGGGGGCTGTACTATAGGAGTAGCTGCTGATGCATTAGTGGCCACATTCGAAAAGTTTGCCATGAATTGCGTGAACATAGTGGCCATATTCTCCATGTGCTTCTCTATTTTGGCTAGCCTAGTGTTCGGCCTATGCGGTGGAGATGGAGGAGGAGACTATGTTGGAGGCAGTTCTGCACGACCCCTTCCTCTTCCTCTACCAGTATCCCTTCTACGTGAGCTCATTCTGTCGATAAAATCACAAAATTGAGCTATTTAGTATAACTATAAATAGTCATACAATGCATATGTATTCAGACAAGTACAATATATTGGGGATATACACTATTTCTAATTTAATAACATCGACAAACATCAGTCTAACCTTGCTCTGATACCAATCTATGATATCTTAGTCACTACACATTCACCTATAGCTCTTTTCTTTTACGTACAACTTAATTAGACTCGTTTGTCAATGCCATCCTTCCTTCTTCTTATATGACTTAGGATTTTTCACTTATGACATGCTGTAAATATTGCACATGGAATGTATTTTATTCATAATCATACATAGGTCAAGTACATCAGGATCTTACGCATCTTACATAAACTAGATCCCCAGATATCTTATAGACATCACTGTAGCATTGTATTGTACAATAACTGAAATACATGTCATTAAGTATACCTTCAACAATTATTAGGAAGCGTATCTCGAAGGTATACTATGATACCTCAAAAGCATGCTCCTCTATTTAGAGCGAAATTTACTTCAAGTAATCTGTGTGAAAAATGATTGTAAAGAGGTGAGTTTACGCTCAGTAAGAAATACATGTAAAAGAGCGTACTATGCCTCTATATGCAGTTTTTCCTGCTTAGCTCTATAATGTCATGTAAAATCATTATAAAGCATATATCATATACTTCTTTCAAATAGCATATGCAAACATACATCATATACTTCTTTCAAATAGCATATGCAAACATACATCATATACTTCTTTCAGTTATCATATATAAGTAATTCAAATACTTTCGATTTCTTTATTTCTTTGAAATCGCATATACAGATATCATTCAGATAATATTGAGACTATTTGTATTTTAACGGAATCATGCACTAGACAGGTGGTGTACCCCCGTAAGGGCCAGGAATCCTTCCCTAGCCAAACATAAAACAGAGACAATTGGCCAAATGTCAGTTGGCCACAGTGAACACTAGTTAGGTGACATCTGTGGCAACTAAGGACCGGACTTAGGCTCCTCAGCCAAGTACATATAATACCGAGGACTTGATCAGAGTCCCTCAAACAGATAGATAGTACATGATCATCAAGTGGTCCATAGTCTCAAAACATTTGTCATATAGCTTTTGCAATGACAATCGTACTTTTTTGAAATAGGCTTTAAAACCTCTTTTCAAAGGGGGTAGTCGACTGGCCTCTTAGGGCAGTCGGCTGCTATTACATATCTTGCTGTATCGAAATTATTTTCTTTCAAAAATTTCGATATTTCGAAATTCTAAAAACACAGGGGGT
Organism: Heritiera littoralis; assembly: GCA_031772115.1. NCBI lineage: Eukaryota > Viridiplantae > Streptophyta > Magnoliopsida > Malvales > Malvaceae > Heritiera > Heritiera littoralis. Next base: position 3,509,097 of record JAPDPK010000073.1, read on the forward strand.
AGTCGACTGGTCCCATATAGCAGTCGACTGGTTTTGAAACAGAATACTTTTCGAGAAAAGGCAGTCGACTGGTCATATAGCAGTTGACTGTTTTCGCAAACAGAATGCTTTTGAAAACAAGGCAGTCGACTGGCTCCATTAGTAGTCGGCTGGTTTCTCAGACATAATGCTTTCTGGAAAATAGCAGTCGACTGGCTTATATAGCAGTCGACTAGTTTTCATCGGTTTTGAAAATCTACGCTTTGATTGTCTCTAGGCAGACGGCTGCTCCTAACATTTTGGTAACTAGGAGTAAAACCCGAAATGTAAACTTCCTGCATAAAAATCAACTTGTACTTCATCCCAAAAACTTTAAAACATGCAAACATAGCCACCTTACGTCCATTCCACACATTCCTTACCTCAATTAACTCTGAAACGCGATCACTTGATTGTGATTCAACTCTTCTTCCTTCGATTCTTTAAAGCTGTAATGATCATCATAAATCAAACCTTTAAGAAACCTTTATAAATATACTCTACCAACTTTACACAACTCCAAACCTTGGCCAAAATCTGCTAAAACCATTTAAATCTCTTACCTTTGCTAGTCACCAAAATAACAGCAAATTAGATCTCAATCCCTTTGATTCAGCTCTTCATATTACAGGTATGAGTAGGGCTAGTGATGAGGATCGTTTTTCATTAAGCAAGCTCAACGATTTGATGATAAGATCTTAGTGTTTGTTAGGGTGAGTGGAAATGGAAACTTAGGAAATTAGGAAGGGAACGAGAGGAATGGCTGGTGTGTTGTCGACTTTGATGATGGGAGCTGAAGATGATGACTCATGCTTCATTAAATGTTCATTTCTCCTTTTAATCTCATCTTTTGACTATTAAATATTTGACCCATTTATTTCTCTTCTTCCTTTTACATATCAGCCATTAATGTGAAATCCCTAATTTTTTTATTTTCCATACACCTATATAATCCGATAAAGTTAGAATATTAAGTTTAATCGTTACAATTTATTTGTATGAATTTCGTAGGTGTCACGGAAATGGCTAAGTGGGCCCCTCAGCATAAGCTATAATCTGAATGAGTTTAAAAGTGCCAAAATATGAAAGTCGGATTTGAAATACTTAAAAGGTAAGAAGACTATTCCTTGAAATAGTATTGGAATAAAATTGGAACTTATGAAATTGTAAAGGAGTATTTAAGTGATTTTACATGAGACCTTGGTCAAATTTTATATTGAGTCAATAATTGACTTAATTTGACTAGAATAAAAATAATCTACTAAAAATATAATAAACAAATCTGAAATTGAAAGTAAATACTAAAGTATTAAGTGGCTAAATTAGGAATAGGTAGAAATTAATGGGGAATTTGTAATTTTAAAAATATTGGATAGATTTTTATTGAATAAACTAATATAAAATAAGACTTGTTGACCCATTTACTCATCTTCTCCCAACCGACTGCTCTGTTTTATTGTTTCTCCATTTCCATGCCAACTTCCTCACAAATATACCTTGTGAAACCATACTTGTTCTTCACCAAATGAAGAACCTCATTTAACAAAAGTTGTTCTACACTTCAAGGGCTGTTGATAGCTGGTCTTATTGAGGGCTGAAATAAAAAAAAAAGGGGAATTTACTGCTGCAATTTCGGTTTTTATGGGTAAGGAAGAAAGATGTTGTTTTTATTAAGTTTGTTCATGGTTTGGTTATTGATTTAAGTGTGAATGATATATTTATAGTCTTAATTTTACATGGAACTAAGTGTGTGAAGTGAAGAGGATTTTGGCCAAAAGAGGGTTCATGATGAACCAACGTGAATGGCATGTTTGAGGAGGGAAAATAGATGTTATGAGAGGATGAGTTAGCCATGACTTGGAATTAAACAAAACAATGAGTTTGACAAATTGGGTAGGTTCGGTCAAGCTAGGAACGGAGGGAATATGGTAGAATTTTGATGTAAGGATATTATGGAATTAATTTTGATATAGATTAAATAGAAATATGGAATTAAAGTTGGAAAATGGTTAAGAAAACATGAGGAATGCTCACGGTTTGGGAAGAGGGGACTTAGAATTCCATTGATTTTATAAGATTTATGGTTATAAGAATATTTAAAATAATGCATGAAGCCTATAAAGGAAATTAGAATGGATATATATATATATATATTTATTGGGGAATGAAGGGAAGTAATTAGCCAAGCTTCCATTGATATGCTTCATGGTACTTTTTCTAAGGTTTATAGTTAAACATAAAGTATAATTTAAAGGAATTAATATTATTTTTGCAGCTTTCAATCCAAAGGAATAAAGTTACAGAAGTGGTGCAATTGGATTCCATACGGCACAGTAAATAAGGTAAGGAATATATATGGAGGTTGTTAGGAAGATACTATGCTTGCATAGGAAATTGGTGGATTTGAAAATTATATATTGTGAATTTTATGCAAGGGGTTAGGATAGACTTAATCGTCATTCCATCGTAATTATAGAAAAATTCCTTCCTTAAATTTACCACTTAAATATGTTTAAATATTTAAATTTAAAGTTTATGGCAAGTGGAATTTGTTCTAAAGATTATTTCAATTATTTTAGAACATATATTTGATTTTATTGATTTTCCTTTATAAAGAATATTTATTATTTCAATTATTTTAGAACATATATTTGATTTTATTGATTTTCCTTTATAAAGAATATTTGCTTCTATTATTATGGATTGATTGAAAATCATTTATTAAATGATTATTTTTAGTTATTGATTTTACCGATATTTGAATTTAATCGAATTTTGAGATTGTTGCTCCGTGATGACCATGCATTTACCGATACCGAATTACGTGTTATTCACTGTGAGACATTTGGGCAAGTCCGCATCCCACAGTTGTCATATGCCTAATGTACACTATGGATCATTAAGCAATGGCCATTGTTACTGATAGGAACAGCTTAGGGATGGATTCCTGGCCCAACTTGGGTACACTTGATTCCTATATCGACTACCGAAACTATTTATGCATGAGTTTCTTGGGTGTTGACTGTCTCTACCGACTGATATGAATTACTGATTTACCGACTTACAGTTATCGATTTATTTATTGAATTAATTATTTCTGTTGAATTACCAAATTAAGTATATTATATGATTTTAAATTGCATATAGTAACATAGTATTACACTTCTATATATATCTCCTTACTGAGCATAAACTCACTCTTTAAATCTCATCCCAGAATATTTTGCAGTGACCTTCCACTCATACGAGAGGAGCACGATTTTTAGACCCTACAGTATTTCCTTTGAGACTGGTTGTTTATCCAGTGAAGGTATATTGTATTTTCTATATATCTCAGACTTGTCTGGTATAGTACTTATTATGTTGTAAAGGCTAAGGGGATGTAAATTAAAAAGAAAGAAATTTTGTACATGTGTCTAGAGACCTGCACTTTTACATAAGGATATATCGAATGTCCAAATTTTTGTGGACTTAATTATATAAAATTATTTGGTATTTAAATTGCATTGGAATCATGTGAAAATTGTGGTTTTCAGCTGGTATATAAATTGTGTTTGAAATGCAGGAGGTTAGGATATTTGCAGCAGTTATGCTGCCGAAATTTTTTCAGAAATTTCTAAAATATTATAAAATATTCTATGTACATAATCGAGTGAAATGAAATAAGGAATCGACATCGACAAACAGCCTAACCAATCTAAAAATAAGAACAATTAATTGAATATTTTTATCGAAAATCGGATATTACATAATTGGTATCAGAGCAAGGTTAGTCTGATGTTTGTCGGTGTCATTATGCTAAAGTTGATTACATCCTCGAGTACTGTACTTGTCTGAATATATATTTAAGGTATAACTGTTGAAAGTTATACCAAATTTTGTTTGAATTGTTGTGGTATTGGCAGAATGAGTAATCGCATAAGGGGTACTAGTAGAGGATGACGAGCCGTACCATCTCCAGAGCCTATTCCTCCTCCGTCTCCAACAGGTAACCATAACACCCGATTGTCTAGAATTGAGCGGGGTATTGAGGCAATGACCACGATGTTTACTCAATTTATGTTGCAAATGGCCTCAAATGCACCACCCGTACCACCAGCCCCACCAGCTCCTCCTGCACCAGAACCTGCTCCTCATATGCCTCCTGTTCCTCTAGTGCAAGCCCCGCCCATACAACCTGAGGTTCCACAGCCAACCCAACCTCCTGTCAGATAGGATCCCCAGGGTTGCTGTAGTTCAGCTTTGTTAAAGGAGTTTTGGAAGTTTGATCCTCCTAAGTTTAAGGGGGATAAGGATCCTTTAGCTACAGAAAATTGGGTAGAGTCAATCACGTGGTTGTTTCAGTGTATGACATGTTCAGAACGGGAGAAAGTAGGCTTGGTAACCTATTTATTAGTGGACGATGCGAAGCATTGGTGGTTGTCCACTAAGACTATTTTAGAGGCTAGACATGTCGAGATCACATGGGATTCTTTTTTGGAGTCTTTTAATAAGCAATATATTCCATGCACTGCTCAGCAGAAACTGAAGATGGAGTTTATGAACTTAGCTCAAGGTAGCATGTCTGTTGAACAGTACGAGTCTAAGTTTATTATGCTAAGCAGATTTGATCCAGAGGTATTACGGAGTGAGCAGCACAAGATTTTTAGGTTTATTGAGGGTTTGAGACCATCCATTCGTTCTAAGCTCTATCCGTTAGACATCAGTACCTATGCAGAGGTAATCCGTAAGGCTCAATTATGTGAGCAGGACTATGAGTTCCATCAGATAGATTTTCGAGCTAAGGGTAAGGCTAAGGATAAGGGAAGCGAAAATCACATGATAGAGCCTCGAGTGACCGATTTTCAGTTAAGAAGGAGGAGAGATGATTGGACTCCCAAGCCTATAGGGATCAGAATTTCAGAGGACAGATCCCGATCCTCAGCTGGTAGTATCGTGGGCTCACCAAAGAGTTTTACGAAGCCATGTGAGCGTTGCGAAAAATTCCATGGTACCCAGCCTTGCCATTTATCGACAGGAGCTTGTTTTGGTTGTGGTGAGAAAGGGCACCTAGTAAAGGATTGTCCTAAAGCTAGACCGAAGGTGCCAGAGGGATCAGAGAAGACAGCTCCTACTCAGCGTAAGGCTACGGGTGCAGAGAAAGGGAAGAAAGCTGTGACACAAGGTTGGGTATTTGCTATAGAGAGGGAGTCTGCCGATATCACCTCCACCAAAGTGATTAAAGGTACTATTTATCTTTTTGGTAAAAGTGTCACAGCATTATTTGATTCGGGTTTGACTCATTATTTTGTATCCTCCATGATTGCTATACATATGCCTGTTAAACCCGAACCTCTAGGACACTTATTACAGATAAATACACCTTTTAGGGAATCACAGATGACAGATATTGTATATCGAAACTGTAAGCTACGAGTAGGAGAGAGGGAATCGATAGCCGATTTAATTTTGCTTAATATGTATGTGTTTGATATTATATTAGGCATGGATTGGCTAGCTAAGAACCATGTTATCTTAGATTGTTATGCGAAAATCGTGACCTTCCCTTCTCCCATTAGCTATATTGTAAATTTTGCTAGTACTTAATGTAAGAAATTATTTATTTACCAAATTACCTAAAAGTGAATTTAATGGAATTGTTTATTGTATGAAGGATTTATAGCCTATGTGGTGTATGTAGAACAAACATGTCTAGAGCTTCATGAAATTTCGGTAGTGAGAGAATTCTCTGATGTATTTCCGGAAAATCTTCCAGGGCTTCCACCAGATAGGGAAATTGAGTTTACGATAGGTTTGGTGCCAGGGATAGAACCTATTTCCAGATCTCCCTATCGAATGGCAATTGTGGGGCTCAAGGAACTTAAAAAGTAGCTTCATGAGTTACTAGATAAGGGGTTTATACGACCCAGCGTATCCCCGTGGGGTGCTCTTGTGCTATTTGTCCGGAAGAAGGATGGTAGTTTAAGGTTGTGTATCGACTACCGATGGTTGAATAGGGTGACTATTAAAAATAAGTATCCTCTTCCCAGGATCGATGATCTTTTTGATCAGCTTCAGGGAGCACAGGTCTTTTCCAAGATAGACTTGAGATTGGGATATCATCAACTAAAGATCCGGAGTGAGGATGTCCCTAAGACGACATTTAGGACTCGATACGGTCATTATGAATTTCTGGTTATGCCGTTCGGTCTCACTAATGCCCCTGCAGCATTTATGAATTTAATGAATGATGTATTCAAGCAGTATTTGGATCAGTTTGTGATTGTTTTTATTGATGATATTTTGGTATACTCCAGATCCAGGGAAGAGCATGAGCAGCATCTGCGAATTGTTTTACAGACCCTCAGGTAAAGAAATTTATATGCTAAGCTGAGTAAGTGTGATTTCTGGCTAGACCAAATTTCTTTCTTAGGGCATATTGTCAGTAAGGATGAGATTTCGGTTGACCCAGCTAAGATTGAGGCTGTGATGCAATGGGAGAGGCTGAAGTCAGTGACTGAGATCAAAAGTTTCCTAGGTCTAGCCGTTATTATCGGAGGTTCGTTGAGGATTTTTCTAGATTGGTTGCTCCATTGACGCGTTTAACGCGCAAAGATGTAAGGTTTGAGTGGAATGATGCCTGCGAACGCAGTTTTCAAGAGCTTAAGTGCAGGCTAACCAATGCACCCATTCTCACCATTCTTGATGGTTCAGGGGGTTTCTACGTATACAGTGATGCCTCCGCACAGGGATTGGGTTGTGTGTTGATGCAGAATGGTAAAGTTATTGCTTATGGTTCCCGCCAGTTAAAAGACCATGAGAAGAACTATCCGACGCATGATATGGAGTTGGCCACAATTGTATTTGCATTAAAGATTTGGCGGCATTTTTATGGACAAAAGTTTCAGGTATTTACAGATCATAAGAGCCTAAAATATCTCTTCTCACAGCGGGAACATAATATGAAACAACGGAGGTGGCTCGAGCTTCTGAAGGATTATGATTGTGATATCCTGTACCCCCGAGAAAGGCCAATGTGGTGGCAGATGCTTTGAGCATGAAGCATATGGGAATGGTGTGTTATATAATGGTCCGAGAGTATGAGTTGCTGGAGCAATTTGCAAGCCTTAGTTTAAATGTCACACCTTCTGAGTATTATGGTATAGTTGCTAGTTTAATGATTGAGCCAGAATTGATTAGTAGAATCAGAGTTGCTCAGGAGCAGGATACTCGCTGTATTGAAGCAGCTAGTCAATCTCAGACAAGTGAGTTATCAGATTTTGTTAGTGGCAATGATGGTATCTTGAGGTTTAAAGGCCGAATATGTGTTCTCGATGATAAGGAGCTGAAGAAGTTGATTTTGACAAAAGCTCACTCCACTAGATACACTTTGCATCCGGGTAACACAAAAATGTATCATAATCTACGCAAAGTGTACTGGTGGCCTGGCATGAAACGGGACATAGCAGAGTTTATGGTAAAATGTCTTACATGCTAGCAGGTTAAGGTAGAGCATCAGCGACTAGCCGGTTTGTTACAGCCTCTGCCTATACCTATGTGGAAATGGGAACACGTCATTATGGATTTTATTGTAGGATTACCTTGGACCAGACGGAGTCATGACAGTATATGGGTGATAGTTGATCGGTTGACTAAGTCTGCCCACTTCTTGCCTATCAAGTCTACAAATTCACTCAGTGCTTTGGCGGATCTATATGTTAAGGAGATTGTAAGGTTGCACGGTGTTCTAGTGAGCATTACATCGGATAGGAATTCTAGGTTTACTTTTCATTTTTGGGAACAATTCCAAAAAGCTCTGAGATCTCAGTTGAATTTTAGCACGGCTTTCCATCCGCAGACTGATGGTCAATCCGAGCGTACCATCCAAATGCTCGAGGATATGTTGAGAGCCTGTGCTTTGGATTTTAAAGGCTCCTGGGACGATCATCTGCCATTAGCTGAATTTTCCTACAATAATAGTTATCAGGCAAGTATTGGGATGGCACCGTATGAAGCTTTGTATGGTAGAAGGTGCCGATCACCGATAGGCTGGGAAGAAGTGGGAGAACGAAAGTTGTTGGCTCCAGATTTAGTCGAGCAGGCTTTTGAGGATGTTAAGTTGATCTGTCAGAGACTTAAGACAGCTTAGTCGACAAAAAAGTTAAGCGGAATAGAGGTGTAGACCACTAGAATTTGCTGTGGGTGATTCAGTGTTCTTAAAAGTTTCCCCATCAAAAGGCATTATGAGGTTTGGTAAGAAGGGTAAATTGAGTCCTCGTTATATCGGGCCATTTGAGATTTTGGACCGTGTGGGAGACGTGGCATACAGGTTAGCTTTACTACCACAGTTAGCTGGAGTGCACAATGTCTTCCATGTATCGATGCTCAGGAGATATCATCCGGATTCATCTCATGTCATTGAATATGAACCTTTGGAGATTCGGGAGGACATGAGTTATGTAGAGAAGCCTATCCGAATTCTTGATAGAAAAGAGAGAGTGTTATGGTCCAAAACAATTCCATTGGTTAAAGTTCTCTGGCAGTACCATACTATAGAGGAAACAACATGGGACCTAGAGAGCTTGATGAGAGAAAGATATCCGGAGTTGTTCGAGTAATTGGCCGATTCAAATTTGGAGGACCAAATTTTCTAAAGGTGGGGAGGATGTGAAATCCCTAATTTTTTTATTTTTCATACACCTACTTAATCCGATAAAGTTAGAATATTAAGTTTAATCGTTACAATTTATTCGTATGAATTTCGTAGGTGTCAGGGAAATGGCTAAGTGGGCCCCACAGCATAAGCTATAATCTGAATGAGTTCGGAAGTGCCAAAATATGAAAGTCGGATTTGAAATACTTAAAAGGTAAGAAGACTATTCCTTGAAATAGTATTGGAATAGAATTGGAATTTATGAAATTGCAAAGGAGTATTTAAGTCATTTTACATGAGACCTTGGTCAAATTTTATATTGAGTCAATAATTGACTTAATTTGACTAGAATAAAAATAATCTACTAAAAATATAATAAACAAATCTGAAATTGAAAATAAATACTAAAGTATTAAGTGACTAAATTAGGAATAGGTAGAAATTAAAGGGGAATTTGTAATTTTAAAAATACTGGATAGATTTTTATTGAATAAACTAATATAAAATAAGACTTGTTGACCCATTTACTCATCTTCTCCCAACCAACTGCTCTGTTTTGTTGTTTCTCCATTTCCACGCCAACTTCCTCACAAATATACCTTGTGAAACCATACTTGTTCTTCACCAAATCAAGAACCTCATTTAACAAAAGTTGTTCTATACTTCAAAGGTTGTTGATAGCTGGTCTTATTGAGGGTTGAAACCGAAAAAAAAAGGGAATTTACTGTTGCAATTTCGGTTTTTATGGGTAAGAAAGAAAGATGTTGTTTTTATTAAGTTTGTTCATGGTTTGGTTATTGATTTAATTGAAATGATATATTTATAGTCTTAATTTTACATGGAACTAAGTGTGTGAAGTGAAGAGGATTTTGGCCAAAAGAGGGTTCATGATGAACCAACATGAATGGCATGTTTGAGAGGAGGGAAAATTGATGTTATGAGAGGATGAGTTAGCCATGACTTGGAATTAAACAAAACAATGAGATTGACAAATTGGGTAGGTTCGGTCAAGCTAGGAATGGAGGGAATATGGTGGAATTTTGATGTAAGGAAATTATGGAATTAATGTTGATATAGATTAAATAGAAATATCGAATTAAAGTTGGAAAATGGTTAAGGAAAACATGAGGAATGCTCACGATTCGGGAGGAGGGGACTTAGAATTCCAGTGATTGTATAAGATTTATGGTTATAATAATATTTAAAATAATGCATGAAGCCTATAAAGGAAATTAGAATGGAAATATATATATATATATATATATGGGGAATGAAGGGAAGTAATTAGCCAAGCTTCCATTGATATGCTTCATGCTACTTTTTCTAAGGTTTATAGTTAAACATAAAGTATAATTTAAAGGAATTAATATTATTTTTGCAGCTTTCAATCCAAAGGAATAAAGTTATAGAAGTGGTGCAATTGGATTCCATACGGCACAGTAAATAAGGTAAGGAATATATATGGAGGTTGTTAGGAAGATACTGTGCTTGCATAGGAAATTGGTGGATTTGAAAATTATATATTGTGAATTTTATGCAAGGGGTTAGGATAGACTTAATCGTCATTCCATCGTAATTATAAAAAAATTCCTTCCTTAAATTTACCACTTAAATATGTTTAAATATTTAAATTTAAAGTTTATGGCAAGTGGAATTTGTTCTAAAGATTATTTCAATTATTTTAGAACATATATTTGATTTTATTGATTTTCCTTTATAAAGAATATTTACTTCTATTATTATGGATTGATTGAAAATCATTTATTAAATGATTATTTTTAGTTATTGATTTTACCGATATTTGAATTTAATTGAATTTTGAGATTGTTGCTCCGTGATGACCATACATTTACCGATACCGAATTACATGTTATTGACTGTGAGACATTTAGGCAAGTCCGCAGTCCCACAGTTGTCATATGCCCAATGTACACTGTGGATCATTAAGCAATGGCCATTGTTATCGATAGGAACAGCTTAGGGATGGATTCCTGGCCCAACTTGGAGACGCTTGATTCCTATACCGATTACCAAAACTGTTTATGCATGAGTCTCTTGGGTGTTGACTGTCTCTACCAACTGATATGAATTACTGATTTACCGACTTACAGTTACCGATTTATTTATTGAATTAATTATTTCTGTTGAATTACCAAAATTAAGTATATTATATGATTTTAAATTGCATATAGTAACATAGTATTACACTTCTATATATATCTCCTACTGAGCGTAAACTCACCCCTTAAATCTCATCCCAGAATATTTGCAATGACCTTCTGCTCATACGAGAGGAGCACGATTTTTGGACCCTACAGTATTTCCTTCGAGACTGGTTGTTTATCTAGTGAAGGTATATTGTATTTTCTATATATCTCAGACTTGTCTGATACAGTACTTATTATGTTGTAAAGGCTAAGGGGATGTAAATTAAAAAGAAAGAAATTTTATACATGTGTCTAGTGACCTGCACTTTTACATAAGGATATATCGAATGTCCAAATTTTTGTGGACTTAATTATATGAAATTATTTGGTATTTAAATTGCATTGGAATCATGTGAAAATTGTGGTTTTCAGCTGGTATATAAATTGTGTTTGAAGTGCAGGGGGTTAGGATATTTGCAGCAGTTATGCTGCCGAAATTTTTTCAGAAATTTTCTAAAATATTATAAAATATGCTATGTACATAATCGAGTGAAATGAAATAAGGAATCGACATCAACAAACAGCCTAACTAATCCGAAAATAAGAACAATTAATTGAATATTTTTACCGAAAATCGGATGTTACAATTAATCCCTTGACTATTTGCTATTTGACCATTCATTCTTCCATTCATCAACCACATGTCATTTTAATTACTATAAAAATATGACATTTAATCTCTTCTCATACTTCAATTATTCTTACAATATCAAAATTAATTTCTTGACCATTTGACTATAAATTTCATTATTCCTTCCATGTTCCATACATCATTCATACTTCATAGTTCTTATATTTATTTAATTCCTTTCAGCTGGAATACTTTACAAACATGAGGAAATTACCGGGAATTGGGGATTTCATATCGTCTCAATGGAAGATCATGATATGTGTAGACACCTTATTTTATTCAGAGTCTTAATTTATAGAAATAATTAATTAGATTGGGTGACATTGTATTTTAATTTAACAATTTAGAATTAGGCTAGAATTAAATTAGAATGTTTAGATTTAGAATTAACATTAATTAGTAAATTAAAATAGGATTTAGGAATGATAATAAAAAAAAGATAAGAAAAGAAAATAAAATTAATTTTAGGATAGGATAATTAGATTTTTTAGGATAATTATTTAGAATAATATTAAATTTGATAGAGTTAGATTAAGATTAACATAAGAATTAATAGATAAAATATTAAAAATAAGAGATAATTAATAGAATAAGTTTAGTTGTATTAGGACTCTAACAAATTTATAACTATAAAAAAGGGTTAAACCCCATACTTAAAAGGGTGGAGCAATTTATAGACGGATACACGAAAGGAGCAATACATAAAAGCAAAGGAGGAGGCCTTCGGTTTTTCTACTATTCCATAAGCTTCCTTTGCCTTGCCACTTCCTGCCCCCTTTTTAGCCAAATCGTTAGTTTCTGCCACCTTCACATGAGCTACACAGCCTTGCTCGGTTCGGTTCTGCCTTATCACTGTGCAAGCATCGCGCTTGCTCCAGTAAATTTCCACCTATTGGCCACCTTGTTTCACCACTTCTCCACTGCTCGTTGCGGTTTTGTACCCCAGCACTGCTCCAGTTCCCCTATTCTGCAGTCTTTTTCTTTGTTCTGCTTTGCTGTTGAATTCGGTTATTGTTGTTATTGCTAGGAGGTCCAGTTGTTACCAGTGTTGTGAAGACTGCCAGTTAATGCTGTGTTGTCTTAGCCTTGCCTGGCTATGGTGGTTTGCTGCCGAGAGTCACTTCGCCATTGAAGCTACATTGTTGATGGCTGCTGGAATTAGCTGTAACGTGGAACAGGAGATGAAAATAAGCAAAGGTAGTAACGTGGGAAATCCAAGCAACTTCAACATGTCCAACAATCCAAGTCCGTCGTCTGCTCTATCTTGTTACTCTGCATTAGCCTACTCAAAAATCAAGTCAATGTTGTGTTTTCAAGTACGACAACTCAAGCAAAGTTGAGCTTTCCATCCATTAAGAACCTGATTTGCTAGAAAATTAGTAAGCCTCCCCTCTACTTATTTGTAGTTTCATTTGTCTATTACTTTATTAATGATTAGCTTATCTATATGTCAGTAGCTACCAATACACATATAATGTATCTTAAAAAAAAAGAATAAAGTAAAGAAGAAATATAAACGTAGTTATGAATGATGAAAATAAAAAATGTGCTAGTAAGACAATAAAAATAAAGATAAAACAAAAAATAAAAATAAAAATAATAAACAATGAAAACATAAATAAATTAATAATTCCGATTATGGAATCCTTGAGGCAATTGCGAACGAGTAACACTCAAGTAATTCCTAGGTGAGAGAATCCTTCTAAGTTTATCCAGAACGATGGAAGATTTAGAAGGTATTTCCAAAATAAATAAATAATAAATAATGCATAAAGATAATAACACAACAATAATAAAATTTATTTTCTAATAAAATAATATAAAGTAATAATAATAATAAATATAAATAAATAATAAAATAAAAATTTCGATGATAGAATCTTTGAGGCAATTGTGAATGAGTAACACTCGAGGAATTCTTAAGTGAGAGAATTCTTCTAAGTTTATCCAGAATGATGGAAAATTTGGAAGATATTTTCAATATATAATATTTAAATTTTAATAAAAATAAAAAATAATGAATAAGAAATAATTATAAAAAAAATCAAAGAACAAAAGAAAATAAAATAGACTAGGAAATAATAAAAGTATAAATAATATAAATAATTTCGATGATGGAATTCTCAAGGTAATTGCGAATAACTAACACTTGAGAATTCCTAGGTAAGAGGGTTCTTCTAAGTTTATCCAGAATGATGAAAAATTTAGGAGATATTCTCAATATTAAATACCAAAATCCTAAAAATATTAATAAATAATATATAAAAAAATAATATTTAAAATAAATAAATAAATAAAAGTAATAAAAATAATTAAATGAAAATAATAATAAAATTCTAAAATACTTCCGACGACGGAGCCTCTTCAAGGGAGTCGAATGGTACCCCTTGATTACTCTTGAGGTGAGAAGATTTTTTAAGAGTTCGTCCAGAATGATGGAGGATTCTTAAAAGAATTTTCAATATTTAAACAATAAAATATAAAGACCACATAATTAAGACTAAGTTAAAATAACACAAGATTAAAATGGTACCAATATTGGGCATTGTAGGGGTGCTATAACCTTCCCTACATGTAAATGAACTCCCGAACCCAAAACTTAAGATATAGACCAGTCCTTAGAGTCCATTAGGTGGCCAATCACACCTTATTTAAAAAAGATTGGTGGTGACTCCATTTGTTTAATGTCTAGCGTCCTAGCCTTAGGAAACATTATGACAATATGGTGGCCGAAAGTTCGTCGGCTGAGGAGGATTCAGATACTTTTGAGCTTCCCAGAGACGGACTGACCCAAAAGGAAAAAGGAGACAAAGACATTAATGCTTCAGTTAAATAGGGAGATGGGGATATCATGTTGGATGTTTTGGTGGCTAAGTTAGAATCACTATATGAATCAGAGGTGTGGAGAAATGTAGTAACAATACAAGAAGAAGAACAGGTTGGCACGATCAATAATGGCATGGTTGCTTCTTGGGAACTAAAGTTACTTGGGAGACCACAAAAAGAAGCGGGAAGCGTCAATAATGATCATATCATGAGGCGGATTGGCGATATGGATTTAGATTTGGAAGAGTTGGATCGAGGGGATGTCAATTTGCCTAATAGGCTACATGGTATAGTGGATTCCAAAGATAATGGGCCTGGAATATATTTGGTGGGATGTGTTACTCCTTTGGATGCGGAAAGAAGTGATAACTTGGGTGATCAGGACCAAAATACAATGTTAAAAGGCCTAGTCGATAGAGTGGTTAGTAATAGAAAGTACAAAAGTAAACTTACTGAGATGATTAGTAAAAGAAAGAAAACCAACTCTGTAATGAGAAGGAGGAGAAATATTAGAAGAGAAATTAAAGAAATTCTAGATGGGGCAAATACTGATAAGTATATGCAATCTGATAATTCTGTATCTGATTCAGACATTGAACATTGAAATGCTATGATAGCTAGAGAAGCTGAAGCAACATGGGAAGTAAGTTCATTGCTAGGGATAAGATTTGATTGTGATAAAGTGCAAATGATTAATATTCTCAAGCAAATGGAAAAGGACAATAGAAAAGGGATAGGTCTTAGCCTTTGAAGGCTTAAGTGTGTAGGGGTGTTGCCACTAGTCAAATGAAGATTGCAACTTGGAATATAAGGGGTTTAGGTAGGATAGAGAAGGAACGAGCAGTGAGGAAGATAGTTCAAAAGCAAAAGTTAGACATGTTTTTCCTGCAAGAAACCAAGCTTCAAATGGTGGATTGTAGGATTCTTAGGTTTGTTGGTGGGAGACACTTTGCAAAGATGGAAGTAGTGGAAGCAGTGGGGTTAGTTGGAGGCTTGATTACCATTTGGACAGAGGATTTCTTCGCGTTGGAATCAAAATTCTTATCATATAGATTCATTCTACTTATTAGAGAGATAAAGGCTATGAAATTTAAATGCGGTTTTGGGAATGTATATGCTTCGAATGATGATCAAGATAGGATGGCTTTGTGGGAAGAGCTTGAGGGGATCATAAATAGTGTTGATATTCCATGGTGCTTAGGGGTTGATTTTAATGTCGTTAGATATCCTGAGGAGAAAATTGGTAAGCATTTCAATCAAGGTGCTATGGGTTAGTTTTCGTCATTCATTAATAATACAAGTTTGATAGAGTTACCACTTACAGGGGGAAAGTTCACGTGGTGCAGTAATAGAGAGGATCCCATTTTTTGTAGGCTGGACAGATTTCTGCTCTCCACTGTTATTTTAGATAAATGGCTATGTCTAGCACAGTTTGTTTTCCCTAGATCCCTCTCAGATCACAATCCAATCGTTGTGACATTTAATGATACTCATTGGGGCCCAAAGCCTTTCAAGTTTTTTAATCATTGGATTGATGATAAAGGTTTTCAGAGCATATCTAAGGCGTTCTGGGAGTCCTGCAATGATTCTAATTCTAATTCGGTTGACTTGTGGACCAAAATGTGGAGATTCAAGTTTACAATCAAGAGGTGGCATAAGGAGGTGGTGAAGGATTCCCTCGGTATCCCTCAGTTAGAAGGTGAAATTCAGAAACTAGAGCTTGAAATTC
The DNA here is from genome assembly GCA_031772115.1 of Heritiera littoralis. Taxonomy (NCBI): domain Eukaryota; kingdom Viridiplantae; phylum Streptophyta; class Magnoliopsida; order Malvales; family Malvaceae; genus Heritiera; species Heritiera littoralis. Next base: position 3,525,140 of record JAPDPK010000073.1, read on the forward strand.
AAAGAAATCAGAATAGGAAAGATTTGGGGCAAGAAATAATGTCTAAAAAGGCTAAGTTGTGGGATTTGTATCGGGCTGAGGAGAGAGCTTGGAAACAAAAATCTAGAGTTCGATGGCTCCAGAAGGGTGACAGGAATACGAAGTTCTTCCAATTGATTGCGTCTACAAGGAAAAGAGCTAACACGATTGGGAACCTTCTTGTTAATGGGGAAGTAATTCAAGAACCAGAGGCGATTAAAGAAGCAATGGCATTCCATTTTGAAGAACACTATAAGAAACATCAAGTCATTAAAGTAATGGAGATGGATTGTAATTTCAAGGTTCTAAAAGAACAAGGCTCAGCATTTTTAGAGAGTCCTTTCATGGAAGAAGAAGTGTGGGAGGCGATAAAAGATTGTGATGGGAATAAGGCTTCAGGTCCTGATGGTTTTAATATGAATTTTATCAAAAATCAATGGAGATTTATTAAAGGTGATGTGATGAATGTTTTGACAGATTTTTACAACTCTCACTCTTTTGACAGGAGATTAAATTGCTCATTTATTACCTTAATCCCAAAGTGCCAAAATTCTATAGGAATTAATGAGTTCAGACCAATCAATCTGGTGGGGTGTATTTATAAAATTATAGCCAAGATTTTAGCAAATAGGTTGAGATTAGTGCTGGGGGAAATTGTGGGTAGTAACCAATTTGCATTTGTTAGAGGGAGGCATATTCTCGACTGTTCATTGGTGGCTAATGAAGTTATTGATAGGAGAAAGAAATTCGGACTGAGTGGTTTGGTTTTGAAAGTGGATTTTGAAAAGGCATATGACAGCTTGGATTGGTGCTTCTTGGATATGGTAATGGAGAAAATGGGGTTTGGAAGGAGGTGGAGAAAATGGATACATGCATGCATTGGATCCGCTTCACTTTCTGTCTTGGTTAATGGCACGCCTACTAGACAATTCAGCAGGGAAGGATGAGTTCGCCAAGGTTGTCCTCTATCTCCATTTTTGTTTAACCTGGTGGCTGAGGCATTGAGTGTTCTATTCAATAAATCAACTGATTTAGGATTGTTTAAAGGCTTTTCTTTTGGGGCTAATAATGTTAGTGTCTCACATCTTTAATATGTTAACGACACTATCATTTTTTGTGAGGCCTCGGTAGAATAAATTAGGAACGTGAAGAGAATTCTTAGATGCTTTCAAGTGGTGTCAGGACTAAAGATTAATTTTCATAAGAGTAATTTGTATGGCATTGGCATTGATTCTCAAGTTCTGGAACGTTGGTCTGATGTTATATGCTGCAAGATTGGCACTTTCCCTTGTACGTACCTTGGTCTGCCTCTAGGTGCTAGATCTAATAGTCTAGAAATGTGGAATCCTATTATAAAGAAATTTGAAAAAAGGCTTGCAAGTGGGAAATCCAACTTTCTGTCTCTTGGTGGTAGAATTACATTGTTAGAGTCGGTTCTGGCTAGCCTACCCTTGTATTATTTATCATTGTTTCAAATTCCTATAACTGTGAAAGAGCATTTGGACAAGTTACAGAGGAGATTTCTATGGGGTGGTACGGCTTCTACAAAAAAGTTACATTGGGTGGATTGGAATTCTGTGTGTTTACTGAAGGAATTTGGTGGTATTGGCATTGTGGATTTGAAACTGAAAAATAGAGCTCTTATGAACAAATGGTTATGGAGGTTCGGGAATAAGCAAAATGCTCTTTGGAGATCTGTTATTGTGGGAAAATATGATGGGAGTGTTAATGATTTAATCCCTCCACACAATGATAACAGGATGCTCTCTAGTATGTGGAGGAACATTACGAGGCCCTTATCATCTAACGATCTTTATAGCTCTTCTTTGATTGCAGGTACTAGCTTTTCTCTTGGAGATGGTTAATTGATCCAATTTTGGGATGATGAATGGATTGAAGGCATTATTTTAAAGTCTAATTCCCTAGAATTTTTGCTTTAGCCTTGAATAAAAATGGGAAGGCTAAAGAATTTGGAAGGTAGATTGAAGATATGTGGTTATGGAAAGTGGAATTAAGGAGAAGACTATTTGATTGGGAGTTACAATAGTGGAATGAACTCATTTTAATTCTTAAAGAGTTTAGTATCTGCAGTAACCTGAAGCATACGCTGATTTGGAAGGGCTCTACTAATGGCAAGTATTCGGCCAAGTCATTCTGTAAGGCCGTTCTTAGTAGGAATTATCCCAGATGTTCTCACTGGAAGCTAATTTGGGCTGCTTAGGCTCCTCCAAAAGTTGAGGCTTTCGTTTGGCAATTTCTAAAAGGTAGAGTTGCTGTTAAGGAACAGTTGGCAAAACAAGGTCTAATTCAATGAGATCAAGTTGGTTGTGTGTTCTGTAAAAAGGAGGTGGAAACTGTAGACCATTTGTTTTTCACCTGTGAAGTTAGTTGGAGAATTTGGGCAGCTTGTTGTGCTTATTAGGGAATTTCATGGGTGTTTCACAAAGATCCTCTTATTTCATTCCTTATGTGGCAGTTTGGGTCTCCCGAATCTTATCGTAAAAAGATTTGGAGGATTGCTTTCTTTGCGATTGTATGGACAATATGGCTTCAAAGGAATGATATGGCGTTTAATGACAAAATGCTTGATTTTCTTCAAATTCTAGATACTGTCAAAGTGAGAGTAGCGTTGTGGAGTAAAGCTCGATGGCCGGAGAGTAATGCTAGGATTTTGGACTTTATCAATAGTCTCAGCAATGTTAAAATCGATGGATCCAAAGTTAAGAAGGTTTTGATTCCTAAGCCAATGTGGATTAAGCCAACTTGTAATTATCTTAAGTTTAACATTGACAGGTCATCACTTGGCAAACCGGGTCCTGCTGGAATAGGTGGGGTCCTTAGAGATGAAGAGGAAGCCATTAAAATATCATTCTCTAAATCCATTGGGATAGCCGATTCTAATTTGGCAGAGTTGTTAGCGATAAGAGAAGCATTTGTGTTGTTTGTTGCATCCAAATGGGCTAGGACGCATGGGTTACAAATCGAAAGCGACTCCATCAATGCAGTTAAATGGGTTAATCATCCTCAGATTGCTCCTTAGAGGATGAAGAAGTATATTATCCAAATTGAATCTTTTAAAACCCAATTATTCAATTGGCATCTTACTCATATATCGAGAGAAATTAATGAAGTTGCAGATAGTTTAGTGAAAAAAGGAGTAAACGAAGTGGAAGATTTAATTCTGGTTTTTAATTAATTCTTGAGAGATGAATTCGTTGGCTGAATTCTTTCTGATTGAAAGCAGGGTCACCTTATGTTATGTTAAGCTGGATCGGTGGTTCTTGCGTTAGTGTTAAAGGGACTTCTGGGTTTTGTCTAAGAATTGTCATTTTGTTGATGGTGCTTTTTGTGTTGACTATGCTGGATTCTCTCCTAGGCGAGGATGGATTTGGGGATCATTTTCTTAATTGGTCTGATTTCGCACATTAGATGTTTGTGGTTTTGCTCCAATTAGTGCCCATTTTTAAATTGAGAGGAGCCCTGCATGTCTATGCCAGTTCAAACCCAGATGAATTGGAATGGATGATGTCTTGCATTGGCCTTGGCTCCATAGATTGATTTTCATCGGGATCGCTGGTTGATGGATCGATGTGCTGGGGCTAGCGGGGTACCATTTTGTGTACTTTATTGGAGCTTTTTAGTGTCTGTATTGTATTTTAAGCTTGTGCTCTTTGCCAGATGTTGCCTTGCTTTGGCCTAGTCAGTATTGATTCACTTGGCAGATTGATTTCTAATAATAAAACGCTTTTGCCTCTCAAAATTTTTTTTTTTTAAAATATGACATTATTTTAGCGAGAGTTTTTTTTTTTCCTTTATAGAGAAATATAATGAAAATATGAGAGAATTGAATTTTAGACCACTAAATCAAGTATAATGAAATGTAATGAGAAAATGACACAATTCTCCTTCTCTTTTCCTCTGAGACTCACTCTCTCTCTCTGCACCCCTTTTTTTTTCTCCGGTAAGTTAATTATGTTTTTTCACATTTGTTGACCAACTAATAATATCAGACGGTCAAAAGGTTAAAAGGACGCGATTTGAAACAAGAGGAGCCAAAGTGCCTTTTAGGAAAATACTAAGAGAGTTGTTTTAGATTTTACTTTATTATGAATTGTATTGATTGATAATAAAATTTATCTAAGATTGACACCTTATATAGTTCAGTAAGAATTAGAGGGTTGTTATAGTAATTGAAATTGCAAAAATTACTTTGTGTTGTGTGCTTTATTTAATTATTTAGAAAACTTGATTACATTTTTAACATCTTCTAAATTTCATTTTCATAAAGTAAATAAATAAATTTTCAAAAATATTATAAGACCATCGACTTAAGCGTTTAGATGAGTAGTAACAAATACAAGTATCTCATACTCAAAGAGCTGGTAAAATATTTATTAATTAATCTCTAATTAAACTTGCTAATATTTCAAAGTTATTTTTTATTTGATTAATTTTATAATTTTAAATGTTGGAAACAAATCTAACATAAAAGAATTGCCACTGCAAATTATTTTTGGACCTAATCTCTCATAAGAAATGATAACATTTACTAGACTAAACAATGATCATTTGCTACAAATTATTCTTAAAATTGAACTAAAAGGTGCTAAAAATAACGACAAAACCCAGAGCGTGATAGTAGCTGCCGCAAATGCTTCCAATTATGCGTTCTATTCCACCACGAGTTCACTGCAAGGAATTTTTACTTCGTAACTCTCAATATGAAAAAAAAACATATAAATAATAATTTATTTTTCAAACCTCAGCTGATAGAGGTCTTATATTGAGTAAAGCAGTAACACCTCAACAATTAATAAAAAATAGCATACAAATATAAAATTTTATCTATAGTTATTGAATGGTGAAAATTATACTACTATTTCTATTATATATAAAAAATTATATTCGTAAGTACTAAATCTTATTCAAATTACTAAAAATTAATAGATTATTAGATCTATTAATTTAATGAGATCTATCATCTATTTGTTCAAGTTTTCTATTTTAATTTTTTATTTAATTATTGAGAGACAACTTAACAAACTTTAATTAATATAATCTAATTTTACCCAAAAAAGAAAAAAAATAAAATGAGATAAAGACTTTACCGAAGAGCCTGAGCAAGTTGAGCTGCTTTGGTAAAGTCTTTATTTTCTCTTGCTTTTAAGATTTGAAACATAAAAGCAAGCCGGATTTGGGTGGCAGCACTCTGCTGTATGATGAGGGCTGTCTCTCTTCGGAGTCGCTCACATTCAGCTTCTACGGTTTCATCTTTGGCTCGGACTTGTCTTTGCCCCTCTTTCACTCCCTTCTGCTGCAATCTTACCGCTTCCATCTGTACCGTCAACACTTTGATGTGATTCTTGCGCTTTTTCAACTTCCTTCTCTTCTGCTCAAAAATTATTTTTAGTCAATCCCTTTATATTTATTGGTAAATTTAATGAGTTTATAAATATTTTGCGTTATTTTTAACTTCATTCAACTGTTTTCAGTTGAGAATTTCATAAACTCCTATTAAAATTTTACTTAATTAATGTGTATTTGATAAACAGAAAACTTTAGAGTTGAAAAATTTAACATGCATTAAACTAAATTTTTTTATTTTTAAAAAATTTAAAGTACTGAATATGCAATGATTAAAAAACACCAACGATCATCCATGATTTTTTTATGCAATGTTTCATTTAATCAACAATAATTAAAACTCAAATATAGATCAACAAACTTTTAAAAAAATTTTCGAAATCCATTTATTTGAAAGCATATCACCTACCATTATTGCACTGCGTAATCACATACTCTAATTTTTTTATTCTTTTAATGTTTTCTAAAGAGTATATGTTACTAGTTTAATCAGTTTGTGAAGTTTAAAAATTACATTAATAATATACTAAATAATTATCCTTATAGTTAAAAAAAAGAGTTTAGGCACGTACTTAAATGCTTTCCGTTCATTCTATCAATCGTGTACCTTTAAAATTTTAAAGGCAACGTTAAATTCAATCCAAAGATCATAGTAAGATGCATCAAATTCATGACCCTTAAAAAATTTTAAAATCTATCTATTTTGCCAACCACTACTAAAATTTTAGTGAATATGTTACATCAGTGCCACCTGAAAGTTCAGGTGACAAATGTCAACCAAAACTCAAATGAACCCATCTCTTTTGATAGGTGTGCTACATTTTATGATCGATATATAATTTAACACCAATTAACAATTGGTTAAAAGTTTTTTTGATATATTTACCCGCCCAAAAGGTGTTATTAATTTAATTGATTTGAAAATTTTATTTTAACAACATCTTAAAACTTCCCGTACCATGTCGGGACAAAGGATCTATCCTGTGACATGAATATTATGTTTAGGTATAACAACTTATATCACTAAGGGAACAACAAAGGAAGGTAACGAGGTTCCGATTCTATATTTAATTTTATATTGAACATTCAACTCAAAATCAGTTGATAATAAATTAAAAGACATATGTTAATGCAAACATCTATATGATCATCTACATGTGAAATTGAGAGGTAAATTGAAAATTGATCAATTTATAATAATTTTAAAAGATCGTGAATTCAAAAATTAAATTTAAAAAATTATTGATAAAAACAAAAATATCACACAGAAATTATGAATGTGTCGTATTATTTACTCAAAAATTCAAATAAGCCTATTTTTTTTTACCACGCAAAAATCATGGACGTCAATGCGGGACTGAAGTGGCAAAACGGAATTTGCAATCAAGAATTTCTTGTTTATGAATATTCTATCTGTATATTACTGCAGGCCATAGAAACTAAATGAAGTTTATGTTTGTTGAAAACTACAAAAAATGAAGGAAAAAATGTGTACCTTATCTCCCCTTTGTGATAACCTTGAATTTAGAGATGCGATAGCCAAGGGAGACTTGTTCATCTTTGCTAGTTTGTCTGCCCATGGATTTCCTCCTGCTACAAGCTCTACATATAATGGTTCCATTCCCGATGGAAAACGTCAGAGCTTAACGTAAAGTCCAATGAGTCGAACGATTGCTCTTACGATTGATTCATTTCATATTATTGGGCCACAATTGCCTTGGTTGTTAAGCAGAATTGTTTATAGTATTAAAAAAAAATTCGAACGACTTTTCTAAAGGTTCGATTCGCCGAAATTTTCATGTAAAGATTATGATCATCTAGTCATGCAGTACGTGGAAAGCAGTATTGATCCGTCTAGAATAAAGGATACACGCCTACACCAATATGTGAATGCTGCGGTACAGTACATACATATAAAACGATTTAATAAAGGTTCACATGGCTTATAGTCATTCCAAAGGTTCACATGGCTTAGAGTCATTCTAAAGGTTCACATGGCTTAGGGTCATTCTTACTTGATTTAAGGTTCACATCTGCGGTGGATTCATTTTTCTTTTTCTGCGTCCACTCCTAAAATGCAGCCGTCTTCTTTTAGTGTAGAACTTTCAAGTTCATTTTTTCCAGATCTCAAAGCACTTCAAAAACTTCAACAGAAACCCTAGATTTGCTAAAAAAAAATTAAAGATCAAAAAGCCTAGCTGTTTTTGTCTTTCCTCTTCTTCCCCTCTACTTGTGATTAAAGCTGTCCATGAATGGCGTTGGATTTAGGTCATATAATAATAGCTTATATGCAAGCCCTAAGCTTAGTTCAACTCACAAATTCAAACTTAACTTTTAGTCTAAGACCATTTTTTTATGCTAGTCTAAACCTAGCCCAGCCAGACCCAAATATTAGTTTATTTATTTTTTAATTTTATTTATTTATTTATTTTTTGTTCTCTTATGTACTTTCAAGTTCAATTTTATTTGTCAAAATTTGCATGTTAATTTTCATATTAAATATATATAATCGTATTTGTTAATTAGTTATGTTTTATATACCTATAATTACATTATACTTAATAAATATATTAAAAAATTTTAATTTCAGACTGAGCTTGGTTTCAAAGTGTCAAACCCACACCAAGCCCGATCTTTTATTGTAACATCCAAAATTAGAAATTTTAAACTAAATTTTTTTCTTTTCGACACTATCTTTTTATTTCAGTTAATCGATAACACTAGGTTTGCATTCGGTATCGGTGTAAGTACACTTCATCTTTTCATTTCACCTAATTCAATATACAATTAATTCAATTAACAATAATAAATTAAATATAGACTATAATATAATAATTATGATTTCGTTCATAATAAACTTCACATAAGTTACATCCCACTAATTTTCGATACGTATTTATGCTCTATTTTATAAATACAACTGCTGTGCAAATACGTGTCTAAATATAAATAAACATTTAATAAATACCTGATCACTTGATACTTCTAACCTCTAGCGATTTCTTCGACTAACTAAAGGCAGCGGACTTCGTGTATTTCGATAAGCTATCTGGGATGGAGAGAAGGGGGGTGAGCTTTGGGAAAGCTCAGTAAGAAACATATATAAAAGCGTATATAAAATGCAGTTAAATAAAAATCACTTATTCTACTGATTAAGAAAAAGGCATATTAAATACAAATATTAAAATGTATAAAAATATTTATTTCTTAGCAGCTCACTAGAGAATAGTATCGGAAGTATACTATAGTCGGCTAGGTGACCAAGTAGAGTATGGAAGGTACTTTAGAGTACCTGTCGTGTTCCGGTCCCTAGATGCGACTATAGGGAGTAAATTCAGTTGACGATAAAACGATTAATCGATATAAAACATTTAACACTTTATGCAATGCAATTTCAATTCATTAATCAATATAAAACATTTAATAATTCATGTGATGTTATTTCAAATCAATGATCAGTATAAAATATTTTATAATTTATGTGATGCAATCTCGAATCATTAATCACTGTATCAGCCATTTATGTAGGCGATGCTATAAGACCCTTTCAGTATGCAACTTTAGTAAACAATATCGTAACAATTTCAAAATCATGAGATAATGCAATAATTTCAGAAACTTCGATCAGTTTAGTAATACGATTCATTTAAAATCATTAAAATAGAATAAATGCACTTGCATCAGAAAAACATATACTGTAAAACTTGTATCACTTTCTTTGTCACTTTTCAATCAAATCATGCACTAGTCTTGTAAATCAAATCATTCACTAAATCAATTATCAGTCAAGTTTCACTTATCGATAGAAAATAATCTCCCAGAGATTCATGCACGCACTATATCCCATAAGGGACCTGTATAGGAAGGCCAGGGACTCGGAACTCCTTAGCCAATCCTATGAAACACTATAACGAATGGCCATCGTCGATCACTCACAGTTCGCACTGGTCAGGTGCTCACTATGTAAGCCTGTGGGGTTCGACCGTAACTCCCACAGTCATATCATGTAAAGGGGAAGGTCTGGGACGTCTCCCAGCCTAATCATCATCGTCTCGTATGCACGATCATCAGGGAGACATCAATTTCATAAAATCACTTCATATACTCGTAAATCATTTCATATAAATCACTTCATGTAATTCCTTTCATGAAATTCAGTTCATGTAAATCATTTTGTATAGTTCAATTCATGTAAAGCACTTTACGAACCTCAATTCATGTAAAATACTTCATATAATTCAAATCATGTAAATCGTTTCATGTAATTTAATTCATGTAAACCGTTTCTTGTAATTCAACGTGTAAATCATGTCATGCGATTCATTTCATGAAAATCATTAAATGTAATTCAATGCATATAAATCAATTCATTTAATTCAACGTATGTAAAACATTTCATATGATGAAATATTTAAACTTGTAAGAACTAAAGATAAATTCTATTTCTTGTATTCGGGAAAATTGGATAAGAAACGACTTAAAACGAAACTTTTGAGAACTTTTAATTGCAAGTAAAACATATCTTATACGACTCCTATATATATTTCTTACCTCTATTTCCGTGCAATGTCCAAGATCCGATAACGCCTTTTTACGTTTCTTTTAATTCCCAAGCTTAACACTGCACAATAATTCTGAATTATATTCAAAATCCTATATAGTAGCTTTAATAAATATTCCGTAATTTCCTATTTTCTATTTATTATTCAAAAAATTTAATTCATTTTATTTTCTATTAATAATCATAATATACTACAAGTAAATTACCTTCTCTTCTTCTAATTTATCCCGCTAATATCACATCATTTTCTTATGGTCACCTTACTATTATTGAATTTCACTTATTATTTTCAAATTTCGAATTTCATTAATTAATGTATATCATTTTCTATTAATTAGCATAATATAATTAAAATTAGCTCATTGTCTTTTCCAAATCTAATTTCACCTATAATTCATATTTTGCATTTTTATTTATTATTATCTTAAACCCAATTTAATATTATTGGTTCATAATATTTTTATTTTCAAATAAAAATTCTTTCACCCAAATTAGTTTCCATCATTCCATTTTAATGAATTCTCTTTTAAATTCTTATCTCCAAATTGATTAATTTTAACAATTAATTTATTTAATTTCCTATCAAAAACTACAATTCAATTACACTAATTGGACGTTTCTTCCAAATTTCATTTCCCAATTAATTTCATTAATAATCACATTTATACTTTATAGTCTAATTCTTAAACCATGAAAATTCCCATGGTATTCCTATTTCTAAGCAAAAGTCAAACACTAGCTCATTCATGTACCTAATTTATCTTTTTTCAATTTAACTTTACTGCTAAACCTTATTCATGATTAGCCAAAGTTTCATACTTACCCAATCTTATTCTTTTCCCAAGTTTAGTTTTACAATTTATTTTAATTCATTATTATATTAATTTTATCATTAATATTTATTGTGAAATTACATTAAAATCATCATTTCTTTCTTTTTTTTTTCTTTTGTTTTGTATGGCCGGCTACAACTTCTCATTTTCCTTTCATGGTCAGCATCTTCCACTTGACATGTTTTCACAGTTTTCGTTCTTCAATCAACTCTATTTTCAGGTATCTTTCCTACTCACTTAGAAATTCTATCAAACACCTTAAATTCATTAGAACTAAACCACCACTATTCAGTCAATACATGGCCAACAGCATCCATTATTCACGCCATTTTCTGTTTGAAAAATCAGCACCATTGTTCAGTCCACACTTGCCTCAAGTCACTTCCCTTATTTTGCACATTATCACTATTGCTAACTCATCTCATAATTTATTTCTAATTTCAACCCATCATACATGAAATTCAACATAAAATCCAAATATTTCCTCTCATGACCGAATATCTCCAAGCTATCTAAATCAGTTTTAATTCAATCAACAGCTATATATATGATTTACTAGCCTAATACAACCATAAACCATAGGTATTATGGATTAAGTGCATTTCTTCACTTACCTCCTTAAGAATCGCACTGTACAGCCCCTTAAATTAGTCGACAACTCTCTAATTCAGCCCCTCCAATTCAGAGTTTAAAGAGCTCTTAAGGTGAGGGACGGGTTAGGTGGAGGAGGCTTGGTGTTTTGGTGGAGGAGATCGGTGATTTGGTTAGGAAAAAGAGGAAAAATCGTGAGAAATTCATGGAGAAGGAGAGCAAAACGTGAAACAGAGAGAGAAGCAGAGGATGAGTCGGTGAAGGATCTGGATTTTTCTGCTGAAAATGGCTTCATTTGTCTTTCTTTTATTTACATATCATCCAATCATATTTTGCCATGTGGGCCACTATCTTATTTTCTATCTTCTCTTTTTCTTTCTTATTATTATTATTATTATTATTATTATTATTTTGCTTTCAATTGATTTGCAGTAAGCTTCCACGAGAAGCTTGCTGTAACGTTCTTTTATTTTTTTTATACTTGAATTAAATTCTTAATTATTAAATTTTTAATTTTTCAATTGAGCAAGTATTAAATTTTCGAAATATTCCAATCCTTTAGTAAATTTATTTATTTATTTCAATCAGTCTATTAACATCTAAAATTAAATTTTACAGATACTTAACTCCAAAAATAGGAGAATTTGCGGTTATCACATTTATAACTCTTCAAAAATCCTAGGTTTATAGGCATAAATTTCAACAAAAATCCTAGGTTTGCTAACCAAAAAATTAAAGATCCAAACCCATAAAACCCTCGCTGTCTTTGTCTTTTTTTATTTCTTCCCGGTTTCCCCTCTACTTGTGATCCCAGACTGGATTTATTGGCATAAATTTTAGTATTTAGATTGAATTTAATCTTTTTCCTAAACTTTTTACTTTATTTAAGTTATTTAAATTTCCATACTATCTAATGTTAGGTGCTATTGGGCCTTCTCACCCCAAAAGCTAGCTCAAGAGGTGAGGCTTTCCCTCACACTTATAAACACACACCAAGCCCCTTCCACAACCGATGTGGGAATATCCCAACAATCTCCCCCTTCACACATCGGGCCTTAGGAGAGCACTTTTCTGCCCGGAACCGTGAACACTGGGAGATGTTGGGAACCCCAACAATCACTTCCTTCAACCATCGGGCCTTGGGAGAGCAGGGGGAGCATTTTTTATTACCCGGAACAGAGGAAGAGATGTTGGCAACCCGGGCTCTGATACCAATGTTAGGTGCTATTGGGCCTTCTCACCCCAAAAGCTAGCTCAAGAGGTGAGGCTTTCCCTCACACTTATAAACACACACCAAGCCCCTTCCACAACCGATGTGGGAATATCCCAACATCTAAATCATCAAAACTTATCTAACTTATCTAAAATATCTAAACTTATTTAAATTCTCTAAAGTTCTAAATTTATCTAAATTATTTAAATTTCTAAATTATCTAATTTAATAATTTATCTAAATTATCCTAATTTATCTAATTATTTAATTTATCTAAATCCTAATTCATTTAAATTATCTAATTTATCTAAAAGATCTAATTTAGCCGATGAGGCTTTGCTTTAGTGGCAAGGAAGGGGTCTTGAGACTTTAAAGTCTTATGATCGAGTCTCACCAAGTGTGAATTCAATTTAGTTTGTTATATTATTTGTTTAATTTGTTGTTGTTGTTGTTGTTGTTTGTGTTTTATCACTTTATCAAGTTACTAATTCATAAATTGTAATATGCTTTATGATTATAACTTGGAATGAGAATGCACTATTTAAAAAAAATGATCTAATTTATGTAAATTATCTATTTCATCTAGAGTCCTAGACCATCTAAATTATCTAATCCATATAAATTGTCTTAATTATCTAAATTATCCTAATTTATACTAATAAACACTACAATAAAAATGAATAAAAATGGTCAGGTATCTAAAACCAAACAGTAATAGGAAACTGGCCCATTAAAACCCAAACTTACTTGAATTTATATTTTAGTTAAGGTCCAATTCACATTAAAAGGTGCCGGACAAAATAATATATCCACAATGTCAAGAAGTCATAGGAAAGTATACTAATGCACTTTCTTAATTACTATAATTTTTTTGCAATTTTTTATTTTGAGTTTTTTTTTGGGCCGGGGGGGGGGGGGGGGGGGGTGGGGGGGGGGGGGACTTTGATTTAGATTTCATGATTTTGTAGTTTTTTTGTATAAATTTATTCTTTTATACTTATTAATTATTATGTTTTTTTTATATTTTTATATTTTATTTTAATTTTATAAAAAAAATTAATGGTGATGGGACGAATTTGAATGAATCTGAATTTATTCGTTGTATGTAAAATTGGACTTAGATAACAAATTAGATCCGAAATATTGGACCAAACTAGATTCAAGCTTATTTACAATCTCTAAATACTCTACCTAAACTTGACCTGATCCAATCTATGCACACCTCTAAGCCAAACAAAATTCGAAAAATTGTATTCTATCAGAAGAATATATAAAATTAGCATACCGTAGCAGTTGAGCAGAGCTTTAAAGAATCATCTTCCTCACACACACATATAAATATATATATATATATAAAAGGTTATTATTTCATCCACTATCAGTGAAAATAAAAATCTTCATATACGGATCTTTTTACATGTCATCTGTCTTTTTAAATATAAAGTCAATGAATCAAAATCGTTAAAAAAAATCGTGCAATTTCTGAAAGTTTTGCTGCTCAAATATATGAAACGTTAGGGCAAATTTATTGAATTTCTTGTGTAGTGTTGTTGACTAGCATTTTCTTGCGTTTTCATTTTACATTTCTTCGGGTGAGGACTTAAAATTAACGAGGAAGCCTCACTCCAGATTGCATCATAGGACACTTCACACTATGAGCGAGTCCATCAAAATACAGTTCAAAGCTCGAGTCCAAATCACGCTATGTTCAAAATTCTTATTGATCGAATTTTATTTTTTTTTTATCTTATGTATGATTCAAAATAGAATTTGGATGTGAAGCAACAAAAATAAAATAGAATTTGGATTATTCAATTTGGTTTGAATAAATTCATAATTTAATAAAAACTTATGAATTTGATTTATTTTCGATCTTAAGTTTGGTAATTGTATACTCGAGCTCAAATAAAAAAATGAAGATTTTTTTCTTGTATATATGAGATGGTAAAGTTGTTAATAAATAATTAAAATAATATATATAATATTACTGTATATTATAAAAATATTTAATATAACTAAAGTAAGTTCATAAGTTTTCGACTTATGTTATTATAAGATATCAACTCAATTTGCTTAAAGTCGATTAATTGTAACTGATCAGTTATGTTCGAATAATTTTTAAATTAAATTCAAATAATTTTAGGAGTTTTTAAGATGATCTCTAATTTACACTCACATATACTTTTATATTTATACAAACTATGTAGAAATTTGAAGAAAACTTGAAATCATGCAAAAACAGAGAAGCTTTTGTCCTTTCAACCGATAGCTAATCGTTTGTAACAAACGATTAGAAGTTCATATTAATAAATTCTAAGTTTCAGATTTTAATCTTGAAAAAAAAAAGATTTTATATAGAATAAACACTAGGAGTAAGGCTCGGTTTGTTTGGGAAAAAATTAACTTTCATAAAATTATTTTTAGTGTTTGTTTGATAAAAATTGACTAATTAACGAAAAAGACTTATAATTAATGGAAAATAAATCATTTTCGAGTTTATATTGACTTGACCTGAAATAAAATTAAACTAATAAAAATATTTATATTTAACTTTAACTAAAAAATTTTATTAAAATATTAAGATTAAAAGTATTCTAATATATTAATTTTAAATACTTTACTTTGTATATTATTACACTCAATAATAAATAGTATTATATTGTTATTTTAATAATAAATAATAAATATTAATTTAGTAAATAATATATCATAATTTTAATAAAAAATATTAATATTATTATTTTTATAATATCATTTTCAATTTGAAATATATTATTTTTCTTTTCTATTGAAAAATCTATTTACATTACTATTTTAATAATAAAAAAAATAAATAAAATTTTTGTTATGATTTAATAATAAATACTTTAAATATAAAATATAACTATTTTAATAGTATAAATATTTTTAATATTTTAACTATAAATATTAATATATTCTTAATATTATTATATTAATATAAATCATAAATAGTTTTCTCTTTAGTTTATAATAATAATAATAATAATAATAATAATAATAATAATAATAATAATAATAAATAATTTAAATATTTTAATAATTAAATAATTTTTTTAATTTTTAATAGTTATGTCAATATCATTTGAAAAAAAATGATTCTTCAGAAAACAAGCAACAATATAAAACATTTTACAATAACTCATCGCTATAGGAAAATGGATATTTGGTGGCACATTTTAGTGGCGTTTAGATTACGTGAAATTTTTATGCTAGCAACATTTATCTAATAAAACATAGCTAAATTTCATTATAGCAGCATTTATTGTCGAAAACGCCGCTAAGATACAAAATAGCGACGTTTACAGCCAGAACGTTTGTCACATTATTGGATCTTTTATTATCATTTCCTAAAAAGGGTTTTTGTTCTAATTGATTAAGTTTGAAATTAAATTGTTTTTAAAGTATTTTGTCTTTTTATTTACAGACTCATGATTAGATAGATGTTTGAATTAAAGCTAATCTTTTTGCTTTTTGCTTGCTAGTGATGAAGTATAAGAGAGAATACATGTCTATTACTTTTGCACATTTTAGTTCAAAATGGTTAATTGTTATGAAAATGTGATATTTGATTAAGTAACACTATTATTATTGTTATTTTTTTGATTGAATAGTACTTTTTTTTGTGTAATCACAAGCATCCTTATCCATTTTATGATTTGAGATAATCTTATTTGAGCCGAAAGTGATGAACAATAAAGTCCTCCCAATTGTAGTGACTCAGGATTTAAACTATATTTAAATACCTGGAAACAAAGTTTATTTCCACTTCTTCTAACAACTTATTGATAACAATACTTTTTTATTTTTGAATGTTATAATTATTGATTTAAAAGTATAGTCTAATACCATAAATGACCTCCAAGTGGTAAAATGTAATCTATTCGTAAAATAATAGAATACGAATTTTATATTTGATAGTTACTGATATGGCAAAGTCCATTCACATTGGGCTAAGGCCCAAATGCCAAAGAGTCTATCATGTGACGAAAGCTCATTGGGCCACGTGGCATTCAGTGAGAGATAACTTGAGGTTGCGTGAGATCCTATCGCCTGCGACAGGGCTTCTGTCGCTAGCGACAGAGGCCCAAGGGTCTATCAGCTGTACACGTGGCACGTACTTAACTTCTCGCGTGAGGTGACAGACTTCTCCTACTCTTATGTGTCGCATCCGTTTAATACCATAAATGACCTCCAAGTGGTAAAATGTAATCTATTCGTAAAATAATAGAATGCGAATTTTATATTTGATAGTTACTGATATGGCAAAGTCCATTCACATTGGGCTAAGGCCCAAATGCCAAAGAGTCTATCATGTGACGAAAGCTCATTGGGCCACGTGGCATTCAGTGAGAGATAGCTTGAGGTTGCGTGAGATCCTATCGCCTGCGACAGGGCTTCTGTCGCTAGCGACAGAGGCCCAAGGGTCTATCAGCTGTACACGTGGCACGTACTTAACCTCTCGCGTGAGGTGACAGACTTCTCCTACTCTTATGTGTCGCATCCGTTTAATACCATAAATGACCTCCAAGTGGTAAAATGTAATCTATTCGTAAAATAATAGAATGCGAATTTTATATTTGATAGTTACTGATATGGCAAAGTCCATTCACATTGGGCTAAGGCCCAAATGCCAAAGAGTCTATCATGTGACGAAAGCTCATTGGGCCACGTGGCATTCAGTGAGAGATAGCTTGAGGTTGCGTGAGATCCTATCGCCTGCGACAGGGCTTCTGTCGCTAGCGACAGAGGCCCAAGGGTCTATCAGCTGTACACGTGGCACGTACTTAACCTCTCGCGTGAGGTGACAGACTTCTCCTACTCTTATGTGTCGCATCCATTTAATACCATAAATGACCTCCAAGTGGTAAAATGTAATCTATTCGTAAAATAATAGAATGCGAATTTTATATTTGATAGTTATTGATATGGCAAAGTCCATTCACATTGGGCTAAGACCCAAATGCCAGAGAGTCTATCATGTGACGAAAGCTCATTGGGCCACGTGGCATTCAGTGAGAGATAGCTTGAGGTTGTGTGAGATCCTATAGCCTGCGATAGGGCTTCTGTCGCTAGCGACAGAGGCCCAAGGGTCTATCGACTGTACACGTGGCCGTACTTAACCTCTCGCGTGAGGTGACAGACTTCTCCTACTCTTATGTGTCGCATCCGTTTCGTAGTCTCCCACTGGCGACAGATCTCCACCATTCCCAAGATTGACGGAATTTGTGTTATACTTGGAAACAAACTTTCACCAAAAAGTTGTGATCATCCCCAGGTAATTACGTTAGAATATTCGCCTATAAATAGGCCTCAAGTACAATTTTATTCTCTAATCTTTGACTTCTGGCTTTTATGTTTCCTAATATCCAAGAATCTTTGGCTGACTTAAGCATCAGAGTGCCAACGCAGGGAACCACCCCCTGCATTCCTCTGACTTTTCTTGCTTTTACAAAAGCTTTCTGGAGACACGTGGAGAACGAAGACAAATATCAACGTCAGTATGCATTTATTGTTGTTTTGAGCAATAACAACTGGTACCGCCTGTGGAAAACGTACTAAAAGCCAATCAAAACTTTTAAGATGGTGAGAACAAGATCAACCAATGTGAGAACTGGATGTGATGAGAACTCCATGAGTTCTCCCGAACAACCGATTCGCCAAAGAACTCAAGAGAACAAGGAAGAAGGAAGAACGACTATAACCATGGCAGAGTTTGAGCTTTAAGGCGACAGAGCGAGGAGACTACTAAGGCGCTCAAAGCCATGGTGGATCTATTTAAGGGAGTTCTTCCAAAGTTGAATCTGCTGCCGGCCATTCAAAACCTCGTAGGATAGAGGAGCGACGAGGTGCCTCATCAGATGGCTAGGCGATAGGCTAATCATGTGGCGACAGACCCCTCGCTAGCACAAGAAGTGCCTCATGCGGAAGATGTCCATAATCAGCAGGATACGGCAGGGCTTGGTTATAAGAACCCTGCCGCACGATCTTCGCGGGAGTATCAGGCAACGACAGACCATGGGCCGGCGACGGGTTTCAGGTGACAAGCCCTTGAGGCAGGGCGACTGAGTACTGGGCGGCATAGTGCCGAACCTGCGGGAGGGTCTTTCGCCCATCACCAGAGTGTGTCGAACTTTGCTGGTACTAACTTAGAATATGGTGCCGAAAGTGCTGGAAAAAATGGTGGTGATGACCAAAGCACTTGGGGAGCCAGGTCGAGTTTGACCCCACCTGGTGCACACAAATGACTCGAGGAGATGCATCTCGAAGGAAGGGTAAGGAAATAGTGGTTGAAGACCTGCCTGATTCGTCCCATGCTAAAAGGGATAGAAATCAACTCGCTTCCCCTGTGAATATGAAAAAAATGATAGAACAAGTGTTGGAAGAGAAGAAGTTAGTGTCCGCAGAAGAGAGCCAAAGGAGAAGAGTGCTATTCTGCACAGCTATACTGCAAAAATCGCTGCCTCCAAAGTTCAAAATGCCACAGATGACCGCGTACATGGGAAAGACTGACCCCTACGACCATATGCAAAACTATGAGGCCTTGATGTTGTTACATGGATGGGCGGATGAGATAATGTGCAGAGCCTTTTCGCTCACTTTGACCAGGAATGCGATGAAATGGTTTAATAATTTGCCTAAGGGATCTATTGCCTCTTTTGATCAGCTGTGAAGTGAATTCCTTAAGGTGTTTACAGTAAATAGACAAAGGAAGAAGGAGCCAACTTATTTGCTCACTCTTAAACAAGGAGTTAAGGAGTCGTTAAAGAGTTATGTGGATCGGTTTAAAGACGCAACTCTAGAGGTACGGGATCTGCAAGTTAGTATAGCCGTAGCAGTTATGTTATAGGGAACAAGGTTTGAGAAATTGCAAGAATCCTTGTCATTAGACCAGCCAACCACAACTCAGTCCTACTTTCTCAAGCAAATAAGTATATCACTCAAGAAGAAGTGATGAAAATGATGGCGAATGAGGAGCCTAAGGGGGGAAGGAAGCGAGGAAGAGAAGTCATTAAGGCGTCCTCTAGTCAACCGAGAAATTTTTATAAGGCCCTTACACTAAAATACACCATATACACCCTACTCATTGAATCCCGTACTTCGATGTTGGTAGCTATCGAGGGGTCAGGTCTCATACGGCTTCCAAAGAAAACGTTTGGAAATCTGGGTTGTGACTTGGATTCATACTGTAACTGTCACTCGGCGCATGAGCATTCGACAGAGAAGTGTAGAGAGTTGATGAATTAGTAGAAAGGCTAGCACAGGAAGGAAAGATAAATTAGTTTGTGTGGAGGAGTGACAAAAACAACTATCCCATGCAGAATCAGGGAAATTACCCAAGGGATAGAAGAGATGAGAACAGGAGGAATGTAAGAAGAAATGAAGGTGATAGGAGAAATAATGATCGGATGATGGAAAGGAGGAACCACGAGGAAGATAACGAGCCCACAGGACCAGCAATCAACATTATATATGGAGAAGAATCATTGGCTGGTACATCCTCCTCATCTCGAAAGTCTTACGCCCGGCAGGCCTATCAAGTACTCAGTGACGAAAGAAAGGCAAGGCGAGGAGCCCATCACTTTTACACCGGCCGACAAAAGAGATGTAACAATCCCTCATGATAACCCTATGGTAATTTCGATAACTGTAGAAAAGCACCTGGTGAGTCGAATCCTAATCGACAATAGGAGTTTGGTAAACTTAGTCTACTGGAATTTCTTTGAGAAGATGAACATCTCAGAGGATAGGCTGAAGCCAGTGCCCACACCATTATATGGCTTCTCCGGAGAAAAGGTGAAAGTAGTAGGTGCAATTCAACTACTTGTCACGTTATGGGAGAGCTCGAGAAGTGTCGTCCATCAAGTATTATTTATGGTGGTGAAGTCAACATCAGTGGCTTATAATATGATCTTCGGGCGACCACTGTTGAATGACATGAGGGCGGTAGTGCACCCTCGTTATTTATTAATGAAGTTCCTAACTCCCCATGGTGTTGGACAAGTAAGGGGAGACCAAAGGAAGGCTAGAACGTGTAATATCGCATCCACCACGTGTAAGAGAATTCAGAGGAAGGAGACCTTTACGATCGAAGAACTGCCTAAGCCAAAGCCTGATGAGGAGATAGAGGCAGTCCGATTAGATGAAAGTGACGAAGAAAGAGTGGTATATGTGGGAAGCTGGTTGCCTGAAAGAACAAAAGAGGAGATAATCCAATGCTTGAAAGAAAACGCTGATGTATTTGCATGGACCCCGGCATATATGTCTGAGATTGGCCCCGAAGTTGCTTGTCATCGGTTGAATATAGTTTCAGGAGCAAAACCGATCAAGCAAAAGAAGAGAAATTTTGCTCTCAAAAGGTAGTAGATCATAGATAAGGAGATCAAAAAACTGTTGCAAGCTGGATTCATCAGAGAAGTTGATTACAAGATTGGTTTTCTAACGTGGTAATGGTAAGGAAAGCCAATGGAAAATGGAAGATGTGTTTGGATTTTACGAATTTGAACAAAGCCTGTCCTAAAGATTCGTATCCGTTGCCTCGAATTGATAAGTTGGTGGACGAGACCTGTGTATATGAACTACTAAGCTTTCTGGATGCTTTTTCGGGGTACCAACAAATTATGATACACCCCGATGATGAGGAAAAAACTTCTTTTATTACTGATAACGGAACATACTGCTATCGAGTAATGCCATTTAGCTTGAAAAATACAGGGGCAAGATATCAGCGCATGGTAAATAAGGTGTTTAAGGATTTGTTGGGTAACACCATAGAAGCGTATGTGGATGACAAGATCATCAAAAGTCGAAGAGAAGAGTCACATGCCGAAAAAATATCGAAGGTATTTAAGGAGTTGCGGTAGTATAAGATGAAGCTCAACCCCAACAAATGCTCATTCGGAGTAAGGTTGGGAAAATTCTTGGGGTTCATGATCACTAATCGGGGAATAGAAGCTAATTCCGAGAAATTTCAAGCCATTTTGGACATGAATCCACCCAATACTATTAGAGAGGTTCAAAGGCTAAAAGGGAGGATAGCAGCTTTGAATCGCTTTTTGTCCAAATCAGGTGAAAGGAGTTTACCGTTCTTTAAGGTAATAAATGCAAGAAAGAACTTCAAGTGGACAAAAGAATGTAATGATGCATTTGAGAAATTAAAAAACTACCTGAAAGAGTTGCCACTATTGTCTCAGCCACAACCTAGAGACCAACTCCTTATGTATCTCGGTGTAACAGAGAAGGCTGTGAGCGTAGTCCTATTAAGGAAGGAAGGAGACAAGGACTGTCTAATCTATTATGTGAGCAAAGTCTTACTAAATGACGAGACAAGGTACCCCCTAGTAAAGAAGATAGTTTTATTTTTGGTAATGGCAGCTCGAAAGTTGCGATCGTACTTCCAGGCTCACTCGGTGATTGTCTTAACAGATCAGCCTTTAAGACAAATACTGCAGAAACCAGAACACTCAAGACATCTGACCAAATGGGCAATTGAGCTGAGTGAATACGACATACACTTTCAGCCCTGTCAAGCGATAAAGGGGCAAGCATTGGCGAATTTGATTATAGAATGCACCGAACGGGAGACCCAAGAAGAAATAGAATTAGTTTGGTGGAAGTTATTTGTAGATGGGGCTCGTAGTATGGATGGTAGTGGAGCTGGAATTGTTCTAACTTCGCCTGAAGAGGAAACCTATGAGTATTCCCTACGCTTTGATTTTCCAAGCTCAAATAACGTAGCTGAGTATGAAGCCTTGATAGCCAGAATGAAACTTGCCGAAAAGTTAGAAGTTAGCAACTTAATGGCTCATAGCGATTCACAGTTGGTGGTAAATCAGTTCTCGAGTGAGTATGAAGCGCGAGAACCAGCTCTAGTACCTTACTTACAGAAAGTCCAGCTATTGGCACGGTTATTCAAAAACTTTCGATTAACATAGATAAACTGAACCGAAAATAGTCAAGCAGATGCCCTTTCAAAATTAGCATCCTCTCGAAGAGTGAAAGGAGGAGTAGTGAAGGTGGAATGTCTAGCCAAACCAAGCACTGAAGAAGAGGAAGTCTGTGATGTGGAGATCGGGAGTGACTGGAGAAGCCCGATCAAAAACTACATTTTAGAGGGCAAACTCCCCACTAATAAAGATGAAACCCGAAAGCTAAAATTGAAAAGTGCCAGGTTTACCATGGTAAATGGAGAACTCTACAAGCGTGGCTTTACTATGCCTTTGCTAAAATGCTTAAGGCCTCAACAAGCTGAGTACACCTTGGCTAAAGTTCACGAGGGGATATGTGGTGAACACTTAGGGGCTCGAGCCTTGACCACAAAAATATTACACGCAAGGTTTTATTGGCCTACACTGAAAAAAGATGCCACTGAGAAAGTGCGAAGATGCGAAAAATGCCAAAAGTTCGCTCCCATAGTTATTGCACCAGTCTCAATCCTTTAGAGCACCCTTCAACCAACGCCATTCGCACAATGAGGGCTAGACATCTTGGGACCTTTTCCCTTGGGCATAGGCCAAAGGAAATATTTGCTGGTAGCCACAGACTACTTCACAAAGTGGATAGAAGCGGAGCCTTTGGCTACAATTTCTGAAAAGAAGGTAGAGGCGATGGTATGGAGAGATATTATCTGCCGCTTTGGAATCCCTCGAGTGCTAAATGTCGATCATGGGAAATAATTTGATTGTGATGCATTTCGAGAATTTTGTAGAGGCTTGAGTATTTAGTTGAGGATATTGTCTGTGTCCTACCCATAAGCCAATGGGCAGGCCGAAGTAAGTAATCGAACAATACTGCATGGGTTGAAAACCAGGTTGGACAAGGCTAAGGGAGCGTGGGTAGATGAGCTCCTGAGTGTCCTATGGGCCTACAAAACGACAAGTAAAGTATCGATAGGAGAAACACCATTCAATTTGGTATATGGAACTGAGGCCCTCATCCCGATTGAAATTAGAGTTGAGTCACCTAGATTGGTCCCTTGTGTTGAAGAAATTAACTCTCAAGACTTAGCGAGAATCTTGATCTGATAGATGAGCTAAGGGACATAGCGAAAATGAAATTGGCTACTTACCAACAACGGGTAGCCACTTATTACAATGCAAGAGTTAAGGGCAGAGAATTGCAAGAAGGAGACCTGGTACTGAGAAAGTCAGCCATCACAAATGCCCATAGAGAGGATGGTAAAATCTGGACCAATTGGGAAGGGCCCTACAAAATTAGAAGAATGATTGGGCCGAGCACATGCATTCTAGAAACTTTACAGAGAAAAAGGATCTCGAAGACCTGGAATGCCAATCACCTTAAGTTGTACTGGCAATGAAAGCACTGTACTTTTCTTTTTTATTGATTGTTTTGGTTCTTAGTTTTCATTCTTTGTTACCATTATTCGCATATATCATTGTTCTGTTACCATTTGATTTACGAATAAAGGCTAGTTATTCATATTCTATATTTTCTAATGCAATATATTAGTTGGTATATGTGTTACAGGAACAGAAATGACTGAAAAAAAAAGCTAGCCAAACATAACTCCCTAAGCACAAAAAGGTGCGAGACGGGCAAACATAAGTCCCTAAGCACAAAAGGGTACGAGATGGACAAACATAAGTCCCTAAGCACAAAGGAGTGCGAGATGGGCAAATACAAGTCCTTAAGCGGAAAAAGCACAAGATAGGCACAACGCTCAAGCAAAAAGTTCTTCTTTGGACAAGAAAAAAAACATTGTCTCAATGAAAAACTTGGGTAGCAATACCATATGAAAGATAAAAGGTATGTTGTGAAAGCGCATAATTACTTCTTCGATAAAATACTTTTGTGTTTCAGCACTTTGATATACCAACATTGTTATAACTATAACAAGTTGAAACTTGAATGAATATGATGATACAACATAGCATACATACAAAAGAAAAGAAGCAAAACACAAAAGGAAATTGTACTTTTCATTAAAAGTAAATGAATCATCTACAATTATGCATCATTTTGTACTAGTTACAATTGGAATGAAAAACAAAGTGAAAATAGAAAAAGATCCTAGCTAGTCTATCGAGACAATTGAGTCGGCCGGTAGAGAAGGCGTTAGGTCAGCATCAGGATCTTGGGGAGCCGGAGGAGCCATTTTAGAAGAAGGGGCGTCACTTGAAGGCTCAGCAACATCAACAACCGCAGAGTCTAACACAAGATCGACGATAGTAGAATCAGAGAATTAGAGCTCGTCGTGATCTAACCCTTGCAATGCCTAGATAGACTCGGGTTGGTCATCTGCCTTAACAAGTTCAAGCTGATTACGCACCTCGACGGGCCTAGGCTAGTCATAAGCCTTAGTGGACCCGGGCTGATTATGTGGCTGTCGAGGGGGCCACGGACCTTTGAGGTTGTCTAGGTCGTCTATGGCCCCTTCCTCTAAGTAGTCTTCTGGGCTTTGTGAAATGGGCTCATACTTGGTCCAGGAAGGAGCGTCATGTACTGAGCCTCTTTGATAAAAAGCAGCTCGGGAAAGGTTTTGTTAGGCTTCTGCTTCTCCAGCCAAGCTCGAGCCAGGTAAAAGCCGTATTTGACGAATCCTGCTGCAAAGTCCTACTTCTTTTCAAAGCAGTGTTGATATAGGCGGTATTCGCAAACGGCCTCGGCTTAGACCTCCCTTTGCTGATCTAGCACGTTCTACAGTTTATCGATGGCCTTGTCTCACTGCATCCTCATGGCTTCCCGATTGTTGGTTACCTTATTGTAAGCCTCTTGATATCCATGAAAGAAGGCCACCTTCAGCTGTTCTTCTTTCAGCTTCTGATTGAGATCTACATTTTTCTTCTTTAGCTCTTCTACTCTGCTGGTATATGGACGAAGTTGATTAACCTCATTCTAAAGCTACGTTTTTCTCTTAAAGCTCAAGCAGATCTTTCTCAGCCTGCTCCCTAAGAGTCCTGTGCCGTGCATTAACGGCCACCGTCTATTGAGCCGTATGACAAAACAAAAAGGAAATAACTCAAAAACCTAACAAAAGAAGTTAAAAGGAGCGTATCATTATCGAAGAAAGGCAACGCTCTTAACTTCATTATGAGGTAGTCAGAGCTGTTTTCAACCTCTGGAAGGTTCTTGAAGAGTCCCATCTTCTCGCGAGTAAGGATGGTACTCCAGGCTAGGCGAGAAGCTACCCCAGGCTCCTCGATGCTATCATTATCACTGATGCCGGGGTAGGTCTGAAAGCTATCCCCGTCGACAATGACCCCTTGTCTACTTGTTATCGCTTCAAGGTAGGATCGACCATCTTAGGCAAAACTGGCCTCACAGGCATCGAGTCTTCAATGATTAGTCTCTTTCGGTATTTACGACGAGGCCTGCGAGGAGCCGACCTATTCTCAGGGGCACTAGGATCACCTTCTTGGCGAGTAGACCCACTCCTTTGTGACCCCGAGCTCTCATGATCGTTCGAGCCAAGATCACAGATACGGTGCCTCTTTCGTTTGTTTCTTTCAGCCTCTTGCATAGGGCGACTAGGTTTGCTAATGGCCGGAGGAGGGGAAGTAGGAGCGTGAGGGTGTCCGAAAGTAGATGCCTTAACCCAAGGCTGTTGCTGAGAAGGAGGAGCCGCTCTGGAAGACATAATGGTATCCCTCCTACACATAGCCGCTTGGAAGTTCATATTTGCATAACACGAGGAGAAGGAGTTACCCAATCAAGTCTAAAAGTACTGCACACACATGCAGAAGTAAAGAGAATTGAAAACCTATAATATCACCAAAATCCTCTGAGTTAGCCAAGTTTGCATCCAATGGAAAGTTGTAGAAAGGACTCCCAAAGGCGTCGCCTTGATTCCATTCAAGATCCTCCTCGAATGGATCACCAGCACTCATGGCCTCAGGTGTTTTGTCCCTCGAATCAGGAGAAGATTCATTTACAAGACGACCTAAGGGGTTAGATGTTCCGGTTACGAGAACTGCAGGTGGCTGGCTAGAACTAGCATTGGGCACACGCGAGGTTGTAGGAAGGTCTGATGGAACAGTGGAAGTCCTAAGGATCACACTACTAACTCCCTAACCAGCAACTACAATATTCTCAGGGGTCAAAAGAGAGAACAAATCTCGTTCCCTGGTGGAACAGATAAACCGAATGGGCTCACCAAAATGGTCCTTTAAAGAATCTAGGTTGAATCTTTCCGAACGCTTTGAGTGGTTGCTGGTATCACGGTTCCACCTAATGCGTATTCTTAAATCACTAGGGATCTCAATAGCGACCCACTCACTCTCAAAATTGCGCAATTTATTAGGAAGGTTCGAAAATATTTTATTGTGAAACCCGTCAACTTTCAATCTTTGAAGGGAAAATGTAACTAGCCCTTTTAGCCCGTGAACTCTGAAAAGGCACTCAGAAGAGGGACTGTAGGAACGATGCCTAAGTTATGACATACTACCGAAAAACCTACAAATTGAGGCCAAGTGTGAGGATGGAGTTGACATGGGACTATGTCTTTATACCTAAGGAATGCAAGACCAAACTCTGGTAATGGAAAACCAAAACCAAAAACTAAAGACACTTTATGTACAGCTACGCTGCTTCTAACTAGGTCAGGCGTAAATTCCCTATTGGATGGGAGTCTATATTGGTAACCGAAAGCAAAAAGAAAATGAGTATTGATCTCTTCTAAATCTGTGTTTGATAACGTGCATTCAATACCGCCCCTTCTCAGTGTTTTGCCTGGGCGTTGAGAAGACATGGTCAAGGGTCGAATGTGAGATGAAACAAGTAAACAGGTGGCAGGCGGTAGACCTAAGGGTGCGAGAGACCTAGACACCTGCGAGAGACTAAAGGCAAGTATGAGAGATAATAAAATGAAGCGACAGGTACGCACTTACTGTGACAGTGACAAGCAAGAGGCTTCTATGTGAGGGCAAGAGACTATATAATGCGGCAGACTGTGTATGGCGAGAGAGTCAAAAATGTGCGGTAGAATGCTGGCTCAGAGGTTTTTCTCACTCGATTTCGTCGAACTCCTACTACGTATATAGCCGCAACAGGGAATACCAAACGTCGCGCCAGACAACACCTCCCGCAGAGCTGGACTTTTTCACTTGCAAAAAATACCAAAAAACAATAAAAAATCAGGAAAAGACTATAATGTCCTAAGCCTAAGTATTTATACTCTCTTTATTGGAAAAATCCAATACGAGAGTGGGGAGCAATTGATATGGCAAAGTCCATTCACATTGGGCTAAGGCCCAAGCGCTAGAGAGTTCGCCACATGACGGAAGCTCATTGGACCACATGGCTTTCGACGAGAGATAGCTTGAGGCTGTGACATCCTCATTTTTCCAAATAAACATATACATTTGTATAGTTAGAATGTTCGTCAATGCCCTACTTTCTTCTACTTATGCTTTATCCATCATCTTTATTTAGAATGATATAAATTTTTTTCCTCATGAAATATATTTTTCATATACATATACTTCAAATACATCAGGATCTCATATACTTACATACCCTATATCCCCAATGATCCAATATACATTCTTGTACTGTACAATAGCCGAGCTATACGGCAACATAATTATACCTTCAAAAGTTGGGAAGCGTATCTCGAAGGTATGCTATGCGATTCCAAAACTGAGCTCCTCTATCTGGAGCAGAATCTACTTCAAGTAATTTGGATGAAAAATGATTGTAAAGGGGTGAGTTTACGCTCAATAAGAAACATATGTAAAAGAGCATACTATGCCTCTATATGCAGTTTTCCTGCTGGCTCTATAATGTTATGTAAAACCATTATAAAGCATATTCATATATTTCTTTCATCAAATACATATAAGTTCTTCAAATAGCATATACATATAACTCAAGTAAATCATATACTTTCATACTTTACTTCAAATGCTTTCATATACAAATAACTTCACATACTTCAAATACTTCAAGTAACTGGGAGACATATAATTCCAACAGAATCATGCATCCTGTCAATCTCATATGGGGAAGTCCAATAAGGATGTCAAGTATCCCCCATAAGAATTATGACAATTAAGTGGCATACTCATAATTGGGCCAAGAATCCACCATAATACAAACAAGTAATATAGACAAATCGGCCAATGTCGGTGGCTACAGTGAACACTAGTCAGGTGACAGCAGTAGCACTGAGGACCGGACTTAGGTTCCTCAGCCAAGTAAACATATACAAGTAATATGCATGATCACCATAGGTGTGCATAGTCTCCAAAAACATATATCATTTATTTCCTTGGAAATACAATTGAGCTTATTAAATTTAAGTTTTAAAACTTCATTTTCAAATATGGCAGTCGACTGGTCTTTAGGGGCAATCGGCTGCTAATGTATATATCGATTTATCGAAATTATTTCCTTTAAAAATTTCGATATACAAAATCTGAAAACATATAGGGCAGTCGACTGGTTTTGAAACAGAATGCTCTTTTCAAGAAATGACAGTCAACTGGTCATATAGCAGTCGACTGTCAGTCGACTGTTTTTGAAACAAAATGCATTTGAGAGAAAAGCAGTCGACTGGTGTCATGACTCAAAGGCCGCTACTTTCACTTAATACTTATACTTTTCTTAGTCTACAAATTTATGGACTAAATTTTTCTTTTTCATTTTAACGTTTGTATTCGGTGTCAGTGTAGTTACTACTCTGATTTCACTGATTCTCTATACAGTACTTTATCACACTTCTAAGTTACATCCCGACTCACTGGACAACGTATGTACTGCGTATTAATTAAAGTCTGTACATGTAAACAAGAGATTTACAAAAATGTATACCTCAAAGTAACGAAGTGGATTCGCAGGATAATGGCCAGTGCCAAACCTGTATATCGTCTCCGAAGGCCCACTTAAAAGCTCTCATAGCAGATTGTAACTTCAATAATCTGAAAAGAGATGAAATTTAGTGGAGTGAGCAAAACCACGGCTCAGTAAGATACTAATATAAATGCAAGACTAGAATTATACTGTCTTAAATCGCAATGCTTAAAACCTGCAAGTTTGCAATTACAGTTCACCTTTTTCATCGATAACATTTCATTATCTCAATTCTTGTAATCTGTCTATCATTCAGACTTCTATATAAATCAATAATCATTTTCAATCTTCTTATCCTTATACCACGATGCATCACATAATAATGCATCGTGTATCATGTTTAATTGAGATATCCTATCAAGTCATTGCACAACAACATGTCGTGTCCAATTTGAATATCATATACTATTAGTCCATATTCTCATCAATCTCATAGTACATCATGTCCAATTGAGATATCGTATCAATCACTTTTCGTTTCATAATCATACTTCTGTATTCTATCATCTCATATCACTTTCCATATGGAGGATTATGATCACGGTGGTACGAAGTCATAATTCTCTTCGTGCATATTCTATGTTCATATATTATATCATATCATAACATCATGTAGATGAAATATCGTTACCACCAAGTTGTGATACTCCTCATATACTCTTCATGTTTTTGTACCATATAAGGTCATGACATATCTTATGTAAAAAGCATACTATTATGTCATGATTTAGTAGGCAGTTTATGTAACTTTACTGTATAAACCGCTATCATTTCAAATCGTATCATATATGCTTTTAGAACATGCTCAAACATATAAGTTTTCAATTCATTTCATATTTACCTTTAAGGCATGACAGGAACATGTTCAATTTCAATTCATGTATTCGTTTTTAGAGCATGTCTAAAACATGTGCGGTTTTAAAATATTTATCATATACTATAAGTCATATCAGGTCTAGAGTTCATATCAAATCAATCTATACTCTAGACCGCATATCATTTCAAGTTCGACAAAAATCATATATAAATCATATAAGTGTCGAAATCATATCACATGTACTTTTAAAACATGTTTAAAACATGTACTGTTTCAAAATATATTTCATTTCAAACATGTCTCATATACTGTATAAATCATGTCAAGTTTAGAGTTCATATCAATAAAATCATACACTAGACTTCATATCATATCTGTTAGAGACTAGGCTAGATCCCTATCACTCTATCAATAAAGACTTAAATCACTGTAACTAACAGTGAAAATCATGTCATCGTCCCTTGGAAACCAACTAGGGTGCTATCTATGGCCATAGACCTCATCTCTCTCAGCCCTACTGATCAGGCGTGATTGAGACCTGTCCATGACTATTGTCGGACAAGCATCTCTGCCTAATAGAGCAAAGCTCCAATTAGGCGGTTTTCACTATATATGCATTATTGAATTTAATTCTTTTAGGGTACCTGCAGTCTCATAAAACATTTAAATCTTTATCTTTTTTTGTCAAAATCATGTAAAGCATATGGTAAAATTCTGTAAGAGGCTTCATATGTCAATATATATATATATATATATATACCATATACTTTCTTTTAA
This sequence comes from Heritiera littoralis, assembly GCA_031772115.1. NCBI lineage: Eukaryota > Viridiplantae > Streptophyta > Magnoliopsida > Malvales > Malvaceae > Heritiera > Heritiera littoralis. The sequence goes on from JAPDPK010000073.1 coordinate 3,556,141, forward strand.
AATTAAACTGTACTTTATAGCATTCATATAAATGTTGTTATAACATCTCAAGTTGAAATAAGGCATGCTATAAAACCATTTCAGTATGTAATTTCGGTGATAGTTTCAAATGTCAATATAAGTAATATCTTCGTCTAATACAGTGAAGCAATTCATTTAAATTTATCACCATCAATCATTCGATTTCAAAACTTTCTTTCTGTCACATTAGTAAATTAGTATTCAAATCAATTCAATATTCATTCATTCGGTCTTCAAATTGTTTAGTACTCCAATTATTCACTAATCAGATCACTTGGTATTCAAACCATTCGGTATTCAATATCCTTTTTCGATAATTATCGACTATAACAATCATTTGTATATTTCATTATCGATACTAGGATCACATCATTAGTATGAATCCTCTTGGTATCTATAAGTATTTAAATATCATGTTGCTAAATAGCCATCAAAATATTGAAATCATGTAAATACCAATATCATCATTCGATATCTATTCTAGGGTTGACATCGAAAATAAGTAAGACCGTAATATCAATAGTCACCTATCAATCTTATCTATGGTTTATCATGTTGGCACTCGATCATAATTCCGACTTGATGTCCGATTTCATTCACCATCCTTCGTATACCACAATATTGATACTATAACCCTTGCCACTTAAAATCAAATTTGAGTTTAATGGTTCACTTTCGAATTAGTAAAAATGCCCAATGTATAACTCCAACAATCTCATCTTTATCTCATGCCATACTTCCAGCTAATACATTTACGACACGAGTTTTTATTAGTGATAAGGTATGCACTAATTATATCATAGCAACACTCTCGTGATCTTCCATTCGAATCACAAGCACGGTACTAAGCATTATTCCGAACACTGTCACTCAATTGTCTTAATCTCACCCATGCATAATTCATATCAACTTGTCATATGCACTACTTGGGTTTCTATGCCTTCATTGGGTAGTAGAATCATGTAAATCTTTGCACATATATAAAATCAATAACAACAAGGATCTATTATTTTTTGAATCTCCATTCCTTGACTTCGTTATCATAATTCTTCCTTTCACCATTTATCAACTATGTGTCTTTATTTTTCGACAATTTTTCATGAGGCATTAAAGTCACTTGTCTATTTTTCCGACCACGGCTCTTATTCACCTTTCACGCATCATTTGACCATCTCTCAATAGTATTCTAATCATTTAAGATGTCTTGTATCCATCCATATCATTGTAAAAAATCCCAATTCATATCTATTTAATATGGACATGTACAAATTACACTTTTACATAGACTTGTGTCCTACCAAATGTCCACAAGGCATCACGATCTACTTTCCTATTCTCATCGTCTCAATTATACTACTGAGATAGACTGTTCGTCATGTCCTTAAACTATTCCAAAAAAATCAAATTTTCTGGCAAAATACCAAGGTCCTCTTAATGCTCATATTTCGATGACTCTTTCCAAAATTTCATTTATGCACAAAAATTTAACCTTTTTCATCAATATTTTCCTATAAATTTCGGCAGCATAATGGCTTAATTTTATCAAAACCTCTTACATGCAAACACATTTTATATCCATACAGCCGTTGATTCTCACCATTTATTTATTTCTGACTAAGACCCCCACCATCAGTTGTGGGTCCTCTTAGCATTTTAACATCAATTCATTAATGCATCATATCAAAAATCACAATTCCTTATCACACAATATAATGCTACTGATGCTTTATAAAAGTATCTTACCTATTCACCAAAGCTTAGCGTGTTTTTCGACTTTCGAGCCTTGCCGAACTCCACCATTCGTCTCATTTCCGTTTTGCTATAATTTCAATATCAATGCACTTACATCAATATAATAATAAAATTATTCAATAAATATCATCAATTTATTTTCCTTAATTTTCCTTACCATTTCTTTTTCTTTCCTTTTTCTTCTCTTTCTTCTTCCTTCTCCTTCTTTCTCTTTTTCTTTTCTTTTATTCTTTTTCTTTTCTTTTTCTTTCTCCTTTTTTTTCTGGCTTGAACCGGTTTGGACCGGTTCAGGCCGGTTCGGACGGGTCGGCTTCTGCAGGCCGGTTCAGACTCGGCTTCTACTGGCCGGTTCAACCACCGGTGATCGTCCATTCCACCGGTTCAGCCACCCCTCAGCACCTTGGGATCACCACGAAGTCGGATTTGGTCTCCATTCCCCTAGCAGCGGTAACGGCAGTGGCGGATCTGGGACGGGGTTCGACTTTCCCTTTCTCCTTTCTTTCTCCGTTTCCCTTCATCACCAGGGAGCCCTTCTTCAAATCTGGCTTCGCCGGGGTCTGGCCAAGCAACAGTGGCACAGGGTTCAGCCAGTTGCCACCTCCTTTCCCTTTTTTCCTTTTTTTTTCTTTTCTCTCTTTTCTCTTCTGTTTTCTGATTTCTTCTCTTCTTTCCGTCGCCGGTGGTTTTCCTCTCTTTCTTCCCTTGCCGGCGACGACCTCGCCTCACTCTTCTCTCGCTCGACCGGCTGACGGGGTCGGCATATTCTTTGGAAATCTCTCCTTTGTTGTAAACAGAAGAGGAAATGGGTGGGAATCCATCTCGATTCCCGCCAGTTTTCTTTCCTTTATTTTTTAATTATATTTATAAATAAATATTTATAAATATAATTATTAATTAATAATAATATATATATACACATTTTTATTTCTTAAATTTTGGATTTCTTAATATCCAAAATAAATATACTTACTTTCTTTCTTTAATATTTGGATCTCTTAATATTCGAAAATTATTCAAAATAATTTCCTCAACTTCACCACTTCATCAGTTTTGGGAATTCCAACAATATTCGCATCTCGTAAATAAATTTATTTATTTACTTTCGCTTATTTATTTGCATAAATTAAATTCTCAAGTAATTTAATACCAAAAATAGGAAAAATTCTCGATTATCACAACTGGCATCCTTAGCAGTCAACTAGTTTGAAACAGAATGTTTTCTGGAAAAATAGCAGTCGACTAGCTTACATAGGAGTCGACTGGTTTGTCTCGGTTTTCGAAAAACTACACTTTGGTTGTCTCTAGGCAGTCGGCTGCTCCTAGCCTAATTGGAACTAGGAGTAGGACCCGAAATTTAAACCTTCCTGCATAAAAACCAACATTCGTTTCTTTCCAATGACATTTTAAACATATTAAACATGGGACATAGTCATCCTACGTCTGTTACATAAATTCCTTACCTCGAATAGCAAAATCCAACACCAATCCCTTGATTGCACCCACTTCCTTTCCTTCACTTCTTCAAAGCTGCAGAATTCACACAATCAAACCTTAATACACACACTCTACCAACTTTACAAAACTCTAAACCATAGCCAAAATCAGCTAATACCATCTAAATCTCTTACCTTTGCAAATCACCAAATTTTCAAACTTTGAGATCTCCTCCAATACTTGGATTCAATCTACCAAACTTCGGATATAGCTTAGTCTAATGACTATGGTCGTTTTTTGTTCAACTAGCTTAACGAATCGATGGCTGGACATGGGTGTTTCTCAAGGTAGCTAAGATGGAAGAACTTGGAAAATGGAAGGGAAACGAGAGGGAAGGCTGGTGGTACTGCCGACTTTGATGAAGGTGGTGATGATTGGCTTAGTTGCATTAAATGCATGCTTATCTCATTAATCATCTCAGCCATGGTTCCCTTGACCATTGACATTAGACCATTAATTCCTCTTCTTCTCTTCTATTATTTTAGCCCCATGTCCTTCTAATTTCTAAAAATCTGACATTTAATTCTTCTTATCCTACTCATATGCCATATGTCATCTTATCATCACAAAATCTGATATTCTTTTCTTTCCTCCTCATCTCAGCCATTAATCTCTTTGACTAATTAACTATCAATTCCCTTATTCATTCATATGTCTCATACATCATTTATACATCAAAACTTTATATTTACTTAATCATTTTAGATTGTAATACTTTACAATTATGGAGGAATTACATGAAATTGGGGATTTCACAGAGGCTGCGTGAGATCCTATCGCCTGCGGCAGGGTTTCTATCGCTAGGGACAGAGGCCCAAGGGTCTATCGCCTAAATCCCATCAACCGTGCACATGGCACGTACTTAACCTCCCGCGTGAGGTGACAGACTTCTCCCGCTCTTATGTGTAGCATCCGTTTCGTAGTCTCCCGCCGGCGATAGATCTCTACCATTCTCGAGATTGACGGAATTTGTGTTATACTTGGAAACAAACTCTCACCAAAAAGACGTGATCATCCTCAGGTAATTATGCTAGAATATTTGCCTATAAATGGCCTCAGGTACAATTTTATTATCTAATCTTTGACTTCTGGCTTTTACGTTTCTCAATATCCAAGAATCTTTGGCTGACTTAAGCATCAGAGTGCCAACACAGGGAACCATCCCTTGTGTTCCTCTGACTTTTCTTGCTTTTACAAAAGCTTTCTAGAGACACATGGAGAACAAAAACAAATATCGACGTCAGCACGCATTTATTGTTGTTTTGAGCAACAATAGTAACATTTGATAAAACTTCACCTATTATTTAGAAAAATACAAATATAAATGGGTTTTTTGCAAAACAAAAAAAATTATTTAATTAAAAATTGATAGTTATAAATCTGAAATGTAATATATCCTGATAAAAAATCACGGTTTTAAATTAAAAAATTTAGTCTAATTTATAGAAAAAAGACTAAGGTTTTCCCTTAATTGTATTCTTATATCATATTTTATACAAAGATAATAATCACAGTCTAATATCATATATTAAACTATATTCGAAGAAATTGTAGTTTATAATACTTGAGAAAAATTATACTTGAATAGAATACGATTGAAAAAATAGTCTTTTGTCACAGAATAAGTTTTCTTTAATATAGTTTTAAACTTTTTTCTAGTAGTGTAAGAAAGAACAAGTTCTTCTTCCTCTACTCAAGGATGCTCGATGATAATTCTATAATTTATAGAATTATCATGAATTTAATGATATAATTTATCTATAAATCATTATTGTTACATTCAAATCCCTCATTTATCTGTTAAATTTCTTTCAATGATGTAGGAACTCCAATTGATAAAGAAGTCAAAGATGTGAAGGATTTCAGTTACAAATTTCATTCAAACACAAGACTTTGTTGATAAAGCTTCATGCATGGATATCTCTACTGGCTGCCAAGAAAGATAAATTGTTGCATTTATCTTTTGTGAAGATAAATTATCAAGATGGACTTTTTGCTAAGGATAGAGATAAACAAGGGAGCTGATAAAAGATAAATTTTCTTTGAAGATAAAGATCGAGCCCTATCAGCCAAGATTTTGAGCTAATCATCATCCCCACTGCCTCTATAAATAGCCAGCTTCAGCACCATGAAGAGCATTCAATCCTACTAAGGGATATAGAGTAGTTTAGTTTTATTCTCTTTGTTTTCAAGTTTTCATCTAAATTTCTTTGGTTTTTATTTTGAAATATTTTAGAAGTTTTATTTAAATAAGATTTTTTTATTTCACTTTCTTGCTATTTTAAATACATTAGTGTTTTGATAAAAAAATTTCTTTCGATCGTTTGAATAAAATTAGGGTGTGAAATTTTAGTACTTAGTAAGCAATTCACAAACTCAATCCTCGTGGGAACGATACTCTACTCATCACTTTATTACTTGCTACGGTCCGTACACTTGCGGTACACTCATCGAGAATTCGGTAACAAGTTTTTGGTGCCGTTGCCGGGGATTGAAGGATTTGTTTTGCTAATATTAATACCAAGCATACCTAGTTTTAATTCAAATATTTTTTTTTCTCTTTTTCTCCTTCCTTGTTACTAATATCTTCTCTTGTTTTTCTTGCAAGATACATTGGCCTAGTGCATGAACCGTGCAAGGAGTGGTGAATTGGCTCCCCTTGACCCTGAAATTGAAAGGACTTTACGAAGAATCAAGAAGGAGAACCAAGAAGACCTTGTTGAAACAAATACCATGGAAGAACCAGATACCAAGGCTCTTCGAGATTATGCATTGCCTATAGTGAATGGATTCGAGATGAGCATAAGATATCCAACCATTCAAGCAAACAATTTCAAGATCAAACCAGCCATCATCCAAATGATCCAAACTTCTGTACAGTTTGGGGGTTCAATCAATGATGATCCTAATGCTCATCTGAAACACTTTTTACAAATTTGCTCTACTTTTAAGAATAATGGTGTTTCTGATGATGCAATAAGACTGAGATTATTTCCTTTTTCTCTTAGGGATAAAGCGATGGATTGGATGAACTCATTGGCATCAGGATCAATCACAACATGGGAGGACTTAGTCCAGAAGTTCTTGGCAAAATTCTTCCCACCAGCCAAAACAGCTAAGATGAGGAACGACATCACCACTTTCATGCAACACGATTCAGAGTCACTTTATGAAGCATGGGAGAGGTACAAAGAGCTCTTGAGAAGGTGTCCTCATCATGGGATTCCAAATTGGTTACAAGTGCAGATATTCTACAATGGGTTGAAAGGCCAGACCAGAACTACTATAGACACAGCTGCAGGTGGTGCATTAATGAGCAAGTCTATAGATGATGCCTACAACTTGATAGAAGACATGGCTGCAAACAGCTATCAATGGTCAACTGAGAGGCTTACACCAAAAACTGCAAGTATGTATGAGTTAGATGCACTCACCGCTCTTACCACTCAAATCTCAGCCTTAACTAAAAAGGTTGATTCTCTTGGAGTCAATCAACAACCCAACCCAATTCATTCCATTCAAAACCCTTTCGTAACTTGTGATAATTGTGGGGGTAATCACTCTGGCGATAGGTGTCCTATTCGAGCTGAACAAGTCCAATATGTTTCCCATCCAAATAGGAACCATAACCCATTCTCAAACACCTATAACCCTGGCTGGAGAAATCACCCAAATTTGTCTTGGAACAATAATCAAGGGCAATCATCTAACCCAAGACCTACCTATCCTCCTGGTTTCCATACTCAACCACCACCACCACCACTTCCACATAATCCTCTACCACAAGTCCCACCACAAGAAAAGAAGCCTTCCTTAGAAGAGATGTTCACCACCATCTTACAAAACCAAGCTGCTTCTATAAAGAACCTAGAAATTCAAGTAGGTCAGATTGCCAATGCCATTAGTAACCGTCCCCAAGGTACCCTGCCTAGCAATACTGAACCTAATCCAAGAAGGGAAGGTAAAGAGCATTGTAAATCAATCACCTTGAGGAAGGGTAAAGAAGTGGGTTACATACCTAAAGAATTAGAGGAAGATGTTAGAGTTGAAGTCCAGGCAAAAGAAGAAGATAAGCAACAAAAGAACATTGAGCAGACTTCATCTCAATCTGGTAAGACCATTGAATCACCTCCTCCACCTATCCCTTTTCCTCAAAGATTCAAGCAAAAGAAGATAGATAGACAATTTGCTAAGTTCCTAGAGGTATTCAAAAAGCTCCACATCAACATCCCTTTCTTTGATGCATTGGAGCAAATGCCAATTTATGCCAAGTTCATGAAGGACATCATCTCTAAGAAAAGGCAAATTGAGGATTTTGAAACTGTTGCTCTTACTGAGGAGTGCAACACCATTTTGCAAAGGAACTTACCACCTAAGCTTGAAGATCCAGGGAGTTTTACTATTCCTTGCACAATTGGTAACTTATTTTTTGATAAAGCTTTATGTGATTTAGGTGCAAGTATTAATTTAATGCCTTTTTCGACTTTCAGGAAACTTGGACTAGGAGAGACCAAACCCGCCAAGATAACACTCCAGTTAGCAGACCGATCTCTCAAGTATCCAAGAGGCATTATTGAAAATGTGCTAGTAAAGGTTGACAAATTTGTCTTTCCAACTGATTTTGTAGTGTTGGATATGGAGGAAGATCGCGAAGTCCCAATTATCATTGGGAGGCCCTTTCTGGCAACTGGTAAGGCTCTTATCGATGTGCAAAAAGGAGAGCTCACCATGCGGGTTAATGATCAAGAGGTAACATTTAATATTTTCTCTGCAATTAAATTCTCAAGTGAGACTGATGATTGTTTTAAAGTGAATGAAGAAAAGAGTATAGTTCAGGGAATATTCATCAATCAACAACCTATGGACACCATAGAAGCAATTCTTGATGAAGAGAAGTCCAATTGTGCTGAGCCCAATGAGTTGGATGAATTCAGAATGCAAGCAGATGAGAGTGCTAGACTCTATAAGGAAAGAACGAGGAAGTGGCATGACAAGAAGATAATGAAAAAACAATTTGAGCCGGGGCAACAGGTTTTACTCTATAATTCTTGTTTGAAGCTATTTCTAGGTAAGTTGAAATCAAGGTGGTCTGGACCATTCATTGTTACTCAAGTATTTCCATATGGAACTGTCGAAATAGGAGCTGAATTTTCAAAGGAACCATTTAAGGTTAGTAGTCAGAGATTGAAACATTATTGGGGAGGAGTGATCGATCGTGGAAAATCGGTTACTGATCTTAATGATCCACCTTGAAGAATGACAGACATAGTCAGGCTGATGACTATAAATCAAGCGCTTCTGGGGAGGCAACCCCAGCATTTTATTGCTTTCTTAGTTATTTCTCTTATTTCTTAGTTTAGATATTTCATTAGTTGATTTCTTTTCTTTATTTTATAGGTGTCAGAGTCTAAGTTTGGGGGAGCGACAAAGGAATTTGGCAAGTTTTACAGTTTGAGCTTCAAAAAAAATCAGGGGAGTTTCCTTTATCCTTTTCTTGAATTCTTGAATTTTTACATATTGAGGACAATGTATGTTTCAAGTTGGGTGGAAGAGCTAAATTTTATTTTTAAAGATTGAGCAAAATTTTTTCAATTTTCTTTTGAAATCTTTGCAAAAATTCTGTGCTTTAAAATGGTTTTTACCTTGAAGTGATTATATATTCGCTTGATAATTCCTTGATATTTAACCATTGATTGAGAATGTTATAGCAAAATGAAATTCATGAATATGAGCAAAGTATGTGAATGAATTCTTTAGTGAATTATCTTTTTGATTGAGATTTTTCCAAAAATTGAATGCACAATGTTTCTATCATTGAAGTCATGCATATTTAGAGAAGATTTATGTGAATAGGAATAAACACTAGTCTTTAAAGTTTGTTATTTGTCTAGAATTTGTTCTATCATCTCTCAAGGCGAAATCCTAGAACACACTTAGCTAAAGAGGTGATTTAGGCCATCTTTGAATCATTTGAGCCTTTCAAGACTACCATGATATATTTTATCCTTAGTCACACAATTTGAGCTTAAATAGACCTTCTTTCTTGTTTTACGTACATTAATAATTAGCCTAGCCTATAAAAAAAAAGTCCTATACCCCGTTATATGCATGAGGACTATGTCAAGATGTATTTAGAGCTACGCATATATGGAAGAAAGGGTGAAATTCAAAAAAAAAGTTGAAAAAAAGAAAAAGAAAAAAAAGAAATTCAAAAAAAAAAAGAAATCAAGTTGGGGGAATTATTTGAAAGCTCTTAAAAAGTCCAAGAAAAAGAATGCATGATTAAGGGTTAAGCCTAAAAATCTTATTTCTCCTACCTTTACCCTAGCCATACATTACAAGCTTATAAAGTCCTATTGATCTTTGGCTATGTGTGTCTACATTAGTGGAGAGAAGATGAGAAAAACAAATTTATGGAAGATAACTATTCTTTGAGATCTTTTGTTACGTTCATATTTGTATAAATTCATCCGGATTGCATGAACTGAAATGAAGAAACATTTACACACACACGGGGAAGAATTCAATTGAATTGATACTCTCTTTTGAATGAGCTTATATATATTTAGCTAATGATTATGAATTTTCATGGAGTTATAATGTTTTCAAAATCTTTGGGGAAATTAAAGGGAAATCATTATTGCAAGTGTATTTGACCTCTAGGTACATTTCTTTGTGAATTTTATTTTGCTCGAGGACAAGCAAAAATTCAAGTTTGGGGGTGTGATAATTCTATAATTTATAGAATTATCATGAATTTAATGATATAATTTATCTCTAAATCATTATTGTTACATTCAAATTCCTCATTTATCTGTTAAATTTCTTTCAATGATGTAGGAACTCCAATTGATAAAGAAGTCAAAGATGTGAAGGATTTCAGTTACAAATTTCATTCAAACACAAGACTTTGTTGATAAAGCTTCATGCATGGATATCTCTACTGGCTGCCAAGAAAGATAAATTGTTGCATTTATCTTTTGTGAAGATAAATTATCAAGATGGACTTTTTGCTAAGGATAGAGATAAACAAGGGAGCTGATAAAAGATAAATTTTCTTTGAAGATAAAGATCGAGCCCTATCAGCCAAGATTTTGAGCTAATCATCATCCCCACTGCCTCTATAAATAGCCAGCTTCAGCACCATGAAGAGCATTCAATCCTACTGAGGGATATAGAGTAGTTTAGTTTTATTCTCTTTGTTTTCAAGTTTTCATCTAAATTTCTTTTAGTTTTTATTTTGAAATATTTTAGAAGTTTTATTTAAATAAGATTTTTTTATTTTCACTTTCTTGCTATTTTAAATACATTAGTGTTTTGATAAAAAAATTTCTTTCGATCGTTTGAATAAAATTAGGGTGTGAAATTTTAGTACTTAGTAAGCAATTCACAAATTCAATCCTCGTAGGAACGATACTCTACTCATCACTTTATTACTTGCTACGGTCCGTACACTTGCGGTACACTCTGTCACGCCCCGGTCACCATACCTTTCTTATTCATCTTTTTTTTTTTTCTTACTTAACTTGATTAGATTTGCTTGTCAATGCCAATCATACTTTTCTTTTTTAAGCTTACTGTCTAAAAGTTCAATATAATTAATTCAATTACAATAAAACAGACTAATGATACATGTATATATGTACCATCCGTTTCCACAGGATCTCATACATCATCTTAACTTAAATCCCCGACATCTTACATACATAAATGTTAGCTGTACTGTACCATAACTGAATTACAAGTTTACTTTGCATAACTACATAAGTATACCTTCTATACTACTTGGGAAGCGTCTCTTGAAGGTAAACTTTCAAAATCCACTCGTAGGCTCTTCTATTTAGAGCGAGGGATTACTTCAGATAGTCTGTATGAAAAATGTTTGTAAAAGGGTGAGTTTACGCTCAGTAAGAAAAATATGTAAAAGAGTGTGCTATGCCTCTATATGCATCTTTTCCTACTTGGCTCTATAATGTCATGTAAAGCATTATAAAGCGTGCATCATAAACCTCTTTCATGCATTGTTTGCAACCATGCATATTTCTTTCAATTGGTGTAGGCAACATACTTTCTTGAAAACATCATGCATCAAATCATACTTTGTATGCTTCTTTTTAAAACATAGCATACATATAAAACATGCATCATACTTCTTCATGGAAAACATCTTACTTAAACTTCTTTCTTTGAAACGTTATGTTTCATATCATACGTTAAAACAAAACTTACATGCTTTTATAACGTAGCATGTTTCATATATTTCTTCTTATACTTTCTTTAAAACATCATATATAAACTTCTTTCCTTAAAACATCATACTTCATACTTCATACATACTTTAAAACATCATACTTCATAAACTTGCATCGAAACATACATTGTATTCTTAAAACATACATCATGCTTCTTTACTTTAAAACATACTTCATAACATACTTTAAAACATCATACTTCATAAACTTGCATCGAAACATACATTGTATTCTTAAAACATACATCATGCTTCTTTACTTTAAAACATACTTCATAACATACTTTAAAACATACTTTACATGCTTTTATAACATAGCATGCTTCGTGTACTTCTTCAAAACATATTTCAAATACTTCTTTGAAATATCATTTACATACATACATACTTACTTACTTCATCTTATACTTTCTTGAAAACATACTTCATATACTTCTTTTAAAACTTCTTGTACAAGTAAACCAAGTACTTTCGATTTCTTTATTCTTAGAAATCGCATATACATATAGTTTTTTGATAACATAAAAACTATTCATACTTTTGTGGAATTATGCACTGCATCATCATCATCATCATAATCATGTGGCGTACCCCGTAGGGCCAGGAATTCTCCCTTAGCCGAACATGAAACATAAACAGATTGGCCAACTGCGGGTGGCTACAGCCAACACTAGTCAGGTGTCCTCTGTAGCAACTGAGGCCTGACTTATGGTCCTCAGCCCTTAACATACATCATTTCAGGACTTGATCAGAGCCCCTACTAGAAACATGAAAGTGCATAATCTCAAAACATATGCCATGTAGCTTCTAGCCATGACATTTCATACTTTCAGAAAATAGGTTTGAAAACCTCTTTTTCAAAACAGGGCAGTCGACTGGCTCAACAGGGCAGTCGGCTGCTGCTTCATATTTTCTTTTATCGAAATTATTTTCATTTAAAATTTCGATATTTTCTTCTTTGAAAACATATAAGGGCAGTCGACTGGTCCATATAGCAGTCGACTGGTTTTCAAACAGAATACTTCTTAAGAAATAGCAGTCGACTGGTACATATAGCGGTCGACTGTTTTTGAAACAGAATGCATCTCTAAAAATAGCAGTCGACTGGTCCTATAGGCAGTCGGCTGGTTTTGAAACAGAATGCATTTTCATAATTAGCAGTCGACTGTCTCATATAGCAGTCGACTGGTTTGAAACAGAATGCTTTTCTGGAAAATAGCAGTCGACTGGCATACATAGCAGTCGACTGGTTTGCATCGGTTTTCGGAAAACGACGTTTTGGTTGTCTCTAGGCAGTCGACTTCTCCTTTAAGGCAGTCGGCTGCTCCTAGCCTAATTGGTACTAGGAGACAAATCCGAAAATGCATCTTTTCATGCACCAAATCCAACTAGTACTTCTTCCAAACCACATAAAACAGTATAAAACATGCGGACATAGCCGCCTTACGTCCGTTACATAAATTCCTTACCTTGATTCCTTCGGAAACGCGAAATCACTTGGCGCGTAACCCTAGCTTTCACTCCTTCAAATCTGAAATCATCATATCAAAGCAAACCTTTAAGAATTTGCCATAAACATGTTATACTAATTCAGTACAACACCATACCATGAACATACTTGAACAAATCATCTTCTTCTCTTACCTTTTGCTAGTGACCAAAATCTCAAACTTTGAGATCTCTTCCAATACTTGGAATCAATCCACCAAACTTCAGATATAGTCTCGTCTAGTGACTAGGATCGTTTTTCGTCTAATAAACTTAACGATTTGGTTGCTAGACAAGGGTGTTTGTCAAGGGGACTATGGAAGAAGACTTGGAAACTTGGAGAACACGAGGGAGAGGGCTGGAGAGAAGCTGGCGTAAGGTGATAGCTGATGGGCTGGTGAGTCATGCAACTTCATTAATTGCATTCTTATCCCATCATCAATCTCAGCCATACTTTTCCTTGACTCCTTTTTGACCCATTAATTCTCTTCTTCCCTTTTGACCCAAGACCATTTGTCCATTTAATCTCCAATAATATTTCTGATTTAATTCTTGTCTTATACTCTTAATATTTTTCTGATATCAACCTAATAAATCATTTGTCTTATTGACTATCAACTTTCTTATTTCTTCCATACATCATGCATACATCATTCATACATTAGACTTCATATTCATTTAATTGGTCTTCTTTCTTCCTATTCCATTTATTTTCCTGACATCAATATTATTTGACTACTTGACTATTTAATCTTTCATCTCATTACTTCTTCCATATTCCATACATCCTTCATACTTTATAATTCTCATATTTACTTACTTCATTTAAGCCAAAATGCTTTACAATTATGGAGGAATTGCATGAAATTGGGGATTTCACACACTCATCGAGAATTCGGTAACACTCGACTAAATCAACATACTTTTACAAATTTGAAAACTCTTTTAATTTGTGAAAAGATCATAGCAAGGGTTGTGCACATGTTCCAAGATTTCTTGGATTATTGCCAGAAACTTTGTAATCCGAAAATAATTTAATTGCTTATTCAAAATCATTGAGCAATGATTAGAATTTCATGAATTTCTTTAAATCATTTATTGTGGAATCTGGTTTTTAAGTTTATGATTTTTTGAGAATTTAGTAACAATCCAAGGATTTGAACTTTTCAATTTAGACATTTGAACTCAATTAAAGATTAGAATAATGAATACCTTGCATGTTTGTAGGATTTAAGCTTATAAGTGTATGTACTGAGTTTATTACATCTCGATTTTGGGACGTGACACAGATTTTTTGGATCTGTCCCTGAATCATATCAATTATTTGCTCTACTCTTGTCATTAAAAAAGAAAAAGCGAAGCAGAGCTGTAATTTCATAAGGCCAGTTTGTTTCAGCAATTGAATTGCACTATGTATGTAGTATTAGACTCTTATATTCATTCTCGTCCAATAAGCAAAAATTATAAGTACTTTCTGATCTTCTTCCAAGAACAAAACGATGAATGCAACAAATAGTGAATTTGACATAAAAATTACGTACGACGCTTTCAATGAATTCGTTGAGAAAAATACAAACCAAAGCCTTCAATACAATGATATGAAAATAGATACTAAAGCACATACTAATGAAAAATACATACGAAACCTTTAAATACATCCACAACTACAAGAAAAATACATACGAAACCTTTAAATACACCATAACTACATGAAAACACGTACTAATGTTTTAATTAGAATAATGATTACATGAAAACACATACTAAAGCTTTAAATACGACAGCCACATGTCCATGAACATACAAACTTAAGCTTTTTATTAACTACATGAATCCCAATTCCCAACTTAATCATGTATGTTTAAAGTTGTGTAACAAAAAGAGCGACTACTTCCTGTTATTCACTTGAATGAATAAAAAACTGCTTCAGCTGACGCCTTGGCTAACTATAATTTCACAGGAAACGAAAAGGAGAAGAGTTATTCACTTTTTTGTCTTTCGTTATGATGAAAAAGAAAAAGGATATATAATTAAACTGACCAAAGCATTTGAGTTAAATGAGAAGCCTTACCAAAATTGCCTTCTTCTCGTGCCTTGAGGATGTTGAAAATGAGAGCCATGCGGATTTGAGTGATAGCAGTTTGTTGGATTATTTGGTTAGTTTCTTTCTTTAGTTGCTCGCTTTCTTCTTCTATGGTTCCGATCTTTTCTCGAATTTGCCTTTGCCCTTCCTTGATGCTTTCTTGCTCTTTGCTTATCTCTTCCATCTCGGTTTTCAACCTTGTAAATTTTGTTGTCATGCTTCTTTTTGCATTCTTTCTCTGTCAATATATATATTTTTTGAAAATTAAACTTTATTTAATTGGACTGGTAAATGTCGAAATTTGTACAGCTTTTGCCTATAATTCACCTGGCATCTCACTACCCAGGAATTACAAAATCAATACATTACTTCTCTAAGCTAGTATAGCAGAAGACTTCCTGGGACGTGGATATCTGTCAATATATATTAGTTAGAAACAAACCAAAGGATACAATTAAAGAGCTCGAAATGGTTCATACTACACTTGATTTGATCTATAGACACCTCTAACTTTTTTTCTTATCGAGTTCATGTTGTTTGAGATCTTATTTAGGGCTCCAGTTTTGAAAGCTTATGCTCTTCCAATGAAAGCCTAATTGACATTTCAATTGAAAATTCACATAATAAAAGAGAGAGGAATGCAAAATGCTTGCTGGATTTTCTCCTTAACAATTAATGAACGTTCTATCATTCATCAACTCTCATACTTTTATTCACATGCACGTGTAGATAAAAACTAAAATAACAAATTAAGAACCAGTTGTTTATATGAGAGTGAATCAAGTTTTGATCTTTGATATTTATTAATGAATTTGTGTGTGTGTGTGTGTGTGTGTATAGGATTCACAGACAAGGTTGACCACACAACCAAATATCCTGTACAAACTAGAGAATGCATGATCTATTTGAACACCTATGTTCAGTTCTAATCTTATACCTTTTGCTTTTGCTTGAAGCGTCGATGTTTCTCCTTTCCGGCGGATATTGTATGAAAAGAAGGCATGATCTCTTATGAATATATGTTCACTTATATCTGTTGCTAGCAATGGCAAAATGGTTACAAAGAAACCTGCCTTATATGATGGATTGGATTGCAGATCTTCCCGCGTAAGCTAACTTTGTTTAGATTGATATTGACTACCCAAATGTACAAACTAATAGTGCTATCGCAAGATTTGTTCATTGTTTTATGAATTATTGTTTAATATACTCCCAATTAAATTTTTAAATTCCACATATGAGGTTAAAAATAATGCACATACCACATTTTATTTTTTTTATTTTTTAATATTTCTTAAAAGAGAGTTGATAAGGCTTTGATTTAATGACAAAGAAGATGTTTTGAGATCAAAGTTTCAGATTTAAATCTCATCAAATATGAGATAGATTTTTTATTTCTTAAAGAATATGTATCACTATTTTAATATTGTTTGTGAACTATAAAAATTTTATTCATGTATTAGATAATAATATTTTGTTTTATTGCCTAATATTCTATGAATAATTATATTGTAATGAATTAATTTGTACGACTAATAATTCACTTAAAAAAAAACAGTACAATAAGCCTGTGTCCTTCGACAAGAAATGTACATTCTCTTTCTTATTGCTAACTTTCTAAGCATGGTTTTGGTCAAACAAACAAACAATGATTCGTGCAATTGTTGGCTTTCCATGCAAGCTACTGGAATCTTCACTCCGTTGTCCGCATTATTGGGAAAGGGAAGAAGGTACTAAAACTTCTATATTCCATATTATGTACAGGTTTTGTCTAATTATAGGCTTTATTTATAAAATTAAATGTTCACATTTTCTTTTTTAATTCGTTCCAAAATTTTATCCCTCTCTTGGTAAAAAAAAATATCTATTTTCTTTTTTGAACACCTATCACTCATACTTTTTTGTTTCATATTCTTTAAAAACAATAATTTATCAATGTGATGAAAAATTTTTAAAACATGAAAAAAAAACTAAAATTAATGCATTTTCTTTAATCTCTGCGTTACGTAAAAAGTGAGCATTCAATTTAAAAGAGGAAGATGTTAATTAATGTTAACTTGCTGATAAGATTGGTTATTCATTTGATTAACTTGCATCTGTAATAATAATAATAATAATAATAATAATAATAATAATAATACTCTTCACCATACCCTCTGTCTCTCACATGACACGAAAAATCGATCTTGCTTAGTAAGTTATGAGAAAAACAATTGGAACTTCTCCTAAAGTGCCTAAAATAACAGTCAACCCATTCAACTGAATGAATCCAAATGTCGGAAATGGTGCCTCTCCATTCACACAGACGTGTTGCTTTGTAATTTCCTTAATTACCGACAGTGAAACCGTCAACACGGCAAACTTCAGTATAAAATAAAACGACTTTAATTTCAAGTTGTGAGGAGGAATTTACTGTGACGTCCTCATCACTACATCTTACAATCTAATTTTTTCTTTATTATCTTATACGATTTGATTCGATTTAGTTCATCAATGTCATTCATTCTTCTTCTTAAGCTTAACATTTAATAGATCAATATGAATAATTCATTTCCAATAAAACAGACTAATGATATATATATCATTCCATTCCACAGGATCTTACACATCATTCCTAACCTAAATCTCCGACATCTTATATACATAAATGTTATTTTTACTCTACCATAGCTGAATAACAATTTACTTTACATAAGTACATAAGTATAGCTTCAATACTAATTGAGAAGTGTATCACGAAGGTACACTCTGATATCTCAAAAGCAAGCTCCTCTATTCGGAGCGTGGTTCACTTCATATAATCTATATGAAAAATATTCGTAAAAGGGTGAGTTTATGCTCAATAAGAAAATTATGTAAAAGAGCGTACTATGCCTCTATATGCAGTTTTCCTGCTTGGCTCTATAATGTCATGTAAATCATTATAAAGCATGCATCATATACTTCTTTCATGTATAGTTTGCAACCATGCATATTTCTTTCAAATGGTATAAGCAAACATACTTTATATGCTTCTTTAAAATAGCATACATCATATACTTTCTTTAAAACACCATACTTCATAAATCATATACTTTCTTTAAAACATCATACTTCATAAACTTACTTCAAAACATACATCATATTCTTTCATCAAAACATACATCATATAGCAGAGAGACTATTTACATATTAACAGAATTATGCACTGAATCATGTGGCATATTCCCGTAGGAGCCAGGAATCCTCCCTTAGCCAATATATACATAACAGGGACAATTTGGCCAAACGTCCGTGGCTACAGTGAACACTAATCAGGTGACATCTGTAACAATTGAGGAACGGACTTAGGCTCCTTCACCAATTTCATGTCATACCAAGGACTTGATCAGAGTCCTTGAATAATTTCATAAGTGCATAATTATTAAGTGCATAATTATTAAGTACATCATAGTCTCAAAACATTTCTCATATAGCTATTTGCTATGACATTTATGCTTTCTTGAAAAAGGGTTTAAAACCTCTTTTCAAACAGGGCAGTCGACTAGCCTTATAGGGCAGTCGGCTGCTGCCTCATATTTTCATTTATCGAAATTATTTTCATTTAAAATTTTTATATTTCTCATTTCTGAAAACACATAGGGCAGTCGACTAGTCCTTATAGCAGTCGACTGGTTTTGAAACAGAATGCTTCTTAAGAAATGATAGTCGACTGGTCCATATAGCAGTCGACTGTTTTTGAAACAGAATGCTTTTAGAAACATAGCAGTCGACTGGTCTTATAGGCAATCGGCTAGTTTTGAAACAGAATGCATTTTAGCAAATAGCAGTCGACTGTCCCATA
The DNA here is from genome assembly GCA_031772115.1 of Heritiera littoralis. Classification (NCBI taxonomy): domain Eukaryota; kingdom Viridiplantae; phylum Streptophyta; class Magnoliopsida; order Malvales; family Malvaceae; genus Heritiera; species Heritiera littoralis. The sequence goes on from JAPDPK010000073.1 coordinate 3,575,053, forward strand.
TAGCAGTCGACTGGTTTGAAACAGAATGCATACTGGGAAAATAGCAGTCGACTGGCTTACATAGCAGTCGACTGGTTTGTCTCTGTTTTCAAAAAACTACGCTTTGGTTGTCTCTAGGCAGTCGGCTGCTACTTAAGGCAGTCGGCTGCTCCTAGCCTAATTGGCACTAGGAGTAAAACCCGAGAAGTTCATTTCCTGCACTTCAAATCAACTTTTGATTCATCCCAAAAGACATTTGAAACACATCAAAACATGCGGACATAGCCACCCTACGTCCGTTACATAAATTCCTTACCTCGATTACTTCGAGAACATGAAATCACTTGGTGACTCCAATTTCTTTCCTTTACTTCTTCAAAGCTGTAAACATCATCATTCAAACCTTTAGCTTTCTTGCACTTTAACACCATAATTATACTATATCAACGTCATAGAACTCCATACCATAAACATAATTGAAGAAATTAACTTCTTCTCTTACCTTTGTAAATAACTAAACTTGACAGAATTTCAGATCTCCTTAATCACTTGAATTCAGCTCTTCATATTACAAACATAGCTTAAGCTAGCAATGAGGAACGTTTTTCGTTAAGTGAGCTTAACGAATTGGTCGCAGGAGATGGTGGTTTGTCAAGGCAGCTATGGAGGAAAACTTGGAAGCTTTTGGAGAGAACGAGAGGGAGAGCTAAAAAGGGTTGCTGCCGTAGGGTGATGGGAGATGAAGATGATGACTCATGCTTCGTTAATTGCACCTCTATCCTTTAATCATCTCATCTCAGCCATTGACCATGCTTTTGACCCTTCTTTGATCATTAAATTTTCTTTCTTCCCTTTTCATATCAGCCACATATATCATTTAATTATAAAAAGCTGATATTAGTTTTATCATCATCCAATTAAATCATTTCATCTTAGCCTTTGACCATCATTATTTGACCATTCACTTAATTGGTCTCCTTTCTTCCATATAACACTTGTCTTTACTTACACTAATTTTTTGATATTAATTCTTTTCTCATACCTCAATTATTCTTATAACATAAATTTAATTTCTTGACTAATTGACTTTCCATTTAATCACTTCTTCCACGTCCCATATATCATTCACACATTAAAACTTCATATTTATTTACTTCCTTTAAGTTGAAATACTTTACAATTATGGAGGAATTTACATAAAAATTGGGGATTTCACATTCTCCCCACCTTTAGAAATTTGGTCCTCCAAATTTGAACTAGGTGATGTCTCAATTAATCGTTTTAACATAACTCATGTCTTCTCGAATCTCCAAATTGAAGGAAACCGAAACAAACACGCAGCGGAATTTAAATCATTCGGCCTCCACCAGGATCGATTCGGAGAGTTGCCTGATTAGGGTTTCGAGATTTTACCTAACGTTTTCTCTGATTTTTCTGTCGTTGGTCGAGTCACAAGCAACAACTTTTCGTTCCTGCCTCTATGGTATCCACACGAACGGATCTCACGACTCTTGAACGTCTCACGATCAGAAGCCTTAAATAGCGTTTTTTTATTTTAACCGAATTGCTAGCTTCGATTAAAAGAATATTTTGTTTTGTTTGAAAGAAGCTCTAAAACCACAGAGAACAGGTTTCTCTTTTCTGTTTAATTATGCGGCTTAGTTTTAGAAAACACAAAACATCCTTTTATAGGCAGTAAATTTTACCCTAAAATTTACTGTCAAACAGAACTCTAATCCTACTTAGAATAGGATTAGTTATATCCTTAATCCAATTCAGAATAGAATTAGTTATATCCTTAATCCAATTCAGAATAGGATTAATTAAGCTCCTCATTGATCCGTTCTAAGTGTGCGACCCAATAGGTTCTCAAAACAATGGCAATGACAAATTTGTCACAGGCAATGAGCGGTATCTAGCAACACATCATTGCTACCCATGTAACGAGAATGTCAATGACTCGACATAACCTTACTCGTAATAGATGTTACCGTGTAGTCTAATCCCTTTATCATTTGATGTCTTGATTAGACACAAGTCATGGAATGTGTCACACTTGTATAGTCTAATCAGCGTTTCTTGATTCCCGAGTAGACTAATTAAACAAATAAAATCAATATCTCATATTGACTTATTCGAGCACGGCCATGCATTTCTTAGTCTCACTCTATCAAAGGGCCCAAGACATCACTCTTGTTATATAAGAGGGATAAATCCTATCTTGATCACTCAACATCCCTCTACATAGATCAAGGCATACCCAGTTACTACCTTTATAGTCCATCCTGTTACGAATGACATCTAGCAGCATTAAAGTATGCAATTCTCTATGTTGGGATCTCTGATGATCTCAAGTTAAAGGATCACATACACCATCATCACTATGAGAATCGCTTATGACACTCATATAACAATCCATGTAGCGTTCTCATGGAGGGTCGATCCAGTACATAGTTCTCTAACATGTACCTATGTGATGACTTGATATCCTATATCCATGACAATGGTCATCAGTCAACCACATACTAGTCTTATCGTATCATTGTTATCCTTGTTTACAATAATACTTGACTAGGGATATTTTAAGAATAGTGTGTTATTACTATTCTAAGGACATTATCGTATAAGATTACATTACGCAGTTATAAGACAAATATAATAATAAACTATAATAAATAAAAATGTCATGATACATAAAAAAATGCCAAAGTCAATCATCTAATGAATGGTTCTAAGGGCATAATCCAACACAAAGGTCCATACTCTATGACATGAGATGAATCCAGATTATACTTCCAAAGCATTGACATCTAAAAAACATTAGGTACTCCTGATAGCTCCGGAGGTAATGCCAACCTATAGGCAGCATCACCAACTCGGTCTAACACCTCAAATGGACCGATGTAGCGAGGACTCAGCTTACCTCGTCGACCAAATCTCATAATCCCTTTGGATGGAGAAACTTTTAAGAACACATAGTCTCCACCCACAAACTCAAGTAGTCTCCGTCGAGCATCTGAATAGCTCTTTTGTCAACTCTAAGCTGTCTTAAGCCTTTGACAAATCATCTTAACTACCTCAGAGGCTTACTCGACTAAATCTGGAGTTAATAACTTATGTTCATCCACTTCTTCCCACCTAATCGGAGATTAACACCTTCTATCATACAAAGCTTCATATGGTGCCATCCCGATAATTGCATGATAACTATTATTATAAGCAAACTTAGCCAATAGCAGATGGTCATCCTAGAAGCCTTTAAAATCCATAGCACAAGCTCTTAACATATCCTCGAGCGTCTGAATAATGCGCTTGGACTGCCCATCAGTCTATGAATGAAAAGCTGTGCAAAATTCAACTGAGATTACATGGCTTTTTAAAAATCTTCCCCAAAGTGAGAAGTGAACCTGGAATCTTTATCAAATGAAATGCTCACTGGAACTCCCTGTAGTCTAACGACTTCTTTCATATACATTTCTGCCAAAGTACTAAGGGTATCCGTAGACTTCATAGGTAGGAAGTGAGCTGTTTTAGTCAATCTATCCATCAATTCTAGCTCAATCATTATACTAGCCATCATTTCAAATTTTTCCTTAAAGGCATAACATTTAGGTTAGGGCTTGTAAATTACTCAAGCGATTCATACTTTCTTATCATCATCTAAACCATTATTACTTCATGCTTTCAGATCGGAGCATTTACCACCACATTGGCTTTCCTTAGGGTGGTATAAAATCTCATACTCATAATCCTTTAGAAACTCGAGCCATTTCTTTTCCGTCTCATATTCAATTCTCTTTGAGAGAATAAGTACTTCGAACATTCGTGGTCCGTAATGAAATCTCTCACCATACGAGTAATGCCTCTAAATCCTTAAAGCAATTATCACTGCAGCTAATTCTAAGTCATGAGTTGGGTAGTTCTTTTCATGATCCTAATTCTAAGTCATGAGTTGGGTAGTTCTTTTCATGATCCTTTAATTGTCGAGAATCATATACAACTACCTTACTATGCTGCATTAACATACATCTCAAACCTTATCATGAGGCATCACTATACACCGAACATCCATCAAAACCACTAAGAATGGTGAAGACAGGTGTAGTCGTTAACCTATGTTTTAATTCTTCAAACTACACTCGTAAGCATCATTCTACTTTAATAATCTTTTTGACATTAGCACTCTAAATTTTCCTTACCATAGCATCAAATACGCCAAATTGCACGAATGTCCTCATTTCCCTATGGTGCTCTAGGGACCAAATAGGAAGGATACTATAGTCGGCTAGGGATCCGAATAGAGTAAGGAAGGTACTTTGAAATACCTGTCTTGTTCTGAAACCTAATAGCGATAATAGGCAATAAATACCGTTATTGAGATAACTCATCTTTCATATTAATTCATATTCTTTTCAAAGTAATGCTTTCATAGAATAAAGCACTTAAGTAAAATAAACTAATATTCATATATAAAATTTTTTGTTTAAATCAATCATCATTCTCATTTAAACTCATATCACCTATCATATATACATCATAAAACCTCATACCAATAAGTACTTTAGAATTCCAAATATTGTTTCTTGTCAATTATTGTATTTCCCACTTTACTTCTCAACAAGAGTACAGTAACTACGAAATCGAAATTATTAAATATTCATTAAAACTCCAACTTATATAAAATCACACCATAGTAACTTCAGTTACAAACATTATCTCCTGACAACTCCATAGTTCTATGCTTTAACTCCACTTGTAAATAACTCAAGCCATACGCATATTTTTATATTAAATATTTGCAAAATTCACAACATAGTTAACGGAAGAAGAGACAATTACACTTCTAGCATAACAGTCTAATACCACATGATTTCTAGCCAACCAATCCATTCCACATGTGACATCAAACCCATACATATTCAATAAAATTAGGTTGGCTATAATTCTTTCCCTCCTACCCGTAGCTTACTACCACTATACATTATGTTCTTCATTTGAGATTTCCTAAAGAGGTCACTTATTTGCAGTTGTGGTCTTAGGTCATGGTTGGTCGGTCTTTTCTGATCCTTCTGAGACTTTCTGATTCATCTTTAGACAATCTTTAATTAGATGTCTGTGACGTCCCAGTCACCATACATTTCTTATTCATCTTTTATCCTTTTTTCCCTTAAACTTAGTTAGATTTGCTTGTCAATGTCAATCATAATTTTCTTTCTTTGGCTTACTGTCTAAGAGCTCAATATATTTAATTCAATTACAATAAAACAGACTAATGATACATGTATATATGTACCATCCATTTCCACAGGATCTCATACATCATCTTAACTTAAATCCCCGACATCTTATATACATGAATGCTAGTTGTACTGTACCATAGCTGAATTACAAGTTTACTTTGCATAACTACATAAGTATACCTTCTATACTACTTGGGAAGCGTCTCTTGAAGGTAAACTTTCAAAATCCACTCGTAGGCTCTTCTATTTAGAGCGAGGGATTACTCCGGATAGTCTGTATGAAAAATGTTTGTAAAAGGGTGAGTTTACGCTCAGTAAGAAAAATATGTAAAAGAGCGTGCTATGCCTCTATATGTATTTTTCCTACTTGGCTCTATAATGTCATGTAAAGCATTATAAAGCATGCATCATAAACCTCTTTCATGCATTGTTTGCAACCATGCATATTTCTTTCAATTGGTGTAGGCAAACATACTTTCTTGAAAACATCATGCATCAAATCATACTTTGTATGCTTCTTGTTAATTATAGCATACATATATAACATGCATCATACTTCTTTCTTTAAACATCATACATACTTTAAAACATCATTGTATTCTTAAAACATACATCATGCTTCTTTACTTCAAAACATACTTCATAACATACTTTAAAACATACTTTACATGCTTTTATAACTTAGCATGCTTCGCGTACTTCTTCAAAACATATTTCAAATACTTCTGTGAAATATCATTTACATACATACATACTTTTCTTAAAACATCTTATACTTTCTTGAAAACATACTTCATATACTTCTTTTAAAACTTCTTGTACGAGTAAATCAAGTACTTTCGATTTCTTTATTCTTAGAAATCGCATATACATATAGTTTTTAATAACATAAAAACTATTCATACTTTTGTGGAGTTATGCACTGCATCATCATCATCATCATAATCATGTGGCGTACCCCATAGGGCCAGGAATTCTCCCTTAGCCGAACATGAAACAAAAACAGATTGGCCAACTGTGGGTGGCTACAGCCAACACTAGTCAGGTGTCCTCTGTAGCAACTGAGGCCTGACTTATGGTCCTCAGCCCTTAACATACATCATTTCAGGACTTGATCAGAGCCCCTACTAGAAACATGAAAGTGCATAATCTCAAAACATATGCCATGTAGCTTCTAGCCATGACATTTCATACTTTTAGAAAATAGGTATGAAAACCTCTTTTCAAAACATGGCAGTCGACTGGCCTCCTAGGGCAGTCGGCTGCTGCTTCATATTTTCATTTATCGAAATTATTTTCATTTAAAATTTCGATATTTTCATCTTTGAAAACATATAAGGGCAGTCGACTGGTCCATATAGCAGTCGGCTGGTTTTCAAACAGAATACTTCTTAAGAAATAGCAGTCGACTGGTACATATAGCGGTCGACTGTTTTTGAAACAGAATGCATCTCGGAAAATAGCAGTCGACTGGTCCTATAGGCAGTCGGCTGGTTTTGAAACAGAATGCATTTTCATAAATAGCAGTCGACCGTCTTACATAGCAGTCGACTGGTTTGGAACAGAAAGCTTTTCTGGAAAATAGCAGTCGACTGGCATACATAGCAGTCGACTGGTTTGAAACAGAATGCTTTTCTTGAAAATAGCAGTCGACTGGCATACATAGCAGTCGACTGGTTTGCATCGGTTTTCGGAAAACGACGTTTTGGTTGTCTCTAGGCAGTCGACTTCCCATTTAAGGCAGTCGGCTGCTCCTAGCCTAATTGGTACTAGGAGACAAATCCGAAAATGCATCTTTTCATGCACCAAATCCAACTAGTACTTCTTCCAAACCATATAAAACAGTATAAAACATGCGGACATAGCCGCCTTACGTCCGTTACATAAATTCCTTACCTTGATTCCTTCGGAAACGCAAGATCACTTGATGCGTTAACCCTAGCTTTCACTCCTTCAAATCTGAAATCATCATATCAAAGCAAACCTTTAAGAATTTGCCATAAACATGTTATACTAATTCAGTACGACACCATACCATAAACATACTTGAACAAATCATCTTCTTCTCTTACCTTTTGCTAGTGACCAAAATCTCAAACTTTGAGATCTCTTCCAAGACTTGGAATTAATCCACCAAACTTCAGATATAGCCTCGTCTAGTGACTAGGATCATTTTTCGTCTAACAAACTTAACGATTTGGTTACTAAACAAGGGTGTTTGTCAAGGTAGCTATGGAAGAAAACTTATGGAAACTTGGAGAACACGAGGGAGAGGGCTGGAAGATAGGGGCTGACGTTGGGTGATGGCTGGGGGATGAGTCATGCCATTTCATTTATTGCTTCCCTATCCAATATCATCTCATCTCAGCCACTTATTCCTTGACTCCTTTTTGACCTATCTTTGACCATTAATTCTCTTCTTCCCTTTTGACTCAAGACCATTTGTCCATTTAATCTCTAATATTTCTGATTTCAACCTAATAAATCATTTGTCTTATTAACCATCAACTTTCATATTTCTTCCATACATCATGCATACATCATTCATACATTAAGCTTCATATTCATTTAATTGGTCTTCTTTCTTCCTATTCCATTAATTTTCCTGACATCAATATTAATTGACTACTTGATTATTTAATCTTTCATCTCCTTACTTCTTCCATGTTCCATACATCCTTCATACTTCATAATTCTCATGTCCATTTACTTCATTTAAGCCAAAATGCTTTACAATTATGGAGGAATTTCATGAAATTGGGGGATTTCACATTCTCCCCACCTTAGAGAATTTGGTCCTCCAAATTTAAATCAGGTTATATCTTAAACAGTTCTTGATACTCTTCATTTTCAAGCTATTTAGCTTCATGTACCTTTTTTCCATAGTGTGGTATTGTCAATAATCTTAACCAATGGGATCATCATAGACTTCTATATCATATCTTTTCTGTTCAAAATCCCGAATGGCTCTTTCACATGACTTGTGTCTTTCTATACTCCTAAGGTTTCATCTTTCGTGACATAAGATGAATTCTGAATTATACTTTCGAAGCATTGACACTTTCTATTCTTATAGCATTTCATACCGTGTCCTCCCAGTACTTGTATAATAGCTATTTTCATAACTAAACTCAGTCAATGGCAGATGGTCGTCCCATGAGCCTTTAAAATACATAGCACCAGCTCTTCACATGTCCTCGAGCGTCTAAATCATGCGCTCGGACTGCTCATTAGTCTGCGGACGAAAAGCTGTGCAAAACTTCCAACTGAGATTCCATGGTTCCTTGTTAATCTCCTTAAATGAGAATTGAACCTGAAATCTCTATCACATGAATTTGCTCATTGGAACTCCACTTAATCTTATGACATTCTTTCATCTACATTTCTGCCAAAGCACTAAGTACATCCATAGACTTCTTAAGTAGTAAGTGGGCTTACTTAACAGATCTGTTCATCAATTCTGGCTTAATCCTTATACTAGTCATCATTCCCAATTTACTTTGAAAGCATAACATTTAGCTTAAGGCTTGGAAATTTCTCAAGTAACTTCTTACTTTCTTGTTAATTATATGAACCATTATTCTTTCATGCTTCTGACTCATAGCATTTGCCATCACAATGGCTTTTTATACTTTCTTTCTTTTGCCCTTTTTAATACCCACATACTAATCACATTTTAAACTATTAACATAGTTCTTTTAATTCGTATCCAAAAATGTTCTCTTCTCATAGCATCAAACATGCCTATGAATGAACATCTTCATTTCCCTATGTACTCTAGGGATCAATCAGGAAGGATACTATAGTCGGCTAGGTAACCGAGTAGAGTATGGAAGGTACTTTAGAGCACCTGTCGTGTTTCGGTCCCTAGATGCGACTATAGAGAATAATTACCGTCGTTGAGATAACTCATCTCTCATATTAATTCATATTCCTTTCAGAGTAATACTTTTATAGCATAAAACATTTAAGTAAAATCGACTAATATAAGTCAATCATCATTCTCATTTATACTCCTTTCACATCGTAAACTAAAAATCCTTCACATAACCATACTACCTTCTATTAACTTTCCTTACAATTTAGTCAGATCATACAACATACTTTTACCTTATACATCTTCAACATTTACATCATAGTTAACAGGTGTCTTTCCTTTCTCTTTAGCAGTAGCCTTGCGCTGTGGTTGAGGAGTCCCCTCAGATTCCTCGAATGTCCTCATGTCTCTCTTGGGACAATCTTGATCAAATGTCCTCGTTCACCACATCTGAAACATGTGCCACTTGCCAACCGGCATGGCTGTGATCTATGGAACTTTTTGCAATGTTCACACCTTTGTCCTATACTCTTAGGTGAACTAGCTGAATGTCGGAATCTATCATCATTCATCTTGATTCCCGTAGCTCTAGGATTCCCTATACCATAATCATCATAATACTCCTAACTCAATATAAATTCCACATAACCATTAAATTTAATTAATAATCATTTTCTTGCTTACCTATTGAGGCTCCTTCATATGGCCTACATCTCTTAGATGAGCATCCATCTTTCGAGATCTTCCTTTCTGACTTCCGCTTTATCGGTTTCTTACTTTTACTTTGGATTCGAAAATCAGTTTGATGAAGCTCATAGTCCTGCTCACACAACTGAGCCTTACGGACGGTCTCATTATAAGTAGTGACACCTATAGTGTACAACTTGGATTTGATAGGAGACTTCAATCCTTCTATAAATCTGTATATCTTATATCCTTCACTCCTGATGGTCTCTCGATCGAATCCACTTAGAGAAATAAACCTTGACTCATAATGATTAACTGACATTGTCCCTTGAGTCAATTTCAAAAATTCAATCTTCAACCTAGTCTGATCAGTGCGTGGGATGTACTGCTCAGTAAAGGCTTCTAAAAATTTATCCCACGTAACCTCAACATGTTGGGCTTCCAAAAAGGCCTGAGTGGACTGCCACCAATACTTTGCATCATCCACTAACAGATAAACAGCCAAACCTACTTTTTCCCTTCCGGAACATAACATATACTCGAAAGATCTAGTGACCGCCTTCACCCAATTCACTGCGGCCAATGGGTTCTTATCCCCCTTAAACTTAGGCGGATCCAGCTTCTTATATTTCTTAATCAAGGTCATACTGCAATAGGCTGTGAGATCTCGCCTTTCAATAACTGGGAATGGTGGGGGTAACTCTGTCTGTACTGGTGGTGGCTGTACCATAGGAATGGCGAATGGCACACTTGTGACCATGTTGGGAAGATTCGCCATAAACTGCGTAAACATAGTGGTCATATTCTCCACTTGCTTTTCCATCTTCGCTAACCTAGTGTTTGGGCTATGAGGTAGAGATGGAAAAGAAAACTGTGTTGGTGACTGTTCTACATAATTCCTTCCTCTTCCTTCACCAACATCCCTTCTATCTGAGCTCATTCTGTCGATAAAATCACAAATTGAGCTACTTAGTATAACTTCAAACAGTTATACATCGTATATGTATTCAGACAAGTACAGTACAATTGGGGATATACTCTACTTCTAACTCATCGACACGACAAACCTCAATCTAATTGCTCTGATACCACTCTGTGACGTCCCAGTCACCATACATTTCTTATTCATCTTTTATCCTTTTTTCCCTTAAACTTAGTTAGATTTGCTTGTCAATGTCAATCATATTTTCTTTCTTTGGCTTACTGTCTAAGAGCTCAATATATTTAATTCAATTACAATAAAACAGACTAATGATACATGTATATATGTACCATCCATTTCCACAGGATCTCATACATCATCTTAACTTAAATCCCCGACATCTTATATACATGAATGCTAGTTGTACTGTACCATAGCTGAATTACAAGTTTACTTTGCATAACTACATAAGTATACCTTCTATACTACTTGGGAAGCGTCTCTTGAAGGTAAACTTTCAAAATCCACTCGTAGGCTCTTCTATTTAGAGCGAGGGATTACTCCGGATAGTCTGTATGAAAAATGTTCGTAAAAGGGTGAGTTTACGCTCAGTAAGAAAAATATGTAAAAGAGCGTGCTATGCCTCTATATGTATTTTTCCTACTTGGCTCTATAATGTCATGTAAAGCATTATAAAGCATGCATCATAAACCTCTTTCATGCATTGTTTGCAACCATGCATATTTCTTTCAATGGTGTAGGCAAACATACTTTCTTGAAAACATCATGCATCAAATCATACTTTGTATGCTTCTTGTTAATTATAGCATACATATATAACATGCATCATACTTCTTTCTTTAAACATCATACATACTTTAAAACATCATTGTATTCTTAAAACATACATCATGCTTCTTTACTTCAAAACATACTTCATAACATACTTTAAAACATACTTTACATGCTTTTATAACTTAGCATGCTTCGCGTACTTCTTCAAAACATATTTCAAATACTTCTGTGAAATATCATTTACATACATACATACTTTTCTTAAAACATCTTATACTTTCTTGAAAACATACTTCATATACTTCTTTTAAAACTTCTTGTACGAGTAAATCAAGTACTTTCGATTTCTTTATTCTTAGAAATCGCATATACATATAGTTTTTAATAACATAAAAACTATTCATACTTTTGTGGAGTTATGCACTGCATCATCATCATCATCATAATCATGTGGCGTACCCCATAGGGCCAGGAATTCTCCCTTAGCCGAACATGAAACAAAAACAGATTGGCCAACTGTGGGTGGCTACAGCCAACACTAGTCAGGTGTCCTCTGTAGCAACTGAGGCCTGACTTATGGTCCTCAGCCCTTAACATACATCATTTCAGGACTTGATCAGAGCCCCTACTAGAAACATGAAAGTGCATAATCTCAAAACATATGCCATGTAGCTTCTAGCCATGACATTTCATACTTTTAGAAAATAGGTATGAAAACCTCTTTTCAAAACATGGCAGTCGACTGGCCTCCTAGGGCAGTCGGCTGCTGCTTCATATTTTCATTTATCGAAATTATTTTCATTTAAAATTTCGATATTTTCATCTTTGAAAACATATAAGGGCAGTCGACTGGTCCATATAGCAGTCGCTGGTTTTCAAACAGAATACTTCTTAAGAAATAGCAGTCGACTGGTACATATAGCGGTCGACTGTTTTTGAAACAGAATGCATCTCGGAAAATAGCAGTCGACTGGTCCTATAGGCAGTCGGCTGGTTTTGAAACAGAATGCATTTTCATAAATAGCAGTCGACCGTCTTACATAGCAGTCGACTGGTTTGGAACAGAAAGCTTTTCTGGAAAATAGCAGTCGACTGGCATACATAGCAGTCGACTGGTTTGAAACAGAATGCTTTTCTTGAAAATAGCAGTCGACTGGCATACATAGCAGTCGACTGGTTTGCATCGGTTTTCGGAAAACGACGTTTTGGTTGTCTCTAGGCAGTCGACTTCCCATTTAAGGCAGTCGGCTGCTCCTAGCCTAATTGGTACTAGGAGACAAATCCGAAAATGCATCTTTTCATGCACCAAATCCAACTAGTACTTCTTCCAAACCATAAAACAGTATAAAACATGCGGACATAGCCGCCTTACGTCCGTTACATAAATTCCTTACCTTGATTCCTTCGGAAACGCAAGATCACTTGATGCGTTAACCCTAGCTTTCACTCCTTCAAATCTGAAATCATCATATCAAAGCAAACCTTTAAGAATTTGCCATAAACATGTTATACTAATTCAGTACGACACCATACCATAAACATACTTGAACAAATCATCTTCTTCTCTTACCTTTTGCTAGTGACCAAAATCTCAAACTTTGAGATCTCTTCCAAGACTTGGAATTAATCCACCAAACTTCAGATATAGCCTCGTCTAGTGACTAGGATCATTTTTCGTCTAACAAACTTAACGATTTGGTTACTAAACAAGGGTGTTTGTCAAGGTAGCTATGGAAGAAAACTTATGGAAACTTGGAGAACACGAGGGAGAGGGCTGGAAGATAGGGGCTGACGTTGGGTGATGGCTGGGGGATGAGTCATGCCATTTCATTTATTGCTTCCCTATCCAATATCATCTCATCTTAGCCACTTATTCCTTGACTCCTTTTTGACCTATCTTTGACCATTAATTCTCTTCTTCCCTTTTGACTCAAGACCATTTGTCCATTTAATCTCAATAATATTTCTGATTTCAACCTAATAAATCATTTGTCTTATTAACCATCAACTTTCATATTTCTTCCATACATCATGCATACATCATTCATACATTAAGCTTCATATTCATTTAATTGGTCTTCTTTCTTCCTATTCCATTAATTTTCCTGACATCAATATTAATTGACTACTTGATTATTTAATCTTTCATCTCCTTACTTCTTCCATGTTCCATACATCCTTCATACTTCATAATTCTCATGTCCATTTACTTCATTTAAGCCAAAATGCTTTACAATTATGGAGGAATTTCATGAAATTGGGGGATTTCACAATGTCCTTGTTTACCACACCAAAAACATGCTCCACTTACTAATTGGCAAAGCATTGATCCATGAATCTTTCTGCAATACTCACACCTTTGTGTTTTACCCTTCGATGAGCTAGCAATACCTCCTGTCGAATATCGGGATCTCTCTCCATTTATCTTGATCCCAGCAACTTTAGGAGTCCCTATTTAATTATCATCATACACTCCCAAAATTATCATCATACACTCCCAAAATTCAGTACAATTCCATATAACCACTTAATTGGCATTAGAGATCAATCTCTCTTAATTCATTTGCTTACCTATCGAGGCTCTTTCATATGGCCTACTTCCTCCAGATGAATATCCATCTCTAGAGGTTTTCCTTTCTGACCTCCGCTTCATCGATTCTTTGCCTTTACCTTTGGCTCGAAAATCTATTTGATGAAGCTCGTAGTCCTGCTCACACAACTGAGCCTTACGGACTGCTTCTCCATAGGTAGAAATATCCTTCAGGTCCAACTCAGACCTAATGGGAGGTATAAGAGGAGCATTCCCTGATGTAGTAGGCTGACCAGTAGGTTGGGCTATCGGTGCATTAGTGGCCATATTCGAGAAGTTCGACATAAATTGTGTAAACATCGTGGCCATAGTTTCCATATGCTTCTCCATTCTAGCTAGCTTAGCATTTGTGCTATGCAGTGGAGATAGAGGAGGAGACTATGCTGGGGGCTCTACTCTAGCCCTTCCTCATCTTCTATTAGTACTCCTTCTACATGAACCCATTCTATCAATAAAATTACCATTAATTTAATGACTTATGTATAACCATCGTATATGTATTCAAACAAGTACAGTACCTGGGATGTACACTAATTCTAGCTTACTAACACTGACAAACACCAGACTAACCAGCTCTGATACCAATCTGTGACATCCAGTCACTCACACTTAACAACTAACTTTTACCTTTCACATACAAATTTGTTAGTCTCATTTTGTAAATGTCATTTCTTCTTCTTCTCGAACTTTGTATTTTGCAGTTCATCATAAATAATTTTGATATCAATTAAAACATAAAAATGATATATATACATATCATTCCTTACCACAGGATCTTATACTTCTTACTTAACCTAAATCCCCAGACATCTTATATATATTACTGTTAGCTCGTACTGTACAATAGCTGAATTACAATACACTTTGCATGATTACATAAGTATACCTTCAATACTAATTGGAAAGTGTATCACGAAGGTACACACTGATATCTCAAAAGCAAGCTCCTCTATTCGAAGCGGGATTCACTTCAGATAATTTGTATGAAAAATATTCGTAAAAGGAAGAGTTTACGCTCAGTAAGAAAATTATGTAAAAGAACGTACTATGCCTCTATATGCAGTTTTCCTACTTAGCTCTATAATGTCATGTAAATCATTATAAAGCATGCATCATATACTTCTTTCATGTATAGTTTGCAACCATGCATATTTCTTTCAAATGGTATAGGCAAACATACTTTATATGCTTCTTTAAAATAGCATACATCATATACTTTCTTTAAAACATCATACTTCATAAACTTACTTCAAAACATACATCATATTTTTTCATCAAAACATACATCATATAGAAGAGAAACTATTTATATATTAACAAAATTATGCACTGAATCATGTGGCGTACTCCCGTAGGAGCTAGGAATCCTCCCATAGCCAATATATACATAACAGGGACAATTTGGCCAAACGTCGGTGGCTACAGTGAACACTAGTTAGGTGACATCTGTAGCAACTGAGGACCAAACTTAGGCTTCTCGTCCAATTTCATGTCATACTGGGGACTTGATCAGAGTCCTTGAATAATTATTATGTACATCATAGTCTCAAAACATTTTTCATATAGCTATTTGCTATGACATTTATGTTTTCTTGAAAAAGGGTTTAAAACCTCTTTTCAAACAGGGCAGTACACTGGCCTTATAAGGCAGTCAGCTGCTGCCTCATATTTTCATTTATCGAAATTATTTTCATTTAAAATTCTAATATTTCTCATTTCTGAAAACACATAGCGCAGTCGACTGGTACTTATAGCAATCGACTGGTTTTGAAACAGAATGCTTCTTAAGAAATGGCAGTCGACTGGTCCATATAGCAGTCGATTGTTTTTGAAACAGAATGTTTTTGGAAACATAGTCGACTAGTCTTATAGGTAGTCGGCTGGTTTTGAAACAGAATGCATTTTAGCCAATAGCAGTTGACTGTCCCATACAGCAGTCGACTGTCCCATACAGCAGTCGACTGGTTTGAAACAGAATGCATACTGGGAAAATAGCAGTCGACTAGCTTACATAGCAGTCGACTGGTTTGTCTCAATTTTTGAAAAACTACTCTTTGGTTGTCTCTAGGCAGTCGACTGCTACTTAAGGCAGTCGGCTGCTACTTAAGGCAGTCGGCTGCTTCTAGCCTAATTGGCACTAGGAGTAAAACCTGAGAAGTTCATTTCCTACACTTCTAATCAACTTTTGATTCATCCCAAAGGACATTTAAAACACATCAAAACATGCGAACATAGCCACCCTACGTCTATTACATAAATTCCTTACCTCGATTACTTCGAGAACACGAAGTCACTTGGTGACTCCAATTCCTTTCCTTTGCTTCTTCAAAGCTGTAAACATCATCATTCAAACCTTTGGCTTTCTTGCACTTTAACACCATAATTAGACTATATCAACGTATAGAACTCCATACCATAAACATAATTGAAGAAATTAACTTCTTCTCTTACCTTTGTAAATAACCAAACTTGACAGAATTTCAGATCTCCTTAATCACTTGGATTTAGCTCTTCATATTACAAACATAGCTTGAGCTAGTGATAAGGAACGTTTTTCGTTAAGTGAGCTTAACGAATTGGTCACAGGAGATGGTGGTTTGTCAAGGCAATTATGTAGGAAAACTTGGAAGCTTTTGGAGAGAACGAGAGGGAGAGCTGAAAAGGGTTGCTGCCGTAAGGTGATGGGAGATGAAGATGATGACTCATGCTTCATTAATTGCACCTCTATCCCTTAATCATCTCATCTCAGCCATTGACCATGCTTTTGACCCTTCTTTGACCAATTAATTTTCTTTCTTCCCTTTTCATATCAGCCACATATATCATTTAATTATGAAAATCTGATATTTGCTTTATCATCATCCAGTTAAATAATTTCATCTTAGCCTTTGACCATCATTATTTGACCATTCACTTAATTGGTCTCCTTTCTTCCATATAACACTTGTCTTTACTTACACTAATTTTTTTATATTAATTCTTTTCTCATACCTCAATTATTCTTATAACATAAATTTAATTTCTTGACTAATTGACTTCCCATTTCATCACTTCTTCCATGTCCCATATATCATTCACACATTAAAACTTCATATTTATTTACTTCCTTTAAGCTGAAATACTTTACAATTATGGAAGAATTTACATGAAAATTGGGGATTTCACATTTACAATTTTTTCTAAGCCAATATAAGATTAATCATGGCGTACGCAGGAAATTCATTCTTGCGAAGGACATACAAGTTACAACAGCAAAGAACAATGGGGACTTACATGATAACAGCTTAAGACTAAGTACAAATCAAGAAACAATTGAAACATCTAGACCTGACAGTTGGAAACTGGACATACAACACATAATTTTATGAACAATGGACTTACAACACCTCTAGAACAGACAGTTGGACAATGGGAACAATGGAAACATTGTTTGATGGACAATGGACACATTGGACACACATGCAACACGTCTAAAAGAAATTTTGTTTACAACATAATTTTTTTCAACGCAACCTAAGGTTTTTTTTTTGTTTTTAATATTATGATAGAACTACTCCTAAACTCAATTTATTCAACAAAATTTAGAAATTAGCTGCTCACCATCACTTGTTAATGTCGAAAAACTCTAAAAAATAATCCAAAATTTTTTTTCAATTCCCCTTTTTGGTTCTTGTCCACATTTGCCAAAAATACTCTTTTTTTTCTAAATTTAACTTTTAAAATCAAATAAACCTTTCTAGATCTAAGAAAATAGAAATATTTTTTTTGGAAAAAATGGTGCAAGAATCAGAAAAAGGAACTCGAGAATAGTTTCTGGATAATTTTTTGGAGTTTTTTCATCACCTTTAAGTGGTGGCAAACAATGATTGGCAACGGCCAATGCTGTGGCCAGTAACTGATTTTTGGGGTTTTTTAAGTTCTCCAGTGAACTGATATTTTAATCGGAATATTTTTATTATAACATTAGAAAAAACCTTTGATTGTGAAGAAAATATGGATTATGAATAGAATTTCTTCGAGTCTAAAACCAACTCTGAATCCAAAAACAATGGACATATATTTGGAGGAATTTACATTATTATCCATAATAAAAGGACATCACATTTTTTTTTTGATGAAACATTAATATACATTATACATAATAAGATTTGCTTGGTGTTAAAATTGAAAGTTGCACAAAGTCCAAAAATCTTATGCACCGCTTGATTTTTGTCTTTGGTGTTAACATTGTCAAAATGGGCCAAGGCCCTGTTGGATTATGCCCTTAGAACCATTCATTAGATGATTGACTTTGGCATTTTTTTATGTATCATGACATTTTATTTATTATAGTTCATTATTATATTTGTTTTATAACTGCGTAATGTAATCTTATATGATAATGTCCTTAGAATAGTAATAACACACTATTCTTAAAATATCCCTAGTCAAGTACTATTGTGAACAAGGATAACAATGATACGATAAGACTAGTATGTGGTTGACTGATGACCATTGTCATGGATATAGGATATCAAGTCATCACATAGGTACATGTTAGAGAACTATGTACTGGATCGACCCTCCATGAGAACGCTACATGGATTGTTATATGAGTGTCATAAGCGATTCTCATAGTGATGATGGTGTATGTGATCCTTTGACTTGAGATCATCAGAGATCCCAACATAGAGAATTGCATACTTTAATGCTACTAGATGTCATTCGTAACAGGATGGACTAAATGTAGTAATTGGGTATGCCTTGATCTACGTAGAGGGATGTTGAGTGATCAAGATAGGATTTATCCCTCTTATATAACAAGAGTGATGTCTTGGGTCCTTTGATAGAGTGAGACTAAGAAATGCATGGCCATGCTCGAATAAGTCAATATGAGATATTGATTTTATTTGTTTAATTACTCTACTCAGGAATCAAGAAACGCTGATTAGACTATACAAGTGTGACACATTCCATGACTTGTGTCTAATCAAGACATCAAAGGATAAAGGGATTAGACTACACGGTAACATCTATCACGAGTAAGGTTATGTCGAGTCATTGACATTCTCGTTACATGGGTAGCAATGATGTGTTGCTAGATACCGCTCATTGCCTGTGACAATTTTGTCATTGCCATTGTTTTGAGAACCTATTGGGTCGCACACTTAGAACAGATCAATAAGGAGCTTAATTAATCCTATTCTGAATTGGATTAAGGATATATCTAATCCTATTTTGAATTGGATTAAGGATATAGTTAATCCTATTCTAAGTAGGATTAGAGTTTTGTTTGGCAGCAAATTTTAGGGTAAAATTTACTGCCTATAAAAGGATGTTTTTCTAAAACAGAGCCGCACAAAAAAAAAACAGAAAAGGTATTCTTTTAATCGAAGCTAGCAAATTGATTATAAGAATAAAAAACGCTCTTTAAGGCTTCTGATCGTGAGATGTTCAAGAGTCGTGAGATCCGTTCGTGTGGATACCATAGAGGCAGGAACGAAAGGTTGTTGCTTATGACTCGACCAACGACAGAAATCAGAGAAAACGTTAGGTAAAATCTCGAAACCCTAATCAAGCAACTCTCCGAATCGATCCTGGTGGAGGCCGAATGATTTAAATTACGCTGCGTGTTTGTTTCGGTTTCCTTCACTGGTATCCGAGCCAGATTCGGAGTCCCTAATTTGTTTTGATAATAGCATGATCTCTGGTTACTTTCTGTTTATGATTACATGCAATCGTTTTAATGAGATTAATACGGATTAGAATGTATATGATATATTCAGAGGCTAGAAATCGAATTGTTGAAATTATATATATGATATATATCAATTTCGATTCAACTTATATGTGAGATATAATCTGTGATGCGAATTATTAATGGCGGTTTCTGTTCTGCATAAACGTTATGGAAGAAACAGAATAATGTCGAAAGTGTTCTAATGCGCCTCATTAATAAAATTAAAAATTGAAATTGCATTACACTTGTTTGTATAAACACGGTGGTTGTTGTTTGAGCATGGTGCATAGTTATAGCCCTAGCCCAATATGATTGTATTTTGGTGGTTGTAAATTCTAATAAATACGACCTGCGTGTCGTGCCTTGTTCTTGAAATTCTAGTTGTACATTCTTTTCTCATCTTACTCCCCTCGAATGTAACTCGAGGTTTCTCTTAAACTATGTAATTGTAATGTAGTATAGGGTTAGAATTTAGCTAAGTATGAGTTGATGGTGATCAACACTAATGGAGCTGACAACCATGCAAAGGATGACCAAAGAGGCACTTGGAGAAGATGCTATTACCCTTAGGTTAACCCTTAGGGTTTCTCATTGGCTTGGGAAATCCATTTAGTTTGGGCTATAACTATGTCACGTTTATTTTATTACTTAATTGCATGAGATGCATGGTTTATTTTGTACGTTTATGATATGAAAATCATATGATAATTTTAGAAAAGTAAAATTGGTGAGATCTTATTCAATAAACTAAGAAAATCCCTCAAATTAAATTAAGTCAATAATAGATGCCTACCAATGAATAGCACTCGTCAAGACTAGAATCGATTTTGTTATGTTTGCCAAAGCAAAATATCATATCTATCTTAGTAAGACGCGATAGGATAATAGTGATATCCAAAGGCTATAAATTGGGTTGACTTAACTAGATTTCCTCAATAGATTGGGAATTTAGAGGCATAAAGTTGGGCTTCCATTCATGAGATGAATTAGAACAAGTGTTGTTCACCCAACTATCCAAGAGTTACATGAGATGTAATTGGTAAGTGTTGCCTACATAAATAGCCAAATCTTGGGCGATTAGCCAAAGCTAACTCTAGATAAGGTGAAATATGGATCTTGGCCTACTAGAGAAATTATGTGATAATTTTTCCGAATTAATAGTGAGGGTTGTTGATTCGATAAAAATAGTGGGAGCATCATTTAATAAATATTTAATTAAATGAATGCATTCATGATACTTATATTTTGCATATTTTTGTTGTAGATTACCATGGCATCAAACACAAATAACACACTTTCACTGCGATCTATCCTTGAGAAGGACAAGTTGAATGCGACAAACTTCCTGGATTGGTACAGGAACCTGAGGATAGTCCTCAAGCAAGAAAAGAAGCTGTATGTCCTTGAGATTCCCTTACCTGAGGAACCACCCTCTAATGCTCCAAGGGCAGAAAGAGATGCTTATAAGAAGCATCAAGATGATGCATTGGATGTTAGTTGCCTTATGCTTGCCTCCATGAATCCTGAGCTTCAAAAGCAACATGAGGAAATGGATGCGTTCGATATGATCGAGCATCTCAAGCAACTCTATCAAGAGGAAGCTAGGCAAGAAAGGTACAACGTCTCTAAGGCATTGTTTCAGTGTAGGATGGTAGAAGGGACTCCCGTTGGTACTCATGTGCTCAAGATGATTGGGTACATTGAAAACCTTGAAAGATTGGGATTTCCTTTGGGCCAAGAGTTGGCCACTGATGTGATTATGCAATCGTTGCCAGACAGTTACAGTCAGTTTGTTGTTAATTACAACATGAATGAAATTGACAAGACTCTGCCACAGTTACTTAGCATGTTGAAAACAGCTGAATCCAACATGAAAAAGGCCAAGCCCAAAGATGTCTTAATAGTTAAGAAAGCTAAGGGCAGGGCTAATGCAAAGGGCAAGAAAAAAGGTAATAAAGCCAATGGCAAGTTCAAGCCCAATGATACTGCACTGAAGCCTAAAGGTGGGGTTACCAAAGAAGGGAAATGCTTCCATTGCGGTGAGACCGGACATTGGAAGAGGAACTGCAACAAATACCTGGAAGAGCTAAAGAAGAAGAGAGGAAGTGAGACTTCCACTTCAGGTATTTATGTTATAGAAGTTAATCTATCTACTTCTTCATCATGGGTATTAGATACTGGATGTGGTTCTCACATTTGTGTAAATGTGCAGGAACTCAAAAGGAATAGATCGTTGACTAAGGGCGAGGTAGACCTACGAGTGGGAAATAGAGCAAGGGTTGCTGCATTAGCTATAGGAACTTATATTTTGACATTGCCCACAGGGCTTGTTTTAGAATTAGATGATTGTTATTATGTGCCTTCCATCACTAAAAACATTATTTCTATTTCTTGTTTGGACAACAAGGGTTTTTCATTTATAATAAAGGACAACTGTTGCTCCATTTATTTAAATGATATCTTTTATGGTAGTGCACAACTAATTAATGGTCTTTACATTCTAAATCTTGATATGCCTATTTATAACATAAATGCTAAAAGGATTAAATCTAATGATCAAAATCCAACATATCTCTGGCATTGTCGCTTGAGACACATAAATGAGAATCGCATTTCCAAACTCCATAAAGATGGAATTTTGGACTCATTTGATTTTGAATCGTATGAGACATGTGAATCTTGTTTGATGGGTAAGATGACTAAAGCCCCTTTCAAAGGACATAGTGAAAGGCAAGTGATTTATTGGGCTTAGTACATACAGATGTATGTGGACCTTTAAACACACAGGCCAGAGGTGGGTTTATGTACTTTATTACATTTACTGATGATTTCAGTAGATATGGCTATGTGCATCTTATGAGACACAAGTTAGAATCTTTTGAAAAGTTCAAAGAATTCAAGAATGAAGTACAAAACCAACTTGGCAAGAGCATTAAGGCACTTCGATCAGATCGAGGTGGTGAATACTTAAGCCAAGAATTTTATGACTATCTTAAAGAGTGTGGGATTGTCTCAAAACTCACTCCTCCAGGTACACCACAATGGAATGGTGTATCTGAAAGGAGAAACCGAACTTTATTAGATATGGTTCGATCAATGATGAGTCATACAGATCTTCCAGAATCCTTTTGGGGACATGCATTAGAAACAGCTGCTTTTACACTGAACCGTGTTCCATCTAAATCGGTTCCAAAGACACCATATGAGATATGGACTGGTAAACGTCCCAATATGTCTTTTATGAAGATTTGGGGTTGTGAGGCTTATGTAAGACATCAAGTCTCTAACAAATTTGCACCTAAATCTGATAAGTGCTATTTTGTGGGATATCCTAAACTAACTAAGGATATTATTTTTACAATCCCACTGAGCGCAAAGTGTTTGTAGCTCGAATAGGTGTCTTTCTAGAAAGAGAATTCATTTCTAGAAGAACTAGTGGGAGAAAAGTAGAACTTGAAGAAATTCAAGAGCTACAAGATAGCGCACCCGATGTTAAGATGGAGCCTGAGCAAGCACCACAAGTTGTTGTGGAACCAGAACCACAAGCTGTTGTGGAGCAACCGCCTGCTCAAGAGACACAAGCCTTGCGTAGATCAGTTTGAACACATCGTAAGCCACAGAGATATGGATTTCTAATGACTCAGAACGGTGATGTATTGCTCATGGACTAAGATGAGCCTATTACCTATCAAGAGGCTATTACAGGGCCAGACTCTGAGAAATGGCTTGAAGCCATGAGATCTGAGATGGAATCCATGTATGCCAACCAAGTTTGGACCTTGGTTGACTTACCCGAAAGGGTAAAACCTATAGGGTGTAAATGGGTTTTTAAGAAGAAAACCGACATGGAGGAAATGTTCATACCTATAAAGGGCGATTGGTTGCTAAAGGTTTTAAACAAATTCATAGTATTGACTATAATGAAACTTTTTCACCAGTCGCGATGATCAAATCCATTAGGATCTTACTTGCGATAGCTGCATACCATGGTTATGAAATCTGGCAAATGGACGTCAAGACCACTTTTCTTAATGGAAAGCTACTCGAGGATGTGTACATGACACAACCTGAGGGTTTTGTTGATCCAAAAAATGCTGGAAAGGTTTGTAAGCTGCAACGTTCTATTTATAGGCTAAAGCAAGCTTCTCGAAGTTGGAATCTTCGTTTCAATGATGCAATCAAAGAGTTTGGTTTCATCAAGAACGAAGATGAACCTTGTGTCTACAAGAAGGTCAGTGGGAGCACTATTGTCTTCCTGGTGTTGTATGTAGATGACATACTACTCATTGGGAATGACATCCCTACCCTTCAGTCTGTAAAGACTTGGTTAGGGAATTGCTTTTCAATGAAGGACTTGGGCGAAGCTACCTATGTACTGGGTATAAGGATCTATAGAGATAGATCAAGGAAATTAATTGGCCTAAGTCAAAGTGCATACATAGATAAAGTGCTAAAAAGGTTTAGCATGCAGGATTCCAAGAAAGGATTCTTGCCTATGACACATGGCATTACTCTCTCAAAAGAATAGTGTCCTACAACACAAGAAGAGAGAGAACGTATGAGTAAAGTTCCATATGCATCTGCTATTGGATCCATTATGTATGCCATGTTATGCACATGTCCCGATGTCTCGTATGCCTTGAGCATGACGAGTAGATATCAAGTTGATCCTGGTGAACGTCACTGGATCACTGTCAAGAATATTCTTAAGTACTTGAGAAAGACTAAGGATACATTCTTGATATATGGAGGTGAGGAAGAGCTCATTGTAACAGGTTACACTGATGCTAGCTTCCAAACTGATAAAGATGACTATAGATCGCAGTCTGGTTATGTGTTTTGCCTTAATGGTGGTGCTGTGAGCTGGAAGAGTTCAAAGCAGGCGACAGTGGCCGATTCTACAACAGAGGCTGAGTATATAGCTGCCTCTGAAGCTGCTAAGGAGGCTGTTTGGATCAGGAAGTTCATTACTGAGCTTGAAATTATTCCTAGCATTATAGATCCGATTGAGCTCTATTGTGACAACAATGGAGCCATCGCACAAGCTAAGGAACCTAGATCTCACCAACGATCCAAACATATACTACGGCGCTTCCATCTCATTCGAGATATCATCGAGAGAGGAGATGTGAGTATATGCAAAGTACCAACTGACGATAACATCGCCAACCCACTGACGAAGCCTTTGACGCAGCAGAGACATGATCGTCACACTAGGTCACTAGGTATTAGATACATGAGTGAATGGTCTTAGTGCAAGTGGGAGATTGTTGGATTATGCCCTTAGAACCATTCATTAGATGATTGACTTTGGCATTTTTTTATGTATCATGACATTTTATTTATTATAGTTCATTATTATATTTGTTTTATAACTGCGTAATGTAATCTTATATGATAATGTCCTTAGAATAGTAATAACACACTATTCTTAAAATATCCCTAGTCAAGTATTATTGTGAACAAGGATAACAATGATACGATAAGACTAGTATGTGGTTGACTGATGACCATTGTCATGGATATAGGATATCAAGTCATCACATAGGTACATGTTAGAGAACTATGTACTGGATCAACCCTCCATGAGAACGCTACATGGATTGTTATATGAGTGTCATAAGCGATTCTCATAATGATGATGGTGTATGTGATCCTTTGACTTGAGATCATCAAAGATCCCAACGTAGAGAATTGCATACTTTAATGCTACTAGATGTCATTCGTAACAGGATGGACTATAAAGGTAGTAATTGGGTATGCCTTGATCTATGTAGAGGGATGTTGAGTGATCAAGATAGGATTTATCCCTCTTATATAACAAGAGTGATGTCTTGGGTCCTTTGAAAGAGTGAAACTAAGAAATGCATGGCCGTGCTCGAATAAGTCAATATGAGATATTGATTTTATTTGTTTAATTAGTCTACTCAGGAATCAAGAAACGCTGATTAGACTATGTGACACATTCCATGACTTGTGTCTAATCAAGACATCAAAGGATAAAGGGATTAGACTGCACGGTAACATCTATCACGAGTAAGGTTATGTCGAGTCATTGACATTCTCGTTACATGGGTAGTGTTAGCTTTAAATTGACAAGTATTTTGAAAATGACAAAACTCAAGCAAGCTTAGAAATGATCTTTATACTAGTAAATTTGCTTTGAATGAACTCAATAATTGAAACTATTTTAACAAAGTCTTGGATTGAGATTTCAAATGAAAAAGTCAGTAAATACACTTAGAAAAGTGTTAGAAGATTGTTGAACTGACTTAAAATCACAAAAGCTATAAACTTTGCAGCATGTTAAAGTGCAGGAGGGCTACTGGACAAAAGGGATCGATCCCTACTGTAGAGGGATCGATCCCCAAATGGCAGAATGAAGTGGAAACACCCGGGAAAATGCTTGGATAGCATTCTGGAGAAAAGGGATCGATCCCTACTGTTGGGGGATCGATCCCTTTGCCCCAGACCTGACAGTAACGGCTAGTTTCTGAGTTTTTCAACGGGAAGAATTACATTAAATGCTTCACCAACCGTTCTATCCGTTTGGTGGGTTATAAATAGTGACATTTATGAAGTTTGGAGGTAGAACAAGCATTCAAAAGTAATCAAGCTTCAAGAGAGAATCTGAAATCTGAAAATCTCATTGTGACTCCATTTTGTGAGAGTATTTTCTGTATCCTTCACCCATCCACAGAAAAAATCAGATATTCAAAGGGGTGAGCTATCCTTGTAAGGTCTGATATTGTAGAGTGTGGGAATACTACAAGGGTAGAGGATTAGAAGGAGACTTCTAAAGTCCCAAGAGAAATTGTAAGAGGTCTTGCCACACCTTCAAGTGGTTTGTAAGCTTTCTCAAGGAAGAAGTGAATCAAAACCTTGACAAGAAGTTCAAGGAGAGAGGACGTAGGCAAGAGATTGGCCGAACCTCTATAAACCTTGTGTTTGCTTCTCTTTCCCTTACTCTTATTTACTGCATTTGTTTCATATTGCTTATTTAACCTTGATTGTGCATTAAGAGTTAGGAAAAGTAGAAATAACTAGAAAAACCGATTCACCCCCCCTCTCGGTAGAGCCAACAATTGGTATCAGAGCTTGGGCTCGAGAGTGACTTAGATTAACATCTATCGAGTATAAACGATCACTAATGGCTCAAACTAGTTTGTCTACACCCTTGGTAGGAGAGGGACACTCTACGGTTAGACCTCCACTCTTTAATGGTGAAAACTATGCCTATTGGAAGACTAGAATGATGCTATTTATTCAAGCCAACGATTATGAAGTATGGAGAATTATTGTTAAAGGTCCTCTTATTCCTATTAAGAAAGTAGATGGGTCGGATGTGCCTAAGAAAGAAGATGAATGGGATACTAATGATATTAGGATGGCACAACTTAATGCTAAAGCAATGCACACACTCTTTTGTGCATTAGGACCAAATGAGTATAATCGAGTGTCACAATGTGAGAATGCTAAACAAATTTGGGACAAACTAGCTATCACACATGAGGGAACCACACAAGTTAAAGAAACCAAAGTAGGCATGCTCACACAAGACTATGAATTATTTAGAATGAAGAATGATGAATCAATTAGTGACATGTTTACTAGATTTACTGACATCATAAATGGTCTTAAAGCATTAGGCAAGACATATTCTAATGTAGAAATGGTGAAAAAGATACTCAATAGCTTACCTAAAACATGGGAGGCTAAAGTCACTGCTATTGAGGAATCTAAGGATCCTCACACACTCTCACTAGATGAACTTATGGGATCTCTACTCACCTATGAGATGAAAATCAAGAGAAATCAAGATCCTCCTAAGAAAGTTGGAGTAGCTTTAAAATCCACCACTATTGAGGAATCAAAAGATCATGATGAGAGTGGTGATGATGAGGACCTAGAAATGGCCATGTTTGCTAAGAGGTTTAATAAATTTATGAGGATGAGAACTAGTGGTAACTCTAGGAGACCCCCTAGGAGAGACTTTAATAGAGGAGAAACTAGTAGGAAAGAAAAGGACCAAATTATTTGTTATGAATGCAAAAAACCTGGTCATATTAAATTTGATTGTCCTTTGTATAGAAAGCAAAATGAGAAGAAACAAAAGAAGACGGCAATGGTGGCTACTTGGAGTGATAGTGATTGCTCCGATGAAGAGAATGTAGAAGATGAAGTAGCCAACCTTTGTTTCATGGCTTTTGAAGATGAAAAGGTAACTTCTAACTTGTTGGATACTAATGAATATACTTTTGATGAATTGCAAGATGCATTTGATGAGTTAGCTAATGAATTTGAATGCATGAATTTGAAATATAAGAAAATGATTTCTAAGTTGAAAAAGGAGAATGAAATGCTTGTGAATGTTAAATTAGAATGTGAAAAGAAATTAGAGAATGCAAATCTAGAAATAGAAGAATTAAATAGAAAGAACATTAATTTGCAAAACTCCTTTTCTAGATTTTACATGGGCCAACAAAAACTTGATCAAATGCTAGAGACTCAAAGAGCATTCTTTGATAGAGAAGGGTTAGGTTATAATGCATCTAACAAAGAGACTCATCTTAAAAACTTCCTAGTTAAAGATAGAAAATTTGTTTTGTGCACATTGTGTAATAAACTAGGACACTCCTCACAAGCATGCACCTCTAGGAAGACCATGATAAGAGGAAAAATGGCTGTCAAAATTTGGGTACCTAAACATGTTTTAAATTCAAGTGATGAGTCATTAAAGATGAAATGGATCCCTAAAGGATCTAAAATTATAAGTACTAACTCTCAAGGACCCAAGAAAATTTGGGTACCTAAAATGAAAGCTTGATGTGTTTGTAGGAGGAAGAGTATTGCTACAAGGCTAAGTCCAAGGAGCATTGGTACCTTGATAGTGGATGCTCAAGACACATGACGGGTGACAAGAGTCAATTCAAGTTCCTAAAGCATAAAAGTGGTGGAGAAGTCACATTTGGAGACAACTCCAAAGGACAAATTGAAGGAATTGGCTCCATTGGTAACTCTTCCTCAACTATTGAGAATGTTTTGTATGTTAGAGGCTTGAAACATAACTTGCTTAGTATTAGTCAATTGTGTGATAAGGGATTTAAAGTCATGTTTGATGATTTGTGTTGCAATGTTGTTAATGCCAAATCTAATCAAATTATGTTTATTGGACATAGACAAGGAAATATTTATATCGTGAATTTAAATGAACTTAATAGCAAAAATGTATGCTTTATGGCTACTAGAGAAGATGAACCTTGGTTGTGGCATAGAAGACTAGGCCATGCTAGCATGCATATTCTGTCTAAGTTAACCAAAAGAGACCTAGTTGTAGGATTACCTAAGCTTCAATTTGAAAATGATAAAGTTTGTGAAGCATGTGTAAGAGGAAAACACAAAAGAAATTCATTTAAATCTAAGAAGAGTGTCACTACCTCTAGATCACTTCAACTTCTTCACTTAGATCTCTTTGGACCAACTAGGACAACTAGTTTAGGAGGTAAACACTATGGATTTGTGATAGTTGATGATTACACTAGATTTACTTGGGTGTTCTTTTTAAGTGTTAAAAATGAGGCCTTAGATAAATTCATTGTTTTCTCAAAACTTGTTCAAAATGAAAAGGGTTATTCTATTTCAAGTATTAGGAGTGACCATGGAAAAGAATTTGAAAATATTGGTTTTGATATATTTTGCAATGAAAATGGCATTAGCCATAATTTTTCGGCTCCTAGAACTCCTCAACAAAATGGGGTAGTTGAAAGGAGAAATAGAACCTTAGAAGAAATGGCTAGAACCATGCTTTGTGAAAACAACTTACCTAAATATTTTTGGGCTGAAGCAATAAACACCTCTTGCTATGTTATAAATAGAGCTATGGTGAGGCCTATTTTAAAGAAAACTCCCTATGAGATTTATAAAGGAAAAAGGCCTAACATAAGTTATTTTCACCCATTTGGATGTAAATGTTTTGTTTTGAACAATGGTAAAGATAACCTAGGAAAATTTGATGCTAAAAGTGATGAAGGTATTTTTCTTGGTTACTCTTTAAATTCTAAGGCCTATAGAGTTTTTAATAAAAGAACACTTGTTGTAGAAGAGTCAATACATGTAATCTTTGATGAATCAAATATCACTAGTAGAACCAATCTTGATGATGAAGTAGAGATCTTTGATGAACCTATAGTTGATCCATCTCAAGATAAGGATGTTAGGGAACACTTAGAAGATCTTACTATTAACAAAGATGAGGAGTCCATGGAACAAGAAGTGATTGAGAAGGAATCTAGGTGTCCTAGAGAACTTGGATATGTGAAAGATAATGATATTGTTGGAGATCCTACCATTGGAGTTAGGACTAGGTCAACCTATAGAAACATATGTCAACATGTTGCCTTTGTGTCACAATTTGAGCCAAAGAAAGTGGATGAGGCCTTGAATGATGAAAATTGGATTATGGCCATGCAAGAAGAATTAAATCAATTTGAAAGAAGCAAAGTGTGGACATTAGTAGAAAGACCTAAAGATTATCCCATCATTGGAACCAAATGGATATTCAAGAATAAGATGGATGAAAATAGCATTATTGTTAGAAATAAGGCTAGGTTAGTAGCTCAAGGTTATAGACAAGAAGAAGGGATTGACTATGATGAAACCTATGCTCCAGTAGCTAGATTAGAAGCCATTAGGATGCTACTTGCATTTGCATGTTACAAGGACTTTAAGTTATATCAAATGGATGTAAAAAGTGCTTTTCTAAATGGTTATATAAATGAAGAGGTTTATGTTGAGCAACCTCCCGGTTTCGAAAATCCAAAACTTCCTAACCATGTTTTCAAACTTTCAAAAGCCTTATATGGATTAAAACAAGCTCCTAGAGCTTGGTATGAAAGACTTTCAAAGTTTTTAATCGAAAAAGGTTTTACAAGAGGAAAGGTAGACACAACATTGTTTATTCAATCTAAGGGTCATGACTTATTGGTAGTTCAAATTTATGTAGATGATATCATTTTTGGTTCTACAAATGAGTCATTGTGCAAAAATTTTTCAAAGCTAATGCAAGGTGAATTTGAAATGAGTATGATGGGAGAATTGACCTTCTTTCTAGGACTTCAAGTGAAACAGTGTAAAGAAGGTATTTTCATAAATCAAGCTAAGTACACTAAAGATTTGCTCAAAAGATTTGGAATGGATGAATCTAAACCTTTTTCTACACCTATGAGCACAAACATTAAGCTTGATAAGGATGAAGGAGGAAAATGTGTAGACACTAAACTATATAGGTCTATGATTGGCTCATTGCTATATTTAACTGCTAGTAGACCCGATATAATGTTTAGTGTATGCTTGTGTGCTAGATTTCAGTCATCTCCTAGAGAATCACACCTACAAGCAGTAAAAAGAATCCTTAGATACCTCAAAGACACTTCTTCCTTAGGACTTTGGTATCCTAAAGATTCTACACTTGACCTCCATGCCTATTCCGATGCGGATTTTGGTGGATGTAAAGTGGATAGGAAAAGCACATCGGGAACATGCCAATTCCTAGGAAGTAGACTCATCTCATGGTTTTCTAAGAAACAAAATAGTGTAGCTCAATCCACAACCGAGGCTGAATATATAGCTTCCGGAAGTTGCTGTGCTCAAGTATTATGGATTAAGCAACAAATGAGAGACTATGGAATAGAAATAAACCAAGTTCCCATTAGGTGTGACAACACTAGTGCCATCAATCTAACAAAAAATCCCATCCAACACTCTAGAACCAAGCACATTGAGATTAGACATCATTTTATACGAGATCATGTGCAAAAAGGAGACATAACTCTAGAGTATGTGGACACCTTGCACCAATTAGCTGATATCTTCACAAAGCCCTTGGACAAGGAGAGATTTTGCACTCTTAGAGGTGAATTAGGCATTATGAATGCTCCTTGAAGTAATTTGATGTTGCATGAATGTCTTATGGTTGGCTTGTGCTTACTAAGTTACTGTTCATGTTCATAGCCCCTTAAGATTGAAATGTTGAATTTTTGTGTGTTCTTCTCATGTTAAACCTCTTGCATTAGCCAAAACCCGTTTCTCATGATTAAGACACTCTCACATCCATGTTCACATATTGTGTCTGCATACTTAAGCCATTTCTGCATTTTTCTGCAGTTTTTCTGCATTTTTTTTCAAACTCATTTCATGAATCTCAAATGCAAAAATCAACTTTTGATCTTCAGATGCTCAAACTGCATAAGTTTCAATGCTTTCAAATCATTTTTGTACATCATAAATGAGCCACATGACTGCGGAGACAATTCCTCTCACATAGGATTGGATTCCAAGTCTGTCTGGCCAACATTCTGGGTGATGGGAAGCTTCCTGCTTAAAAGGGATCGATCCCTATACAGTGGGGATCGATCCCCTAGTGCCAGAATAGCCTCCTGGACGTTGGAAAGCAATCTGCCAAAAAGGGATCGATCCCTCTACAGTGGGGATCGATCCCCTCGTGGCATAATTGCCTCCAAGGTGCTTTTTAACCGTCGGCCTCTTCTTCTACCTCAACTATTCCCTTTCTTCCTCACCTCTCCACGCCGTTCCTCATCTTTTCTCAACCCAAACTACCGGTTCTCACTCTTTTCTCCACCAAATCACTCCATTCTTTCACCAATCTTTCTCATTTTCTTCTCTTTTTCATTTCCCCTCTTCATTTCCTGACAAAAACTCTTCATTTCTTCATTCCTTTTGTTCTTCCACACCATGGTTACTATTCACCCAACATTTAAATTGTAAGTTTTTCTAACATTTTTCATTAAATTTCTCTTGCATTTCTAGTTTCTTTTATCATGTCTTGCCTACCCATGTGCATATCTTGCATCAATTTCTTCTCCATCTAGGTGTTCAACTCCTTTGGCACTTGCATTTTTCTCTAGTTAATACTTAGACTCTTTGTCATTTTTCATCCGAATTTCCTTGTTATACTTGTTAAATGCATCTTGGGTTGTGGCTCTCTGCTGTTGGTTAGATTCCATCTCTCCCACACACTCATCCATAGTTCCTCAAACTTGTGCACACCACCTGTTTGATAAAAATCCTTAACAAAATTTCGTATCTTTTTCCTTCTCCATATGGCTCCTAAGCTTAAGCACGCTGCTTCAAAGCGCAAAACCCCTGCTTCCTCTTCCTCATCCTCCATACCAACCACCTTTAACCGCTGTTTTCGCCATGCTAATGAGAAAACCAAGTTTCTAGCCGAATATGCCAATATGCCCATTAAGCATTGGCGTCCTATTGATTTCGACTTTCTCGAGTCAATTCATTTTCCTTACCTCGCCAAGTTCAATGAATGGGGTTGGACCAAATTTCTCAAAATCAATACTCCGGTTCCAGCAAACATCATTCGAGCCTTCTTCTCCAACGCCGAAATCATCTATTCTCCAAATGATGCATGTAAAGTTGTCGGGATTAAGTCTTATGTCATGGGCAAGCATATTGAACTGACCACGGAATCCCTCTCCCTTGCCTTTAGACTTCCTGAGGGCGGTACCATCACTGACCATGTCAATGTCCCCTTAGCATTTCCCGTTACCGATAATCGTGCCAGTGACCTTCCTGTCTTTGCACGCCTCCTCCATATCATCATCTCATGGAATCTCCGCCCTCTTGGCACCCGTTACTCTCATCTTCGCAAACTTGATCGCTTTTGGCTTCATCATATTCATGAACCTAACGGCTACCCACCAGACCTACTACACTTTATCCTTCATGATTGGGTGAAGATTGTTCGTAACAAGGTCCACACTATTGTTTTCCCTCAGCCTCTCGCCTACTACTTAATCTCTGAAGGTGTTGACTGTTCATGTGAGGTTGGCATACTTCCCGACGCCAACACCACAATCAATCTAACCACCCTCCATAACTTGGGATGGTATCTCCATCAAGTGGGCGACACTGTCGAATGGGTCAAGGGTCATGGTCAGCCTGCGTCTCCCGAACATGCTCCGGCACCAGACGACGAAGAAGGAGCGGATGCAGCCGACGCACCTGCAGCAGCCACATCTTCTGCCCCTTCCGGCTCCACATCAGTTTCTCTCGACCAGCTCATGCTAATGCTTCAGCAAATGCACACCTCTCAGCAAGATTTCCAGCAGGCCGTCACTCAACGACTTGATCAGATCGAGGACACTCAAGCTACCATGTATGATGAAATCCAAGATGTTCGTATGCAGCACGAGGATTTCATGGACCAGTACTACAAGACGTTTCCTCGGCGCTGATTGTGCTATGCTTATGGCCTTGGTGTTTTATTCTTTGCTGTGTTCTCTCGGCCTTAGTGTTTTGTCGTCTGAACTTTCTTAGATCTCGGCACTGATATGATATGTTTTTGAACCTCCTCTGACTATGTTAATGACATTGCTAGTTATGCTTTCTAGTGGTTCTATGTTGATAACGATATCTTGTTCTGAAGTTACTTGTGCGTTCATGCCATTGGATTGATCCTTGTGTCTCTTTATTTCATTGCCAATGTTATTACTTCCTCTGCTTCTTATTGGTATATCCTTATTGCTTTAAATTTCCTTATACTACTAACCATTTCTGATTAATCATTTGCTATGACAAAAAGGGGGAGAATTAATGTGGTAAACTTGTATTAAATTGAGGGGGAGCAAATATTGAGGGGGAGTAATGTTTTTCAAAAATCAACTTGTATTAAATTGAGGGGGAGCAAATATTGAGGGGGAGTAATGTTTTTCAAAAATCAAGTAACCTAAATTTTCAAACATATAAGCAAATTTACCTTAAGTTTTGTCATATCAAAAAGGGGGAGATTGTTAGCTTTAAATTGACAAGTATTTTGAAAATGACAAAACTCAAGCAAGCTTAGAAATGATCTTTATACTAGTAAATTTGCTTTGAATGAACTCAATAATTGAAACTATTTTAACAAAGTCTTGGATTGAGATTTCAAATGAAAAAGTCAGTAAATACTCTTAGAAAAGTGTTAGAAGATTGTTGAACTGACTTAAAATCACAAAAGCTATAAACTTTGCAGCATGTTAAAGTGCAGGAGGGCTACTGGACAAAAGGGATCGATCCCTACTGTAGAGGGATCGATCCCCAAATGGCAGAATGAAGTGGAAACACCCGGGAAAATGCTTGGATAGCATTCTGGAGAAAAGGGATCGATCCCTACTGTTGGGGGATCGATCCCTTTGCCCCAGACCTGACAGTAACGGCTAGTTTCTGAGTTTTTCAACGGGAAGAATTACATTAAATGCTTCACCAACTGTTCTATCCGTTTGGTGGGTTATAAATAGTGACATTTATGAAGTTTGGAGGCAGAACAAGCATTCAAAAGTAATCAAGCTTCAAGAGAGAATCTGAAATCTGAAAATCTCATTGTGACTCCATTTTGTGAGAGTATTTTCTGTATCCTTCACCCATCCACAGAAAAAATCAGATATTCAAAGGGGTGAGCTATCCTTGTAAGGTCTGATATTGTAGAGTGTGGGAATACTACAAGGGTAGAGGATTAGAAGGAGACTTCTAAAGTCCCAAGAGAAATTGTAAGAGGTCTTGCCACACCTTCAAGTGGTTTGTAAGCTTTCTCAAGGAAGAGGTGAATCAAAACCTTGACAAGAAGTTCAAGGAGAGAGGACGTAGGCAAGAGATTGGCCGAACCTCTATAAACCTTGTGTTTGCTTCTCTTTCCCTTACTCTTATTTACTGCATTTGTTTCATTATTGCTTATTTAACCTTGATTGTGCATTAAGAGTTAGGAAAAGTAGAAATAACTAGAAAAACCGATTCACCCCCCCTCTCGGTAGAGCCAACAGGTAGCAATGATGTGTTGCTAGATACCGCTTATTGCCTGTGACAATTTTGTCATTGTCATTGTTTTGAGAACCTATTGGGTCGCACACTTAGAACGGATCAATGAGGAGCTTAATTAATCCTATTCTAAATTGGATTAAGGATATATCTAATCCTATTCTGAATTGGATTAAGGATATAGTTAATCCTATTCTAAGTAGGACTGCCTATAAAAGGATGTTTTTCTAAAACAGAGCCGCACAAAAAAAAACAGAAAAGGTATTCTTTTAATCGAAGCTAGCAAATCGATTATAAGAATCAAAAACGCTCTTTAAGGCTTCTGATCGTGAGACGTTCAAGAGTCGTGAGATCCGTTCGTGTGGATACCATAGAGGCAGGAACGAAAGGTTGTTGCTTATGACTCGACCAACGACAGAAATCAGAGAAAACGTTAGGTAAAATCTCGAAACCCTAATCAGGCAACTCTCCGAATCGATCCTGGTGGAGGCCAAATGATTTAAATTTCGCTGCGTGTTTGTTTCGGTTTCCTTCAGGCCCGTCGGGTCAGGCTAGCTTGGCCCATTTATTTAAAGCTTGGACTTTATTTTTGTAGCCTATTTAAGAAAGAGGGCTTTTTGACCCAAGCCTAAAAGCCCATTTAATTTTTTAATATTTTTAATTATATTAAATTTTATTTTTATTTTAATTATTTATATATTTAACATTTTAATCAAAGTAAAATATATAAAATTAATTCTATTTAGTATTACTAATTTAATTCAAACCAACTTAATGACTTACAACCTCTTACACATGCCAGTTGGAAAGGGAAAACTACATTTATTTTAAGTGATGTAAGTTCATTTTTGTTTTTTAAGTATATACTTTATTATAAATTCTCTTTTGTAATGACAATTAGTTTATTTTGAAATGTCCAAGGATATAGGTTTTCAAAAATTTGAAACTATTCACGTGGAAGAACCAAAATCTTAATTAGATCTTTATTTGGAAGAACTAAAGATTATAAGTAGCATGGTTGAAGATTTAAATGTGCTGCAATGGTAAAAAGATTATAAACCAAGATTTCCAAAGCTTGCAAGTATAGCTCGTGATATCTTAAGCATTCCAATAACAATAGTAGCATCAGAGAGTATTTTTAGTATTGGTTCTTATGTTTTAAATAAGTATTTAAGCTCTCTAAATCATGAGAAATTGAAAACTCTCATTTGCATCCGAAATTGGATTCTTAGTTTTGAATGTAATGATATTAATTAGTTGACAATTTTTAATCAATTCATAAGTTTAATTCTTGTGAGTTCTTATATTGTTCTTTATTTATATTTGTTGATGACAAAGTTGAAAAAGAATTGATTAAATGTGATTGACATTATGGAGAAGATGGATGGACATGGATCTATTTATCATGTTTTTTATTTTTAATATTGTTGAGACATGTTTTTCAATATCTAGGTTTGTTAAAACAATTTATATTATGCTTGTTAAACTTTTAATATATAATGTTCAAATGTTGTTGAAGACTTAATGGATTTGATATGAATTTATTTGATGTTTGTTTAGTATTTATTTCAAATTTTATTTTGTTTATTCACTAAAAAATGGGACTTTAATATAAAATTTAATATTTTAAAATTTTTTATACGGACTGGCCTATTTAAGCTCGTTAGTCTTTAGGACCAAATATGAACTTGCAGCTTTAGGTGCTTTTAACAAAAAAAAAAACTTTTTGGCTTGACCCGTTAGGACCGGCCAGCACTATTTTGTGTGTTACCATTAATTACTGGTTGTCGATAACTACACAGGTTAGTCCCAATAAGAAAATCTAGTCCTATATGAATGTGCCTTGGGAATTGGAATTAGCGTATTCTGCAGTATGCCTCCTTAACTACCAAGTATTTCTTGCCGTCACACTTTCAAAATACTGAAAATGATCAGATGTTGTGCTCAGATGACATGAGAAAATTGTCAAGCTTGAACACTAAATTTAACTTATAAGACTATACTCAATTTTATTAAAAAATAACCTAAAATCAAAAAAAATTTAAATGAAAATAGTTATGATACAGAACTGCCGCAATAGAAATAAAAGAGAGAAAAAGAATAACAAAAAAAAAGGAGAAAATGTGTAAATTTTAATAATGAAGCCCACTTCTTTATTCAGCTATTGGTTCCTTTATATCATCATCTATTACAATCAACTACTAATCATCTCAATTACATGGTCTTTGTAACTAACTTACTAACCGCTCTTTGTTTACCCTTTAACATGGGCTGCTTGGCTTGAAGTATTAAGCCTGTATCACTTTGACTAAAGAAATCTATTCAGATAGAATGGATGAATTTCCTTGGCCATTTAATTATTTTTTTAATGAGTACGCCTCACGGAAGCCCTTGCGGAAGGCAACTTTCACGAGGCCATTGGCCTTGCAAAATAAAAAAGTTAAAAAAAATTTTCAGTCTTTTCAAAAGATTAAAAAAAATAGTAGAACATACATTGAGCATATGTGGTGAAAGTGTGTTGTGGTAGGTCATATTTTGATTGATTTGAGTGAACTTGAGAAGGAAATTTGGAAAGTTTGAGTTTAGTGTTTTGAGCCAAAATGATGGGTTATGAAAATTTTAGGATAAAAAGGCATTCACTACAGCAAAATGTGTTTTTGGCAGCATATTTTTATGGTGTTTTTCTATAAAACGCCACTAGATGCCATGTTTTTATCAAGTCACGGCATTTTTCCCATAAAACGTCGTAAAATTTTACAAATAGCAGCGTTTATAAGATTAAACGCCACTAAGTTCATTAGATAGCGGCGTTTCTAGCAAAGAAATGCTATTATATTTAAAATAAACTAAGTAATAAAAATATTTAAAAAATAATTTGTTTTTATTAGTTTTTTTAAATTAATATCGCATAGTGGCATTTTTTCTTACAAAACGCAACTATGTTCTTTTTACCCACCATCCTCACCCGTTTTCCCCAACCTAAAGGTGATTTATATCACGTTGTTGTAATTTACCTGCCATCCTCACCCGATTCTGTGCTCTGAGTCTCTTTCAACTTCATTTTCTCCATTTTGCATTTTTTCTCCATTTTGTGCGATCTGTGAAAGTGTGAAGCTCTCTATCACAAAGCCCCGCCATCCTCACCCGATTCTCTCACGTTTCTCCATTTTTCCCCGTTGTCTCGATCTGTGAAGCTCTCTCTCCGATAACTGCACTCTTGCAACCGTAATTTACTTTCTCTCAATTTCCTTCTCACGGAAATATCATCTAATCAATTTTTTATTTTTTAAAAAATTGGTAAATTGTTGTTTATTTATTAGGTGGCTCATGCATTTGCTTTCTCTTTTGGGCTCGTTTTTGGGCTCAGCTCAAGTACCTCAAGGTATATCCATTTATTGCTATTATTTCAGATTTATCCTTTTTTTTCAATTTCGTTTTTTGTTTGGTTCTAAATTAAGAATGTTCTTGGAATTCATGTCATGTCATTGCAACTAGATATTTATATTCAATGGAAAGTGTTAATTTTGATATTCTTTTTCATGGATATTTAATTTGGAACGGTTTACCTGATTTACTTAATTTACCATGTCCATTAGTATGTTTCCTAAGGATTCTGTTTCTTCAAGTGCTTTGGCTTTTTTTTTCATATTATATCATATTTCTTGATATTCTGTAAGTGGCTGATGCTAGACTAGGTTTGCCGTGATAAAAACAAAAATGATAAATAATCTGCTAATAATTTTGATCTGTTATCTATTTGGTGTGTACTGAGTAAAGAAAAGGACAAGTGAGGTCTACTTTCATTCAAGCTTTGCTTGCATTATTTGCTAAAAAAAGATTCTGAAACTATCTTGATTTTATATATATATATATATATCACTAATTAATCAAATATATACGTATCTCATCAAATCCTTCAAGTCACATTCTTGTAGCAAGCAAATATTACTAGTCTAGCTAGTTTAGCACATAGTTACAATAGACTGTAGATCACAATTTGTGTTCATATTGTAAATTGTTTCATAAGAATCACCATACATTGGGGAAAGCAGGGAAATGAAAGATTAAAAGTGAAATAGCCTAGGGTTGATCTAGACCAAAGTTAGGTTTCTCTTAGGATCTTAATCTTGTGTGTTTAATGATCTATCAACTCTTTCTTCTCATATGGTGAAGAACAATAGGTGATCCTTCAAACAAATCCAATAGATAATTTCCTAAATCATCTGGTGTATACTTAATGTATTTCCAGTATGCCTTCCACTGTCTAGCTGACTCCCAAACCTTTCTATTAAGGACCGATAAGCTGGAATTACTTTCTTTGATACAGAAATTTGAAGCTCTTCATGAAGTTAAGGATCTGGGACCTTCCAACCTGTCTGAATCCTATATATTTCTTCAAAACATACATTAAAGCTCTTAAATCTTTCCTTTAAGGCTACCTTTGAGGCATTATTAGAGCTACCACCAATTCCTTCATGCTTCAGACAATACAGAGCTTTGGTCCAACAAGCCCTCAAATAACTTGTAGCATATTAACAAATCTAGCCCCGCCGCTTACTGTGAAATCCCCAATTTTCATGTAATTCCCTCATGTTTGTAAAATATTTCAGTTGAAAGAAATTAAATAAAAATGAAAATTATGAAATATGAATGATATATGGAACATGGAAGGAATAATGACATTTATGATCAAATAGTCAAGAATTAAATTCTGATAGTGTAAGAATTAATGTAAGATTTTATAACAATTAAAATGACATGTGGCTGATGAATGGGAGAAAAAAGAGAAGTCAGGAGGGTCAAAGGGTCAAAGGAATTATGGCTGATATGGGAAGAAGATTAACATGCAATTAATGAAACTTAATGAGTCATCTTCTCCCATCACCAAGTCGGCAGCCCCCTTTCCAGCCTCCCTCTTGTTCCCTCTATTTTCTTTCCAAGTTTCCATTCTAATTCCCATGACAAACTCCCATGTTCACTCACTAAATCAATAAACCTTAGTAATGAAAAACAATCCTTGTCACTAGCTCAAGCTAGGCCTGTAATATGAGAAACTGAATCCAAGTATTTGAAGAGATCAAAAATTTTGTCAAATTTGGTTATTGAAAAAGGTAAGGATCGAAGTTGATTCTCTCAATTTTATCATTGATTTGGAGTTATATGATGATAGTATAGTATGCTTATTATGTTAGAATGGAAGGAAGTTAAAGGTTGGATTTGTTATGAATCATGCAACTTTGAAGAGCTGAAAAGGTCAAGTATTGATGCAACCAAGTTTGTGGATTATTAGTGATCAAGGTAAGGAATTTATGAAACGGACATAGGGTGACTATGTTCGCATGTTTTTAAGTGTTTTGGAAAGAAGTACAAGCT
This sequence comes from Heritiera littoralis, assembly GCA_031772115.1. Lineage (NCBI taxonomy): Eukaryota > Viridiplantae > Streptophyta > Magnoliopsida > Malvales > Malvaceae > Heritiera > Heritiera littoralis. The sequence goes on from JAPDPK010000073.1 coordinate 3,615,997, forward strand.
GGTTTAATGCAGGAAGGTTTACATTTTGGGTTTTACTCCTAGTTACCAAAATACTAGGAGCACTGCCTAGAGACAACCAAAGCGTAGATTTTCGAAAACCGAGACAAAGCAGCCGACTGCTATTGTGACGTCCCAGTCACCATACATTTCTTATTCATCTTTTATCCTTTTTTTCCTTTTCTTAAACTTAGTTAGATTTGCTTGTCAATGTCAATCATACTTTTCTTTCTTTGGCTTACTGTCTAAGAGCTCAATATATTTAATTCAATTACAATAAAACAGACTAATGATACATGTATATATGTACCATCCATTTCCACAGGATCTCATACATCATCTTAACTTAAATCCCCGACATCTTATATACATGAATGCTAGTTGTACTGTACCATAGCTGAAT